>JASFAT010001913.1:0-664460 GCA_031353405.1 Baronia brevicornis
ACGATAATTACATTATAAAACGATAATTACATTATAGAACGATAATTACATTATAGAACGATAATTGTATTATAGGACGATAATTACATTATAGAACGATAATTACATTATAGAACGATAATTACATTATAGAACGATAATTACATTATAGAACGATAATTACATTATAGAACGTTAATTACAATATAGAACGATAATTACATTATAGAACGATAATTACATTATAAAACGATAATTACATTATAGAACGATAATTACATTATAGAACGATAATTGTATTATAGGACGATAATTACATTATAGAACGATAATTACATTATAGAACGATAATTACATTATAGAACGATAATTGTATTATAGGACGATAATTACATTATAGAACGATAATTACATTATAGAATGATAATTACATTATAGAACGATAATTACATTATAGAACGATAATTACATTATAGAACGATAATTGTATTATAGGACGATAATTACATTATAGAACGATAATTACATTATAGAACGATAATTACATTATAGAACGATAATTACATTATAGAACGATAATTACATTATAGAACGTTAATTACAATATAGAACGATAATTACATTATAGGACGACCGATTGGTTCAGTGGCAGGGACTTCCGCCCGCGGAGTAATTGACTCGCGGGTTCGATTCCCGCATAGGAATAAATATATGTATAGATTTATAAATATTTATTCCGAGCTTGGTAACAAAATCTGCATTTCCATTCCTTTCTTTATCCTTTTCCAATCCGCCAATCTACAGTCTGCCGTCCCAATGTATGCGTGGCTAGGGGCGAGCCTAGTCGCAAGCGTGCCGACCGTCCCGGGATCGGGCTCCCCCGGGTACTATGGTGCCTTGCAGCATGCGGGGCTCTGCTGGGGCTGACCTCCATCCTCCCTTGCGGCTCGTGGGATTCACTAAGACGAATTTAATATACCTAATTTGTTGAAAAATGAAACCACAATCAAACAATATAAGTTATAATAATATAAGATTATAACAAATGAAATTAAAAGACAACGTGACGGATGTGTGTGAAGTTGGCGGGAAAACTGTTCATTTGTTTGTTGATTGTATTTTGCAGATTTCGTGGTTGACGCGACGCGCAAGGGAAACAAGATCCGCTTCGCGAACCACTCCATCAACCCCAACTGCTACGCGAAGGTGATGATGGTGAACGGCGACCACCGCATCGGCATCTTCGCCAAGCGGGCCATACAGCCCGGCGAGGAGCTCTTCTTTGACTACAGGTCTGTCTTTGTTTCAAACGTCATCAAGGTTGGATTATTAAGATTGGACGCCTTGGTTGGGTTTTCCCGCACCTTGGTCTTTGTTTACACTGAAATTTTACGATCTGAACGTCGTGAGTTCGTACCTTTCACTGGACTGTTCTCTGGACACTGGATGTGTGTCATTTCCTAACACAAGCATTATTAGCATAAGGTGAAGCCGAAGATGGGGCTAGGTGTAGGTGGCGCGCCTTGGGCGAGGCCTATGTCCAGCAGTGGACTGTTGATGATGATGATAGACATCTGCAACACAGACATTGCCCGCATTTCAGTTATTTATAGGCGTGTTCTATTAGTTCGAGGTCCTAATGTCCTCATAATTCGAAAATACCGCCGAAGGCAGTAAAACACATTATTATTTTTCTATTTTTGCTTGCCTGTCGCGGGTCTTGGCCGAGGAGAAATCGTGACCGTCCACATGAACCCGGAGACAAATAACTCTCGGCGATGGAGTCACCGTTTCTCCAAAGGATTTCTTCGTTTTGAACGTACACCCTCCCCGACAGATACGGGCCTACGGAGCAACTGAAGTTTGTGGGCATCGAGAGGGAGATGGAGTTCTTATGAGAGCAGTCCAAATAGAGATTGATCCGAAGTGGAGTTCTCAGTCTCGCTCGTCTGCCAACAACAACTGATAAGTGAACCTATTTGTATGCGGGACGTGGACAAACAAACGAATGTATCGCTACGTACGAATGTACGTACGGTGCTGTGCGTTATTAAACTGCGCAGTACATTTTGTAATTAAATATTTTGAATAACTCTGGTTTTTCATTGTAACTAGCTGCCCGCCCCGGCTTGCCACGGATGGTGTGTACTATAGCGTACCAGCCGTACTGCTACATATATATATATATATATATATATATATAATAGGTCAGGGCAAAACTATTGTATATTTTTTTATGTATGTGCCGTTTTGATCGATTTGTTGCCATCTTGTGGGTAGTGTCATGATCTCATTCCTGTAGAAATTTTGAGATTTTTGAATAAAAATATCTGACAGGTAATGTTCACAGGACGGACTTGGCCACGGTCTGTGGGGCTTGTCCATGCTTCGACCATGATCTTTTTCGCACATTCTCATCACAGTAATTCACCCATTTTTCATCACCCGTAGTCAACTGTTTAAGAAACGGTTCGGAATTGTTACGTTTCAACAAAGAATCTCAAATGGAAACACGTTGCATTAGGTTTCTCTCAGTGAGATCATGTGGTACCCAAATGTCAAGGTTTTTCTTGTACCCAGACTTTCGTAAATGACGTAAAACTGTTTCATGATCAACATCCAGTTCTACAGCAATGTCGTAGCTACTAATATCTTGCTCCACTTTCTCAAAGATGGCACTGATTTTATCTGTGACAGGGCGTCCAGAGCGAACCTCATCTTTCACACTAAAATTTCCAGACTTGAAACGCTTGAACCACATTTGTGCTACTCTTATTGATACCGCATTAGGTCCGTAAACCGCACACATTTTATTCGCGACGTTCGTCGCATTTTTACCTTTTTTGTAATAAAACTTTAAAATGTACCGAATTTCTTCGTCACATACGTTCAGTTTGCTTGCTTGATAAACAATTGAAAAATGGCGGGAACCAGTTTTTTTTTTATTTATTGCATCTTCAGAATGTCACATTTCATGGTATTAAAACCAGCCAAAGAACATTCAGTACAGCCAAAGAGGTTTGATTACTAATAATACATTCAAAATACGAAAGTATATATATATATATATATATATATATATATATATATATATATATATATATATACACACACACACCTACATACCTATATGTATAAATAGGTGTCGCATGTCGCACATTGGGCGTTTTGAGTTCCGTATCGAACAGCGAGTGAGTCGCTTTGTTTTCCGGTTGTGACATTTTTGAATTTATTTACATGATACAACCTGTGTCAAAAACCAAGAAGTCATTACCTAATATTATTTGTCTTTGTTGCGGCTGGCAACTAACACGTCTTTGAGACTTTTCCCGCCAACTTACATCAGTGACGTTGTTTTTATTTCATTTTCATAATCTTATATTATTATCAGTTATATTGTTTAATTGTGGTGGCGTATTATGCAATATAGTTCGAT
This sequence comes from Baronia brevicornis, assembly GCA_031353405.1. Taxonomy (NCBI): domain Eukaryota; kingdom Metazoa; phylum Arthropoda; class Insecta; order Lepidoptera; family Papilionidae; genus Baronia; species Baronia brevicornis. The sequence goes on from JASFAT010001913.1 coordinate 3,416, forward strand.
TAAGGTGTATAAGTGAAGTGATATGAAATAAACTCGTGTATCGTAACTTTTTAAGTTGACTGAAAAAGTCCATAGAAGGTTTTTGGTAAAATTGCCACCATTTTATTAAGACGTGACGTAACGTTATGAACTGACTTGTTACATTTCAAGAGATTGGATATTATTGTATATTACTTGACACTGAATAGTTGTAACTAATTGCCATCAAACAAAACAAAACACGTCTTTGTTTGGCCCAATGAAAAAAAAAATGGTTGAGTACCACTGTATTAGGGAGACCTTGGGTAATAATTTTGTATTTGCATTGATACACTTCTAATGACATTTATATCCCACATAACTGATACAGAATTTAGAAAAATATTACTCAAAACGGATTGCAGTAACTAAATAGGTTAGGATAAAATCATGATTAAAACTATTTATTCAACATAACAATTTTATTAAATAACAATTCACATATATACATACTTCTTTCGCATAAACTGAAACTATCCCAATAATGTGTACCTACTCACAGTCACTTTGTGAAGATACAAACATTCTACGAACAAAACACCACGAATTATTGCTACCAAGTATAATGTGATCATAAAAACATTGTAACAATTCATAAAAACACCTGCATACAAACTAATAGCATAAAATGTATCAAAATATGATTCACGTCTTTTATCGCTAACATTACAATTCACTATTATTTTTTTTATGGGATTGCCGGCCTTTATGTGTCGTTATGGGAGGGGAGAGGGGTAGGTACCATTCAGACGCCAGTTTTTTTTGCGGGTGTGGTACTTCCCTAATCATTAATGCTAGAGACAAAGTATTCGTCTGCAGCGTGGCTCAACCACTTCTAGAATTTTTTTAAAAATTTATTTGACATTGAAATATTTGTCTATGTATAATATTGAAATATATGTCAAATAAAAATGTAACACCATACTCCATTTCTTTAGTTTTTTTTTAAATACTTCATCAAAATAGTACAAACAAGCTACTGCAATTTCTTTTGCTAACAGGTGGTTTCTTTTGCCATTTTATATATTTCCTTATCCATTCAAAGGAACCTCTTCTAAATAAAAATACATTGATTGTTAATGTTAACGGACTGATATTTAAAAAATGAAATACAACTTACTATAAACATTTTTAAAATTTTGAACAGAAAAATTGATTTAAAATGTAACATAAGAGTTTTCTTATCTTTGATGGCAATTAGTTATAACTATTATGCCAGTGTCAAGTAAAATACAACAATATCAAATCTCATGAAATATAACCAGTCAGCTTATCACGTTACGTCTTGATAAAATGGTGGCTACTCTATCAAATGCTTCTATGAACTGTTTCCATCAACTTAAAAAGTTAGGATATATGCATTTAATTAATATCACTTCACTTATACGCCTTAATGGAACTATATTGCATTATACGCCACCACAATTAAAAAATATAACTGATAATAATATAAGATTATGAAAATGAAATAAAAATACAATGTCACCGATGTAAGTTAGTGGGAAAAGTTTCAAACCTAAGAGTTTACAGTATAAACAAATCCTAAAGAAATAGAGTATAGAAATGCACTACATGTGTGCGTTGTACTGATAGACTAAGTTATTACTGAAATATTTTATTGATTTTGTACATGGCAACATTCTTGTTGTGCAATAAATATAACTAGTCACAGGAACCATCAGACCAGCCATCTCGCCACCTCTCGTGGACTTTGCTGCAGTCAAATACTGATTTTCCTAGTTTAACATTTACCGTGTTGTGCCTTTCGCACAGCCATTTTGCTAGCTCATCTCTTGATTTCGTTTTTGGTGGGTTCTTTAATATGCTGTAAACAATTGCAAATACAGATATTATTGAAAAAAAATAAGAAGATTCAATGGATTCATGGTGACCAATTGGCTCAGTGGCGTGGCCCTCCACCCATGGAGCCAATGGTAACGGGTCCGATCTCTGCATCGGATAAATATACTTATTATATATTTATTCCGATTCTGGTAATCCTGCCAATCCACATTGGACAAGCGTGGTGGGTTAATGTCCATTCCTCCAGAAAGAGAGAGGCCCATACTCAGCAGTGGGACATACTATATAGGCTGTAGCCTCTCTCATAAATTAGGAATCTAGCTGGTTGTAAATTGATCTTATTTCTTAAGTAGACACTACTATTTATCCACTGGTATTGGCTCTTATACTTCCCTCACATGAAAAGAAATGCAAGGATTCCACCATCAAGAACTGATTACCAAAGATAGATGGTGGTGACAAATATTGATTAGGTGTATATGAAATTTCCATTTTAAAAAGGTATTAATAAGAAAATTATTTATAACCTGTTAAAATTTTTATGATATAATATACTAGTGCGAGTGTTGTTACTACTAATTGTTTTCCATAGATCCAGTAAGCATGGAAGTGGACAACTTTTTATGTGATGGATCTGGAAACTTACAAGGCTTACCTTCTAAATTCACTATTCCACAATTATATAACCATAAATATCCGACCGACCCAGGTTCAGGCTCCCCCGGGTACCATAGTGTGGAGTATAGTACTATAACTCAGCATACGGGGTTCTATTCGCTGTCTAATCTCTACTCTGTGTAATCTGTCTGGCTTGTCAGATTCACTATGATGAATTTTAATAAACCTAATTAGTTAAAAATGACAGTGACATGGTTCACCACCACCCATCGTGTCCTGATTTCGACGAGGGTGAGAAACACCTAACGGAGAGTCGTTTGGGTACAATGAATGTGAGAGGAAGGATGGATGAAGAAGGATGAGTGTGGAGGAAGCAAGGTGTGTGCTGGGAATGTAGCAGATGGAGATTTGTGGTCTGTGCCTACCCCTACAGGAAACAGGCGTAATAATATGTATGTAGATCATCTTTAAACTTATAAAATTAACTCTAAGTTTTTGGATATAAATGTTAAAAAATTACAAAATAATTTTATCATTAGAAATATCTGTTGTGTTTACAATAATTAAACAAGGCAAGTCTCTACAAGGTTAGTGATGTACACTCATTGTTTTATAATGTTGCATAATTGTAATTTCATTTGCATCACCCCTATAGATTTTTTCTTCTTATTTAAACCAGTCTTCTTTAAGATAATTCTAAATACTCTTTTACTAATAATACAAGCCCTAAGGATAATTTATTTGTAAATATATTAAATCTATACCACAGGAATTCATAATGTTACTGATGTTTAGTCAAAAAATATATTTTGATTATATCACACTTACTCTTCTTGAAAATCTTTTGCACATGGCTCACATGGATAGAACTGTGCAAAAATGTTAAAGAATTTCATCATATCCTGGGACTGTGTTGTTGTAGGTTTTTCCGGGTAATATGCAGCCATTGAATGAAGGAACCCCCATGTTGCACTTCCCATTTCGTTTTTATCTAGTGGGCATTCTCTTCTGTTTTCTTGAGACTATAATAATAAGAAAAAGCAAAATGATTTTCAAAATAATCATCAATCTTATTCTATGTAACTAAAACAATTAATTTCATTAAAGTCAAATTTTCAACTAAGAACAGTTAGCATAGCAATGGGACATATATGAGCTAAATAAAATATAAATGGGGTATAGAGACTTCTCATTCCATTTACATTGAAAAAAAAAAAATGAATTGTCTATTGTTATATATAGACATATCTCAAATAGGAATTTTTCTTTAAAATCTACATATTTTTCTATTAACTACTTGTAAGTTAAAGGCACTCATTTGTCAAGTAGTTTTGTGTATTCAGAAAAAAAAAACCCACCAAAGGTTAGATAATTAACCTCTTCAGGGACATTGGCACATGTGTGTATGTTTAGCTTTTTTTTTCTATTTTAGTTATTTCAAGAGAAATTACGCTAAATGGCCACATATGAGGACATTATCTATTTTCTGTTTTTTTCTTATCTTACTGAATTGTTATAGATATAAGGTGAATAACTCATCATAAAGAAAAATTTTATCAATGTTTTCTCACTTAAAAAAATTCGTCCCTGAAGAGGTTAAAGCACTATTATTTGATTAAAATAATCTTATTCATTTGATTGAATGCAAAAAGTGAGGATATTTGAAATGTACAGATACCACACTGTTTTAACCAAAAATAGGCCACTAACCAAATATGAATAATTGAAATATAAACGTTTATAAAAAGGTTTTAAACGAAAAAAAGCTTTCCGAAAGTGTACATTACGAAATTGTTATCTTACTGGTTTATCTGGTATGTTCGTTAGAGCTTTGTTTGGCTTTTGCTGCTTGACCCATGATTTAAAGTCCGAGCAGGCCCTACAAGGCTTGTCTTCCTCATCATTGTGATGAGAAGGCATACTTCTTACGTATGCTCTTCATCTGTGGCTGTGCAAGAATATTTTATTGTGATGCAATATTAATGTACTTTTTATAGCATGTTTAAAAAGACTGTCAATTTTAAAAACGTAGATTTTTTACTTTCCATGTATTACAATTCACAATACTTTATAAGGATTATATTTTTCGAAATAAAATTAATAAAATAGTTTTTCACGTGAGATAGGAAACCTAACATTAGTCAATTGTCATGTATACGTCAATGTCATTAAATTTTGATCACGTGATTATTAAGTAGGCTCAGCACAGAATAAGCAAGCACTGTTTTGTATTATGTTGCAAATACAAAACCATGATTACCAGAACGCTAATTAGATATTTCTGGTGAAGGTTAGTAAACATTTATTTTTCGGATAGATGACATGTTTTTAAAAATTATTTTTATTTTATTTCGAAATATTACAGTGTGAGAAGTAATTGAACTAGTGACATATTTTCAAGCTTCCTCTCGTTAAGTTACTTTTAAATACCATAAAAATGCAGTGTCAACATTGAAACATGATTTTGGCGGGCATTAACATGCTACAAATGTGTATGTACTTATTTAATTTGATGGTTAAATAGGAATTTGATTATAACAATCATTCCGTGATTGAAACATCCAGGCAGTACTCCAAGCTCCATGGTTCCTGTGTGAAGATTTACTTATCCTTATAATTTATTGTTTTACTTTAATAAAACAAAAGATTTCATTATTTCTATATATTTATTATTTTATATAAAATATTGATTAAGGCAATCATTTGACTAGGTCATATGTATATTTAACATTCAATATGATTTTAACACATACAATATAAAAAAAGGAACAGAAATAAATCCTTATAAAATAATTAAAGGTGTTTTATTAAAAAAATTGGACAAGATAACACTTAATAAATAGGTTATGATAAATTGATTTTATTTTCAGTTTATTCAGTTATTAGGTTTCAGTCTAACTATCAGAAAAAATAATAAATATAAATTGCAAAGTTCATCCTCAGCAGAAATTTGTGACGCAGCCACTGTTCTGAGTAATGGAAATTCTTGCTAATATCTTTTATAATGATTTCGTTTAACAATTACAATTTATAAAACGCCCTCACGCATGCATTCATAAATGTTTACGTTACAATGTATGTTTGTTAAATATAAAACATATTTTCACTCCATAAAAAATACGCTGGTAATGGTGACGCTCAACCGTATAACACACGCGTTTTTATAGCAAGGGTAATTCTAATATGAACTTAATACGCTCTATTTTTGTATGTATTTTAATTTTTGATTAATATTAGGACCAATTGGTCGTTATTCTATCTAGATTTATTTCCGTTTTTGTTTAAAAGTTACGGGTCCCTTAAGAAATACGTTTTCATTTAACTGGAAGCTGTCTCGAACGCCGCTACGATTCCTGTAACAATGTTTGAAATATATCAGTTACTGGTTGTTTAATGCGCGGTAATGAAAGTACAAAGGTTCCGAAGAGACACATATTTTTTTAAAATAAGCGAGGGCTTATACAAATCAATCAATTAATCGGGGACCTCCACACCCCGCGCAGAGGTGTAGGATCGAGCCTCGGGGATGAACCCCACTGCTCGTGCAGCAACTCAATGGGGCAACCGCCCCTCGGTCCTAGGTGCCGCTATTCCTAGCGGCTTGGAGGATCCTTCCTTTAACGACTTCGCGTCATCGAGATATGGCTGAACTTATTCCTACGTTGGGTCCGTTGCTGGCCCTCTACCCTCGTGGGAGCCAGGAGGCGACAGAAGGATTTCGCGTGGGAGTGGACGTCCCTCAGGTGGGCGAGCGTGAAGGGGAGCAAATTTATTAAGGTGTGGGTGTGGTTCAATGTCGGCCCGGTCGAACATCTTCCGAGCCAACCGGACCACAAACTCATGGATGCTCTCCACCCTGAGGTCCCTCGCTATAACGTCGTTACGCACGTGATGTTAATATAGGTCGAAGGACCGTACGCGCGGCTTTCGCGCTATTCATCACGTGTGTTACCTGTGTGGTGAGCCGCAGCGTGCGGTCGATGCGGACTCCGAGGTACGTACTGTGGTCTCCCAACGTATATTCTCCCTCGAAACCTAAGTGGTCTTGGTAGTTTACCGTGGCCGGTCACAATGGCGCATGTCTTCCCAACGTTGACAGACATTCGCCATGTGTCCAGCCACTCGGGTAGCAGATACAAATCACGTATTCAGGATACAAACATTATTATACGCAGCGCCATCTACTATTAAATAATGTAACTAATTGTGTACCAGCAATCCGCAGTGTATAACTGACGCCATCTACCCTCAAATGACAAGAGAAAAATATTTTAAGGACTTTTCCACGCCAACTTACATCAGTGAGGATTTTATTTTATTTCATTTTAATAATCTTACAATATTATCAGTTTAATTGTTTAATTGTGTTGGCGTATTATACAATGTAGTTCAATGTATCGTCCAAGTGAAGACGTAACGTGACAAGCTTAGTCACATTTCCAAAGATTTGATATTATTGCATTTTACTTGACACTGGCAAAATAATTATAACTAATTGCCATCAAAGAGAAGAATAAGAAAACATTTTAAACACCGGTTGATAACATATTTAATTGAGCGACATTAATCTTTATTAGTGGGATTCATATATATATTATTTTTTATATATTTAATACGGGAAAGGGTCCCGTATTTTAACGAGTATGACTCGGGAAAGTTTTCGGGGCGTTGGGCTTCCGGAACTCAACCGCTCACCGGACGCGGACCGAAGCGCGGTAGCTAAGCTTCCACTCAGACGCCGGTTTTCTGCGGGGGTGTGGTACTTCCCCGGGAGAGCCGGCCCATTCATACCACAGACAAATAATTGACAATGTATTCGTCTGCAGCGTGACTCTACCACTAAATAATTGGTCATTCTCGGTTTGACGAGCATTTTACATTTTACACTTGTTGTGTCATATTTACTATTATCTTAACATATATTGTGTGATCGTTACTATTGAAGTAATGTAGGCTAATATGGTATTCGAAATTTTTTCTACAGACTGACGTTGTTGATGATGATGATGATGATAAAGATTGAAGGACTTCAAATATCAGACACATGTGAACTCATCGGATTGTATATGTAAACTTACCGTCAATGATGCGGTGGAGGGCGGTGACTGCGGGCGATGTGGGTACTTCGGTTAGATAATCCAAACCCTGGTCGCAGCACCGCGCCAGCAGCGGGTCGAGGGGCAGCGAGCCGAGCAGGCGCAGGTTCGACTCCGCGCACATCTGCGCAGCCCCACCCGTTGTGGCCGGGAAGATCTCACTACGAGTCTGAAAGAGGAATACGCATTTAAAATACTATTTATAAAATGAATGGATGCGTGGCTAGGGGCGAGTCTTGTCGCAAGCGTGCCCATCGTCCCGGGATCGGGCTCCCCCGGGTACTATGGTGCCTTAGCTCAGCATGCAGGGCTCTGCTGGGGCTGACCTCCATCCTCCCTTGCGGCTCGTGGGATTCACTAAGACGAATTTAATATACCTAATTTGTTGAAAATGACGGCGACGTGGTTCGCGTCCCATCATGTCCTGATTCTCATAAGGGCGAAAAGCGACTAAATAAAGCGAGCCGTTTCGCTGCGATGAATAGCAGCGGATGGAGCTCTGTGGTCTCTGCCAACCCCTGAGGGGGATAGACGTGAATATATAAAAAAAATAAAAAAATTATAAAATGTGTCCAGCCCATTGTCATTCCAGTCTACTAAAATAAAGAGCTACGTCAGTGACTCTGTTTGTCCGGCGATTTTCTTCATGTTGAATTCTATCCACCAGAATAACTCCGAGCATTTGCCCTCCCTATAGCCCTCTGAGTGACTGAGCTTGTGCAGCTGACGGGTCGTCAGTGTTCACGTCTCGGCACCGAAAGAGAGTACAGGCAGGACGCATTGTTTGAAGACTTTTGTCTTGAGGTTTTATGATGTGGGCGACGAGAAGACTTGACGAAGTTACCTAAATACTGCCCAGCCCAACTGAATCCTCCTCTCGACTTCTTGCTCAAAGTTGTCCCATTCGCACTATCTGGTCAAGGTAAGACATATCCCTGGACAGCTTCAAGAACTTTACTATCGGTCAGTTCTGGCTCAATATGGATATTAACCATGATTTAAGTTTTATCGAAATTCATAGCCAGATCGACCAGAAATAAAGACCATTGGATCATATTCATATTTGATTTTTAATTTAGTAATTCTTCTTTGAAACCAGTAGTTGAGGTTGAAAACCTAATTCTACCGACGGACAATTTTACATACCTTGCAGTTGGGGCAGACGAATAGAGACATGTTCTCGATCAGGCCGAGGAGAGGGACTCCCCGCTTGCGACAGAAGTCCAGCTCCTTGCGCACGTCGAGCAGCGCCAGCTCCTGCGGCGTGGAGACCAGCACCGCCCCGACACCCTCGCCCAGGATGTACTGCACCAGCGACATGTGCTCGTCTGACGTGCCTGCACGCATCGCACACATGGTTCACATCAATAGTTCAGTGGAATATACGGACTCACGACACGACGTTCAGATCGTTTGGCCGAGGCTTGCCGACAGAGCTCCTGCTGCTTGACAATACATGGTTTTTAAAATAAAATAAAAGTATGCCATTTAAGTTATGTTTATAATTGTGCGCGTGTGAGTGAGCGCGTATGCGATATCACGTGCGTGCGAGCGAGCAAGCGCTTGCGATCTCACGCGCGTGCGAGCGAGCAAGCGCTTGCGATCTCACGCGCGTGCGAGCGAGCTAGCGTGTTTGCGTCCGTACGTACGTGCGTGCGCGTGTGCGAACATGCGTGCGTTGGTACGTGTGTGTCTGTGTGCAAGCGTTTTATTTCGGTTCTTAGATGACGAGATTTTATTTGGGCTTATAGAAGTCCATTGGTCAAGTCGTACTGACTCGCTTAAAGCACATATCCATAACCAATATTGGCCAGACTTATTATAAAACACCAATAAAAAGTTTATTACACATATGCATATTTCGGTTATATTTAAGTTAAATTATTATCTATGATGTATTTTATTTAAAAAGTATTTTTATATTACTATCACTGCAGCTGTATATGAATGAAAATCATCGTCAATGTTTCAAAGAAAACGTCATACCACTATTGTAATATTTTAATTAATGTTATCACTAATAATTTATTTTAAGGATAAAAAGTATAATATTAATAAGAAAATCTCGAGTAGTAGTAAGATAATCGAACGACAGTTAAAATTATGAAACCGACAAAGGGCCAAAAACGGCCAGTTAATTTACTCTAAGTTCAAACAGAGTTTATCTTACGATGCGCACTTCGGAAACGCAATTTTGTTAGTTATCGAACCGTTAGCGCTGACGAATAGATAAATTGCCGATAAGTCATTCAGAAACCGGCCATAAGTGAACTAATATATAATTAATGATATACACCATGTTACATACACCCATGTACTTTACAAATATTTATACCTGGTGGTGTGTCGATAAGAAGATAATCCAACTCCCCCCAATCGACCTCGCTTAAGAACTGCTTTATCATGCCTGCAACAACATATGAACGTTTTTGACTGATTCTGATATAGCGATATCTACAAACAAATACGACCCACTACAATCCAGTGGTGACGATGTGTCGTCTGTACAATAATTAAGCTTTTTTTATGGGATAGGAAGGCAAACGAGCAGGCGTGACACCTGATGGAAAGCAATCAACGCCACCCATAGACATCCGCAGCGCCGCTTTAAGGAAAGTGTTTTTATGGGAGGAGAGAAGGATGCGGAGGGGGTTGGGCCTCCAGAACTCAACTGCTCACCAGACTAAGCGCGGTAGCTAAGCTACCACTCAGACGCCGGTTTTCTGCGGGAGTGTGGTGCTTCCCCGAGCGAGCCGGCCCATTCACGCTACAGACAAATAATATGCCATTTTTGACGAAGTATTCGTCTGCAGCGTGGCTCTACCACTAGTTTCTGAAGATACGGAATTCGATATAAATGATCATAGTACAATTATGATAAAAAGACAAAAATTGCAGCACAAATTTTCTAAACAGCTTAACTCAAAGAAAAAAACAGACATAACTGACCGACCGATTGGCTCAGTGGCGGGCGGTTCGATTCCCGCATCGGAATAAATATTTATATGGATTTATAAATGTTTATTCCGCGTCTGGTAACCCCCCCAATCCGCATTTCCTTTCCTGCCCCTTCCTTTCTTCTCTATCCTTTCCCTTCCTCTCCGCCAATCCACGGTCTGCCGTGCCAATGGATGCGTGGCTAGGGGCGAGCCTAGTCGAAAGCGTGCCGATCGTCCCGGGGTCGGGCTCCCCCGGGGACTATGGTGCCTTACCTCAGCATGCAGGGCTCTGCTGGGGCTGACTTCCATCCTCCCTTGCGGCTCGTGGGATTCACTAAGACGAATTTAATATACCTAATTTGTCGAAAAATGACGGCGACGTGGTTCGCCACCCGTCACGTCCCGATTCTCACGAGGGCGAAAAGCGACCAATGACGAGCTGTTTCGTTCGACGAGCGATGAATGGCAGCGGATGGAGCTCTGTGGTCTCTGCCAACCCCTGCGGGGGATAGGCGTGAATATATAAATAAAAAAAAATAACTAACCGTTTTAGTGACATTGTATTTTACTCATATACACTAAGAAATGCCAACCAAATCTTTGGTTTTCCATGTCCCTTGTCACAAATAATTGGCTCCTTGTGACGCCCATTTCCAGTTTAACGGCAATAAATCCTCTCAATTCTGGAATGGTGACTAGCTTCCACAATTTTGCACGAGACCGAGGTTTCAAATCTAGATGATCGTGCAAAAACTGTGCGGCGCTATCGCGCTCGTGTAAAATTTCGCCATTCGATCGGTTAAACAACAAAAAATGCATTTTTTGTTTAACCGTTTAATTAGGTTTTTCTATGTATAATTTTAATATAAAATGCTTTGTTAAAATTAAACAGAACACACTTTCTGGGGTTAAGTCGACATCTTTCATATATTTTACGTTTCACTCACCATTCTTCTTCGGCCCTCTCCATATGACGGCGTCATCAGGACTGCCCAAGAGGAAGCCGATCGACATCAGAGACAGATTGTCCTTCACATACTGAAAAAAAAAGAATTTAGTTGTTTTTATTACATCAAAAGTATTGCGACTGTGTGCTTCCCTATTTCTTACGGGGTGTGTTCCGCATCAGACCAGATTGTAGTAACACCTTCATAAATGTATCATTAATGTATTAAAACATTTCATTTCAATATAATATAAGCTTTTATATTATATTACTTCTTTTTACATTCGTAATTTTAAAATAAAAAAGAACTAAATTGTATTATAAAAATAATAAGATTATTAATGGAGTCAGGCGTTACTTTGCGGAAATCCATCACTATATGGACAGTCAAAAGTTTTACTTAGCTAAGATCCGCGACAAGCGAAACAATAACTTTTCGGTTGTCTTCCGTAGAGTCTACTATACCTGAAGATGCCTCGTGTTGGGGCGAAACACGTGTCGTTTACAAGATGGAAAAGCGATAATGTGTGTTTGGTGTTGTGTATAGTGGTTGGTGGGTGGAGAATTGATTGGCGATTTTCGTTAAGTTTTTGGTTTAAGTTCCAAATAAATCCACTAAACCCAACGGAAAAACACACATTGTTAATTTTCTGTTATTGTTTTGCTTGTCGCGGATCTTAGCTAAGTAAAACTTTTGACTGTCCATATAATAAGATTAGTTCGACTGACGTCTTTCGACAGACATGTCACCCTTGAGATTAAATATAAAATGTAGACTGAAAAGTGGAATTCATTAAAATAAAATGTAATATTAGAATATTATTAAAGCATATAATAAAATTAATTAGAAAAATGACGGCGACGTGGTTCGCCACCCGTCACGTCCTGAATCTCACGAGGGCGAAAAGCGACTAATGGAGAGCCGTTTCGCTGCGATGAATGATAACGGATAGAGCTCGAACGAAGATAAAAACCCCCTAAAGACCCCGTGAGTCGCCGTATCAGTACGTCTGGCACGCCACAGGATCTACGTTAATATGACAGAGAAAGGAAAACCCATTCCCTTATAGAAAGCCATCAACATCAGTGACATTTGCAATATCAGAGGCATTGAGGCTTTTACTGACCTGGGTAAGACAATTCAATCTGCCTTTCCTTATCTACTAGCCAAAGGTGTGGATTACAATTACAGGATACATTCTTTTCTCATTGTTCCCCCAATCCAGAGGGGTAAATTACTTATTATGAGGCATGCAACTAATCACTAATCATTACTTCACAATCGTTCACGTCACCAGAATTAAAAAATCTGACTGATAATAACATGAAATTATAAATATGAAATAGAAACACAACGTTACTGTAACGCGTCAAATAAAATGGAATAATATCAAATCTCTTGAAATGTCTAGTCAGCTCGTCACGTTACGTCTTGATAAAATGGTGGTTATTCTACCAAAACCTACTATGGACTTTTTCAGTCAATATAAAAAGTCACGATACATGCATTTATTTCATATCCACTTCACTTATAAGCCTTAATCGCACTATATTGTATAATACGCCACCACAATTAAACAATATAACTGATAATAATATAAGATTATGAAAATGAAATAGAAACACAAGGTCCCTGATGTAATTTGGCGGGAAAAGTCTACCACCTATTTATATGTATAGAATCAAATTTTTTTTCTTAATGTACTCACAACTGGCGACCAACCGGAACCGGAGTTATGGACCTGCTCCCCCCGCACCCCGAGAACGCGCGGCTGGCTCGGGCCACATATATCTGCATCTAGGATACCGATCTGAAATTATATAAATATTTTCTTAAAAAACGACTGATCATCATGATCATCAAAGCATTACAGCTGCGGGTGGGCCTTAGCCTGGTCCAGTAAATTTTTCCAGTCGGGTCTTCGTTTAGCTTTTTCCCTCCAGCCTCTCACTCCGTTTGTCCTTAAGTCGTCCTCGACTCCATCTAGCCATCTGAGCTTATGCCTTCCGCGGCTTTTACGACCATCTGGTTTGCCGTCGAGTAGGCGTTTGGGTACTCTAGCTTCGTCCATCCGTACTACGTGACCAGCCCAACGAAAGCGTCCAATCTTAATGGTTTTGATGACGTTCGGCTCATTGTACAGCTCATATAGCTCGTGGTTGTAAAGAGTATGCCATCGCTCATTTTCCAGAACAGGACCAAAGAAAGGAAAAGAAAAGAAACGACTGAATGGTTTGAAATTTACTGCTCATTACGTGACACACAAATGAACCATATAAACAAAATGGCCGCACATTAAAATTTTCCGCCATTTTCGCCCGACTTGTCGTTCAGACCATTTGATGTTTTGACTAAACATTTATACATAACTACAATATTTCATTAAGATTATTAATGGAGTCAGGCGTTACTTTGCGGAAATCCATCACTATATGGACAGTCAAAAGTTTTACTTAGCATCTGCGACATGCAAAACAATAACTTTTCGGTTGTCTTCCGTAGAGTCTACTATACCTGAAGATGCCTCGTGTTGGGGCGATCTTAGCTAAGTAAAACTTTTGACTGTCCATATAATATTTCATTACATCATCCATCCGTAAGTTTGTTAAGAATAATTCTATTATTGGCATAGTCGTGTACCATTTATGGTACACGTGTCAAGGAACAAATTAACTCACAAATCAAAACCTTAATTATTGGCTCAGTAATCGACAACTTCCCCACTACGTTTGTGTCGGGGAGATGAGGAGGCAAGGGTAGAGGGAGGCAGGGGCAAGGGGGTTGGGGCTGAAACTCAAGCGCCTACCGGACGAAGCGCGGTAGCTAAACTACCACTCAAACGCCGGTTTTCTGCGGCAGTGTGGTACTTCCCCGGGCGAGCCGGCCCATTAATGCTACACACAAATAATATGCCATTCTTGACAAGGTATTCGTCTGCAGTGTGGCTCTACCACTCTGCACACTGGTGCCGGTGATCACTTATGATCACGTGACGCGCATGCTTGTTTCCTTGCTCTGCTATAAAAAAGAAAAAACATAAATAGACCAGCGGTTCCCAAACTTTTTCAGTCTGCGGCGCACTCAAAGGTTTACAATTATGTTACCGCGCCCTAACTATTCCGCCCTATTCCGAATAGGGTACACTGATAATCGATAGATAGGAACAAATAAAAACGTCACCTATGTAATGGATGCTTCGATTAATGGTATTAATTTTTTCTTATGGGTTAGTAAGGCAAACGAACAGGCGTAGGCCATAGGCAGTGCAGAAGCGTTGACGGGGACGGGCAGAGGGGAGGGGGAGGGAGACGGGGCTTGGGTCTTCGTAACTCAACCGCTCACCGGGCGAAGCGCGGTAGCTAAGCTACCACTCAGACTACAATTTTCTGCGGGAGTGTGGTACTTCCCCAGGCGAGCGGGCCCATTCATGCTCCAGACAATATATTAATATGCCATTCTTGAGAAAGTATTCGTCTGCAGTGTGGCTATACCACTTCTATAAAGGATTATAGAATGACATATTAATATATTGTCTGGAGCATGAATGGGCCCGCTTAGTAGGAACTAATCCTGCTTAATATTATAAATGCGAAAGTTTGTGAGCCTGGATGTATGTTTGTTACTCTTTCATGAAAAAACTACTGGACGGATTTGGATGAAACTTTACAGTAATATAGGTTATACATCGGAATTACATATAGGCTACAATTTGTAATGATTTTATGTAATTTTGGTCGTAATATAATTTTACTATTAAGTAAAAAAAAATATGTTTATTTAAAATGATCTGTCACGAAACTTAATGTGGCAGACGAAATTCCACGCGAGCGAAGCCGCGGGCAAAAGCTAGTATAATAATAAAGGTATTTTCTCTATTTTTTGCGATGGTGTGAAGTTTTCTACATTTCGCCATCCTGTATGCCACCTTGAATAATGAATGCTAAGTCTTTTACTAGGTACTGAGGCGTGTTGTGTGAATACGTTATTTTATTTTGTAAACTATTCAACGCCCTATTCTTTTTGAATAGTGCGTTGAATAATTTACAAAATAAAATAACTGTACTGTAAGTAAATTACCTGATTTTTTAAAAATAGTATGGTGAATGGTCTCGAGATGTCGTTTTAGCTTACTTGGGAGCATACTTTAAGACGATAGAATTTTCAAACAGAGCCCAACACTGGGGTCTTTCTTCTCTGTTATAGCTATCACGCTTAATGGCGCCCCTCTGATTTCTATGGCGCACACTTTGGGAATCCCTGCTGAAGACAGTATACCTGACCTATATTGCAGAATGTTGCAAGGTCGGTACCAGGCCGTGCCAGGATACGCTACGTAGCCACAAAATCGGGTAATCATTGGCTGTGTGTGAGCTTCGCAATCGATACGCGTGTCTTCTTTAACTTTATCGTGATATATTTTTTTTAAATTTAGCCACGAAATGGAGTTTGGAAACTCCTACGAGAGAAGATCCCGATACAACAGGGTACGGCATATTTGATTTAAAATAGACTTTAATAGAGCACGAATTCTCGTGAAGTTATTTAGGCTAAGCACCTACCTATTTGGATTGCACGAAATTTTTTTTGGGCGATTTCTTTCCACGTTGCAACTGTAATAGTTAATAAAATAGTTTAATTTTTTTCATTTAAGTTGGTTACTCTATAGAATATGAAAAAAAAAATCAAAATTTTCACAAGAAAAACATAATTTGTTTAAAACATAAACATGCTTTATTATAGTTATTTAATGTATGTACGTACCATGGTTTACAATAAAATTAATAAATTTTTGTATGGAGTCGGGCGTTACTTTGAGGAAATCCATTACTTTGTGGACAGTCAGAATTTTTACTTAGCTAAAATCCGCGACAAGCAAATAAAAACAGTAAAATTATACTGTGTATTTTCTACTAGAAGAAGTGGATTTACGGGGAACTTAAACTAAATCTTAGCGAAAAAATGGCCGTCAGCAACTCTCCACTTTACGAGAACTGCGCGTAAAGCAAATGGACTGAGGATCGAGATGGTGACGAGGTCTTAGCTCGTCTACTGTTAGGGCTCCTCCATAAATTACATTCATGACTTTTAGATTCCTGCCCCACCCACACAATCACACGTGGTCACGTTCGTATGTTATGACGTCATTCTTTGCAATTTTACATTCAGAAGTTATTAAATTAACCCTTATCGGTCGCTAGCTTTTTATACGTGATTCTCGCTAGGTTGTAGCTACAGATACAGTTTGCATTAACTTTATTCACTTTTGGACTCAATATATCAAAAAAAATGGACAAGGCAATGATATATAACTGGAGATGTCAATTGCCCTGTTACGGATATTTAACTAATAAGGCAATAGTTCCTGCATTTCACACAAAGCGAGTTTCAACATGTCTCGTCTTGTCACCTCCCACGTGACTTACGATCGCAGCGATAAAGTATTGTTGTCACGTGAGAGGTGACTTACGACTGATAATACTTAAAACAGCCCTTCTAAAATAATTTATATTTTTTTCTTAAATATTTGTAGAATTGGTAATATTTTAAAGTTTTTCGTTGGATTGAAGTTTAGAGTTCTGGCACTTTAGATTTATAAATGAGACGTCACGGTGCTTATGACTCGCCCCCCCCCAGGTCACACGTTATCATTTTGTTGACCCCTTCCCTGCCCACTTAACGTGTGACGAAATTTATGGATGGCCCCTATGCATATTTGCTTTATCATAGCCGTAACTAATTATCAGGGCATTGATATTTGAACTATATGATTGTTAACTGTTTGTTGGCTTTATATTAAGATAAATCGTCTTACAATTTTCTGAACAATTACAATTGTTTCTTTTACATTTTTTTGAAATTATATACCACAAAAATGTGTAAGATAAAAAATTATGACCTTTTAAAAAAGACTCTTTTTTAAAGAGCTTTTTTTTAAATTTGTGGTGCATTATTCGGTTATCACTTCTTTAAAAATTTTGATCAAATAAATTACTCTTCACTTTTATTAAGCGGAATAAAATTCCTAAAATGATGAATAATTTCACTGCTTGTTTTATAATTTACCCTATCATATGTATGGTTATTATAATGATAACCATGGTTTTATATGATATTGTGACCTACACATTATGTAAATTAATTTAAAGAGGCTATAATAGGTTATCAAGTTTTATTAACCTTGAATAGGTATGTCAAGTACATTTTAATTTATATAATATATAAGTAGTAGCTTTGTTGAAACTAAATATGTGAAAGTTTTTTAAATAAATAGACACTTGACCTTGGATGAAACTACTTCCTCATAACCTTGTTGAGAACTAAAAGCTTTTAAACACAATAATTCAAACCACAGCCAATAAGTTATTTCTTAAAATAAATATAGGTTTTATTATAATCTAAGATTGTATACATAATATAGAAATTTGATGTTATTGAATAAATAACTTATAGATATCATGTTACAAATAGTTTTCGTCCCTATCATCTGCTTGTTTTGCATGGTTTTCTGCCGCAAACTGTGCAAATGTGGAATGACCACCCATAGTGTTCTCGTGTAGATAAGATATAAGGGCATTCAAGAGACGAGGTTATGTGTTCGCAAAAGGCCGGCAAAGCATCGCATGCGCGGAGGTGATCACATATTTGCAAAAAAGTGGTACTCAAAAATATTCTTATGTGGTAGAGCCACGCTGCAGATGAATACTTTGTCAGGAAAGACATAATATTTGTTTGTAGCATGAATGGGCTGGCTCGCCCGGGATGTACCACATTCCCGCAGAAAACCGGCGTCTGAGTGGTAGCTTAGCTACCGCGCTTCGTACAGTAAGCGGCCGAGCTCCAGCAGCCCAAACCCTCTTACCCTCCCCCTTCCTTTTCTACTCCCGTAATGACACTTTCCTTAAAGGTCGGAAATGGTTCCACACTGCCTATGGCACTGTGGATGTCTATGGGCGGCATTGATTGGATTCCATCAGGTGACACGCCTGCTCATTTACCTCCCTTCCCATAAAAAATATTGTGCATTCCTGTACTTGTCTCCTCCTCATTGGTTTTAGTTTTACAAACAAATGTAACCAGCTGATTGCTACTTAAATAACTACCTTGTAATGCTGTCAAGGCCATTTCATAGACCTCTTCATCAATCTGTAATTGAATTTGATCATAACCCTCTCCTATCTCTAAGTGACTTTGAGCTTGTAAATCAATAACAATGGCAAAAGAAATAAAATACAATTAACATTTTACAAAATGTGTCGTTAAATCACTTACATTCCAATCGGGATTTCTGGCAGCAAGTCCATGTCCGAGTAGAGATGTCACTGTACTTTTACCGACACCTCCTTTGCCAGAGAGAACTAGGATCTTGTGTTTCACATTTGCTAGACGATTCTTTATTACATCTATAGCTGGATCTGGTCCTGCTGCAACTCCTATATAAGATGAATCAATCTGAATCTAGCTGATTGTATTTGAGCCCAAATCATTGGGCTTGTAAATTAGACATAATAACTACTAAGTTCATCGGAAATTAAGAAATTGATAAGTAAGGTGTAGTTTATTTTGTTAAATCTTGAAATAACATTGATTATTGTGAAATAATTCGAAGATATAAGAAAAACCATTTTTAACCTTGTATTTTGTGTATTTTATAAAAACCTTTATTCTAACAAGTACAAAAAAAGAAAATATATTAAGCATAAATAAGTGCATTTAAATGGAAACTGACGGCCAATTGGCTCAGTGGCGGGGCTCTCTGCCTGCGGAGTTAATGATCGCTGATTCAATCCCCGCATCAGAATAAATATATGTATGGATTACAAATATTTATTACGAGTCTGGTAACTCCGCCAATCCGCATTGGACAAGCGTGGTTGGTTAATGTCTATTCCTCCAGAAATGGAGAGGCCTGTGCTCAGCAGTGGGACAAATATGGGCTGTTAAAAAAAATTGAAACTATAAATTAAATTTAAAAGTGGAATGCACAAACAAAACTATTTCGTAGATAATATATTACATACTTACATTGTTATTGACAACTCAAGTACAATATCTACTTGTGTACTGTATTGCTATATATTTCAACTTAAAAATACTTCATTATGAAAACCTCACCTGACGCGCATATACTTTGATTGGGACATCCAGCGCACGCTGAAGCCTTCCCAGCATCTCCACTTTCGGTCCCTGGGCAATCTAGTAAAAAAAATTGATAAAACATTAGAAAAGCAAAACTATTTAGTCGTTTATTTCTCTCTAATCGATAACACCAACGTCTTACGTTGCGGAGCGTTGTCAGGGACGTTGCTCATCATTAAATCTCGAATGTAACTGGCACAATTGCAATCTTAGAGATAATATTACTATTACAACATAACTTTTATTATTTTGTGCGTTTCCAATACAGTCAACTGTAGAAGACACTATGAATTGATAGAAATGACAATGACATTTGCATGACATTTGTTTGATATTAAGTTTTACTAAGTTGGTATTTATACGTTCAGAAATTCAAAAGAACATGTAGAGTTAGTCTGAATATTGTCTATGTTTATAATATATTTTATATTTACTTAAACTTATATTTTTTTAATATATTATAACATAAATGCAATAATAACAGAAACATTTATATATATTATATATAACAATAAATGGTTTTGTTGCTATATAATTGCGATATGAATCTTTTAGTTTTTAAATTGACAGTTGGCTACTTTAAAAAATTCTAAACCCGATATTTTAATTTAGAATTTAACGTCAAGACATTATTTTTTGATAATTATATTTTTTTCATAAATTTTAAAAATACATAAAGTTTCTGTTTATCAAAATGGCTAAAGAAGTGTCTATGTGCACGGTAAAAACTAAAGATTATGTTGTATTTTGTCCTTGTCTTAAATTAAATATTAATGTCTTTTAACGTTATTTCAACAGCAACTCCAGCAATGGAGCCCTGTCAAAGAAACGCCTGGATCGCCGAGCGTACCCCCGCAAGTGGGATACTGCTTTCACACACCGAAAAAACATCCTTGGAGGCCTATAATGGGATACGAGGAGATTGAAGTAACGCCAATGTAAGTCTTTTGAAAAACAGTCATTTAAAATTACAATTTTTTAATGTGTTTAGTTTCTCATTTGTTTGACCGTAATCTCTTTTTTCTTCTTTGACAAGAGCTGTTATAGTTAATGTAAAATATAAAAACAATAAGTACCCTGAAGTGTAATAATTACCTTGTTTCGTTACGTCTTGATAAAATGGTGACAATTTTACCAAAATCTTCTATGGACTTTTGCAATCAACTTAAAAAGTAATGATACATGCATTTATTTTATTTCCATCCACATATTGTACAATATGCAATTAAACAATATAATAAAACAAAACGCCATTTTTTATATTTTATTATTTTTTATATTTTTAAGAAACTTTGTTTAACGTATAGCAAATACGTAAACATAATGGGAATTATAAATAGGCAAATTTTAACGGTTTCTATTAAACCCGCAGGCCGTCCCAACCCATAACAAACACGATGGTGGATCCGTGTTACACGAGCCAGGGCATGGCGACGGAGCCGTTGCGCTTCCCAAACTTGGTGACGGGATTCGAGCGCAGTCCAGAACACGCAGCACGTGCCGCTCTGTACACGCGGTACACGCAGCACGAGTGGGCGCAGAGCAGCGTCCGTAACTACAACGAATCCGACGCCAAGCGAAATTTCTCCGAGAGGGTCCGCAACGATATCATGAGGATGTTGAGGTACAGTTCTTAGATTTATGTTATCGACTTTTGCTCAACAAATGGCACTTGCTAGTAATGCTTTAGTGTTGCTCGATATACATCTATGAATTGAAAACATCGATGTATCGAGTGAGTTCGATACATCGGTTACAGTCAATATTTTACGATATATCGATTTATTTTATTCAATGCCTTGAATAAACACCTCACATATTTAGACATAAATTAAATAAAATTTTTGCAGCTCTGCTTAAATCATCTTTGTCAATCTATATTCATTCGTACATTAATCGATGTTTTTATCGGTGTATTTAAAATATCAATGTTTCATTTCGTTGTATCGAATACCATCGATGCAATTTTTACATCCGCAGTGCCATAACGTTGCTGGCCTTTAAGGAAAGTGTTATTATGGGAGGGAGGAGGGGGTTGGATCTCCGGAACCCAACTGCTCACCGGACGAAGCGCGGTAGCTAAGCTACCACTCAAACGCCGGTTTTCTGCGGGATTGTGGTACTTCTCCGGGCGAGCCGGCCCATTCATGCTACAGACAAATAATATGCCATTCTTGACAAATTATTCGTCTGCAGCGTAGCTTATGTAAACTATTGCTAAGATAAGTGAATTATTAAACAACAGGTGTTTTTGATTTTGTTTTTTTTTGTAAGGATGTATATTTCAACGTTGATAATTCAAAGATACTCTAGGCAGGCCTGATACTAGCTGGTGATTATCATACATAATCTTGCAGAGAGACTGACGAAATAGGTGCGCAGGGTCAGCGGGATTCAGGTAGGAAAATTGGGGAACGTATCACCGACACCACCTTCTGGAGGAACGAGGTAAGTAAGAAACTGTTTTTGAGTTGATTGAAAAAACATTGATACATATATGGTAACTGGTAATTTGTTTTTTTTTTCATTTCTGGGTTCTTTTGCGAGAATCCAGAACCCAGTCTCAACTGAAGGAAGGCTTCGATTTAGTAAAACATGTAATTCTTTTCTTTCAATAAGATTAAACCATAAAAATACATTTATTTCTCTATTGCATCTCATAATTATCAACTTATGGGCATGACACGAAACTCCCCTGGTTGTATGCTATACAATGCATGGTTCAGTTCTCTGTTCTTACCTTTTCGAACATGATAGAAGAAAATCCGAAGAAATGGTGCACTATTCACATTCCCAGCGCGAATCCTACCGCGCTTCGTTCGGAGAGCGGTAGGATTCCCATAATGACACTCCTTAAAGGCCGGCAACGCTTCTGCACTGCCTGTGGCACTGCGGATGTCTATTGCATTGATTGCTTTCCATCAGGTGACACGCCTGATCGTTTGCCTTCCAATCCCATAAAAGCAGTTTTCGAGATTATCCCGTAGAAGTTCTTCTATAACCATAGAAAGATCCTTTAATTTATTCGAATGTTCTTCTTTTCAATCGTTACGCCCTTGGCAGAGCGGTCGTGATAGTTACTTGGTAACTTTCAGAGGGGCAGATTGATACCTTCCTCACGATGTCTCGCTGTCTGCGGTTATTCAGGTACACTCGTGCACCAGTCCGTCCAGCACATGGGTTCCGCGAAGTCCCATTCCATAAACTCTGCCCTCAATAAAAAGGCGCTCAATAGAGTCGCTATCGTGGCTGGAAACGTGTCCAATTGAAGTGAAAGAGTTGCCGGCCTTTATGGAAAGTGTCGTTATGGGGGTGGGGGAGGGGGGTCGGGCCTCCGAAACTCAACCGCTCACCGGACGAAGTGCGGTAGCTAATCTACCACTCAGACGCCGGTTTTCTACGGGAGTGTGGTTTTCCCCGAGCGAGCCGGGGAAAACAACACTCCCTTCATGCTACAGCTCCTTCATATGCCATTCTTGACAAAGTATCCGTCTTGTAGCGTGGCTCTACCTTTTTAGGTCAACTATTGTATTATTTTGTAAATGTAAATAGTCTGGACGATGAATAAAGGATTGTTTTATCTAGTCTAATCGTCCATATGAGGATTCTTGATGCGTTGAATGTACCCCCACGTTTTAGGTGGCAATAGAGATGGAGCGGCTGGTCTCCACGTGCGAGAAACTGAACGACACCCGGCGCCAGCTTGAGAGGGCCATCGCTGGGGTGGAAGGTCCGCTGCATATTGTACAGGAGTGCCTCTACCACAGAGAGAAACGGGGAGGTATTGACTCAGTTTTTTTCCTATGCCCGTTATGTCAGGGGTTCCCAACCTTTGGGTCGCATAAGATATTGTATTGTTTTTTCTTTTTTTTATGGTTGAGTATTTCTGTCGGTATTGAGACGATCAGTTGACTCAGCGGCGGGGCCCCTCCTCCCCACGGAGTCGCGGTGGTTGCGGGTTCGATCCCCGCCATATAAATATATATATATCGCCTACAGATATTTATTCAGAGTCTGGTAACCCCGCCAATTCGTATTCGAGAAGCGTGGTGGGTTAACGTCCGTTCCTCCAGAAATGGGGAGGGCCGTGCTCAGTAGTGGGAAATATATTGGCTGTGTGTAATAAAAAAAATTGAGGAACATTTCATGGACGACAGATATTGGCGACAGAACGGTAGTGACGTTGTAGACATAACAGAAATTAGTTGTGTAGGTCAAAAGTAATTATAAAAAAAATCAATATTTTCTTCCTCAGCGGTCTGTGGTAAAATAACGAAAGGTTTAACAATTTACGGCAATAAAAAGTTTGGGGACCACTGTTTTATATGATATTGTGATGAAACAAGTGTCAATTTATTACTATTGTATAAGATTATTAATGGAATCAGACGTTATTATGTGGAAATTCATTAATATGTGAAAAGTTAGAACTTTTACTTAGCTAAGATTCGCGTAGAAAAATTATAATGTGTGTTTTCTATTGGAAGATGTGGATTAACGGGAATGTGGGATGTGAACTTAAACTAAATCCTACCGAAAAAATGGCCGTCAGCAACTCTCCACCCAACTCCCAACTACTGTCAACAAAAACATTTTTCACTATAAACACAGCGCGTTTCGCCTTGAGGGTACCTCAGGCGTAGTAGACTCTTCGAAAGACAACCGTAGAATATATAAATAACACCTAATAGACTCACCGAAGACCTAATTGGCTAAGTGGCAAGATAGTCCAACATCGTGACTAACGGCAGTAGCATTCACTTGCTGGCACTTGTTATTTTATTATGTGTATATATGTATATACACATAATAAAATAAAGTGTATATACATATATACACACAGTGTGTATGTATATATTAATATACACACAATGTGTATGTAAATATTATGTGTATAAATATATGTTATGTATCTATGTACTTATTTATGTGTTTTTATATATGTATTCCAAATTTGAATAATGAATGAATCGGAAGGTCTCAGCACGGGCCTGTCTAGTGAGACCTATTATGCTCCATCTAGCTTCATCTGTGAATTGTCACAAATAAAATAAAATAAAATAAAATAAAATAAAAAAATGGCGAGTTCTTCTATTGGAGGCCAAGATACATTTTGGGTCGTTGCGCCGGCGAAATAAGTAAGTAAGTAGGTAAAGTAAGTAAGGTAGTAAAGACAGTCCTCAAAACTTAAAAAAATAAATTGCTCACTCCACAGGTGTGGAACAAGTTCACGACGCAGTGGAGCAGTCTTTGTTGAAGGAGGTCGCGATACTGCGCCAGTGTCAGGATAAGTTCAGAAATATGCTCGAAAAGGTACTCTAACACTTCACCGTCACGCTTTACCATTGTGATAAACCGATTAAACAAGACAATAGTGCATAACTAACTTAGTATATAAATATATACTTAGCTATGTATAAGTATAAGTGAAATATGTAAAACTGAATCATGTAAACAAATTCTGGCAAATAAATATTATTATTGTCAATATAATAAATCAATTATTGTCAATAAAATAAATCAATTATTGTCAATAAAATAAATCAATTATTGTCAATGAAATCAATTAATGTCAATAAAATAAATATTATTATTGTCAATGTAACCTTCGAGAATTTAGAAGGACTTCACAATCTTTTCAATATATGTGGTGCCTTCACTCGCTCTTGTCGTCGCCAGGTCCGCGAACAGTCCAAGAACTGCCGAGCGACGCAGCATGAGCTGGAGACCGATATGCGGAACAAGGAGTACGCGCTGGGGATCGACAACATGTGCCACCAGCTCAACAATTTCTCAAAAGTTGGCTTGCTCGGCTTTACTCTTTTTTAACAGAGCTCTAGTTATGGTTATGTCATTTTATTTGTATTTCTCTCCCTTAATAGAAATATGGATCCCTTAATACAATGAAATTATATATATATATATATATATATATATATATATATATATATATATATATATATATATATATATATATATATATATATATATATATATATATATATATATTGGGATGGGAGGGAGGGGGGGGGGGGTTGGACCTTCAGAACTCAACCGCTCACCGAAAGAAGCGCGCTAAGCTATCACTGAGACGCCCGTTTTCTGCGTGTAATATGTCATTCTTGACAAAGTATTCGTCTGCAGCGTGGCGACCACTATCAATATATATTATAATCTTTCATGTTACATATACCAGTTTACAAATCAACCAACCATATTCTAACTTAGCTTATAACAACATATTACAGAGCCATCTATCGATAAATTCATTCAACACTTTTGAGACGTATAAAACTTGTGTGTGTATGTGATGGGCCGTAGGGTCTTCAATTCTACGCGGGTATCGAGCGGTACGACCCCACAGTGTGTGATGCGGAGCGCTGGGCGGCAGCCAGTGCGGCCACGTTGCAGCGCTCGCAGTCCGAGCGCGCCAAGGCCGTGCAGATGCTCTCCGGTACGTACAGCTACCCACCTTATTGTACCCACAAATTCACACACAACCAGCGTCAAGTGCTTACAGACTTCTCCCGCCATGAATGACGTTAAATTTTTGTTTATTTTTTATTATGTGGACAGTCAGAATTTTTATTTAGCTAAGATCCGGGACAAGTAAACAAAAGCAGAACAATAATTGTGTGTTTTCTACTAAACACACACCACTTAACGGTTGTCTTCCGTAGAGGATAACTGATGATGCCTCGTGTTGAAGCGAAACACGTGTTGTGTGCTATGTGGAAAAATGGTGGTGTATGGTTGGGAGGTGGAAAATTGCTCACGACCGAACACTGTATACAAAAGTACATTATATTTTGCAATTTTATTGATCTCTTGTTCGTGACGTCACGACCAAAGACGCAGAGAACCTGATCAACGTGTCCGCGACGGAGATCTGGGACCAGTGGAGCAACACCAACAGTGCGTTCACACGCCGCATCGCCGAGACCATAGAGATCAAAAACAAACTGCAGTTACACTTGCACAAGGTACGAATTTTCCAGTGAACTTCGTTTATACACCTATTCAAGGATCATATTTAGGATCCGATTCTCCTTCGTGGTAAAGATGTTCACAGAAACTTTGCGGGAGAGATCAGATGGATGCTGACCTGCCAACAGGTGATGCGTGCACTTTAAGCCAACAATTGGCGGGAATAAGCGCAGGACAGGGAAAGATGCAGGACTCTCGTTTCAGAGGCCAAGATCCACTTCGGGTCAGTGAGCCAGCGGATCGATCGATCATCATTCAATGATCATATTTAGGATCTTCTTCGCTTCCATATTCATATACACAAATTCCAAAGTTTTTTCATATTAATATTTGTCTTTGATCATATTTATAATTCCACATGAAATCCTTCATATTATGCATCCAAGGAAAGGAACCTTCTCACGATCCTAGCCGTGCACAATATGGTTGCTTTTTCAATTTTGAATTTAACCAAAATTTTTACCGATAAGTCCATTCACAGAGACCACTATTGGTACAAGGACAGATAAATCAACATGTCATATGGCGGAAATCTGATGCGCGAGGTCTATATTCTATATTTTATTTGTATGTTTTTCCGTTTTAATGAGATTCTCGTCATGCGGAACACTAATATCAACTATCATTGCCTCGAGTGTGGTTTGATCCACTATCATAATACCAGCTAATCGCTATAATAAATCGCTAAAATAAGCCCAGGCTTCTAATGTCAAAAAGCGATCGATCCCAGTAAAATGTTGCACGACTGTTTTTGAGAACTGACTTTGTATCGTATTTATTATTATTATTATAAGGTACAACAGGAGTTATTCGACGTAGAGAAAACTCTGGAGCTGCTGAACAAGGCCATCGAAGATAAGCTCCAGCCTATGAAGGTCGCGCACACCCGGCTACAGGCGCGCACCAACAGGCCGCACCTCGAAAAGTGTCGTGACAACGCACAGGAGAGGTAAAACAATACCTAATTTTTTTATTGATTTGGGTAAATAAACAATGCCCCAAAAAACTTATCTAAACACAAAAATTTAAAAAAAAATTAACAGTAACTCATCTATTTACCACAGATTAATACATTATTATAATTATGAGTACTACAGAAGTACTATACATAGACATATGATGAATGAAGTAAATGACGTTCACATCTTCGTTTTTAATTACGATATAAGAGCATAGTCAAGCTTGTAATACCGATGTTACGTTAAGCGGAATTCCGCTTAACAATAATTATATTCCGCTTAATGAAAAGTGTAATGACACTTGTTTTTAGGTGTTTTATTAATGTAACCATTAGGATTAGCGAAGAAACTGTGCGTCTTGCACGTTTGAACATTTGCTCGTGGTCAAACTTGTACTATCGTTACGTTATGTCTAAATATAAACCGCCTTCAATTATTTCTTACAATTGTAATAAAGTGCCCGTACGTTCACAGCTAAAAGAGCTTATGTCAATCATGTGAGGTCTCACAAGTAGTACATTGTGCAGTGGCTATGGCCGAAATCGGTTTAAAAGCATCATATATTAAGCATAATACGTTAAGCGAAATTCCGCTTAATAATATTAATTCTTATTCCTCTTGATTAGAAATATAAAGACTATATTTTTTCAACGTAACGTTTCAGATTAGTGAAAGAAGTGTGCGACTTGCACGAGACTATGGAGACGCTGCGATCGAAGATAGCTACTGCAGAGGGCACGCAG
The DNA here is from genome assembly GCA_031353405.1 of Baronia brevicornis. Lineage (NCBI taxonomy): Eukaryota > Metazoa > Arthropoda > Insecta > Lepidoptera > Papilionidae > Baronia > Baronia brevicornis. Next base: position 31,662 of record JASFAT010001913.1, read on the forward strand.
CAGGCGCTGTTGGGGGCGCGCGCGGCTCTAGAGGCCGACCTCCGCTACAAGAGCGCTACGCTGTACATCGACCGCGACCAGTGCATGGGACTGCGGCGCGGGTACCCCGTCACGGCCGCCATCAAGGCCTAGTTCAACGTCTACATTCAATATATTTGTTTCGTCTATTACTTGTTTTATTCAGTTCCTGCTATTAGTTGTCACTCTTCCTATTGAAAATTATATATATATATATATATATATATATATATATATATATATATATATATATATATATATATATATATATATATATATATATATATATATATATATATATATATATATATATATATATATATATATATATATTCATCCACTCAAGTTTAAATACAAAAAAAAAGCATTCCAATCAGGTTTCCTTTATAACATGATTAATGGAGTTTTACTTTACGAGACGTTACTTACGAGAACGTTACTTTGCGGAAATCCATAACTATGTGGACAGTCAAAAGTTTTACTTAGCTAAGATCCGCGACAAGCAAACAATAACAGAAAAATAATAATGTGTTTGGTGTTGTAGATAGTGGTTGGTGGGTGGAGAGTTGCTGGCCGTTTTTCGGTGTATCAATAAGAAACCTCGAAAGTGATATTTCTTCCGTGCGATCGATAATTACTGCCCTCTGTTAACGGTATACGAAACTGAAATATATTTTTTTTTCACTGGGTTGCTATTTTCGCCATAGTTTTTATATCAATATTAGCAGCTCCGCAATGGAGCACAAGGGTGCTAGTTTTGCGTCTTCAGCTCTCTGCCAGTTCAGTAAAAGGATTTCTGAGTGGCCGTCTAACATCTCTGGTTTCACCCTTTTGGTTGTCATGAAAAATACACGCATGTATCTAACTTGTACTCGCGACCAATTTTTTGCTCTAATGGGACAACGCTTTATCAATCATCAAAAATTGTTGATGATGATGAATCGAAACATCGGTGGCGGTATTCCACCAAAATAGAGGGCGACATTTTTGTATCTTGGTAGAGCCAGTGAACAGGACAGTTTATTTTTATCAAAGGTTTAAAACAAAAAATTGCATAAAAATATATTTGATCTTTATTTAATCATAAAACTTAAAAAACAACAAAACAAAACAGTAACTTGGATGAACAATATTTGTTCTTTGAAACATTGACCTGAGAAAATGTATACATTAGTTCAAAAGCAAAATAGTATTTACAATAATATTTGTTATTAATTCAATTTTAAATTGATATTTTTTTTATTCAACTATCGCCATACTGCCAGTGTACCAAATATTAAAGACATACATTTTGTGTTACCAGTAGAAAAAATAAAAATCAATAAAATAATTATTTTTAATTATAACACTACTTCTTAGTTTAACTAGTCTCTTGTCTAACCATTCTACATTTATTTTCCTCCAAACTTTTCACTTAGGTCCTATTCACTTCATATAGGATGGTACAGGCAGTTTCAATCCTTCTTTGGCTTCAAAAAATGTATATGATAGGACTATCTCATCCACATACTCCATTCTTGGATCCTCTGTGAAATCGGGGTCAATATAGAAAAATACTGGCATATTCACCTGAAATCATGGGTAACATTTATATATAAAGTTGTAATATAATTTACTCCTCTACTCTAACATATAGAATGTGGAAATGAGACAGGGCCTGAGAAATGATGAGAAACCCTCAGGCGAAAATCTCTACAGGACTAGGTCGGGCTAGGCCTGGCTATGTAGACCTGATGTATACAATGATTTCAGCATACTATAAGCTAATTATGTTGGCAATAAATATAAAATGCGGACTGATGACAAGACATTTTTTCAAGTTTTCTTTAAAAAAAACCCTAACATTTATTACATTATAAATGACTAGTAATATGAGATCACTATAATTCTAACTAAGTTACTAGTGCTCGTGCTCTGGTTCAAATCAATCGTCTAATGGCAGAATCCAAACTAAATTAATTTACTTCTTAAATCTGTTGTCAGAATGACCAATACTGTAGTTGACCAAGTACAGCATTGAAGCTGAGCCAAGACATTTCTTTGGCACATTAATTTTATGATATTCCGAAATTTGTGTCGTACTTTACTCTAATTTTTAGCTTAATTTTATTTTGAGTGCCACTCTTCATGTTGTTCAAATGTTTACTTTTGATGTTATTAATATTGTACTTGAATAAACAAGATATCTATCTATCTTTTATAGCAGAGATGGCAAACAAGTATGCGGGTCACCCGGTGGTGATCAATGCCGCTCATTGACATCCCCAACGCCATCTCACACACATGAGAAAAAAAACACAAAAACAACACACACAAAACAATTAAATGCAAAAAAAAAACAAAAAAGGCTGTAAAATTATATTGAATACAAAAAAAAAACCAATTTTACCTGTTCATGGGGATTAAGTTGCTGCTCCTCAAAGCAGAAGCACTGAATCTTGTTGAAGTATTGCCCGGCCTCAAAGGGTATTACATTGTAAGTGCTTATGCCCACCACTGGCTTGTTTGTAGGATTGCGGGCTGTATAAAACGCTAATGCTGTTTCACCCGGGACAACCTACAAGATATGACAGATTTATTTAACCTTTTTAACAGCTAAAGTATGAGATAACTTTCAAAATAGTAATATCTTTCTAAAATTCAACAAAAAACGATTATTTTAAACTGGCTTCCTACAGCGGCATGTCAGAACCCAGCATCTACAATGTTGTATCATTGTAGTGTATATTTATTTTAAGGTACGATTATTATTTCTAAGACTGGGAATGCTTCTACAGTATCACCAGTATCACCAGTACCCATAGGTAGCAACAACTGCTTACCAGTTGGAAGGGCCTGACCAAATTGCCGAAGTTTTTAGGAAAGGCCATGCAACAGTACCCTTAATGTGTGAGCTTGCATGAAGAGAGTATTGAGTGGGAGGAAGGAAAGTATGCCAAGATGGTAGCAGATGAAGATCTGTGGTCTCTGGGTACCTCTGCGGGAAACAGGTGCGATGATGATATGTATATATTAAAAGAATTAACATTAACAGTCAAATTCTAAGGCTTTTATTATTATTATTGACAGTCAAATAGTATGTAGTGCATTAAAGACGCTCTGTTGAGTCTTCTCATCATCCATACCATAGAGCCTGAAGACAGTTAAGTAACATAGTATGGGGTGCCCCCCAGCTAGATTGTGTGACGATCTGCACAGGGAGACTGGTGGAAATTGGATGAATGAAGCCGAAGATCATGCTAGGTGGCACTTTTTGGGAAGCCTATGACCATCAGTAGATTGCCACAGGCCGCTGACAATGTAAACTCATAAATATCTAACCATTAAAGTAAGAGCCTATGCAATGTGAATCTACGCTTCCATAAATCGAAATATGTTTTCATACACTTTCAAAAATGAATCAGCAATATTCAAATTATAAACAGCTATACTAGTAACTTACAAAAACCTTACAGTAATGTCTCCCTGTTGAGGCTTAAAGTTCCACTGCATGGAAGAGGCTACATCAGCATTGAAGCGGATCTTGATTAGTCTGTCTTTCACTGCTTTCATGTTGCTCACTATTTCTGCAGGTTCTACTTGCCCTGTTGTGCCACCATAGCTGTATGCCTATGAATTTTCAATATCATAAATGTTAGTTAAGTTTTTTATTTTATTATGACAAAAGTCCCACTTTTGGTGGTCATACTTGTCAGTAAAATGAACAGTCATATTATTACATGTTTACATTGATTATAATTTTCAAATGTATAGTGACTTTATGCAGGTTCTCTCTTTAATCAGTGCCTCATTGCTGAAGATTGTGATCACTAGAACCCCTCAAACGGAATATTTCTATTGGTTCTGGTCCAAAGTAGCCCTAACCACATGTTGAAATTTGGAAGAGGATGTGGCTTCCTTCACTTGTTCGGACCATCTTGGCGGCAAACATCCTCGCGTTCTCTTCCCTTCGGTATTACAAACAATGACCATTGTTTCGAGGTTACCATCTACTCTTCGCAAAATGTATCCGAAGTAATTCAGTATGCGATGCAGACAGATGGGGACAGGACGAATGTAAATCTTATTATAGTAACTAATTACTGGATAGACAGTTATCTTTGTAATGAGTGACAGTTCTATGTTTATTAGCGTAACAATTGAAAATACTGGTTATGTTACATACCAGATTCCACAATTAGAAAGTTAGAAAATGTAGAACAACTTTTTACTGACTTACTTGACAAAATATTCTATAAAGAGGCACCGCAGCGTAACTTAGGCCCACTGTCAAAACTCCGAGAGCGATCATATAATTAAGAGTTGATTTAATTTTCTTGTGTTCATTGCTTATTCCGCGAACAATATACACATTTGGTGTTATTTTCGTTGATTGTAATAAAGTTCGCGGCTTACTAAGGATTGATGTCTTTAAAGTATTATAGGTATAACTATTCACACAAACTAAACGATTCATATTGACTGAGTCTTATCTCGTTCTTTAAATAGTTTTTTTTTTAATAAATTCTTAACATTTTTATCACAACAATATCTTCACACTCCATTTCATTTCTAATTTTTCATTTAGATTAGACAACAGACAAGACAACAATGTTAATCAAATTCGAACTGGAAGTTTTCTTTTAGTGAGCTGGCAATATTTTTGAGAATCAAATATTACCATTAATTTTTGTGCGAATACCAATAGATACTTCTTATGCGAATAATTCAAATTGTGAACCAAATAAATAACTTCGTTAACCAAGACTAAGCGATACGGCACAGTTTCTTTCAATTTCTTAAACATACCGTGTATGTCCCAGACCATTTCTTTGGTAACACGAAGAAAGTGTTCTGGGTTCTTTTTAATTTCTTACTAGCTGCACTCAATATGCGTTGCAATGCTACACGTGCTAAAAGTGTTTGGTTTTATAATCTGCTTGTAGATATTGAGTAGTGATTTTGGCTATACATTTTTTTTCCTTCTGACACAAACAAAAATGTTTTTTGGAACCAGGAATTTTTGTGGTTGTATACGCACCGAAAAACTCACCAGTTTCATAACAATCGCATGAGTGGTTTAGGACCGTGTAGAGGACAAAGAAAAACTTCCAGCCTAAAAATATTGACCATTAATGTTTCTTATAGTCAAAGAAATTACAAAAATGTTACTCTAACAGTTGTATTAGTTATAAAGTACAGTTATAAAGAAATATTTTCGAATTCTATTATTTATTTAGTATATTGTTCATGTTTTATTTTTATAGTAAAACATTTGACTAATATTTTTTTTTTTTTTTATGGGATAGGAGGGCAAACGAGCAAGCGTGTCGCCTGATGGAAAGCAATCAACGCCGCCCACGGGCAACCACGACACCGCAGGAGTCGCGGAAGCGTTGCCGGCCTTTTAGGTATGTATAGGCTTGTTTTTTGAAGGTTCCAATGTCGTAACGGTTCGGAAAGACCGCCGAGGGTAACTGATTCCACAAACTGGTGGTGCGTGGAAAGAAGTTACGAGCGAAACGCACCGTAGTAGATCGCCACTCATCCAGGTGGTGGGGATGAAATTTTTCTTTACGGCGAGTTGTGCGGTTGTGGAATTCCGCGGCGGGAATTATTCTAAACAATTCCTCAGAGCACTCCCCATGATAAAGGCGGTAAAAAATGCTGAGAGATGAGACATCTCTCCGCAGCGCTAGAGAATCAAGCCGATCGGTGAGATCTTGGTCATCGACGATTCGGATCGCACGACTTTGAATGCGATCAAAAGGAAGAAGTTGATACTGGGGAGCCCCGGCCCAGAGGTGAGAACAGTATTCCATGTGTGGCCTGACTTGTGCCTTGTATAGTTGGAGGCAATGGCCAGATGTGAAATATTGTCTCGCTCTACTGAGCACACCCAGCTTTTTCGAGGCCAGCTTGGCCTTTTCTTCCAGATGGCCGCGGAACTGGACATCATGCGATATGTCAACTCCAAGAATTCCGATATATGGCTTAAGATTGAGGGGAATGTCTCCAAAGCGAGGAGCTACGACAAAGGGAATTTTTTTGGTAGAAAAACTTTTTTTTGGTAATAGTTATACCTGTCATAAAAAACAGCTAATAGCATGGGATATACCATAGTAAAAAACTGTATAAAAACGAAAAATGTTTTGTCTTTGATTTGTATCATAATTGGCGGCAGTTTTGTTCTACTCTACTTTTGCCTCGAATATAAATCAAAGAGCAAATAAAAACTTCTTACGTACGTAATCATCCAACTGTGATTTAATTCAAATAATGTTACATTACTATCTCAATATTTGTATTATATTAATTTAATATCACAATTTTAATATTGGCTTTTTACCATAAATCATCGTTTGTATTCCAAAGCTATAAGTTTATGTTTTGTCTTGATGTGGGCATCGGTGTGAGTTTTTTGGTATGCTTTATAAGTGCAGTCTAAAATTGGACATTTGAACATTGGTTCTTTGCCGCATTCATACGTAACGTGCCGCCTATAAGTGCTCTTATGTCTGTATTTCCTCTTGCACTTTCCACACTCGAAATTAGATTCGTGTTGAGACCAGAGGTTTTTTGTTTTCATTGGCATGATGGGCAACATATTTTGCATCAGCGAATTAAAGAAATCCACTTCACCTGTAACAATGAAATTAATCTCTCTGAATGTTAAATTCACGAATGCGGCATCGTTGGAAAGATTACTTTCTACGTACCTAAATGATAATACTATTTTACAATTAGTGCATCTCAGATTAAATTTAACTTATAGGTAAACTGAGTTATAATTAATCTGGGTAGTTTGTTTAAGATAAAGAGAAATATATTTAATAAAGAACATTTATTCACATGCATATTCCAATAAAAATAAAAAAACAAACCAAACACACTCCATTTCATTGAAATTAAGAATACATCAAACAACATGGTTAACGTTTGTGCTATTTTCACAACAAAGTTGGTATTTTTTATATTATTATTAAAGTATTCTAACGTCAGTTCCAATTTATCAGAAACAATGCCGGACGTCATGTGATACAAAAATTTATTTGTATGGCATACCATGTAAAAAATAATATATTTCCAAACAAAAAATATTTGGATATATTAAATTATTGGTATATTAAAGTATATATCGACGCGATAAAGCGAAAACGTAGTAAACTGTAAAATGAAAACTTGCTACCACAGCTAAAAATATTTTGTCTAATCACTCAAAATCTGTCAGTTTCAACAGCTTACAAAATTGTCTATTGTCATTCGACGAAGTATTTTTTTCTGATCCCGAATAGCAATAAATTCTTTTTGACATGTCATTTACAGCCTTATCTTTGTGTAGATATACAAATTCTTTTTATTATATCATATATGATGGAGATAATGGGCAGAGATTGGTGTATATATACAAACTAAATTAAATTATTTTGTATTGTTGTATGTTAATCTTTAAAATTTCTTAAAATATATGAAAATAATAATAAATGGTATATAATAAATAGTAATAAATAGCAGCGGATGGAGCTCTGTGGTCTCTGCCAACCCCTGCGGGGGATAGGCGTGAATATATAAAGAAAAAATTATAATATATGTAACAATCAACCAACAGAGTCCATAACTTACGTTCTCTTCTAATGAGTTAGGAAAGGTATTTCAGTTAAACAATGTTGACGTTCTTTTGGACTGCCAAATTGTGCACTAGTACACTACTTTGTACTAGCGATTTAAATAGACTGATCTCTAAGATAAAATCTGTTGATTTGTAAAGACAATAGATTTTGAAGCTTTTAAGTTGCTTCTCTATAAAAAAAAGCTCACAATCTGCTTAAATCGTTACCAATGTGAAACTTCTTAATTTAGAACTTGAAAACATGTGAAAACTTTATACATATAAATGAATAAACCAGATAAGTCACTTATTTAAGGCACAGTGTAGAGTTTTCATCTTAAACTAGATTTAAAATCAGACGGCTTCACGGGAAATATTTTAATTTTTCTTGGTACAATACAGTAAACCCTCCTATAACGCGATTTCATGTCTTTCGTATAACGCGAGGATTTCCCAAGTTGTATATTCGTAATATATGTATTCGTATTCGTGGTATACAAAAAAAATCGGTACTATTTACATTTCCAACGATAATAATTTAACTACAGGGCAAACTGAGTCAATTTTGATATTACAAAAAAAAAAAAACAAGAAATACTATTCTATAAATAAATACCCTTTCGTTTCCAAAAGGACGAGACGTGTGTTAATCTAATATTAATATAAAATATTTTTGGTTTTACTTTGTAACAAATAACAAGTGTAAGTTTAACTTAGGTAGCTGGTTCCCCGAATCAAATTTCTGGCTTATTTTTAAATAACTGCTACAAAATTTCAAATAATAATAACGATTCTTATAATCTGTTGAATTTATTGTTAAAGGTATTATTTATTCTATAACAGCTTATTTTAAGAAAGCTTAGGTAATTTTTTAATTTTTTTTTTTATTACAGGAATTAAAAAGATTTAAAAAAAACGACCGAATCCATTTGACTCAGTTTTTTTCTGATTCAAATGGTGTATAAAACCAAAATACGTCGTTTTCTACTTACATCAAATACTTTTTCTGTCGTCGATATATTTGCTTTAAAAGACATTTGAGATCGGGAGAATTATATAAATTTAACATAATAGGAATCGTTATTTGACTACTTTTTAAATTTAGTTTGTCAATACACTGTGCAAGAAGAAAGACTGCCACGTAAGAATTCAGTTTTTAATTTGATGGTACAAACCTAAATGTAATTGAATCTTCCTTTGAAATAAATTAGGGTAGAACTATAAGGTAAAAGCTTGTCAGATATTGCCCTCTATGCGCGTATGACAAATTCAATCAATAGATGGCACGAAAATGTCAGATCAAAGAGAATGTGTTCGTTTAAAGCAAACAAGTTTCATTAGAGTATTTCTTTAAGAGACTATCTTACGTGGCAGGTTTTTAATTTCCGTATCATCATTCATATTATAAATATTATTTTAAGTAGACTTAAGAACTGAGATATAAAAAGCCACAGTTGAAACGTTGTATTGCAGTATCGAAAATAGTTTCTTTGGTTCATTACACTTAAAAATATTACGACTGAATATTCAGTAGAAACTATTTAACAACAAAAAAAAAACCTTACATTTTTAAATAATCTTACACTGTTTTCTCATTGTTAGTTTTGGTGGGTCTATTATATAAATTTATAATTATGTTATTAAAATCTTCGCTTATTAATCAAAACACTCAATATAAAAACTATATTTCACGATAAATCACCCTATAGGACGAATTTATAAAAGTTACAGTAAATATACAAAACTTAACTAATTAATGAACGATAATAATTTAGGTACTTAAAATTATTTGTTTTTTTTTTAAATTATTTAAGGCACTTACATTCTTAATGGGCTAGAATCGACTGGAAGATTCTTTGGTTTTAAATATTGCTTGTTAATTCATTTGAACTTTAAAGGTAACTTAAATAACAGTAACAAATGCAAATATTTATAGTTTTAACATAAATACTGAACACTATAATACAAAAAAAAATCTGGCTATTATAAGGGCATTAGGAAAAATTTACAATTTATAAATTTTCTTTGGCAACAACCAACACACTAACATTAATAACAAGAACAAGAAAGTGTAACAAAGTATTTATATGTTTAAAAACACGAAAACGTAATTATCTTACATTATTATAACATTTTGTATAACGTACAATAACACTTTATTGTACACACTCATTCAACCCAACCTATTTACGTAAACTTTGGTACAATGTAGACTAAACATAGAAGTGTAATAAATCAAGAGCTGCCATTTTAAATTATTATAAATTGAATTGAACGAGTGGCTATAAAAAAAAGTGATTATTTAACAAATATTTTGTAAATTTATTTTTTTTACAAATTACTATTTATTATCTATATCTATTTTTTTACTTTCATTAAGGCATTAATTATAGAATTGTAAAAACTCTTGATAACGAAGAACAAGTTTCGTTAATGGAAAATTAAAGAAATTAACTACTGCCATAACGTCTTTCTCGTTCCAAATAAATTATTTTAGAACCTATTATATGGCAAGACATTTTTGACATTTACAAAACGTATTATTTAAAAAAGGTAACATCGATAAAAAAACCCTTTCGGTAACAGGCGAGGCACAATAAATATGTGTTAACTGGTAAATATTTTAATAATTATAAGAATATTTATTCTCTTCTTCATCAATCTCTCGATTTGTCTCTTGAGTCTTTAAGTAGAAGTTCCACAAGTCTGTGCGATTCTTGCGGAAGGCTGTAACAGAGTGATATAGAATTAAATTACGCTGAATATTTCTTTACAGATGATGAGTCAAATATTTAGAAATGCATAACTTTTGAAAGTTTTATAAATAATAATAGTATCTATGAAAATATGCATTAGCATTACTCTATAGTGCAATGCATGATAATAAGCATCAAAATAAATAAATAATAAGTGGTTGATTGACTTTGGTATTGCTATTGAAAATGTGAAATATTTTAGAACTTTGAATGATAGAATAAGGAATGAAGATATAAGAGAGCGATATAGAATAAAAGGTGTCGCGACAAAAGTTGACAAAGGGATGTTTAGATGGTCTGGGCACATAGAGAGGATTGATGAAAGACGACTGACAAAAGAAATTTACGTTGCGGATGTGGATGGAAGGGGTCGGTAAGGGAAGACCAAGGAAAACATACTCGACCAAATTGCCGAAGTTTTTAGGAAAGACCAGATCAAAAATACCCTTAACCGGGGAGCTTGCATGAACAGTGATGAGTGTGGAGGAAGCGAGGAAAGTATGTCGAGATCGTAGCAGATGCAGATCTGTGGTCGCTGCCTACCCCTAGGGGTAACAGGCATGACGATATGTATATGTATGAAATATATTTAATGGTCTATCATTGGAGCGCTGAAGTTGTAAACCAAAAACAAAATGTACTGACATTAAAACACCCCTATCGGCGGCTGGTCATTCAGATACGAAATCCACCTTCTCGGGCAGATCTTTATGTAGATGGCGCTCGTGTAGAAGAAGATTGTGCTTCTGGTATGCTCGATATACGCAGTAGGGACACTTGAAACTCGGTTGCTTCCTGCATTCGTACTTCATATGCCGTTGCAGGGAACCCTTGTGCTTGTATTTATTCCCACAGTCACCGCATTCGTGCAATGTCCATCTAGTCTTACTGCCGCTCAAACCGGGTGTGCCGTAACCCAATATATAAGGCGTGTACAACTGTGCAACTGAAATTGAAACGCAAATAAAACAAAATAAATACGTGCAAACATGAGAAAGCTACCACCGTGTGTAAAAAAAAAGCAAAGCCACCGTTTAAAGAAATTGTGCTGTACAAGCGTAGGATAATGCACCATGTCTCCCATTAATTCGCTTAGACTACATTTATTCTAGAACTATCCATTTTATTCTTAACAAGCATGCAACCATTGTTAAGTAATTGATATATTTGTAAAAAGGACTGACATTACATGCAGATATATATATATATATATATATATATATATATATATATATATATATATTCGGGAACCGTAAGCAATACCCGTTCTCTATGTACATTAATTAATTTCAATGCATTATTTACACTTTTTGTTACTTTATATTTTCGTTCAAAATTGTTAATTGTCCCCCCGTCACAATCGAGTATTATTCAATGTTGTCATTAAAACAATTGTATATCAAGAATAGCAACTTTATTTAAAATACAAAAAAAGGTTATAAAAATACAATCAAATGCATAAAATCACTGTAACTTTTAAATGACAGTTTCACAGTGTCTAGCGAGTAAAAATATTCTAGGAAGTAATTCTAACTTTATGGTGATTTGTTCTGTCTCTACTTATTCACTTGGGTTTAAATTAATGCAATTAACATTGAAACATGATGCAGATTCTGGTTTGAGAATATTATTTATCACAGCTATGTAATACTTAGTATGTTCTAGATATATTATTTTCTGAAACTATAGTGTGGGTAGTCGATTTAAAATCACAACCTAGATATTTCTCAATAACAAGTTACGTTCATTGATTGGTGTGACCGAGCATTTTTAGTGTGATAATTTTTAATTGCTAATGACTAAAGTTTCGAAGGCACTTAACATATTGACATGACTTGTGTGGTTGTACTTTGTGAACTCTACATATTGATTGTACGATGGTAACTCCAACGGATAATTATTTTGTAGTCCATAGGCAGAATTATCCAACTGGCAATAACTTAAGTTTCAACATTTTTATATATCAATGGTAAATTAATCGTCAAGTTTTTAAAATCAGAAATAATAATTTTGAGCATCTGTCGGTAAGTTATCGAATAATTCTGCATAAAAGACTACAAACACTTAAATCTTACAATAATTTCTAACTGGTAATGTCTATAAAAAATACTTAAAAACTATGTGGAAGATTAATTTGAACTTGTTGATATTATAACATTTTGTGCACAGTTTAAATATCCAATAAACCTTTTAAATGGCAGTGGGTTTCAACGTCAACATTATAATCCACATTTTACAATCAACAATGATTCTTATAAGGCACTAAAGTTCCACTGCAAGCGTATACCTAAAACTACACAATTGGCCCCAAAAATTACAAAACTTCCAACCAAAACAGATAAACATTTTCTCTCAAGGAACTTAATTAGTACGAGCTAATCGTCTCACCGCGATCACCTGTTACATCAGCATTAATTGTCCTTAATTAATATAAATGCATTACACGTAAAGAGATCTAAATATAATGAATAAAAATTAACTTATCTGAGTATTACAAAAAAATAATGGAACATGCATTATGGCAAAGAACTAGAGCTTGCTAACTAAGCGAAAATAGCTTCATTTTTAATTAACAACTAAGATATACAAAGTAAAACGAAAATAAAAAAAAACCACGATAATTCTGAGCGCACGCATCAAACTACGTCCTGTTCACACAGTGCGATGTTACCAGAAGTTTATCGTCCTAAACTATATTTTGCTGTCACTAAATAAAATCCTACTAGTTCTATGTGAAATTTGTCATCGATTTAGCAAATAGTAACTGCGAGTGGTAACAAAATGTATTCATCAAACTAGGCTGGTCCATCTCAAATAAACACTAGGGCAATTACATTTCTAAATAATAATCATAATCCAGGAATGATAATTTACACAATAAATGCTGTACATATAAAAATATATATATATATATATATATATATATATTGAGTTTAAAAAAAAAAAGCGTAACTATACAAATTAAAAATCACTTTCCTTAATATATACTGGGATAAATGCAACAGTTGCTTACACCGTTGCAAATAACTGCAATCAGTGTGAATACTAAGTGTAATTCGTCATGAGATTAAATTCATATGGTATCTATATAGTAACGCCGCGCGGCGTAGTGCCGACGGCGGGAAGGTAACGACTGAAGGCACAAGTTACTCCCCGAGAGGCTTACGGAGGAGGAGGATTTAGGAGATTACATCTAACGTGACTGTCCGACGCCACTATCACAAAAGAGATTTAATCACATTTATCACAATCGGAACAAACACGGGATCTCGATACGATTTCTTTTTTTTTTGACGGCAATAGGTACAACTATTATGCCAGTGTCAAGTGAAATACAATAATATCAAATCTCTTGAAATGTAATAAATCAGCTTATCACGCTATGTCTTGATAAAATGGTGGCCATTTTACGAAAACCTTCAATGGACTTATTCAGTTAACTTAAAAAGTTAACGATACACGCATTTATTTCATATCACTTCACTTATACACCTTAATCGAACTATATTGTATAATACGCCACCACAGTTAAACAATATAACTGATAATAATATAAGATTATGAAAATGAAATAAAAACACAACGTCACTGATGTAAGTTGGCGGGAAAAAGTCGATACGATTTCTACTGATTTACATTCAACAAAATTTCTTCTCACGGTTGTGACGTTTATAATGATATGTACGCATGTCATCGATTCCCTTACACGAAAAAAAAAAATAAAGAGTATTATAGTGACTAAGGCACAAGAGCGTAGTTCGAATTTCGATCGGGATGGGGCAAGGTACCCTACATATGCATAAATATGGAGGGTAAGTTACTTTTAATTTTATTTAACCCAACTTTCATATGAAAATTGACTTCTATCTATTGGGTTGGTATATTTTTGCGCTCTGGAGAACGAAACTACCCCCACCTGAGCTACGCTCTTTTCGAACTCACTGCCCGTCGAGCGCATCATGTACAAGCGTCGACGTTGTCCTGTTTGATGTACTGTTCCGGTTTTATGTGCACCTCGCGGTGCATCCTCTCCATATGGCGGGCGATGTGCATTTTCTGTTTGGCGCGATAGACGCAGTAGGGGCATTGGAACTGCGGTTCCTTGCCGCACTCCCACTTTTGGTGGTTGCGCAGCGAGGACTTGAGTTTGTAGACACGGCCGCAGTCTGGGCAGTTGAAGCTGGGCTCCCCGGGGGGCGGGGGGCGAAGGCCCGCCACGAGGGGGAGCGCCAGGCGCGCCGACCACTGCTCCCACGAGAGCCCGCCGATGCGTGTGAAACTCACGTCCTCCGCGCCACCCCCGCCTGAAACCGCGACACGTCATACGAGACTCCACACAACACGCACACACACAAACATTCGACATTCCCGTGTGTTAACAGTTACAAGCATATGTTACATAGATATATAGATAGATAGATATATATAAACATAATATACTACGTACATATACTACATACAAATAAATATACTACTATATATGTGAACGTGTCCACCGAGTGCTGTGACGAAAGCTTTGCAAAGGAAAAAGTAATAAAAAGAACAAAAAAAGGAATAACAACGTTTATTTGGACATAAAGCGAGAATCTCATGGACCAAGGACGACTCCTTGGTTGTATCGAACGTGTCTTGACAACATAGATGTTTTCAAAACTGACGCGCGTCTATCAAAGGAAGTAGGCACCAAGAAAATTCATGGTTGTTACTTGGACGGTGGGTGGTTTTTAGTCACCAATTTGATATTTTTAAAACAAACTTTGTTAATAATGTATCCTCCCGACCCATGGGCTTTCTTGTCTACCTGAAATTATTAATTATATTAGTATGAACGAAACAGAAAGAAACACATTTGTCAATACACAAGTGGTGAATGTGAGCGGTGAAATTTAAAGGGTACATACATGCGAAACATGCGCTGTTAACATTAAAAGTGAAAAAGAGACAAGAAAAAGGATTTTAACCAATTGGAACTCACCTAATAGTTTGTAATACTAACCACTTTTTGGGTCGCGTTCGAGAAATGGTATAAAATAAAAGTCATCTAGTGTGGTACACTATATTTTTGTTTTATTAACTTTTCTACCAAGTAAACCCCAATATATTCATATAAAAATCACACTAATAGAATAACTATCTCCCTCCCAACAACATTAACAAACAGTGTAAACTTTTTATAACATCCAAATCGTAAGCTAACATTACATCAGTACATTACCATAGACCGTTAACGAACACGATATGACGATGTGAACGACAAACAACATGCTTGGCATTGACTCAAATTGTTTCAATAACAAAAAACATCATCAACTCATTTCCTACCCTCACTTCAATAAACTAATACTGACTTTGGTCAAATAGCTTTGTTATCCTAGTTCAACAAGAAAAAATATATATCAACAGTCAATATTTCTAAATAAAACATATCGTTATTGCAAATACAATATCAGTTAATATCAACTAATTTTTTCTTTTTTTTTTAATAAAAAAAAAAACAATTTTGAACACAATATTTAATTTATCCCAGTACACCGAAACAATATTCAAATAACACAATAAATAAGTAATATTTATCTACAGGTAACATTGTAGGCACATCATTTATGAGCTTTTTAATTACCTAAGTTATATTCACCTCAAATCTTTAGAGTATACAACGTTCATCACTCTGCACAAACGGCAAAGGCGTTTGAGGCATAACTACGTACTCTTACCATGGACAGAGGTCCTCTATAATTATCCTAATAAATAAAAGAAAATTTAAAAATAATATAACTTTGGGTTTTCTACAGAAAAAAAAATGTTGGGAAGACGAGCGAATGGTCCCTGGTATAGTGGGGTATCACCGTTGAATTAATTAACATTGGAATCAATCAAGACCCCTATAATATAACAATATCTTACCCGTGTTATGAGAACGTGATTGGGATTTGCAAAAAAAAAGGTTTAAAAAGGTAAAATTAATATCATTGTACACATAGACTTTGGAATTATTCCTGTTTTGGGAATGTTAGGACATTAATTAAATCTATATAAAATTCGAGTAAGTTACAGCGGAATATTGATCCAATTTCCCTTCTTAATTACCTCGGGTAATTAGTATGGATACATACATGTAGATATATGCGGGCATTTGTAATATAGACTAATGCGGGTATTTGTAATATAAACTAATGCGGGTATTTGTAATATAAACTAATGCGGGTATTTGTAATATGAACTAATGCGGGTATTTGTAATATAAACTAATGCGGGCATTTGTAATATTAACTAACGCGGGTATTTCTATTATAAGGATGAGGATTTTTCCACGTTTGGCATCCGTGTTAGCCGATTTTTATCATCTACTTAATAATGAATGTAATACTATAACAGAGTAAAGCCGAGCAATTTTTCATACAGCATGGAATCAATAAATGAATCTAATGAATAAAAATAAATGAATCTTGAAAATAAAAAAAAAAGCAAGGATTTTTTTATTGGTGATGCAGAGGCTCAGGTTAATACTGCCAATGAGCCGAGTGCAGTGGAGAGGAATGTGCAGTTAATGTTCTAACACAAAACGACGTTATTTGTTTTCGTAAACAATGCGCGTCAGTGACGCGGGGGGGGGGAAGGGGGGGGGTGTCAGTCTTAACTAAAATTAATAAACTCTTCGAACTAAAACAACAAAATTATAGCTAGACCGTTAGGGAATGTGCACGTTACAACTATGTATCTTTAGTGTATATTAAAAACGTCTTCAACAACAAAAAATAAAATAATAATAGTAAAATATAAATAAAATTATTGCAGTACCGATTTGGTTGGGTATCTACTTTGGTCTAATGTGTTTACTTCCTCCTAAAAACATAAAAACTAGATTGACGTCTTTTTGTTTCGCCTGACTTTGTTGCTGGCGTATATATACCACTCGGTGTTGTGGTGCTTCCTGATGTGTACGCCTAGGTTGCCCCTCTGTTTCGCTTTGTAGGAGCAGTAGGGGCATTGGTGGGATGGTGCTTTGCCACCGCACTCCACGTTCTCGTGCCGACGGAGGGTGGACTTCCAGCGGTACTTCTTCCCGCAGTGTCGGCATTCGAACTGCCGGCTGGCGTCGTCCGAACTGTTTCCGTCCCTTTTTACGTAATGGTTTTTCAAATCTGGTTTGGTGTCGAAGACTTCGTTGGAGTTCATGTTGGGCGGATAACTATTGCTGCTATCGTAGAACGTGTCGGTTTCTTCGGGGAGGACGATGTCGTCGGTGTCATCGTATTCGGCGTCCGATTCTTGGTCCTCTTGCTTGCCAGACGGCTTGTAGTCCGCATTCTGCCCCACAGTGTTATTGTTCTGTAAGAACGCTTGTTGGAGCAAAAGCGGCTTTATATTCTCCGGTATCGCGTTTAGAGATTCAATTGGAATCTTGGGTATGTGCAGTTGTGTCGAAAACGCGGCGACATCTTTGGGTTTCATTATATTGGTGACTTGGATGCAGGGTGGAATGAGGGCCGCCAACGAGGGAGCCGCCTGTTGCACCGACAGTAGCGATAACAGAGCCGACGGTATGTCCTTGTGTAGCTCTGAAATATAACATATTAATGGTATTGCAAATAATAAGTTAAGCGGAACTACATACTGAGAACTTTTTTGTTAATTCTACCAAAGGCTAAAATAAAATTAAGGAACCAAAGAAATGCGTTATAATAATAATTAAAAAAAAAAAAATACAACAAAATAATTTCTGTTAGAAATTATAAAAGGCGAAGCTTCTAATTCATGCAGACATGCACAATTCAGTTTATCGGAGATCTTTAACGTTGTCTCGTCTATCTTCCCATAAGTGACTGGATGCGGGCCAGGTGAAAGTTTGAAATGAAAAGCCCATAACGCGAAATCTCGTTTAATAGTCAAAAAAAAAATATCGCATATCACTAAGTAAGTATACAAGGCTCATATAAAATTTATATGTAATTTTAATACCATCTATATAAGGAAGATCCGAGTAATTTATCCATAAGGCACTAATGTGGTCCGAGTTTAGCCCCGGCGGGTGTGGGGGACAGGGGACGGTATATGCACGATCGGCGGATCGGTTCATTAAACGGGCACTGGGTTCTGATAGTGATTGGGATGCTTCTTCTCGATGTGCTTCTTCAGTTCGTTGCGTCGGTGTTTGCTGTACGTGCAGTGCGGACATTTGTACTGCGGCTCCCGTCCGCACTCCAGGGTCACGTGCCGGACGAGATTCTTCCTCGCGTTGTAGCACCGCTGACAGTTGGGACATTTGTACCCCTTCTCAGTCTTGTATTGCGCGCACGGCAGTTGGCTCGGTCCGCGTGGGAACATATTGTACCGGTTGTCCGGCTTCTGGTCAGTTCGCTCGGGCTCCGGCTCCGGCTCGGGCTCGGGCTCCGTCTTGGGGGTCAGTTTCAACGGTTGGACCTTTTTATTTTCCTTCGCCTCCTCCAGCGCCGTGTACCGTTGAGGTGAGGTGACGTTCTTCAGGATAGCCAGCGTTGTAGTTTTGTTGCCAGTCTCTTCGCTCACTTTTTTACTACGCGTCATAATACTGTGGCGTGGTGTCGACTTCCGACCTGAAATAAATAACAGCAAAATATAATCATTTTTGTGGTTATTATTAACTAAGATGTATTTCTATATACACTCACATCAAAAATATTTAAAAGAAAAGCGTTAAAGAAAAACAAGCATATTATGAACACAAAATATATTTTAAGAAAAAAGCAGTGTTAAGATACAAAGTGGTATAAAAATATACTAGTAGTTCGTTCAAAGTTAACAAAAATAAGATAAAATGAAAAAATAAAAATTTAATTTAATAATATAATCTTTACGATTCAACGAGATAAAAAAACAATCTAATGCAAAAAAAAGCAACTCAAAATTCATTTTCGTTTTTACAATATAACTACATATGACTAAGAATGTCCTAACAATTCATGCTTTGGTAACTCAACGTCAAAAGTAAGTATATTTGTTTAATAACTACCAGAAAATATACGGGACTAATACTGTATGATTAAAAATATCTTAGCTTCTCTTGGAAAAAGTAACTCAATATAGATTAAATCTGACTAAAAATATCTTTTTGTACGAGTAGTAGAGCCACGCTGCAGACGAATACTTTGTCAAGAATGGCGTATTATTTGTCTGTAGCGTGAATGGGCCGGCTCGCCCGGGGAAGTACCACACGCCCGCAGAAAACGGGCGTCTGAGTGGTAACTTAAGTACCGCGCTTCGGTCCGCGTCCGGTGAGCGGTTGAATTCCGGAGGGCCATCATCTCTACCCTCTTAGCTTTCCTTAAAGGCCGGCAACGCTTTTGCACTGCCTATGGCACTGCGGATGTTTATGGTGTCGTTGATTGCTTTCCATCAAGTGACACGCCTGCTCGTTTGCCTTTCTATCCCATGAAAAAAAACGATTCATATTTTGGTAACTGAACATAAAACGTAAGTATATATGTTAATAACAAATAAATTAAAAATATTATGAGGATTCATATCCTGGTTTAAGGATAAACAAAAAAAACCTAAGACTTACAAAAACCACTCTAAAGTCGGTGCAGCTTTTCTCAGTATTTCACTAAGAATATCTTTAATAATTCATATTTTGATAACCCCACCAGTATGGTTTTCATATTTTGATAACCACACAAGTATATTTTTCAGTAACTAACAAGCAGGAAAATATGAGACTTAAATAAATACTATGATTTAAGAATAAAAAACTAAGTCTTTCTAAATCAATCGAGAGTCTTAATCGAGTGTAGTTTTTATAATATGATAATATCTGACCAAGAATATTTTTAAATTCATGTTTTGGTAACTCAACATTACATGCGTAATAAGGATATTTGTTAATAACTAATAAATAAAAAAATATGAGACTTAAGTGAACACTCTACTTTTTATAGTCAGAGCAATTTTTCATAATATGATTACATCTGACCAAGAATATTTTAAAAATTCATGTTTTGGCAACTCAACATCACATGCGTAATAAGTATATTTCTTAATAACTAATAAATAAAAAAATATGAGACTTAAGTGAACACTCTACTTTTTATAGTCAGAGCAATTTTTCATAATATGATTACATCTGACCAAGAATATTCTAAAAATTCATGTTTTGGCAACTCAACATCACATGCGTAATAAGTATATTTGTTAATAACTAATAAATAGAAAAAAAAATATGAGACTTAAGTGAATACTCTACTTTTTATAGTCAGGGCAATTTTTCATAATATGATTACATCCGACCAAGAATATTCTAAAAATTCATGTTTTGGCAACTCTACATCACATGCATAATAAGTATATTTGTTAATAACTAATAAATAAAAAAAATATGAGACTTAAGTGAACACTCTACTTTTTATAGTCAGGGCAATTTTTCATAATATGATTACATCTGACCAAGAATATTCTAAAAATTCATGTTTTGGCAACTCAACATCACATGCGTAATAAGTATATTTGTTAATAAACTATAAATAAAAAATATAACTAATAAATAAAAAAATATGAAACTTAAGTGAACACTATGATTTAAGAATAATAATAAAAAAAGTTGGACTTAGAAGATACAATTGAAAAGTCAGAGCAATTTTTCATAACATGATTACATCTGACTTAGAATTTTCTAACAATACATATTATGGTTACACAACATCAAATACAAAACAAGTATATTTGTTGATAACTAATATATAGGAAAAAATATGAGAGTTAAGTGGACACTCTATGATTTAAGAATAATAAAAAAGTAGGACCTAGACAATATAGGTAATTCAAAAGTCAGAGCAATTTTTCATAACATGATTACATCTGACTTAGAATTTTCTAACAATACATATTATGGTTACACTACATCAAATGCAAAATAAGTATATTTGTTAATAACTAATATATAGGAAAAAATAAGACACTTAAGTGGACACTCTATGATTTAAGAATAATAAAAAAAGTAGGACTTAGAAAATATAATTCAAAAGTCAGAGCAATTTTTCATAATATGATTACATCTGACCAAGAATTTTCTAACAATACATAATGGTTAAACAAGTGCAAAATAAGTATATTTGTTAATAACTAATAATTAGGAAAAAATATGAGACTTAAATGGACACTATGATTTAAGAATAATTTAAAAAAGTAGGACTTCTGTGGCAATTTTTCGTTAATATGTAATTACATCTGACTGAAAATATCTCAACAATTCATGTTTTGGCAAATCAACATCGAATGTCAATCTGTTTTTAATAACCAATTAACAAAAAAAAAAAAAGACTGAAAAATCAAAAAACAATTTTTCACACTATGATTACATCTGACTATAATTTACCTAACAATTCATGTTTTAATTTAAGTAAACTAAGTATAAATAGGAAGAATATAAAAACTTAGAAATAACACAGTTAACAAGGTGAAGATTATCAAAAACAAGTGTACGAAATTATTCAGGATCGACCCAATAGTCCTATTGATTTAAGCCACTCGGGGTGTTTTTGAATTGTGTGTGTTATTAGTGTTTTTTTCTGAGAATATCTCTTCGCACATATTTCGCAAGCAAATTGCGGGCCGGTGACGCATTCGTATTTTTCGTGCCTCAACTTGTTTCTTCTGTATTTATACTTTTTCTTCTTACAGAGGGAGCATACGTGTTTTTTTTCCCCATCATTGTTCAACTTTTCAGTCGGCTGACATTTAGATACTGCTAAGTCGACATTTTTTGTCATTTTTTTTTGACTTTGCACACTAACATCCTTATTTTCTTTTCCCTTTTTAATTTTCCCATTCTTTTTCCCTTTACGCTTGATTTTTTCACCATTATTATTATTATTATTATTGTATATATTTTTTTCCTTTTTGATGTACCCACGGGTTAATGGATGAGGAGTTTCGTTATTGTTTGGTTCGCATTTTATTTTATGGGATGCTTCTGAAAGGGCAAAACGGTGCAAAGCAGATAATGAGTTTTGATAAGCATACAAATTTTAATTACACATACAAATTTATCGCACAAAGGTTACATAAATAAATAGGTGCATATGGACAAGAGATGAAGCTGAAAATGTATATAATACAACATACATATGTAACAATATCCATGAAATGAGAGTATATATATTTTAGAGTGCGGTACTCATGCCAGGGAACAGTGCCAGGAAATGATAAAAAAAAACAAATAACACCACACGTGGTTCTAGTAGTCCTTAAAGCGAGCGTCTCAAGCTCTCCGTATATTTTCTCGACTAGTGATATTCGTATTGGTAACGCTGAAAATTTTTATTATTGTGCCCTTCTTCTAAATAATCTCTAACTTCTAAAAGATTGAAATGAAATGCGCACACTCACGGCAGTGTTCGTTAAAGTGACATGCTGTATGAACTGTCGCGTGTATGCCCTATTCCGTCTCGCCGATACATGCACGCACAATAAACTCGGAGGAAAACTTTAATGGTCAAAGGACACTTTTCAAAACATGAATTGCTGGGAATAATCAAAAAAAAAAAACTGCAGTGAAATCACATGTGAATGCAAATAAAGAAATAATAAATAATACATAAGTAAGCCACATTAAACCAAAAAAAAAACTACACGACAATAAATGAAAGTAATGTTGATTTACCTTGTTCTTCTCACCAGACGAGCAGCGTAGGCGTGGCCTCTTCTATAAATTAATGTGTCGACAAGTCGCACAACTGGCGCGGACAGTGGAACCACATCTTCATAGCCACGATAGCAAAGTAAATAAATGATGTTTTATACATGATACTGCAAAACCGAAATGCATCTAACTAATGAACCGGAAGTGTACAAGGGATTTGTGCGCGCAAAACTAAAACTCTCTACGAAATAAATACAATTGAAAACAATATATAAATTGATAATACGACCAAACAATACTCACCATACAAATATATGCCATATCCCCGCCGTGTTAGTGTGACCACACATTTAATAAAATTAGCCACTTTCATGTTAATTTATGTTATATACGTGTACAGTGCTGTCTACAACTACAGCTGTAATGATACGCATGCAGCATCTCGACGGGACCCCGATATACTTTACATATAGCCAAGCAAAGATGCAATAAAACCCAATGTAGTATAGAAACAAAGTATTATATGAATTGCGACTTACCTTCAAATGTTACCTCGCCTCAATCAGGCTACATATAAATAACAAAAACCATTATACCAAATACCATTTACCTGTTTCTCTGTAATAATATTTATTTATATATAGTAAAAAAAAAATATAAGACTGCAATATTATTAGTATTTTATAATATTAATATTAGATACTAATTAAGGTAAGGTTGAAGTTTCACATGTGAAAACACTAGCACTCTCGTATCTGCTGTATTGAGATATAATATTTATATATAGATAGTATATTTTTAAGCAATGACTGTTGTTGTCTAATAAACAAATTATGGGAAGACATTGCGCATTTCATCCGTTCCTTGTATGTCTGGGACGGTTAACTTTTTGTTTTGATTGGACACGTTCAAAGTTCAACGGTCGTTGTAGATTATATGAAAAGTTAACCGTCCCGGAATATCAACCTCATATCCCATAGAACATATTGCGTTGGCCATAAGCTATTCACGTGTATTCGCCTGTATCTAAAATATATATTATGACAAAGAATTCAACGCGATATGTTTGGTGAAATTCCTGCCACCGCAGGCGGTCGGTCGGGTGGTGACTAGACAGACGCCTGCAGTGGCTACTTGGTATAACGTACTCGCGCTTACCTTGCGTATCCCTGACGCTGTCGTTAGAATTCATCATTTCATCTTGAGATCGTTCCATGTGCCATTGGAAATCTGAAAAGGAACAGAATATTTATTTGTTATTTCAGGATGCGACAGAGTAATACGTTATTTGTACATAACATGTGTGATTTCCGTAAAGTAACGCCTGACTCCATTACCAGCTTAATATAATGTTAAGAATTGTTGTTACACGGATGGCAACACTAAAGTCTATAGAGCAAATAAGTTTTGACCTTTTTATCTTTAAGTTGTGTGCACTATCAATCAACAGCCTGCGGTAGTCCACTGCTGGACATAGGCCTCCCTCGTGAAGCGTCACCTAGCTCGATCTTCGGCTTCACGAATCCAGTTTCTGCCAACCGCCCTGCGCAGATCGTCGCACCATCTATCCGGGGAGTGTCCCACACTACGCTTACCGAGACGCGGTCTCCACTCCAGCACTCGTTTGCTGCAACGATTGTCGGATCTCCGACAAACGTGACCAACCCATTGCCACTTCAGTTTGCTAATTCGAAAGGCTATGTCGGTGACTTTAGTTCTCTGGCGGATTTATTCATTCCAAATCATATCTAGCACAGAATCTTCAAGCATAGCTGTCTGAGCGACCCTGAGCTTGAGAAGCATACGGACTGTCAGCGTCCACGTTTCGACACCGTAAGAGAGTTTGGACACACTGGTCGAAGATTTTTGTCTTCAGTCCTACTTGTTAAGCACAGGCCTTTCCATTTCTGGAGGAACGGACGTTAACCCACCACGCTTATCCAATGCGGATTGGCGGAGTTACCAGACTCTGAATAAATATATGTAGGCCATACATATATTTATTCCAATGCGGGAATCGAACCCGCGACATTCTACTGCATGGGTGGGCGGGTCCCCGCAACTGAGCCAATTGGTCATCTGGACAGCATGGTTATATTGTAATAACAATATGGGAAACTTATTCAAATGTATTTTACAAAAATATATAATTAACAGATAAACAAAGGATTAAAAACAATTCTACCTGTGATTTAATAAAACAACAATGTGTTATAGGCTAAATTAAATGCTGACACAGAGGTTTTGAAAGGTAAAATAACTCAAATTTTGAGGTCAATTTGGAGTAGAGAACACACATTATTATTTTTCTGTTTTTGTTTACTTGTCGCGGATCTTTCCTAGATTAAAAATCAAACTGCACACTTAGTAAATGGATTTCCGAAAAGTAACGCCTGACTTATATCAGCCTAATATAATGTTAAGAATTGTCGTTATACGGATGGCAACATTTACTAAAGTCTATAAAGCAAGTAAGCTTTGCCTTTTTTATCTTTAAGTTGTGTGCACTATTAATCAACAGCCTGCGGCAGTCCACTGCTGGACATAGACCTCCCCCAAGAAGCGCCACCTACACCTAGCCCGATCTCCGGCTTCACGCATCCAGTTTCTCCCTGCCGCCCTGCGCAGATCGTCACACCATCTCACAGCCGGAGGGCGTCCCACACTACGTTTACCGAAACGTGGTCTCCACTCCAGCACTCGTCTGCTCCAACGATGTGACGGTGACTTTAGTTTTCTGGCGGATTTATTCATTTCGAATTATATCTACCAGAGTAACTCTGAGCATAGCTCTCTGAGCGACTTTGAGCTTGTGTAGCAGACGGACGAGAAGTGATCAAATGACATGTCAGTGTATCATTTATTTATATAAAAATCATAAATTTCAGCAGATTAAATGACTAACCGGTGATTTGCTTGCTAGTTTTTGGTAGAATCAACTTTATGGAGGGATGGTAGATTAAATAAAATAAATGACAATTCAAAAGTACTTTTATAAAGTATAGTCTAGAGCTGGGTTTTACAAAGTGGTCGATATCCCTAGACCCCTTGGGGTCGAAATTGGTTTCCTAGGGGTCGACATACACGAAAACTAATTTTGTGGGTCAATGTGGTCTAAACATGACCACAACTAATTAACATAAATTTCAAGATACGTGAAACAGGAAACACCAGGTACATCCATCTCATTGAATAAGAAGCAATTCATTATTTAAGAAAAAATAAGGTATTTAAATTAAAACATTCAGATATTTTTCATAAAACTATTGTGTAAAATTACTTTAATAAATGTTTATAATCATAAAATAAATGTACAAACACAGTGCCTAATAGACAATTTTATTTTAATTAAATAAAAATTACTTTTATATGGGGTCAATGGCGATTTCGAAAAATTAAATAGGGGTTGTTGATGATCAAAAAAGTTTGGCAACCTCTGGCTTAAGAGAGAAAGACGTGCACATATACACACGCACGTGTATTCCACACACACACACGCACACACATACTAATAAGGTACATTATATATATAATCTGCGCAAGCCTATTTTGGCCAAAAATAATCCCAGAGTATCCAAAAGCCCTCTGGGTTGGTTTACATTTGTATTAGAAAAGCAAAACTTAATTATGCTTCGTGCTGTTCTTTTCTCTATATGGTCTCGTGTCATTGTTTTCATTAGGTACACCACCCGTTCGAAGCCGGGGCGGGTAACTCGTACAGTAAACCCTCCTATAACGCGGTAGATCGGTTCCGCGTTATAGGAAAACGCGTTATGCGAGGGATAACTGTAATGTGTAATCAATGTTGCTAAAACTCAAAAGCTGGGAACTAATTAACTAATGTTATATAATTAATTTTATAAAAACAAGATGTGCAAATAAAGTTGATTATGGACTGTAGAATCATTATAAATTTTTCACAGTACATACAAATATATGACTTGGAAAATCCACGCGTTATACGAGGGAAAATAGGTGTTATACTAGGGACATGAAATCAAGCATTATTGGAGGGTTTACTGTATATATTTAATAATCAAGATAGATTATCTAGAAATATCCGTATCGGATCGCCACTCATCCAGATGGTGGGGATGACCTATTTATACGAAAGGAAATATAATGTTTGAATACTCACTGCGCACGACGTCATTGTGGGCCGCGGGCGGTTGTTCATCGTGGTCCTCGTCTAACGTTAGGTCCTCAACGCCGTCCCGTTGGGGCTCTTCAGCCGGGGGCTCAACCGCCGGCGTGACAGGCGCCGCCGACTCCGCGGACGACCTTCGCGCCTTCTTACGACGCCGGCTGGGGCTTAGCGAGCCCGAACGACTGTCTACGCTGCCGTCGCGTACCTGCAGTTATTGTTCCACATTTTATAACTACTAATAATTACTCCATAAGAAGTAATACTATAAATACTTTTTTTTATATATTCAGGTCCATCCCCCGCAGGGGTTGGCAGAGACCACAGAGCTCCATCCGCTACTATTAATCGCAGCGAAACGGCTCTCCATTTGTCGCTTTTCGCCCTCGTGAGAATCAGGACGTGACGGTTGGCGAACCACGTCGCCGTCATTTTCAACAAATTATGTATATTAAATTCGTCTTAGTGAATCCCACGAGCCGCAAGGGAGGATGGATGTCAGCCCTAGCAGAGTCCTGCATGCTGAGGTTAGGCACCATAGTACCTGGGGGAGCGCGATCCCGGGACGGGATAAATAATTAATAAATATAATAGTAATAAAAGATGAAAGAAAACTCAATTTTGAGTTAAACTCGCCCTTGTACATCTTCCTTCCTTTTAATTTTTTTTTGTATTTTCTGTTTTGTGTAAAATAAAGTATTAAATAAAAATAAAAAATAAAATAAAAATACTACTAATACTAAAAATATAACAAATATTTATTCCGAGTCCCCATAACCCTTTTAATAAGGGGGACGCGAACAAGTAGAGGCCTACATTACGAAGCGAACTATTTAGACCGGGATTCCTTTAAACTGCTCAGACGCTTTTTTGGTAACTATGGTTGCAAAAACTTTAATTTCTAGTAGCTTTGGTTGTCTTCATTTCATGTCGACTTCAAATTCATGTCGACTTTTCTCGATTTCTATCATTCCTGAATAATCGATTAAAATGTTTATATAATATACTTGAGATAAAAAGAGGAAATTTTTGAGTTTATTATGAAGCGCTTAAGCAGCTAAGCCTAAGAGTTAACTATTAAAAATGTATAATTATATTGTATATATATATATATATATATATATATATATATATATATATATATATATATATATATATATACAAACATATATACACATACATACATATACATTTTTAATAGTTAATTCTTAAGCTTAGCCACTCGAGCGCTTCATAATAAACTCAAAAAATACCTCTTTTTATCTAAAGTAATCCTGTTTTTCAGTCTTTTCAAATATTATATTAAGTATGGCAATTAGAATAATATATGTAATATATGAATGTGTCATTAAATGGAACTCTGCCGTACAAAGGCAGTGACAAAGATAAACCATAAATCTTGTAATAAAATTTGCTGTTAATTTCATTTTAAATATAATTACCAATATATGTACAATGTACAAGAGCCACGCTGCAGACGAATACTTTGTCAGGAGTGGCATATTGTCTGTAGCATGAATACAGCCCACTCGGTAGCTTATCTACTGCGCTTTGTCCGGTGAGCTGTTGAGTTCCGGACGATTAACCTTTCCACCTCCTCCCATAATGACACCTTCTTTAAAGGCTGGCAACACTTTTGCACTATTTTTGCCTATGGCTTTGGTGTTTATGGGCGAAGTTGATTGCTTTCCATCAAGTGACACGCCTGCTCGTTTGCCTTCTTATTCCATAAAAAAAGTCAACGTCATATGGTGAACTAGAGCAGTTCTTAAATATGTAAAATATTATTTTAAAAGTATTCAAAATCATTTAACACTTATCTAGGGATTTTTTTTTTAAAGAAAAGGTAGGCTAACAAACTGGTAACCTGAAAAGTTATTAAACTTTTTTTACTATGTCCCCGAGGTGGGGACCTAGTACGCTAGTAGATAGTCCACAGTGCTTCTCCATTGCGATCAGTCAAGTAATTAAACTGCTGGACATTAAAATTCAAAAAGGGAAAGTCATTGTTAAAGATGTTGAATAATGAGAGGTAAAGAAAGAGTGAGAAGTAAAGGCAGAAGACAGCAGTTGCGCCGCTATAAACTCATTGAATTAATTGCAGTAGCAATGCTGTGAGTTGGTCTTCTGTTAGCATTTCTAAGATAAATAAAAAGATATAATATAATGATAGGACCATTTTATAGGTAACTTATTATGAAATCAACAATGCTCTCGTCCATAGCTGTTTTGTATTCATGAATGTATTACTTTGTATGTTCTAACAATAATCCTATTTTAACTTGTAATAATTTATATTCAGTGTTAGTTGTTTGTAAACTTTTCAAGCTAAGAAAATACACGGAAATCCATAAGCACAAAGTAAATATATATTACCTCATAATATAAAAATTCTTCACAACTACTTACATATGTACAACGTCACAACTAATTTGCATTATAATATACTAAAATCTAAGTTATTGAAAAGAACTTTAAACATAATATATTTCTAATCAAACCTATCAATAGAGAGAGATGTCAGGAAAAATAAGCAATGAGAGAACAGCGAAAATGTATGGACTAGATTGGCCAAAATGGAATGAAAGGAGCTGGAGAAGACCTATGCCAAGGATTTATAAGCAGAAATAGATACGAATGATACCCTAACACAAGTATTATTAGCTGAGTTTGAATGGTTAACAATAATTAGTACTGAAACTGCACTGAATGTGACGTTCTGGAGGATGTTCATCACATTATCATGGAATACAATAGGAATAAATTGCACTTCATCAGTATATTAAATATAAGCCGGTTTAGCATAGGGATTAGTAATAGTATATTGGCCTATTCTTGAGGCCGCTATGTTTATGTATGAGCTGGTACGAGTCAGCCTCAAGAGACAGTATAGGCCAATAGCTTTTTTGTATTGTTAATTTTAAGCAGTAGTTTTAGCTAGAATTTGTCGAATGGAAAATAACATGGAACCATGGAATTATCAGAAAAAGTGTGTTTGATTGCATATCATAAACTATATTTTCCATTAGACAACCCAAAAAACACATTGGTCAAGTATTCACTTCTGTATCAAAGGTTGTGGGTTTCATTCTGGTATAAGAATATGTGTTTTTAGGGTCTACAGCATAGACCCTGACAGATAGTACCCACAACATAGACACCTGATATAATTCACATCCTAACTATATTGAAAGTGACATCCAACTATATGCTATAAAGTTAGATATTATATAGTTGGATATAATTATAAATAAAGTTGCGATATTCTTTATATCAGATGTCAATATGGAATTTCAGCGTAGGGCTATGAGGGGTAAAGTTCTTTTTATTTTGATGTCTGAAAATAGGGCTTTAACTTTACTTCAGTTTTACATCTGTATAACTGACTGAATACCAGGGTGCAACAACTCTACCTGCTATATTATATTGTAAGTTCTGTTTGTATTTGTATGCGAGTTTAAATCTTACAAGCGCCATAAGCCTATATGAAATATAAAAATGTTAAACTTTATTTGACAAGGATGGAGGTAATTACTTATGAAAAACCTGATGGGAAATACAAAATCATACATGGTTACAACTCAATGAAAAATCACACGAGTAATCATTACATAAATTGATGTAGGTAGTGTGTATAAATATGTACATTTATTGCTTTATTATACATAATAATCTTTATGATTTCTTTAATCTTTAAGACTTATGTTTTTTTATCATGTTCTGTGCCAAACTATTTGATGAAGATTTTACATTGAGGCAGTTTTTGTTATACTAATTCTGAGGAAAATTCATTTATTGCTGTTGTGATATACACATACAAAAACTTTAACCTAGCTTCTGAACACTGTGTTTTGCCTGAAGGTTGATAAGATGTGAATACTTATCGGCATTTAGTCCACCTTATGTACAAAGTGATTGAAATCTTTCAAACAATCAAAAAACTGCAATGGAACTGGACAGGGCACATCATGAGGACAAAAAAGGAAAGTGGACAAGAGACATAGTGGAATGGTATCCCAGGAATGGAAAAAGACAAAAGGGATGGCAAATAAAGAGATGGGAAGATGATTTACCAAATTGATGAAGAAGATTAAGTTGGGACAGAGAAAAGGGAATGAAACTAGGGGAGGCCTAGGTTAAAGGACAATCTGACAAAAAACTGGTTGCTGATGGCATTATTGATTTTATAAATTTATAGTGTGTTAATCTTATTAATTGTAAATAATCTGGTAAGCAAATAAAAGCTTATCTTATGTACTTAAGAGCTTAAATAAATACGTTATGGCAACAGTTTTTTGAAAGCTAATAATTTTCAATTACGCCATACATTTTTGGATTCATCAGCAGCCTGCAGCAGTTCACTGCTGGACGTAGGCCTTCCCCATGGAGCACCACTTAGCCCGATCTTCGGCTACACGCATCCAGTTTCCGCCAGCCGCCCTGCGCAGCTTGTCGCACCATCTATCTCATCATCTGTCTCATTGTCCCACACTACGTTTATCGAGACGCGGTCTCCACTCCAGCACTCGTTTGCTCCAACGATTGTCGGATCTCCGACAAACGTGACCAGCCCATTGCCATTTTAGTTTGCTAATTCGAAAGGCTATGTCGGTGACTTTAGTTCTCTGGCGGATTTGTTCATTCCGAATCATATCTACCACAGAAACTCCGAGCATAGCTCTCTGAGCGACTCTGAGCTTATGAAGCAGACGGACTGTCAACGCCCACGTTTCGGCGCCGTAGGAGAGTACGGGTGAGACACACTGTGGTGTGGTGGTCGAAGACTTTCATCTTCAGGCTCTGAGGTATGGGCGACGAGAATTTTTGGATAGGGCAGTTTAATGGTTTTGCAAGGTATGACAGGTGGGAAATATCCTAATGCTATATCTAGCACCAACACTATGGAGCCAGCTACCTTCAGTGGTATTTCTAAACCGATACAACATTGGAACTTTCAATAAAACCTATTCTTATCTTAAAGGCCGGCAACATGTAATGCCTATGGTGCTTCAGATATCTATGGGTTGCATTGATTCTTTTTCATTAGGTTATTTAGGTGTTTGTTTGCGAAGCTATACCATAAAACCAAACATTGGAAACAAATGTAGTCATGTTAAGCTTATAAATATAATTATAGGTTACCGTTACTAACAAATATGGATTTTAGATCAAAATTGGTTCTAAAAAAATTAGGTTACACTGAAAATCAGCACTGTGTCTTGCCGTGACTTGCTGAGTATAAACCGTTTCATAATCCATACTGCTGTATAGGTAACATAATATACTATTATTATGATTGTATTTTTGTATTATTTTGTATTAGTTTGTTTTAATTTTAGTCTTTAAATTCTGCATCTTTTATACATAGTATAGTATATAAGTATAGTAGTATCTTAATCATAATTTTTATTTTATATGTATATTCTTTGTTGACTGTTTCTGTACTGTTTTGTGGATTGTTGAATAACATTTTTCTTTCTTACAATTAAACAATTATTATTATACTGACCTTTGGTGGTGGTGATGGTACTCGAGGCGGGTGTGCAGGAACAACTGGTGGAGGGCGCGACGGTGGCCTTGAGGGTTTGTTATCTGATAGTCCTTTTATCTGCAGGGACTCCGCTGCTTTGAGCAACGCTGCCAATTGGTCCTGTGATATATTCACTTCACCGCGGTACATATAGTCCATCATGGCTCTCAATTCTGCATATTTTACATCTTTAAGTATTATAATTGGATGTTTGTCATATTGTTGGGATAGTACACTCTGTAAGAAAACAATTTATCATTGTTTATTTTCATGGCTGGTGTAAATTTGTAAATAATGCATTGAATGAGTGACATGAATATGGCTAATAGAATTCTTTTAATAATAAGTACATTTAATAAACAATAACTTGATTTGTTTGGGTTGTGCTTATGATTTAAGATTGTTGGTTCAATTCTATCATTTCAATATTAAAGGGATCCATATAGTCCTTATTTAAAATGGTTAAAAGAATTCTAGAAATATCATAAACGTTGCTAGGCCTCTAAGAATAATTACATTACAGGTATATTATGTAGGTAGTAGAGCTTTTAATTAATAAGTCATTAAATAACGAAAAAATGCAGGTAATTAACTATATGTTTATTATAATTGATATTACACTTATTTTGGACAATTAGCTAATTATACTACATTAACCAACCTGCAATATCGCAATTGTACATTTCGGAAAGTAGTAGCAACAACTTTCTGTTGCCAACTCATCTATATATCAATCTCAAAGTAATTGCTTACATATGAAAGCTACGCACAACGAATGGAATGTTTATTAGAGCAAAACTGTGTTGTCTCGTAAGTAAGTTAAACACGATAGCAATTGACCTACATATTGCAAACCACTTATTCGTTAATACCAACCTCGAAATAGGGACTGCACGCAGACAGGACCACTTTATGCGCTTTAAGAGTTTGCCCCTCTGCAGCTAGGGTGCAATCCACGTGAATACCCTTTTCCAGGAGTGTATCGAAAACTGACACCAATGTAGATTGATGGTTGTTCCATCTCAAACAGAACTGTTGATCGTCGTCCATGATGCCGCCTCGCCACACGCCGCGCCCTCAGCCCTACGACACCAAAACACAGTATCAACAATACCTACTTCTAATCACCACGCAATAACTAGGCCACCTTAAGAATTACAATATGGAGCACACAAACAACCCATTGAACGCTATTAACACTCTACAACGTAAATTGTCTCACCGATTCACTTCATACGATGAGATCACTACTCAACTTAACTAAATTAACTTTATGGACCACATACGACTTGTCGTAAGCGACGCGGCACAAAGAAAATGGCCGCTTTTCCAGCGCGACAAAAAATAAAATGGCGACGAAAATTCTAAGTTTTACATATTTTCTGAACAAAGTTTTCATGTCCCATATATCACGTTCAACTTTACTGTCTTCAAGTGAAATGATAAACTTCAAAAAAGTTTAGGCAACAAAGAAACTTCTTAGAAACTTTACTTTAAAAGTTCACAAGTGGAAATTTTCAAGATGAAAAGTCGTAGCAGTAAGTAAGCACATAACACGGTTGGTATAGGAAACACTAATTTCGAATACACCACTTACCTTGTCTATTTCATTAACTATTATAAACAATTTAAACACTTATTACTTTAAAAATTAATTAAAAACACTTTCGTTTAGTAATTTAGCACATTTGCACACCCGCCAGCTTTCTTGGTACAATGAAAATACTAACTACTATGCTATGTTGCAAGTTTAGCGAAAGGCACCTCTATAAAAATCCAAGCGTAATACCTACAAGTTGGAAGCCAGCAACAGAGTGACTCAAAATAAGCTCTACTAATGTTGCCATTTGGAAATATGTAGAAAGCTTAAAAAGGTGGAAAAACAAAGATAATTAAATGTCATTGATATTTTGTTTTATTATAAAAAATATATTAATTTTTTTTTTATTTCATTTTATTTTTTAACATAGTTTCATATTAGTATGATTCTGTATCGTAACAACTGAGTTATCCTTGACCTACATTATTAACGTAAGACTCGTGATGTGTACATTAATATAAATTTTAATGTTAGTACGAATTAGACATATTTATAATGAAATCGTGAAAGGACGAATATTGATGTTAATTTGTTTAAAAAATATAGTATTGTATAATAAAGTTTTCTGTAAATAATTATTTATTGAAAATAAAATTTAAGTTTTAGCGCCATCTATATAAGAATGAGAGCACTTTGTACGAATGTGCTTACTATAGCTTTTTTAAAATTTCATAGTTAATGATAGGTATTTTATGAAATATATATTTGAAGACCAGAATGAGAATACGTTATGTATTACGTACGTAATAATTATATATATAAATCAGGATAACATTAATTTATTTTCAAGACACTGAATTAGGCTTTGTGATCTAGGCTCGACTTGAATTCTGAACATTTGTTACAGAGGTCAAGACTATTACAAAAACTATATTTCTTAACCAACTCTCTTTTACATGAATAACAAATATTTTATTTTAATAAACGTTAAAATTAAAGGATTATTTTCTCACTAACCCAAAAGATGGCTGGCAGAGAATGTTTATAAGCATTAATTTGCTTCAAGTGTCATCTATGAGTACAAGATGTGTAGGTATTATACATTACTAAATAATTTACAAACAAATATTTCAAATGTGACTTTGCTAAAAATTAAAAACAAATATGGAAAATAATCTCAACGGTTCCTTTACATGGTTTACTAGAACGAAGTTGCCTCATTTTAAAGCGAAAAAGCGTTATATTGATTGTTAAAAGTATTTTTATGTTGATGGGTGATAATCGATAACGACTCGACTCGCTAATAATTTAGTATTTGTATTATTTTTATAATAAATAATATAAAATTGAGATAAATAATATCAAACCTTACAATAAGATTTTTTGTACCTTGGATATCATTGTAAATATCAGTCATAACGACAAATATTTAGATTTTTAGGGATTATACATATATATATCAGTCTTAATGCAGAAATCGAATCAACGAATCCCGATTAAGTAAACGCTTCAAGATCTTTCCGATCTTTTTTTTTGAAAGTGACGTTGTGTTTTTATTCTTTATCATAATCTCATAGTATTAACAGTTATATTGTTTAATTGTTGTGGCGTATTATACAATATAGTTCGATGAAATAAATGACGTGACATTTTAAGTCGACTGCAAAAATCGACGTTTTGGTAGAATTATCACTATTTTAATAAGGCATAACATGAAAACATATTGATACCATATGTAACTTGATACTGGCATAATAATTATAACTGCTATCAAAAAAGAAATAGGCGTATCGCTATTAGAGTGGTAAGATGCTATATCGTTACATACACGATATTGTTCCCTTGACATTGCATCTTAATAATGGACTTTTGTAATGTAACGTAATTCCAATTTAATTTATGTGGTATCACCAGCTTTCAACAAGTACTTCTACGCGAAAGTATATACGAAACAAAAGTTATTACTGGACATTTTATTTCTTATATTTTTCCGTACCAGCGTCTAAATAACAAAACCAATCTATAGGCGTTCAGTGGCAACATTTGGTTTTCACATATAAATATAATAATAAAAAAACTACACAGGAAATATGTAAATATAATTCAATAACTTTTACGAAGAAAGAGCTGGTTTTATCTCTTTTTTTTTTAATTATTTCGTCTTAACGTTGATACACACATTCTTGGTAGGTGTCTAGTCACTGTATTCTGTTCCACACGCTGCGGCAGTGTGTTGGATGTACTTTTAGTGCTGAGATGGTCGTTGGGCATGTTTAATAGAGTTTACTTTTGTGGTACTTTCACAGAAAAAATTCCATAGGGTGAGATCCGCCGGAATATCGCCGAACTAATTTGTTAGGGAAGAAATGACGAAGAAGTTTCACGGTCTTTCTGTCAGTATGAGGTGTGGCGCCATCTTGTTGAAACCATGTGCGTGAAGAGATGGTAGGATGTTCTCTTGATGTTGGCAGAAAATAATCAGTCTGCGAGCGTTTACTGGTTATTTGACCTATAACCTAATTCTGCCAACGGACACCCTATAGGTCAATATATAGGGTGTCCATTGGCAAGGATAAGAATTACGATATCACGCCTCCTTTGTAAGGGAGGCCAATGTCCTACAGTGGACCATCATGCCTTTATTGTATCATGATGATGATCAATAGAAATATTCGATGATCATATTTTACGTAGATTATTTTTCCTTAATTTTTCTTCTTTATCAAACTTTTGTTCAGTTACTCAATTTCTGAGGTCAAACAAACACTCAAAATTCAGTTAATACAAATAGTATTAACTCAATTTTGAGTTAAGCTCGCCTTTGTGCAACTTCTTTCCTTTTAATTCTTGTATGTCGTGTTTTATCTGTACAATAAAGTATTAACAAAAATTGTTCAGTTGATGTCACGCTTTGTACGCGTGCCAATACTTCATTATCTCTGCCCTAGTGAATAGTTTTGCAAAGAAACAACTTGTTTATCTCTGTATATCGACTCAAAAAAGCGAAAACTCCCTTTTTCGGATCCGAATATGCAATACATTTTTTTTTAATTTTTCTTATTACCTCCGACACAGCGTCGAGCCGATGGAGTCTGCGATTTGCGCAGATTCCCAATTATATTTTATTTGCCCTGACTATTTTATTCTTATTATATACCGAATTCTGTAAAGCTGTTAAAACCAATAGGCTACCAGCATTAACATCTTCGAATTAAATAATACATTTTTTTGTCATCTGTTTCATTTACAGCGTTTTCGTTTTTTGCTTCGGTATATTTAAAACACTGTTTCATTTTGTCCGTCGGTTGTACGATGTCTCCGTCTGCTCTGTAGAATCAGGAAGTGCCGTCGTTCGCTTCGTTAAAAAAATCGATAGCATTAGTGAGTTCGTACAAACGAATTATATGAATCTCGGAGTGTGCGTCCCCGCTCCTGGTGTGCGAGAAACAAAAAAAAGCACAAGTGAAATTCTTGTAATAAAAATCAATCGGAGCGGAGAGAGAAGGCGCCGGGAGGGGCGCCGACTGGTCGGACGCCGGGGGCCTCCCTCCGCTTCCTCCGTGCTCCATACCCACACTTCTACATTGCATCCAACCTCCCTAAACGACTTATCATGTTATTTTTGTTTTCACGGAACAACCTTCCTAAACACGACTCGTATAAACACTTTAGTTTGAAACGAAAATTAATATTTAATAACTTTATTTTTAGAATTTTACACATGTTACAATACTAGTTCCCGCTCTAGGATTCCCTGTGTTGTTTGAAATTAGTCTCTTCCCTAAGTTATTAGAAAAATTTAAGAATACAAACATCTATAAATAAAAAATATAGAAAAACAGTATAACGGTAATAATTTATTTATGATATAAAGTTAGATAAGCATTTTTTATTTCAAATAGAAACATGTGTGTTATGTGTTTTAGTATATCTTTTCGAAGAAAACCCTCTATGTGTACTTCTGGTTCAATTCCTACTATTAGACGACTTTTCACACGCTCTCCATATAAATTTATATATAACTTGTTCAAGTTTTGCAATCGTTAAAAAATATTTTTTTATTCATCCACTCAAATTAGAATGACATTTTTTTGTAAACTTGTAGTGGATGACACTTGATGTTAATGCAGTTTTTTCAAATATTAATTAATTAATAGTAAGAATTGATTTAAAATTATTTTTTTTATCTCTTTCTTGTGTTACTTATACAATTGTTTTCGATACATATATTTTTTATACATACTATATCATATAAATAGTGTATATCGATATCTATGAGTCGATGTTATTGTAGCGGAGGACGCGTTCACCCGTTTCCCGCCAAAAGTCGTTTGTTTTTATTTCCTTTGGCGCGGGAAAAAAAAATCAGCACGCGCTCCCGCCCTGCA
Organism: Baronia brevicornis; assembly: GCA_031353405.1. Taxonomy (NCBI): domain Eukaryota; kingdom Metazoa; phylum Arthropoda; class Insecta; order Lepidoptera; family Papilionidae; genus Baronia; species Baronia brevicornis. Next base: position 70,239 of record JASFAT010001913.1, read on the forward strand.
CCTACTAAACATGCGCCACGCAGCGACGCAGACTCGGCCGGGTGTGTGCCGGATTCACTTTCGTTTGCGACATCCCGTCCCTCGAAGGTCACCCTGGGTGGCTCCGCGTTGCATGTGAAGCGAGCGAGCGGGCGCTTGCGGCAAGCTCCGCTGACCGACTAGTGAGTGAGGTGAGTTGAGTGATCCCGCGCTTACTTGTCTCCGTCGATTCGCTTCCCTCACGTTTATCGCATCCGTTTTGCATCGTCTTTCGCTGGATAAGACGTGAAAGTGAAGGTTCCGCGTGTACCGGGCTGTACACGCAGACGTAACTAACACGCCGTGTGATCCTTTCCGTATTGTTGGCGATAAGAATGAGGGGGTTAATAAAACTTTGTGTACACTATTCAACACCTCCGACAGGTGATGTGCGAATTTACACGTTAAACTCACGGTTGAAGGTCTTATATTGCACATTTGCACTTTGACAGTTTTGCATGCGCGGGAATATCTTGTTTTAAAAAAGTTCACTCGCGGCAAAACGTTAGTGTGCGGGAATTTAAACAGAATTAAAAAAAAATTACCGACCGTCTGCGAATGAAAGAGAAGGAATCAACTTTGCACTCTTCATTTGTGTACCAATCGAGAAAAAATTCAATAAAGCCCGCTTTCTTTTGTCTAATTGCCTATGTAAACCTACTTATAATACGACGATTGCTCAATCCCTGCGACATTTCGAGGAAAAAATGGAGCATTGTATTGTTGTTTCGACATTTGGAGACAATTGTTCAAGTAAATATTCGTTAAGTAATTAAGTTACTCGTTTATAATCTGTAAGTGTAGTTTTTTTTTAATAAAACCATAAACAATAATTCTGGCGGTAGTTTTTTTTATGGTTTTTTTATCGTTTTTACAAGGAAATGCCGGGTTACGGGTTGTTCGAAGTAAAGTGTGAGCCGCCATCGGATGGAGAAGACAGCAATTCGCAGTTTGCACATGCATACCTCCATAACCAGGTGAGTAATTTTTTTGTAAAGCAGATAAAACGCCGTCTAAAAGTATTAGTAAAGAAGTCACTTTGAAAAATCAAACTTTAAAGTTTATGGTTTGAATAAATTGATAATATTGATTTTGTTGAGTGTTAAAATTTGTTTTTTTGTTCTTATCATATAGTTATTTTAATTTGAGTACGGCGTGAATTTAAAATGTGGTGTGTGTAAAATAATAATAAATTAAATGATTTCATTGAAAATGAAACAACTATTTTTAAAACATCATAAAATCGCTCTATATACAATATTATGTAATATATCGTAAATATGTATCTTATTGAAGTTCACTACCGGATATGAATATCTTCAAAGTAGGAAATATTTTTAAATAACTAGTTTTTAAAAACTGGCCATATTTTTTAATCCGAAAACAATTTGACACATTCACAGATAATATAATCTCTCAGCAAAGGCATAAATAAATTAATAAGAACAAAGCTTCTATTTTATCAACTTTCGCGGCTTTTTGTTTAGTTTGTTTGTTTCAATTAATGTACGGAAATGAAATTAAATAAATACGTGCAGTGCCTTCAGTTAACTCTAAAAGTCCACACCTACCATAGAATTTACTATGGACTCCAACTACTGTAATTTTTTACGCCACCATTGATTGGCGGTTGATGGTCAAGCGTTACTTCCTTACTGAGTCAATTTGGTTGTCAAAGACTATATCAATATATCAATCAATATCAATATCAGCCCGCGGCAGTCCACTGCTGGACATAGGCCTCACCCAAGGCGCGCCACCTAGCCCGATCTTCGGCTACACGCATCCAGTCTCTGCCAGCCGCCTTGCGCAGATCGTCGCTCATATACTTGTATAAAATTAAGTTTAACGTCGAGGAATAACGTTGAGAAAAATAGGATTATCGTTTTTCAAAGATATAGTAACTGATTATTTTTATAAATAAAGCGGATTAGACACAACGTTAACATGTATATATAATTCCTTAGCCATTGCTGTCGGATGTACGCTTTAGTAAAGTAGAAATCATTCAATAAATCGAAAATAATGTTTTGCCACAAATTCTGCTTCAACTCCAGGTAAATGTAATATGACATGATATTAATTAAAATTCTAACCGTACTCGAATATTATGTAAAAGATAAACTTTAGCTAACGTGACCATCGACGTCCACGTAATATAATTTATTAAAAAAATGCATAAAATAATCTTTGAACAATTCACACCACGACTACTTATGGTGACAACACACACTGCTGATATATACATAATATGATATATACATATCTATTAGTTTTTGATCGTGACTTCGCTCGCGTGGTGTTCAAGTTATCGTGGGGGATGGGGATAAAATTAATTTCTTACCATAAGTATACTAAAATTATATTGAATTTTTATTTCATTTTTTGTCTCGCTCTGGCATGTCAGATCTCTACTAGCTTACGTCCTTTCTTGTCGCTTGCCCTAAAGCGGGTCACATTAGCTATAAAACATTTACCAAAAAAATTGTAGTAATTAATTAATTTTCTGTCAAGGTTTTTATGGAACGGGGTAGGTGAAAGAATGAGTGGGGGTTTCCCCCACGAGTAGAACGTATCTGGATCTGGAGGCATAACTTTTTTGTCATTTCTCCTCCCAATTTAATTTAACATTTTATGTTGGCAACACTTAGTGATGCAAACATCCATCCATGTGCGGCGGTGAATACCAACAATTATTATATTTTTATAACTTGCTTGTTTGCCTATCTGTTGAAAATAATATATTTATTCTTAACATACAATTTGGTACAAAGGCGGACTTCGTACTGGAAGGCAATTGGCTAAAGATGTGATTAAGAACAAAACCTAGCTCCTAGAAAAGATTATTTATGTGTGGAATCATCATCCTCAAATGCAGGAGACAGTACAGTCTTGCATTGATAGCATGCCGCTCAGAATTAAAGCTTTGATAGCGTCTAAAGGTGGCTCAACTAAATATAGACTTTTACTAACAATAATTTCACTTTTTTCTTTAAAACTTAATAAACTTTTCTATTATAAATTAATGCTGTTTTATTTATTTCAAATAAATCGGTAATTGATTGGATAATATAAAAAATAAAAAACAGAGCAATTAAAAATAACAAAACGGTACAATATCACGCGGTAATTCATATTTTACATGAAATCTTGCAGTGCGGCCAATAATTTGGTCAGGGACTGTACGTAATGCCATTGCTCATGACAGAATATAATGAATGATAGGTACCACCACCGTTGGAGGAGTTGACCCCACCAGCACCAGCCGCTCCAGCCGCCACACCAGTAAGCTCTCGGGTTGAAAGCGCCCCGCGCGCCGCCTCTCCTGAGACCCTGGAGACCTTGGAACCGCGCACCGCGACGGTAGACACATTTTTTTTAGTTAGTATTTAGTGTAGGCCATTATGGACCCATCAAATTTATTTCGATGATTAATGGAGTCAGGTGTTACTTTGCGTAAAATCCATTACAATGTGGTCAGTCAAAAGTTACTTAGCTAAGATCCGCGACAAGCAAACAATAACAGAAAATTATTAATGTGTGTTTTCCTGCTCGATGAAGTAGATTTACCTGGAAATGAAACTAAAACTTATCGTAAAACGGCCGTCAGCAACTCTCCACCCACCAACTACACAACACCAAACACACACTACTACTTTTCCACCTTGCAAACGACACGTGTTTCGCCCCAACACGAGGCATCTTCAGGTATAGTAGACTCTACGGAGGTAGAGTTCGGTTTTCGGTTGTCTTCGGTAAGTTTTAGTTAAAGTTCTAGGTAAATCCACTTCATCCAGCAGGAAAACACACGTTATTAATTTTCTGTTATTGTTTGCTTGTCGCAGATCTCAGGTAAGTAAAAGTTTTGATTGTCCACATAAATTTATTTCGGTTATCGAAGAAGTAGAAGAAGAAGAATGCTCTGTGGATGTTATTTAATAAAATGATGTGTAAAATATGCGCAGGGCTCCGCTCTACTTGACAGAGATCGCCATGGGCTGAGTAGAGATGACGACTGTGATTTCGCACCACTATTAATCAAGGATGAGCCCCAGTCTGAAGGAGGTAACGTATTTTGACCGTCATTTATTTCCTACTATTAGTTCACACTCTCCCTTTTTTATCGGATAGGAAGACAAACGAGCTAAGCTAGCATTCAGACGCCGGTTTTGTGCGGGAGTGTGGTACTTCCCCGGGCGAGCCGGCCCATTCATGCCACAGACAAATAATATGCCATTCTTGACAAAGTATTCGTTTGCAGCGTGGCTATACCACATAATAAGAAAGCCCATACCAGAAAGCCTGACGATAAAAGTCTATAACCGTCTTGTTCGTACTCTCTTATGGTACCGAAACGTGGACACTGACGGTCCGTCTCCTTGACAAGCTCAAAGTCGCTCAGAGGGCTATGGAGAGAGCTATGCTCGGAGTTTCACTGGTGGATAGAAATGAGGAATTTCGCCGGAGAACCAGCGTCACTGAAATAGCTCTTCTAGTTAGCAGGCTTAAGTGGCAATGGGCTGGACACGTTTTTCGAAGAACCGACAATCGTTGGAGTAGATGAATACTGGAGACGCGACCGCGACTCGGAAAACGTAGTGTGGGACGTCCCCCCCCTCCAGTTACAGCGACGATCTCCGCAAGGCGGCTGGTAAGATCTGTGAGACTCAGAAGTGTGAGGACTATGTCCAGCAGTGTACTGCCGCGGGCTGACATTGATATACGCGGAGAATAGATGGCGTTGATGGTGAATTTGCCCATTGATTGATGATGGATATTTTCTATGTGTATCAGAACAGCAGCAGTTGAGTGACGAGGCGAGCGACTCCGGTGGAGTTGGAAGTGATGGCGCGTCCCGTGGCAGCCCCAAGAGTTGGTCACCCCGGGACATGGAGCGTGCACTGGACGCGTTGAAGGACCGTCGCATGAGTCTCACTAAGGTCAGTTTTGATGTTGCTACTCAAAGATCTTTCTATATCACTCTCTGGTTGATCCTATATGACTGAAGATCGCGATCACCGACTTCACCCAGCGGTTCCTTAGGATCTTCCGCTTATTACAGTCGGAAGTCAATCGGACTACTTTCACGAACTACTTAAAGATAAGGATACAAATACTGTATCCTTGGCGACTTCATCATTGACATGGCTGATACAAACTCACCAAGAGTGAAGGAACTTTTGCATTTTTGTCACCAATTTAGCCTCATTTAAGTAGTTAATGAACCTACATAGAATCACAGATCATTCCCAAACATTAATATTTCTCATTTTGACTAACAACGTTCAAAAGTGTAAAAATATTAAAATGGTTATATCATTGTTAAATTTGACATTAAGAAACCAAAATTCAATGAAGACGTCAGAATCCAATACACACACACACACACACACACGCACGCACGCACGCACACACACACACACACACACTCTGAGAGAGAGAGAGAGTAGCACGTACGCACGCACGTGTGAGTGGGTGAAAATCAACGTTACAGGGGAATCCCTTCTCCTGTTAGCACAAGCTGAGCCACTTCCTTTGCCTTGGGTAAGATTTTATATAATATAAATATATAAGATTTTATTTTTTAATAGTTGTAGTAAAATGTAAGTTTAAAATTAGGCTATTTTTTGATATTATCCAGGCAAATATAATATAATATAATGTAATATAATAAAATAAAATATAATATAACATCATATAATTAATAACGTTTGTTACGTAACAACAATCCGTCACCTACAGACGGATTGTTGTTAAAATCGAGTTTAAAAATATTTTCTTTACGAGTAGAAAATTGCGTGTCTAGGTCCTATTATAGTATATTTCATGTTTATATTAAGTCCTTTTTTATCTTGTGTGCGAATAAAGAACGTTTAACTCTTTCATATGTGTGTGTGTATGTGTCGAGCAGGCGTCTGCAACGTACGGCATCCCGTCGACGACGTTGTGGCAACGAGCGCACCGGCTCGGGATCGACACGCCGAAGAAAGACGGCGGCGCCAAGTCTTGGAGCGAGGCCGACCTGCGCGAGGCCCTGCTTGCGCTGAGAGCCGGCGCCATCTCCGCCAACAAGGCCAGCAAGGCTTACGGTACTGTAGACACGTAAAGTGTAACATACATACATACATATCGTCACGCCTGTTTCATGTATGGGAAGACAGAGACCACAGATGTCCATCCGCCACGATCCCAGCACTAATTCCCTGTTTCTGTGGAAGAATCATATCATCCATCATTTCTCTCACAATTATCGTAGCGAAACAGCTCTCCGTTAGTCGCTTCTCGCCCTCGTGGAAATCAGGATGTGACGGGTGGCGAACCACGTCCCCGTAATTTTTTAACAAGTTAGGTTTATTAAAATTCATCATAGTGAATCTCACTAGCCGCAAGGGAAGATGGAGGTTAGCCCAACGTATGCTATGTGTATATACACACATCGAAAGCTGTCTATCCATGTGTATACGCATCTACAACATATGTTGTTGTAGGTTATACCTCACTTTGTATTCATGTTAAGTCTTAATAAAATGGTGGCTATTCTACCAAATCCTACTATGGACTTTTGCAGTCGACTTAAAATGTCACGATACACGCATTTATTTCATATCACTTCACTTATACACCTTAATCGAACTATATTGCATAATACGCCACTATAATTAAATGAAATAACTGATTATAATATAAGATTATGAAAATGAAATAAAAACAACGTCACTGATGTAAGTTGGCGGGGAAAGTCCAATAATTACTTCTTTAAGTACAATTTTAAAATTAGGAATGTTTAAAAAAGTAATAAAATAAAAAGTTTTCTTAAAAGCTAGCGCAATTTGGTCAAGACTTGGCCAAATTGCCATAGACATTAATTCTTTTCAAGCACAGCATTGGACTGTTGTACATAGGTCTTATCCAAAAACCGCCTTCTCTTAGCCTCGGCTTCACCAGTTTCCGCCAATCGCCCAGCGCAAATTTTCGTTCCATTTGACGGCTGTCCCGCAGAAAATCGGCGTCTGAGTTGTTTCTTGCCTACTGCGCTTCGTACAGTGAGCGGTCGAGTTCCGAAGGGTCAACACCTTCCCCCTCACTCTTCCCCTTCCCCTTCCATTCCCACTCCCTTATGACACTTTCCTTTAAAGGTCGGCAACGCTTCCGCACTGCCTATGGCGCTGCGGATGTCTATGGGCGTCGTTCATTGCTCTCCATCAAGTGACACACCTGCTCGTTTGCCTTCCTATCGCATAAACCGTTTCCCACAAACAACGCGTTTCGCCTCGACACGATGCATTCTTACACTCTACGAAAGACAACCGTGACTTGTCAGCTGCTAGAGGTGGGTGATGATGATGATATGTGTTTGTTTGCAGGCATTCCAAGTTCTACGCTGTACAAGATCGCACGGCGCGAGGGTATCCGCTTATCGGCCCCCTTCAACGCGGCCCCGACGGCGTGGCGTCGAGTCGACCTGCAGCGCGCGCTCGCAGCGATCCGCTGCGGCGCGGCATCCGTGCAGCGAGCCGCCGCGCAGTTCGGCATACCCACCGGTACACATCCCACCACGCAACCCCAAATATATGCCGGGCGTCCCACGGCTATGCCAAACGACGGGAAAGTAATTGAAATAGTGAAAGAAGACTTCATTTTGAAGTGAAAACTATAGCTGCGTTATACGACTAAGTGAAGCAGTGCTGAAGCGTTGCCGACCTTTAAGGAAAGTGTCATTGTGGGAGTGAGAATGGGAGGGGCTAGAGGGAGGGGGGAGAATGTTGGGCCTCCGGAACTCGGCCGCTCACCGTATGGATTGCGGTAGGTAAGCTACCACTCAGACGCTGGTTTTCTGCGGGAGTGTGGTGCTTCCCCGGGCGAGCCGGCCCGTTCACGCTACAGACAAATAATATGCCATTCTTGACAAAGTATTCGTCTGCGGCGGGGCATTACAACTATGTGTCGGATTACAGGACGGACGGGGCGCTGGATTAGACAGTGTCCGGATCACCGCCGGTCCACTATTTATAATACTAACGACTAGGTCCACTTTAAGGTGGTGGTGAATATCGTCCTTACTGAAGTACCTTGGGGCATTTTTAATGTCCCTGAGTACTATGGCGTGTCAGCCGTACTGCTACGGTGATACAGGGGATCTTTTAGCAGGTTTTTATCTTCGATGTCATTGAAATTCTTCCAATTGAAATTAATTTATTTTTTCGTACACTGTACATATATATCTTATTCATACTTCACTCACATTTTATCAATTTACATTTTATATCTCTATATATATAATAATATATAATCTCAACTTCCTATGCCGGAAAGATGACAAAACAATTTATTTCTTTTTATTTTAAAGTTTAAAATAACGGATTTAAAAATAAGTAATATAATATAAAAGGTTTTAATATATTCAAATAAAATGTTTTTTTACAAAATATCCGGTTATTAATTACGTAAAAATATGCATTACATATTTATGAATATTTTTGAACAATTTCACACAACTTGTTTCAGGAACACTGTACGGACGGTGTAAGAGGGAGGGTATAGAGCTGTCCCGCTCCAACCCCACGCCGTGGTCCGAAGACGCGATGGGCGAGGCGCTCGAGGCTGTCAGGTGCTTGCTTACAAAAACTATAACATATACATATAATACATACATACTCCTGGGGTGTCGCGGTTGTCCATGGCCGGCGTTGATTGCTTTCCATCAGGCCACACGCTTGCTCGTTTATCCTCCTATCCCATAAAAAAAAGTACATACATACATACAGACATATATACATATCGTCACGCCTATTTCCCGTAGGGGTAGGCTGAGGCCACAGATCTCCATCCGCCACGATCCCAGCACATCTCCGTTGCATCCTCCACACTCATCCATCTTTTCATCCATCAAAGGCTCTCCGTTAGTCGCTTTTCGCCCTAGTAGGAATCAGGACGTGATGGGTGACTAACCACATCGCCGTCAAATGTAAAATAAATTTAATAAATGTTTAAAATCATATAATAAATGTACAAACATAATACCTAATAGGCAGTTTTATTTTAATTAAACGAAAATTACTGTCATATGGGGTCAATGGAGATTTCGAAAAATTATATAGGGGTCGTTGGTCAAAAAAGTTTGGCAACCCCGGGTTTAGAGAGAGAAAGACGTGTGTGTATATCCCCCGCAGGGGTTGGCAGAGACCACAGAGCTCCATCCGCTACGATTCATCGCAGCGAAACGGCTCTCCATTAGTCGCTTCTCGCCCTCGTGAGAATCAGGACGTGACGGGTGGCGAACCACGTCGCCGTCAATTTTAAACGAATTAGGTATATTACATTCGTCTTAGTGAATCCCACGAGCCGCAAGGGAGGATGGAGGTCAGCCCCAGCAGAGCCTCGCATGCTGAGGTAAGGTACCATAGTACCCGGGGGAGCCCGATCATGGGACGGTCGGCACGCTTGCGACTAAGCTCGCTCTTAGCCACGCATCCTTTGGCACGGCAGACCGTGGATTGGCGGAGAGGAAGGGAAAGGATAGAAAAGAAAGGAAACGGCAGGATCGGGAATGCGGATTGGGGGGGGGGTTTACCAGACTCGGAATAAATATTTATAAATTCATATATATATTTATTCCGATGCAGGAATCGAACCCGCGACCATTGACTCCGCGGGCGGAGGGCCCCGCCACTGAGCCAATCGGTCGTCATATATATAATATTTATTTCGAGTTAACGTTATATATATAATCTGTCCAATCCTATTTTGGCCAAATTGTATTATAATTAATTGTTAACCTGAAGTCTTAAGTTAACTTTTGGATTACCCAATAAATAAATAAATATTTTTAACCATATCAGACGCCAGTTTTCTGCGGGAGTGTGGTACTTCCCCGGGCGAGCCGACCTATTCACGCTACAGGCAAATATTATGCCTTTTTTGACAAAGTATTCGTCTGTAGCGTGGCTCTACCACAGTGTTTCATATACCGGTTTAAATGGTTCCCAGGGTTGGCCAGATGTCCATCAACCAGGCGGCAATCCATTACAACTTGCCATACTCCTCGCTGTACGGCAGGTTTAAGAGGTGCAAGTATCAGCTGCAGGTACGTTTTTTTTTATATTTTCAATCAGTCAATCAATAGGAGACATCTCAAGATCATCAAATTTTGAGACAGCATGCACAGACGTATATACCACTGTATGCAAAGCCACAAAATTCTAAGAAATTGTATCATTTAAATATATATTTTTTGTTCGAAAAACAAACAGTCAAAATGACTTCCTGGGCAACTAGATTGCCCAGAAAGTCATTTTGACTGTTATTTTTCATTTTGACTGTTATTTTTACATTTTGTTTAAAGATAATTTTATAATTGATAGACAAGCAGCAACTCAAAATATTTAAAGTAGTATAATATTACACAATTTCAGAGCCTACAAGCACACCAACAATTGGACGTGCACAAAAACTTTGACGCGGAACACAATCAGCATCAGAATAGGGATCAAATGTATCACCACCAGCTCAATTCCCACGCGTCTCACCTGCCCGACGAGACTGGCGTGCACATACCGTACAGTCAGCTGATATCGCACGCCCACGAGCTGGAGGACCATATGCTCCAGGAGCAATATGGGCAGGAGGTGTATCAGCAAGGGTGGTACAGTGGTATCGCCACCAGTTGAGATCACAGCGCCTCGCATTACGAGGCTCCATGACAAAGCGTGTACGGAGGTGTATGACATGGATTTTTTCTCTTGCCTACAAATCGGGGTACTTTTATGAAATCAAAGTATTTGGACGTGCGAATTAAAACTGTGGTTATTATTCTAATGTTTGGATTCAGTCATAAATTTTAAATGTCATCTAAAACTGAACGCTCCTTTAATCGTATTTTTAATTTTAACATATTATATAATATTCCCAAATTTTGACAATGGTCAAAAGTTATCAGCTGACGCCATAAATTATAAAAAAAAAACATATAACATTGGACTTTTCCCGCCAACTTACATCAGTGACGTTGGGTTTTAATTTCATTTTCATAATCTTATATTATTATCAGTTATATTGTTTAACTGTGGTGGCGTATTATACAATATAGTTCGATTAAGGTGTATAAGTGAAGTGATATGAAATAAATGCGTGTATCGTGACTTATTAAGTCGATCGAAAGTCCATAGAACTGACACTGACATAATAGTTATAACTAATTGCCATCAAAAAAGAAAACATATAATATAAGATTTCAATACAGATGAAAACGATTGATACATAATTTCTGAAGTCGAAATTAATCAGGATTTTATCATTAATTTTTTCGATTATTAATGGAGTTAGGCGTTACTTTGCGGAAATCCATCACTATATGGACAGTCAAAAGTTTTACTTAGCTAAGATCCGCGACAAGCAAAACAATAACAGAAAATTAATAATGTGTGCTTTTCCGTTGGGTTTAGTGGATTTATTTGGAACTTAAACCAAAAACTTACCGAAAATCGGCCATCAACTCTCCACCCACCAACCACTATACACAACGCCAAACACACACTATCACTTTTCCATCTTGTACACGACACGTGTTTCGCCCCAACACGAGGCATCTTCAGGTATAGTAGACTCTACGGAAGACAACCGAAAAGGTTTTGGTTGGTGGGTAGAGAGTTGATGGCCGATTTTCGGTAAGTTTTTGGTTTAAGTTCCAAATAAATCCACTAAACCCAACAGAAAAACACACATTATTAATTTTCTGTTATTGTTTTGGTTGTCGCGGATCTTAGCTAAGTAAAACTTTTGACTGTCCATATATTAATTTTTTCTTAATTTTTTTTTTATCTGCAATATTACGTATTACGTATTAAATATTTTTACGTATTTTAAATTTACATGACGCAATGGGTGATATTAAATTAATATAAATTAAATAAACATATTTAAAAAAAAAAACGAGAAATCTCGTCTCCCAATGTCTACGTAATTTTTTAAAAACAAGAAATCTTATTTCCCGATGGAAATGTGTTGATATATATCTATAAAGCATCTTTTTTAAATATTCAGTGTACGCAAATTTCCACAAACAGATTTGGAAATATGGAATATATCGTAAATATATACATGTAAAAATAAAAAAAAAACAGTTAAGTTATACTTAATAATCACGGTTATTTAATGGTTAAAAACTTTGTGGACATTCAAGTTTTACTTAGTTAAGATAAATGGTTTAGACATTTTCTATTTATTCTTTTAATAAAAATTAATAAAACTTATTTGTTTGAGTAGTTTAAGACTACTTATTATTTGTTATAATATTGATTTTAGGCTATTCAATCCATAAGTTAGATATTATTCTAAGCTAGCGGTAAAAATCCCGCTAGTCGAAATAAAAGGCAATGAAATTATAATCAGCCATTAATTTGTAAAGTGAAGTAGAGATAAGTTAGTTTAGTAGTCTGTCCTGTCCAACTAAACGGTTAGTGATTCATGATGTTTGTAACGTAGTCGATTATAATGTAGGCGCTAGACTGCTAGATTATGTGGACCTGCCGTCTTATATACGTAACTGATACGTAAATAAAATAATAAGTCGAATTTCTGAAATAACTTATACCTTCGGAAATAACGTATTTAAGTAATTGTTTATTTGCAAACTAGTTATTAAAGAAAAAGAAAAATATTTTGTAATATAGTAGGTTTGTAGAATTTGGTAAATTTATAATTTTGTTTCTTTTTTTGTACTATGTGCCTTTCTTATTTATAATTTTTATTTTTTATCTGTACCGCTTCATGGATTGTCAAATAATTTTTTTTTATTTACATTTCTCTTTCTGTTTTTGCTTTATAAGTCATGAAGTAATCTTTCATCTAATTTATTTATTTATATTATATATATATAATAATAAATAATTATTAAATTTATAATATATAATAATAAGTTAAAGTTCTTTGTATGTCTGTTCTGTTTCTTTTTTCCTGTTTCCTAGCATAGTATTTTATGGCAACCCTATTACTTCCGTGGGTGTCGTATTAGGTGGCTATGGAAGCAAATGCCAGTAGATGGATTGCAACATTTGAATAAAAAACAACCGATCAAGAGTGGGGGATAATAGCAACGCTTCCCGGAAAAAAAGCGCACATGAGAATAACCGCACAGAAAAAAGTGCAATGTTACATAAGCCAATATTTCATTTTATTATATTTATTCCCATGACACAACTGTCTCAAAACCTAAGAAGTCATTAGCTATTTTTTTTTATTTAATTTGCGGCGCGCGACACCACGTGTTTGTGGCCCCTAATGAAAATAAGTTTGAGTACCACAGGTTTACATAGTAAATAACAGGTTTCGTATTTTTGTAGTTGATAACCGCGTTATATATATAATAAACTGTATGTAAAAAATGTGCAATAAATAATAAACGAAATACGTAATTATGTGATAGTGTAACTGTAAACCTTTTATAATCATGAATTACACAATGGCTGTTGGACTAGTGGCGGATTTACGGGAGGGGGAGAAGCGGCGTACCCTGGACTTCTGGTTCAAAGGTCAAGGTAACCTGTAGACATTAGGAGGCCTCAAATGCCTACTGATTACCTTGCCTTAATAAAATCCTTAACAAGGCGTTAAAGTGTGCCCAGAACTTATCCAAGAGGTAGTTTGGAGTTTGAGGTCCCGTAGATACAAATAAGTACAGCTTGTACCGGAGTTTATAATTATTAAATTAAAATCACATCTAATACTAATCATTCTAATGTCTATTCAGTTTTCGTTTAGTTCCAGTTGCACTTATATATTGCATTTCGTATTTTTTTTAAACATTTTCGGTCCTTTACTAAAAGTTATAATAATGGGTAGTAAATTAAATACTTCATTAATTTATTTTGTAAATAATTAAAAAGATTTAAGACTTGCTTAAGAAAGCTTGTAAAATTAAACAGACTTCTTAAACTAAGGGCCTCATTCAGCTCTGCCGCCGTAGACCTCTGGCCACCTCTAATGTTTTGGATTTGATGCATAATATCTTACTTATTGCAAAAAATTAGATATATAATGTTACTTTTTAATAAATCACACTTGTTATTCGCCTTTTAATTATAATTAATTACCTGTCGATTATTTATTGTAAATATTTGTCCTTGTAATATCAATTTAAGTTAAAAATGTTCCAAGTTGCCATTCTATTTTTTTTGTATCTGTATGTATGTATATCATAGTATATATAAGTTCATTATGAAATAAATTATCATTAAAAAAATCTTTTGTTTTCTTTTTATCTTTCCGGTGAGGTCGACGATCGAATATTAAAATAACGTATGAATTAATGCATAAAATAAAATTATTTCATCATTTAAAATGTGTATTGATCGATAAAAAACTTGATCCCCATTAATGAGCTTAATAACCCGTGAGCACGGTGTGAAAGATTCAAGAAATGAGATTTCAGTACTTGGTTAATATTCCTTGGATTACGGTGCATTCATATAATACTGCGCCATCTGTTGGAGTGTAGGAGTGAATCAAAAACATCGCTGTTTGTACATAGAAAAGTCGCTTTATTCATTATCTACATTTTAAGATATAAAATAAATTACATGATTTATGTATTTCGGCAGCCGAGTCCTTATTTGTGTATTCATGTACAATTTCACTTCTCGTTTCGTTACCAAAATTCAATACAAAATCATCATATTGCACGTCGTATTAAGCGACTTATATAATTACAAATACATAAATTAAATTGACTTTACATATTTGCAAATTATTTGAGCTGTCATTTAGAAAATGGAGGTATGAAAGGTCATCATTACATAACTATAAAATATACATAGAAACGTTTTTAACTACTCGTCAACAGATAGCCGTATACAAACATTGAGAACAGCGCCATCTATTGAAGCATTAAAATATACGCAAGAAAATTCTAGATGGCGTTGCTCACATAACGCATTCCAGTTAAATTTACACATTAAAACCACAGTTCAGGCGTATAAATAGAACTTCAATTTGTAATTATCGTTACAAACAATATAAACAGCTAATACACCAATGAGTCTAGTTCCGTCGATATAAAGCAGTAATGTGTCGACATACATCAGTAATTTATCTTATTGTCTATTATTAATATTGATAATGGCAGTAAATGCACTTTCAACGGCGTTTCCTACAAGATACCACCTTCAATTAAATTTGTAAATGCAATTTGAACAAATATTAGTATTATTGGGTGATAAATTCAATTGACGGCGATATATATAGGATAAATAAAAATAAAACATTTTACTGACACATGTGTGAATATTATTGTAAATATATCCAAAAAGAATAATTTGGCAAGATTCGTGGTGTTCACTTTTTCATACAGGCAACATTAGTTCGTATTAAAAAAAAAAAAATTGAATACAGCATATTCTTAAGGACTAAGTGAGAAAATGCTAAGTATGATTCCGCGTGATTTCACAGCTAAAACCTACCAGCTATAATATTACATGATCGACGCGACGTAGCGGGCGTTTATTAATTGGGGAATACCTTTGTGATTGATTCAAGGGTTAACATTATGTACAATCGAAATTTACAATGTTTAGTAAGTTAGACATTCAGATCTCACATAACCGGTTTTTATTTTAAAATTTATATTTCATGTAGATTAAAATGCCGTTAAGATTCAGGAATGGCGTCTATTTATAATTGCCAAACGGCGTCTGATGTTATTAATCCTTGTTGCGCGCAGTTATACGATGACCTGAAAGTCTAACTCCCGTTTTATTTTATTCATTAATTAATTACAGGAGGGTTTTAAATTTTAAATTATAATTCGTCAATAAACTCTACGACTACAATATTATGTCATATAATTCACGGTTAGTTAGGTAAGACTTACCTTTCCAATGATACGATCGTGTACGACAAAGGGTTAGGGTCGAGCGAATTTTGGATGGACGTGGATTTAAATTCTGTATTATTTTAATAAAAAACAACTTTTATGGGTTAATTCAAAAGTATAGGGTCGCCATTTATTAAGTTATTAATAAATTCAATCTATATTAGGAGGTTTGCTTTACCTTTTAAATATAAAACCTACAAATTCTCGTGTCTGGACTAGACTTTTATGACATGTGTATACATGGCGACCCTATATTAGTAGAATTAGCCCCTTGACATACAATGACGTCTGGGTTGATCGACGTCGATCATTTCATGTGAAACAATGGACTTTGACGTCTTTGAGACGTCCAGAACGAACTGAGGAACTATGGACAGTATATTTAATTTAATTCTATTACTGAAGCATTCACATTAACTATTTCTTTCACATTATTATTTTGATGAAAATACGTAGCAAACGGAGCCAAAAAAACTTTTCGAATAAAATTTGATCAGTCAGTTTCAACGCTATGTATATATTATTTTTATTAAAAAATTATAATTATATAAATACGTACACATCGACGCGAAAATGTCACAACTTGTTTTTGACAGATGTCAAATTTTTTTAAATTCATATTCGGGATCAGAAAAAAAAATTATATAATATAATTTTTTTTCTGATCCCGAATATGAATTAAAAAAAATTTGACATTTGTCAAAAACAAGTTGTGACATTTTCGCGTCGATATTTACGTATTTATACACACATTGTATGTCAAGGGGTTATATATGAGTGTGTACATACAATATCCATACAATGTTTCGTATCCAAAGTGCGCTCGGCGTTATACAAATTTCGAGCTACCGAGAAGCGAGCGAGTGCGGGCTCGGTCACCGTACAATATTATTATTAGTACACTTAACATATAATTACGTATATAATTTTGCGTCTCGTTTCACGCGGGACTAGACAAAGCGGGACGCATCACTCTTCGGCTCACTTCACTCCACAACACACGTGTTACGTTCGTGTCCTTATATCCGTGTATCACAAAGTTATCGGGATAGGTCAGCAGTGTGACTGACGTAGAGTTATTTAATATCCGATGGCACATTAGAAGCGCGGGGCGGACGCGGACCGGTTCTATTGTTTGAGTGCACCTTGTTTATTTTTTTTAAAGCTAAGTCTGTTCGGTTTTGGATGGTACGTACTTCTCGATTCGAGGCTAAATAGAGCGAGACATAGTTGATCGTTTCTGCGACGATCTCTTTCGCGAAATACATATCGATGTATGCTCTGGGTTTTGATGACATGTTAACAGGGTGTATTGGTATGTTTCTGTATAGAAGAACCGGAAATTGCTTTGGTTTGTGTTTAGACGGGACCGTAGTCGGAGAGCGGCTGCCCGGAGCGCGCCGACGGCGCTGTGGGCGCGGAGGGGGGAGGCGCCGGTGCTAGGGCGGGCGGCGGCGGCGGCGGGGGCGGGGGCGGCGCTGGGGCGGTCCCGCCGGGCGCGCGTCACACGCCCTTCACGAGCGCGCGGTGCGCGTGCGGCGCCCGCCCGCCCCCGCGCCACACCCGCCGCCACGACTCCAGCGTCTTGCCCGACCAGATCCACACGCCCGACGTGATGCCCACCGCGAGCGCCATGAAGTACTTGAGCATGAGCGCGGAGTACACCGGCTTGCCGCCGCAGTCGGCCCCGCAGGCGACGCGCCGCAGCCACCCCTCCCGCCCGCCCGCCTCGTACGCCAGGCAGCCGATCACCACGCCCGCCGGCACCGCGTATAGCACGCTGAACACACCGATCCGTATCATCAGCTTCTCGAGCTTGTCCGCCTTCGAGCCCGCCCCGATGCCGCCCTGCCGCTTGATCACCGATCGGATCCTGAACAGGGACACGAAGCCGGCCAGAAGGAACGTCGCACCCAACGCGAAGTACACTATCAGCGGTGCGAGGACGTACTTCTTCAGGTTCTCCGGCGAAGAGTTGCCGACGTAGCAGATGCCCGCGACGGGGTCGCCGTCCACGGCGCCGGCGAGCAGCACCGCCACGGTCTTCGCGGCCGGCACCAGCCACGCAGCCAGATGGTAGTACTGCGCGTGGCCCGCGATCGCCTCGTTGCCCCACTTCAGACCGGCGGCCAGGAACCAAGCGAACGACAGCACCACCCACCATATGGACGAGGCCATGCCGAAGAAGTACACGAGGATGAACACGAGGGTGCAGGCGCTAGGGCCGTTCGCGGACGTCTTCAGGGTGGGGCCGTCGCACGCGATCTCGTCGTGGCCGAGCGCCAGCCGCGCGAGGTAGCCGAGCGCCACCATGAAGTAGCACGCGGAGAGGTACACGATCGGCCGCTCGGGGTATTTGAAGCGCTGCGAGTCGATGAGGAAGGTGGTGAGGGTCATGAGCGTGGAGGCGGCGCAGAGGCCGCTCCACAGCGCGACCCACACGGCCGCGAACTCCTTCTCCTCGCGCGTGAAGAACGGTCCGCGGCACGGCGGCGCGCAGCCGGGCAGGCCGGCGATGGCGCTGGCGTTGGCGGCGGGGGCGGGCTGCGCGCGGACCGTGACCAGGGGCGGGCGGCACGCGCACACGCACTCCCCGCTTGCGACCTCGCCCGGCGCGGCAGCCGGGCTTTCGCAGTTTTTTGGATCCTTGCAGTTCTTGTGCGGTCGCCGCGGCGGGGGCCTCGGCGGCTCAGGCTCCTGGGCCCTGTCGTTCTCGTCCATGCACAGCTGGTCGGGCTCGCCCATTTTGGGTAGTTTCTCGCAGGCCATCCGCTCGGGCCACTGGAAGCCGTACTTCTGCATGAGCGGCGCGCAGCCGGCCCGCGCCCGCTCGCACACGCTGCGGCACGCCGGCAACGGCTTCGCGTAGTCCTCGATGCAGATCGGCGTGTACACCGAGCAGAGGAAAAACTTGAGGTCCGGGGAGCATTTGATTTCGACCAGCGGCCAGTACTGGTGCACCTGGAAATAGGGGAAACAAAACAGAAGTTAATAACATGAACTGTAATGCCTTTGGTGCTAGACAGGTCTGTGGGCGGCGTTTATTGATTTCCATCAAGTGACACGCCTGCTCGTTTGCCTACATATTCCATAAAAAAACAAACATCGGATTTTCGTACCACTGTCCATTTACTTTTACAATAATGTTTGATATGAAAAAATTATTCGACTAGTTTTAATAATATTAAAATTTATTAAGTTTCATCCCGACCATTAGAATGAGTAGTGATCCAGTACGGTGCGTTTTTCAAGAAACTTCTTTCAACGCACCACTACCCTACCAGCTACCTCCAACCTAGTCTACAGTTTTCGTGGACTATGTTGGACAATGGATCTGACGACTAATTAGCTCAGTGGCGGGGCCCACGGAGTTAATGGTCGCGGGTTCGAACCCCGGATCGAAAGAAATATATGTATGGCCTAAAGATATTTATTTTTAGTGTGGGGTACTCCGCCAATCTGCATTGGACGAGCGTGGTAGGTTAACATTTGTTTCTCAAGAAATGGAGAGGCCCGTGCTCAGCGGTGGGACATATGTGGGCTGTGAAAAAAAAAATAGATTTACTTCAAGGCCGGCCTCCTCCTGTGTGTCGTGGTCTAGCGCGTTGGGGAAGGAGGTCAGGTTGTAGCCGATGCCGCGACACATGGGGATGGTGATCTCCTCGCAGCGGGGCTGCAGCGCCGAAGCCGCCGCTGCCCACGCGAGCGTCAGCAGCGCACCGACACACCACATCGTTGTCTGCCGTTTCACCGCATCTGCAACAACCGACCACCATGATAAATTAACCGTCAAGGTATATTAACCAAGATGTATTAGTCAATATATATTAGCCAAGATGTATTAGTCAAGATATATTAGCCGTGTTATGTCCACTTTTTTGTTTAAATTAATAATTTTTGTAAATTTTTAAGATAAATGATTTATGTATAACAATATTATGTAATACATAAATTATTAATAAAATAATTTATGTAAACAATTTAATATTTGGATAAAAAATTATGTACAATTTATTATTTGGACTCAAAAATCATGTACAATTTATTATTTGGACTCAAAAATCATGCACAATTTATTATTTGGATTAAATAATTATGTATAATACATTTTATTATTTGGATTAAAAAATTATGTACATTTTATTATTTAGATTAAAAAATTATGTACATTTTATTATTTGGATAGATATATATACAATAGATGACTCTAGTGTGGGAGTTATATGTGTAAAGCTGAATCGATTAATCGATAATAATTTTCCTGCGTATACAAATCGTCCGAAACAAATTCAATAAATACCCGACTCATTGCGCGATAGTATATCGCAATTGATTGTGATGTTGTTATGACATCTTGTGATCATTTTAAATCTTAATTACTGCGAAATAAAAGCGAGAATGGCTCGTGTAATTGGCATTGTTCATAGCGTTATTAGTGGGCACGCTTTACGGAAGCTAAATTCAATTAGTCTGAAGTGTTACGGCGAGTGAGGTGTTGTTGGGGTTTTTTTTTATTTCTTTATTGTCTATTTCGATTAAATATCGATAAAGGTAATGTAGATTTGATTGACTTTTAATGTGGTGTTAAAACCTTTTAATGAATTAGTGTTACATTTATGAATGAAATATATTACATTTTTTTGACATTCGTAATATTCAAATTTAAAAAAGGCTAAGTCAAAAGTACCCTTAACTAACGAGCTTTTATAAAGCGAGTGATGAGCGTGAATGAAGTAAAAATGTGCCGAGATCATAGCAGATGGAGGTCTGTGGTTTCTGCCTACCCCTATGGGAAACAGGCGTGATCATATATGAGGAGTATAATTTCAAAACCCTCTAAATAATCCTGAAGAATTATATGGACAGTCAAAAGTTTTACTTAGCTAAGATCCGTGACAAGCAAAACAATAACTTTTCGGTTGTCTTCCGTAGAGTCTACTATACCTGAAGATGCCTCGTGTTGGGGCGAAACACGTGTCGTTTACAAGATGGAAAAGTGATGTGTGTTTGGCGTTGTGTATAGTGGTTGGTGGGTGGAGAGTTGATGGCCGATTTTCGGTAGGTTTTTGGTTTAAGTTCCAAATAAATCCACTAAACCCAACGGAAAAACACACATTATTAATTTTCTGTTATTGTTTTGCTTGTCGTGGATCTTAGCTAAGTAAAACTTTTGACTGTCCATATAGTGATGGATTTCCGCAAAGTAACGCCTGACTCCATTAATAATCCTGAAGAAATTGTATATAAGAAGATTATTTTGAATATGTTGTGATTGTAACATACTACATTTTAGCGGCATTTGCAACTAACGTTACTTTTTAGATTGATTTTACTGTGAATTTAAGTGGGTTATGTAAGTTAACTTATAGACATATATTTTACTTTCATAAAATTTAAAACCTTTATTTTGGTGGAAAAATATGTAAATGTGTCCGAAGTCGTTTTAGAGGGTTTTGAAATTACAGCCCTCATATATGTATGTATGTATGTATGTATGTATGACGAACGGATTTCTACCCAAAATAGTTTACTTACAAATCAGATACTATAACCAATGAATTAGGCTACTACCGTCGTCTCTAACTGAATAATGTTGCATAAGTAAATAAATATTTAAAACATTTTCTAAAAAAACAAACGTACCAGTTTAACGAGATAAAACAGGGAGAAACGCTCCTCGTGGAGGTTCGTCGAACGCCCGGTGAAATTAGAGTTTCGTTTAACTCAAATGGTATTATTTATTTTGGGCGTCCTGTAAATATATACCGGTGATTATGTTGCGATGTAGGGGTGTTGGACGCGACAGATGCGCTGCCTAATCGCCGCGAGCCTCCGTGAGACAAGTTGACGCGAGAGCAAAGAAATAAATAAATAGCAAAGTTTATTTGCGTGACACCTTTTTTTGAGAAAAGCTTATTTATGACACACCTTTTTTTAAATAGAAACCTAATGTTAAGATTAAAACTTAAAATGTGGCCAAAATGGTTCTTGTTCAGCGTAAGACAGGCACTCTATTAAAGTCCCTAGCACTGGTTATCAACGAGAGCCAATGAAGTCAGCGGACCAGTGGTTAAATGGGTTAGAATATGTATGTACATATACATATAAATGAATAACAATAAAATAAAAACAAACAAGCTTTGCTACGACACAAACCCACCGCAACTAAACGGTAACCGTAATTAGCGGTGTTAACAAGGAAACAATTAGGCGAAACGATTAACATGTATGAAAATAACATATATTAATTTTAACTAGCTTAAATGTCTCCGCGTTGGGGTTAGAACTGTGTTGGTAATATATTGACATGATCAGTTTTCATAACAACAGACATGTTAGATATGAGTTATTTTCACAAAATGATTGAAATAATCTTTTATTAACTAATCCCTTCCCATTGTAGGGGTAGGCAAAGACCACAGATCTACTACAATTATTTTTTTTTATTATGACAATTATTTACGGGGTCATTGTTTACAAGAGATGGAAAATGTGACGGTGACATTTGCACTCCTTTATCAAAAGTCAAAACGTGTCTAAACGGGAGGGGGGAGGATAAAGTTCATTTTTATTTCCTACTCTTATTGTAAACTTGGGGCTTCAATCACTAATAATCACAATTCTGAACAATTGCAACAATTTCAAATGCGAAGATGTATAATATAAATTCTTATAGACGAAGTGACACCCCTAGTCGATATACATAATCTATGCGCGGGGAGGACATGTCCGATCGCCGGTTAATGCGCTTTTAACGACGGGAGATATCGACACGTGGCGCGGGAGACAGCTCGACGTGATCCGGTGCCGCTGCGGTTACGTTGCGATCCCGCGAGCGCGTGTGCGGGTAGAAAAAACAACGGCGAAGTGCGATCTATTTTCGTGCATTAAGAAATACCTTATATTTCTCATATAGAAGAATATCGCCATAACCTCCAAACTTGCAGGAGACGAAAGAGAGAGAAAAACTTTATTTATACAGACAAAGAAAATATATAAAATATAATAGAACAATACATATAAATATAATAACAAAAATTATGTGGACAGTCAGAATTTTTACTTAGCTAAGATCCGCGACAAGCAAACAACAATAGAAAATTAATAATGTGTGTTTTTTTACTGGAAGAAGTGGATTTACGGGAAACTTAAACTAAATCTTATCGAAGAAACGGTCATCAGCAACTCTCCATTTCCCAACTACTATCAACAACACGAACCACTCTTCAACAATGCACACGACACGTGTTTTGTCTCAACAAGAGGCATCATCAAGTATAGTAGTAGACTCTACGGAAGACAACCATTAAGTGTAGTAGTAGTAACAAGCACCAAAAGAAAAGTAGTTTTTTAAAAAAATAAAAAGCCTTTCGACGCACTTTTTTGTCCGATTCAAATGTTGTATAAAACCAAAATACATCATTTTCTACTTACAGCAAATACGTATTCTTTCGACGATATATCGCGCAAAACAGGGCGTTACGGAGTGCTATCGGCCTGCCGGTTTAAATTCATTCATTTCGCTGTGCATTGCATTCGTCCTATCGGAGCTCGCACAATAATAAACAACGCTTTTAATGGTGAAACAGAGCGCACTGTTCTCAGTATTACCTAGCTTGTGATCGTAGCGCGTAGGGTGGGGTTCCATTGAAAGCGATCAATATAAAATGTTTATAATTTTTTGCTTTCTCTAAAAAAAATCGGATATATTTACTAGGGTAAGGCCCCAATCGCAGCCTTCGTATAATTGACAACGCAGTTGGAGCAGCGGTTATGATTTGAAACTCGACAAACCTAATAATTGACACTACTAACGGAATGCGACACGAAAAAGGGACAAACACATACATCTATAGGATTTAGCCTGTAATGCAATGTAATTTAGATACACAAACTTTTTTTTAACAGCCCATATAAGTCCCACTGCTACTGAGCAAGGGCCTCTCCATTTCTGAAGGAACGGACGTTAAACCCACCACGCTTGTCCAATGCGGATTGGACACAAACAATGGCATACTTAAAATCCTGCTCTCTATGACCTGTCCAGCAGATGATGGCATGGTCCAACGGATGATCATGCACCTCTAGGTTTTAGTCTGTTAGAGAATGAGATAGAATATTGAAGGATTCACTTCTACCACGTATGAAACTGAACACGTTTTTTTAACCGTTTGAGTCAGGAGCCTTGGATCAATTTCCGGAACAGGATAAGAATTGTATGGCTCACAATTAGTTATTCTGAGTCTGTGTGTTTATCTTTGTCTTGTCAGCGATTTATTTGTACCCATGACACACCCCCTTGTGTCATGGGTACAAATAAATCTTGGTGCTATTGGTGTATATTCTGTTTTATTATTAATAATAATCATATAAATAAAGTAAACAAATGATAATATCAGCATAGCAATTGGAGAAGAAACATATTGGATGATGTCCTTACCCATTTTGGTACAATTTTGCTGTGGCTTTTAGGTTACAAATAAATGCTCAAGTTATAAAATAAATAATAATATTGAAAATACCAAAAGTAAAGCTGACTAGAATAATAAAGTGGAACACAAAAAGATTGTTGTCCTAATACATTCATGACAAAACGGAATGGAGAAACATCGTGTTTGCCATATGCCCCAACACACGGACTTAGGACCCAGAAGAGAATACATTCAAACAAATTAATAAATCATCATCATCATCAAGGCATTACAGGCGCGGGTGGGCTTTAGTTTGTTCTAGTAAATTTTTCCAGTCGGATCTTCGTTTAGCTTTTTCCCTCTAGTCCCTCACACCGATTGTCCTTAAGTCGTCCTCGATTCCATCTAGCCATCTGAGCTTAGGCCTTCCGCGGCTTCTACGGCCATCTGGTTTGCCGAGTATATTTATATAGTTTTCTTAGTAAAATTAATAAATGTATTTAAATAAATCGGTATCACAACTTCGGTTCAAAATTTGTAGGTTTGCCCGCTAACAGTGCGGCCACGTCTCAAACTTTATAGCCCCGCGTTTATTCCTGTACGCCGGTAATAGCAATAGTTGGTTGCCCGATACCTTATTGTCGGAACGTGTCCGCGTGCCGATTTGTCCCTTCGCTTGTTTTCGCTCGGCGTACGAAAGATTGAGCGATTCGCCACGCTCAGCTATGATGCCTATTTCGGTTTTCTAGACGCAAGACGCCAAACAATACGAGTTGTTTCAAGGTACACTTCCGTCCAAATGGGATCGAGAAATCCTTGCCTGTGACATTCCCTCATTATTCTAAAGGGCGGAAATGCTGCAATGTTATTATACATTAAATCCCAACTATGGGGGTATGATTGTAGTCTTTTTTAATTGACGTGATTTGATGACGCGTAACAGACAGACAGACAGAATTTTGCAATTATAATATTAAATATTAATATGGAAGTATAGGTTGTATATGTTTCTTGTTAAAAAAAGGTGCGTTCAGATATAAGGTATGTTACGTAACTGAAGTTGCAGTTAGTATCACAGATGTTGTACTTCCCCGGGTGAGCGGGGAATCTCGTGATGAACCGCTATTCTGCCTCACACTTCTATTAAAAAAAAATTGAAGGCAGTCATGAGGACTGCCGATAGAAGTGAAAACTTAAAATTGTATTTTGAAATTTCAAACTAATTGTAAAATTATATGAGTAAATAAAAATTGAAGACTTAATTATATATAAATAATAAATAAATTAATATTAATTAAAAATATTTCTAATAAATAAATAATATATAAATATATCAGCATGTTGCTGACGCGAACCCATAGTCTTTTTCTCTACTCAGAGTCGTGTAACTCGTAGAAGTTTTTACTTCAAAAAATATACATATAGTGTACAGCGGCAGAATAAGATTTTCAACCTTAACTACTACTAATAACAAGGAATATTCGACCATATTTATATTATGTTAAAGATAAAGTATTCCTTGTTTGCAAGTACAAGTTAAAAAACCTATTTTTGCCACCGGATACCTTAATTTTCTGTACATCAAATCCAACACTTACTTAGGGTTGTACACCAGAACGCATAGTACACATATCGGTTTGTGAAGGTATAGGTAAAGGTGTGGGGTGTGCTGCGTCGCCGACGGTGCGTGTATTTGCGTTTCGCGAGGTTGACGCCCCGATCGCTTGGCACCCGGCCAACTGATTAAAAGCTTATAGACTCGCGTGTGGTCCAAGACAAAGGCGGGAGCGGACGGAACAACAACAAACTGTTTTGCTAAAATCGAGGTAAAATTAATAGACCACGACTTATACTTCTTTTATTTGCTAATATGATAATTAAAATTATAAAAAAAAGAGAAGCGTTTCAACTCGTGCGCAGAGTCGAGTAGAAGGGAGTGTAGTCTGAATCGAGACGACGGCTCGTCTACGATTTCACACCCCTTATTTACTCATAACAATGAAAATAAATTTTGGATCATAGCTTTATCATCGTTAGATGCATGGAAGAGCCTAACGAACCGCTGGGTGAAGTCTGGTGATCACGTTCTTGAAGAATCGAAGAGCGAGATGAAGAATCAACCAGAGAGAGAGAAAGAGAGATCCATAGGTATGTATCAGTCAAAACATTTTTCTAACAAATTAATTATTTAAAACTATGAAAAATGTAGGGAGATTGGTTTATTTATAACTGTAATGTTACAACATTTATAGTTTATAAATTTTGTAAACAATTATTATATAAATTATAAATTAAGATTTCTAGACAATTAAATTTTTTATTGTTTGTTTGAAAACTTTATTCTGCCAACGGATACGCTATATGTCCACCATATATCCATGACATTTACACGAGGGAGTTAAAGTTGGCACGAAGTTAAGAAGTCTGAGTCTCAAGGTACGAGCCGCCATGTATATTGAAGTGGCGAGTGCCCCAAGGGCCAGTTCAACCATCCGATATTCACCGCGGCCAGGTACTGGCCAAATATTGGTTCTTGCGGACCTGTTTGACTTCCAAGGTGTACCATTTCATATTAAATTCATGTAAAGATGTCTGTATAGGACTATTGTAGTTAACTTCCGTTTATCTGAAATCCGTTGTATCCGATTTTTTGTGATCACAACCTTAAAAATATATACGTAAAATATCATATCAGCACTAGCACCTACCCCACCCCCACCCATCGAATACCATCGCGACCCATTATGTACAAACTTTCTTAACACGTCATTACAAATTTTATCAGAAAAATACATGCAGGCTTATTCACATCCATATCACACATTCATAACCATTTACCACTACCACTTCGCTAGAGCCACGCTGCAAACGAATTTTTTGTCAAGAATGGCATATTATTTGTCTGTAGCATGAAAGGGCCGCTCACCCGGGGAAGTACCACACTGTTGCACAAAACCGGCGTCTGAGTGATAGCTTAGCTACCGCGCTTCGTCCGGTGAGCGGTTGAGTTCAGGAGGCCCACAATAGACGCAACTAGAGAAATACATGCCTTTTTAATTACACTTGTAATCAACCCCACATAGAAATCTACAATCTACAATCATGCTTTATATACATTACAATACACGATAATACCAATACTGCTCCAATTTAACTGTTATATAACTTGTTACATGTTTGGTTATCAGGTAAAATAGCCTTATACTTTTTTTAAACGTAAAGCCACTATTAAAACGTTTTTTTATATGGGATAGGAAGGCAAACGAGCAGGCGTGTCACCTGATGGAAAGCAATCAACGCCGCCCGTAGACTTCCGCAGCGACATAGGCAGTGCGGCAAGCGTTGCTGACATTTAAGGAAAGTGTCATTATGGGAGTGGGAATGGGAGGGGGAGGGGTAGAGGGAGGGGTGTTGGGACAATATACCTCCTCCACTTTAGTAGAGGAGGTATATTGTTCCAACATTTATCAGTCTATCGTCCGCTCTTCGCTTATGGCTTGCGTTACTCCCGCGCCTCGTTACCGCACTAATGAAAATACGCACTGACGATACGTAGGGCGACGCGTGCCACGTCCGCAAACCGGGACCGGCTCGACGGTGCGTCGGGCGTGACATCCGAGCCCGACGAAACCTGTGTTGCCGCCCGTACTTCTTAATTTGGTAAGCAATTGCCGCGCTGGTACACCACCATTACAATTAGGTGAACAGAGTTATGCTTGGGGTCGACCTTACCTATAGCTGAAATTGTTGATGGTTTGCATACACAAGTTTTTAAAAGCTTATTAGTGGTACAGCCACGCTGCAGACGAATACTTTGTCAAGAATGGCATATTATTTGTCTGTAGCGTGAATGGGCCGGCACGCCCGGGGAAGTACTACACTCCCGCAGAAAACCGGCGGCTGAGTGGTAGCTTAGCTACCGCGCTTCCTACGGTGAGCGGCCTGAGTTCCGGAGTACTAACACCCACCCCTTCACACTCCCATAATGTCACTTTCCTTAAAGGTCAGCAACGCTTCTGCACTGCCTATGGCGCTGTGGATTTCTATGGGCGGCATTGATTGCTTTCCATCAGGCGACACGCCTGCTCGATTGCCTTCCTATCCCATAAAAAGAAAACAAACACACACACTCACACACACATATGTTAATGTTAAGATTATTTTATTTAAGTATAGGTATAAAAAATAGTTTGCGACCTATTCTCAGATCTACCAAATATAAAAAAAAGTTTCATAAAAATCGGTCAAGCCATTTCGATGACAAACACTGTGACACGAGATTTTTATATATTAGACTGGCTGACCCGGCAGACGTTTTGCTATAAAAAAATTAAAAAAAAATAATTTAAAAATCGGAAATCTATTTTTTGGGGAGGGCCACCTTTATCACCTAGGGGTATAAAAAATAGTTTGACCTATTCTAAGACCTATTTTGGTAATTTTATTATAAAAAAAAATTATAAAAATCGGTCAGGTCGGAGTACAATAGTTCGATAACAAATACTGTATCACGACATTTTTATATATTAGTCGATATAATTATTTTGTACTTTTAATTATATGTAGTATTTAGTAATTTTATATAATAAAAATTAAAAGTTTTAAATTTCTGGGTCAATGTTTCTTGACACGTATTGGCTACATTAAATATTTATTGGGGAAAAATGGCAGGTAGATATACATACATATATAAATATGTACATAGGGTCGCCATTTCTGCACTAAACCATCTGGTAACATATTTAACCTCTATATATAAACAAACAGATGTGCTCATTATTCATGCCTTGAATATGGCTGTATGACATTAATGCCATTGCCTAGAGCTGTAGGTATTACAAAATCGTATATGGCCGCAGGGCAAACGGGGACACGTGAATAATATTAGCAACTTGTTAAGCGCACCATATAATTATCTATGTTTATTGTCTACGACTGCGTGATGTCATCTGTGCTTTAAATAATGCTGGCAGGTTGAAGTCAATTGTCAACGAATGTTACAATGTTTTTAAAAAACAAAACCTTTTTTTTTGTATGTGACCAGCATTGTTACTCTTTAAGGAGGTTTATACTCGAAGAGGTGCTTAAATCAAAAAGAATTAATATTATTATAGGATTATTGAAAAGTTTTGTTAATGATTACGTTAAAAATATAAATATATATAACAAGGTAGTCTAAGTTGTACTTGGACTTTTCCCGCCAATATACATATATGAGTGACGTTGTTTTTATTTCATTTTCATATTCGTGTGAGTCACTACTCCAGATAGCGTACAACGGGGCCATTCTTCGGTCCTACAAGAGACGTGCTGCGGGAGGAAACCACCCCAGAACTGGTTGGCTACTGTGAGCAACAAACTAAAAAGCGAAAACGTAGTAAACCGCAAAATGAAAACTTACCACCGGAGCCAAAAAAAAATACTTAAGGTATCCGAAAAATCTGATCACTCAAAAACGGTCAGTTTGAACGCTGTACAAAATTTTCTTTTGGCCGTAGAGCTGTGAGATTCGGAACATTCGACGCGCTATTTTATTTTATTTGTTCGTAGGCCAAGATCCATTTTGGGTTGCGGCGCCAACAAAGTTAGTTAGTTTAGTTAGCTATGTTACTTGTGATCCGAATATGCAATAAATTTTTTTGACGTGCCATTTACAGCGTTTTCGCTTTTTAGTTTGTGTCGGGCCGGCCCGCCCTGGGGAAGTACCACACTTTCGCAGAACACCGGCGTCTGAGTGATAGTTTAGCTACCGGGCTACGTCCGGTGAGCGGTTGAGTTCCGGAGGCCCAACTCCTTCCCCCCTCCCGTAATAATACTTTCCTTAAGGGCCGGCAACGCTTCTGCACTGCAGATGTCTATGCGCGAAGTTGATTGCTTTTCATCAGTTGACACGCCTGCCCGTTTGCCTACCTATCCCATAAAAAAGATTTTAGTATGCAGGTGAGTAGGAAGTTTTTGAGTTCATACGTGAAACATGTACATAAGCTGCACGTGGATGTCGTCCGCGGTCAGGTCTCAACCTCCAGCATCCGCAAGTCGTAAACATTTATTACGGACGGTGGTGTGGTGTGGTCCGGTGTGGTTACTCGTAAAACCGTTTCTCCGTGAAACGTGACATATTGGGGCCGTGAGATCATACATATTTAGGAATGCCAAAGAATTTTTTGTTTTCGATGTCATGGGTATATGACATCAAAAACAACAAATTTCTTTGGCATTTGTCACAGATTGTAAATGTAGTTGTAGCAATTTGTACCTGTCATGTCTCATGATTTTATTTCGTCGAGTCTTCTAGTCGCCCACACCATAGAGTCTGAAGACAAAAGTCTTCAACCAGTGCGTCCTGCTCGTACTCTCCTACGGTGCCGAAACGTGTACACTGACAGTCCGTCTCCTTGACAAGCTCAAAGTCGCGCAGAGGGCTATGGATAGCTATGTCTCCGGAGAAGAAATTCACCGGAGAACCAGAGTGGGCTGGATTACTCAGCCGCTCACCGTACGAAGCACGATAGCTAAACTACCACTCAGACGCCGGTTTTCTGCGGGAGTGTGTTCCCGGGCAAGCTGACGCATTCATGCTACAGATAAGTGTTATTCGATTCTTGACAAAGTATTCGTCTGCAGCGTGACTCCACCACCATTAAATATGTATGTATGTACATTCCTTAACATATTATATGAAAGAACGTGGAGTATACACAGAGTAATGTAAACAGTCCGAAATCGCTACGCAGATTACAGGGGGTCGCTAATTCGAATTTCTCAAAGCGGCAACATTGGGACGAATAAGAGGCGAGTTTAAATGGCGGAGCTTCAAAGGAGGAAGGGAGGTCGCGTCGCTCGGGCACCCGGCACGGTAATCACGGCGGCGCGGTGGGTCATCGTTTTCTTGAGGCCGTCCATTTTCCGCTTCACAAATCAAACTTGCGTTTCGCGCGTCCTCAACCCAAGCCCCAAGCGATGAGCTTTAGCGGGGACGAACCAGTTGGACATGCGGCGATCCAGTGCACCACCACGGTGTGTGAGCAAGCGCCTAACTTCTATATTATTTTGAAAACACTATAAAACGCTTTCTGTGACAATTCATATTAAACAAAATCGTAAGCAGTCATGAGTACTACCGACTGAAATGAAAACTTAAAACTGTATATATATGATATATATATCATATATATATATATATACATATATATATATATATAGCATATATATATTTATATATATACACACATATATATATATATATATATATATATATATATATATATACATATATATATAAATGGGATGATATAATATTATAAATAACCATTACTTAAAATACTACACAGCTCAATATTCAAAATAAATCTGTGGCGAAATCTGTTGACAGATTTATATAAGACACATAAAATTAAGTTTAGTCTTATGCATAAAATAATAAAATAACGACACAAGTCTAGTACTCAGACATATATAAAACAGAAAAACAAACAAGAAGATGTCAAGTAAAATATATAAACAGTTTGTTTTAATTCCATAAAAGATTCGATTTCACATTACTTATACTACACACCAAGGTTCGAGGCGTTCCAAATGTACATTTCGGCCAGCGATGACCGGCCCGGATCACCGGGTTAGCGAGATCCATCCCCCGGGGGTCCAGTGCGAGATTAAGACAGTAGTGCCTTCCAGTTATCTCTTGCCCGAGGAGTTACCCGTAATTTGTAAGATAACAACTTGATCCAACTCGTTTGAAAACTTTAGGTGAAGTTGTTGATTTGTAGATGAGATCAATTTGGAATTTTGAATTATAAATGGTTTAAAAATAGGAATTGACATTAAAAAAAATTATTTTATATTACTTACAATATTTGGGTTAGTACTGTGGCGACACGGGATCTTTAAGGGGTTTAATTTTTTATATAATGAAATTCTTCTAAGTCAAATTAATTTATTTTTCTATTCATTGTACATTTATATAATATCTGAGTCCATACCTTATTCACACTTTTCACTTTACATTATATATATATATATATATATATATATATATATATATATATATATATATATATATATATATATATATATATATATATATATATATATATATATATATATATATATATATATATATATATATATATATATATATATATATATATATATATATAATTTCAATTTCTTATGCCGGACGGGTGACATGTTTATCGAAAGACGTCAGTCGAACTATTCTTTTTGTATTTATAAAACAATTTATTTCTTTTTTATTTTAAACTTTATATTACGAATTTAAATAGAAGTAATATAATATAAAAAGTTTTAATATATTCAAATAAAAATGTTTTATTACATTAGTGATACATTGATCAATGTATCACTACAGTACACTGAAATGGCAATAGGCTGGTTACGTTTGTTGGAGAATCGACAATAGTGAGAGTAGAGCCCTTGATTATATATAATCTTTTTTGGATAAGTGAACTGAAGATTGTGCTTTGTGGTCTCCAGGATGGGAAAGCCGACAGCGTGGAAAGGCCCGAAAGGGACCCGAAAACAAAGGAGACCCCACGCGAGGTGGGAAGACGAGATCAGGGAGAAAGCTTAGGAGTCTTAACTGGCGTCAAATGAACAAAGTAATGACACTTTAAGACCCGCAAGGCTTCTGCGCTGCCTATGGCACTGCAGATGTCTATGGGAGGTGTTGATTGCTTTCCATGAGGTGACACGCCTGCTCGTTTGCCTTCGTGTCTCGTAAAAAAAGGAGAATATTAATAATAATAATAATATAGATCGATTGTCTAAGCTTTACATCAAACATAAATCAGACTTCCGGGCGACGTACAAAAATATCTGTCCTTCTGTACGCACACAATGGACTCTTTGTTCCGATCGTTCGCTTGATTGAGCCGAATCTTTAGTGGGTGCGCGGTGGAACGTCAGAGTTCATTTGGTGCATTACCAACTCTTTCATCATCATGGTAGAGCCGTGGTACAACCGACATTGATACATACATCCATATATACAGGGTGTCCTAGAACTCAACTTCAAGCCGAAACGAGGTGACATGATTAATTGTAACCATCATGAGAAAAATCAGAAAAAAAATCTATGGGAGACCCACCTCGGTGCCGAAACGTGGAAATTGATAGTCCGTCTGCTTCACAAGTTCAGAGTCGCTCAGAGAGCTATGGACAGAGACATGCTCGGAGTTTCTCTGGTAGATATGATTCGTAACGAAGAAATCCGCCAGAAAATTAAAGTCGCCGACATAGTCTTTCGAATTAGCAAACTGAAGTGGCAATAGGCTGATCACATTTGTCGGAGATCCGACAATCGTTGGAGCAGACAAGTGCTGGAGTGGAGATTTCATCTCGGCAAACAATCTGCGCGGGCGGTTGGCAGAAAATCCAGTTTCTGAGCGTGAAGCGTGAAGCCGAAGATCGGGCTAGGAGATGCTTGTTCGTGGAGGCCTATGTCGAACAATGGACTGCCGCAGGACTGTTGATGGTGATGATTATGAAAGTGAAAATAAAATGTCAAGTATCCACGTCTTATTGTTTTAAATCGCCCAAAATGGCAATGTTTTGACACCAACATGAAAAACTTTAATAGTAAGAAAGGAACAATAAAAATTCTTTGCAAAAACGAAGAATAGAAAAATATCAAATTTAATTGCAAACTTGCCAAAATTCCGGTTTCAAGTTTCTAAATATTGCGACACTTTTGTCTTAGGCAATATTTGACAAAAAAAAAACAAAACAATTGTCTCTTCCTACAATGGACTTCTCGTAGGACATAGACAATATTCTGTTAAAAACGAAAAGAATTGTATTCGCGTCAAAGGAACACGTCCTTTTGTTGTTGTAAGCTTCAATTATGGAGTCCGAAAACAAAACATGGTTTATTTTATATCTCTTTCATAACAGGAACAATACGTTGATGTGTTTTTACTGGTGTTAAAGATAAAATCTGTGTCACTACACTTAACTGTTCTATAATAAATACGTGAATTGGCTCAGTAGTGATAATACCTATTTCTGAACCATTGGTATCGAATCCGCGACTATTGACTTCGTCCTCGAAGTCAGTGGCTGTTTAGGTAATTGAAAAGGAAAATTTTGTTTGGCCCCTGGCAACATTTTTCTTGTATTATCTGTGAATAATTTTGATTGAAGAGTGTAAGTGTGCACATGACTTTTCCCGCCAACTTACACAGTGACGTTGTGTTTTTATTATTATCAGTTAATAATCTAATATCAGTTATATAGTAAATGCTTCTTATTCGCGCTTCCTTCATTCGCATTTTCACAATAAAAAAATGCGACCCAATTCCTATATTCGCGGCTAAAAATCTCTTTATTCGCGGATCTAATAAGTACATATTATATATAATAATAAAAGGATTCCAATAGGTATCCAACCCAATATCTTTTGTAAATTCCGTCAAATGGACTAATAAAAAAAGTAAAATAGTTATTCTTTTGTTTTATTATTTTGTCACCTAGGAATGCATCTCGTATAATCTCATATAAATTACCGTTCCGTATTCACGGTTTCTGTATTCGCAGCATACTTATGGAACATATACCCCGCGAATAAAGAGCTTTTACTGTATTGTTTAATTGTGGTGGTGTATCATATAATATAGTTCGATTAAGGCGTATAAGTGAACTGATGCGAAATAAATGCGTGTATCGTTTTTAAGTAATGTGTTTGCTGACTGAAAAAGTCCATAGTAGGTAGAATAGCCACCATTTTATTAAGACGTAAAGTAACAAGCCAACTAGAACATTTTAAGAAACTTGATATTATTATATTTTATTTGACACTGGCATAATAGTTGTAACTAATTGCCGTCAAATAATAAAAGGATACAAATGATTGAAAAGAGTCTAAGTGTTGCCATTTATTACGATGCGTTTATTCGTTAAAGTCTTGGGTAAAAGTAAGTTTTTTTTCTTAAATCAGTTGATCAACATAAATTAGGTAAATACATACAGGGACAAATTCACCACGTCCCGGAGCCCAGAGTCGACGTCAGAAATGTCACTACCCAAAGGCGAACGGGGGCCTTTTTTCGTATCGATTTAGCGCAGGTAAACGGGAGAGGATGATTTATTGCTCGGCTTGTTTGTTCGGATAATCGATCCCTGGCGATTTTCGCCCGATGAACGATTATCACCCGTATTGTGATGTGCGAATGTCCAAATTTGTGTGTAGCTGGGGACGCATCATGAGCTAATGGTTGTAAACCTAAAATATCCCGTGCAGTGTTGGTATTGGAAGCAGAAATATTTGGACAATGGCGCGCTCTGGAGTTTAGTGGATAATTATATAGAGCTGTAAATCTAAAGGGAAATATGGAGGGCCATTTATAAAACTTTAATGTGTTATCACCAACTTTTTATTTAAAAAAAAAATATTTTTTTTAAATAAATAGTAAAGCCACGCTGCAAACTAATACTTTGTCAAGAATGGCATATTATTTGTCTGTAGCGTGAATGGCCGCCTCGCCCGGGGAAGTACTATATAGAATGAATACTCCCGCAGAAAACCGGCGTCTGAGTGGTAGCTTGGCTACCGCGCTTCGTCCGGTGAGCGGTTGAGTTCCGGAGGTCCTCCCTCCCCATAATGACACTTTCCTTAAAGGCCGGCAACGCTTCCGCACTGCCTATGGCGCTGCGGATGTCTATGGGCTGCTTTGATTGCAGAAGACAACCGTTAAGTTAACGAACTCTTCCAGTAGAAAACACACATCGTTATTTTTCTGTTTTTGTTTGCTTGTCGCGGATCTTAGCTAAGTAAAAGTTCTGACTGTCCACATAGTAATAATGGATTTGCGCAAAGTAACGCCTGACTCAATTAATCAATTTAACTGATGGTAATATAAGATTATAAAAATGAAATAAAAACCAAACCAAAATTGGCGGGAAAAGTCAAAAGACTAATTTGAAACTTTCATGTAAAATGGACTATTCACAAAATCGATATCCTAGTTCATTAGAACCTTTCATAATAATAGAACAAAACACACAAGGCTGACTCTATTCCAAGGTTTTCAAATAAAATCAATGGAAAGTTGAACCCTAAAATCAATATATATATAAACAGTCGTAATTAAAAACCAAAAACGTAGACAAACTTTTTTTTTTATTTAACCATGTCAAAGGCAACTTGCACAGAGTAAAAATTCGAGTTACACAGTTAAATGTTCCAATTTTTTGTCTCCCTCGACGTTTCCCCTTCACAAAAAAATGAAATACCTACTCAGAGGACACTGATATTGCTATTTTAGACAGTAATGGAAGGGGAGACCGGGGAGGCCTCCTTAATCACGTGACGTTGTGGATTTCCCCGAGTTCCCCCGCAGTCGACAACGCATTAATGGCGCAAGGGTAGAAAAACCCTGTCCATTACTAAAAAAGACTAGCGCACCTTTCGTCTTTCACCGTGTTTTAGTGTTCAAACAAAGTACAGATCGATGTAATTTTTTTAAAATAATTACTTCTTATTAAAAAATAAACCAATATTGTTATTAAAATTACAGACCTTAATTAACTAATCAAATAATATTTATTTGTGAAAGAAAAAATATTTGAGATTATTATTATTATTATATATTCACGCCTATCCCCCGCAGGGGTTGGCAGAGACCACAGAGCTCCATCCGCTGCCATTCATCGCAGCGAAACGGCTCGTCATTGGTCGCTTTTCGCCCTCGTGAGAATCAGGACGTGACGGGTGGCGAACCACGTCGCCGTCATTTTTCGACAAATTAGGTATATTAAATTCGTTTTTAGTGAATCCTACGAGCCGCAAGGGAGGATGGAGGTCAGCCCCAGCAGAGCCCTGCATGCTGAGGTAAGGCACCATAGTCCCCGGGGGAGCCCGACCCCGGGACGATCGGCACGCTTACGACTAGGCTCGCCCCTAGCCACGCATCCATTGGCACGGCAGACCGTGGATTGGCGGAGAGGAAGGGAAAGGATAGAGAAGAAAAGAAGGGGATTGGGGGGGTTACCAGACTCGGAATAAACATTTAAAAATCCATATAAACATTTATTCCGATGCGGGAATCGAACCCGCGACCATTGACTCCGTGGGCGGAGGGCCGCGCCACTGAGCCAATCGGTCGTCTACGATAGCTTTGCACCTTCCCTTTTAATTCTCGTTTAAATTTTTCTAGATTAAAAATGTCAGGGAGTATCTTTGCCCGGCCGCCTGTTATGGTATTGGTACACGGGTACGTGACAACGGCCTACCGAGCTACTACCGTATCACTCCTTGTCTTCCGTTGCGGTAGTGTCGTATCCCTATCACCTGTATAAATCAATCTTTTCTTTTCTCTGACCTTCCCTTATTTTTCTATACTTTTCCCTTCCTCTTCGCTAATCCACGGTCTGCCGTGCCGATAGATGGCTCGTGGAATGGATGATGAACAAGTAAGACGGGAGAGGAGATTAGTTTTCATTAATAATAATAAAAATTCTTTATTTGTATAATGTGAGGTGTAACAAGATGTAAAAAAACGTGTAAAAGCTCCATCACATTGCCACTTATGGCGTACAAACTTGTTTAATTATTACAAACTATTATAAAATAACTAAAACATTATAACAGATCTAAATAACTAAACTATTATATTGACACTAAAATTATAATTTATTCTACTACATGTATTTGATCGATCTTTTAAAGTAAAAAAGTCCTCAACATTATAAATATTGGCATCTATTAGCCATTCATATAGCCTGTTTTTTAAATAATGTTGTGTTCAATTGTTTTAATTTATGAGGTATATTTCGCGGTTTACCACGTTTTCGCGTTGAATCATCATGACAATCGATTTTGTGGAAAGCAAGATCAATAGTAATGATTTTATTACAAGTTGTGACACGTCGTAAGCTTGTAATATGGTGTCGTTACGATGTATAGCGTGTAGCCAGATTGCGAGATAACACCGATAAGATATCGCGCATTGCGGACCCACGAAAATGTTCTTTATCGATTGACTTACTGACGAGTGGGAAACTTCGTACGTACTATTTGTACAGACGAGTACACATGTGTTGATTTTGTATTTGTTTTAAATAGAATTTATTATGTTATGGTTTAGGGCAGGGGTGAGCAACCTTTTTAATCAACGGCCCGCACATAAAGTAACGCTTATTAATAATTTGCTTTGGTTTAGTATGTACTACCATTTTATTATAATTAATTTTATAACAATATATTGATGGGAGCAAGTCGATAAAATAAAATCAATTTTAGAAATGCTTGGCGGGCGGCATAAACATTTAACGGGCTGCAAGTGGCCCGCGGGCCGCATGTTGCTCATCCCTGGTATAGGGTATTCGGTGGCAGAATTAGGTTTTCGAATATATATATATATATATATATATATATATATATATATATATATATATATATATATATATATTAATTAAAAATATAAAAATAAAAAAGAATAATTAGTGTGGAAGAAGCAAGGGAAGTATATCGTAGCAGATGGAGATTTGTGGTCTCTGCCTATCTCTATGGGACACAGGCGTGACGATACGTATGTATTTATGTATATACATATATGAATGGGGAGTTATTTTGTTAGTCTCGCTAAAACTCAAAAACGGCTCGGCCGATTTGTATATTTTTTATGTTTTGTTCGCGCTAATACAGGGATAGTTTATGAATAAAGAAATATAAAGAAAACAAAAGAATAGCTTGAAAAATGAAAAATTCTTTTTCTTACTTCTACTCCCAATAGATGGCGTTCGTGACGGCTTTATCAACTGACGGTCGAGTTGTTATACAGAACTGTCGTTTGTTGAGCGAAACGGTTCTCTATTAGTCGTTTCTCGCCCTCGTGGGAATTAGGATGTGACGGGTGGCGAACCACGTCACCGCCTTTTTAACAAATTAGGTTTATTAAAATTCGTCATAGTGAATTCCACGAGCCGCAAGGGAGGATGCAGGTCAGCCCCAGCAGAGCATCGCATGCTGAAGTAAGGCAGTATAGTACCCTATTCCGTGACGGTCAGCTATTTTCACAATATTAGCAGAAAATAATCAATAAGCCTGTGTTTACAGATTATTCGACCTGTAATCTCATTTTACCATCGGACACCCTATACTTATTTAATTTGCATATACTGTTGAGACGATTCTTCTTATAGTTGACAAATGAAACGTTAACAATTAATTTCGACACATTTTTTGTTCAAGGTTCGTGTTTATTAATTCAAAGGGCGCTCTACACACGACTGTACCGATGTGGGCAATGCTTTATCTTTCCCGGACGAGTTACATGTGTAACACGCTAGCTGCTGAGCGCCACAGTGCAAAGAATTACAGTGCACCCATTTTGACGTACTGTTATAAATCATTGCTACTGTTCCCTAAGGTAATACTCTGCTTTATTATGGCGAATGTCCTGAGGAGCTATTTAATCTCCTCCCAGCCGGACACTCGGAACCTGAGCGGTGCGATAGTGTGAAGTCTCTGACATATATATATATATATATATAAATAAAAGGAGTGCTATTGTTTTTAGTCATCATAATAGCGGTTCTTAGCCGAGTAAATATTCTGGCTGTCCACACCGGGCCAATTGTCACGAGGCCGTAATAACCGATCCGGCGCTCGGCCTCGACCACCATCGTTCGGTGGACGATCAGGAACGGTCCCCGCCGCACCCCGCTATCGGTGTCGGCCAATATCAATAAATCATCGTTCGATAACGTGTCTCCGTAATTAGACACGGCCCATCATCGATCACTGATACCGTCGACGTCCGCGCCACCATCCCACCACCGCCACGGGGAACTGACGTTATGTAAGACGTATAAATATATATATATATTATATATATATATATATATATATATATATATATATATATATATATATATATATATATATATATATATATATATATGTATGCGAAAACGCAGTTAATGACACCGATGTCAATTTTTTTATTGCATATTCTTTTTTCAAATCCGCCAGAGAACGAAAGTCACCGACATAGCCTTTCGAATTAGCAAACTAAAGTGGCAATGGGCTGGCCACGTTTGTCGGAGATCCGACAATCGTTGGGGCAAACGATTGGTGCTGGAGTGGAGACCGCGTCTCGGTAAACGTAGTATGGGAAGCCCCCCGGCTAGATGGTGCGACGATCTGCGCAGGGCGGCTGGCAGAAACTGGATGCGAGTAGCCGAAGATCGGGCTAGGTGGCTCTTTATGGTGGAGGCCTATGTCCAGCAGTGGACTGCCGCAGGTTGTTTTGCTTTTTTCGTGGGATAGGAAAGCAAACGAGCAGGCGTGTCGCCCGATGGAAAGCAATCAACGCCAGCCATAGATAGACATCCGCAGTGCTATAGGTAGTGCAGAATGCATTGCCGGCCTTTAAGGAAAATATCATTACGGGAGTGGGGCGGGGGTTGGGCTTCCGGAACTCAACCGCTCACCGGACGAAGCACTCAAACGGTACAGTAGACTCTACGGAAGACAGTCGTGGTCGGTCGTGGATCCAAATGATCGTTTATCATGACTTAGACATCTACAGTGTCATAGGCAGTGCAGAAAAGTTGCCGGCCTTTAAGGAAAGTGTAGGCTTGTTTTTTGAATATCAGAAAAAAATAATTGAAGTGAATGGTCTGAGTATCACGGCTCTATGAGCTATAGAACATTTTGTACAGCGTTGAAACTGACTGTTTTCGAGCGATTAGATACAATTTTTTGGCTCTGACGGTAAGGTTTTATTTTTAATTAATGTCCGTTCTTCCAGAGCAGGGGAGGCCCGTGCCAAGCAGGAGAATATGGGCTGTGTGTGAGGCGCGTACTAATTACAAAATAGCTGTAATGATATCAACAGCTAATTTAGCGTGGTGCGCTCAGATCACGACGGTTTATCATCTTTGCTAACGAGCGATACGGTTAATACGTTTTAATCCGGACGTATTTTGGTGCGCGTGTTGTAACTTAGATAGATAAAATCTTACAGAACGGATAAGCATTCCACGTTTATCTATTTTGTGAGGTTTTAAAGCGGAACAGTATAAGCAAGGACATGCCGGAAAAAAGACTACTTACTTTAGTAGAAAAAGACAACTCACTTTAGTAAGAAAAAGACAACTCACTATAGTAAGAAAAAAGACTACTCATTATAGTAAGAAAAAAGACAACTCACTAGAGTAAAAAAAAGACAACTCACTTTGGTAAGAAAAAAGACAACTCACTTTGGTAAGAAAAAAAACAACTCACTTTAGTAAGAAAAAAGACGACTTACTTAAGTTAGAAAAAAGACAAATTACTTTGGTAAGCTAAAAGACAGCTCAGTATGAAAATAGACAATCTACACTAGGTTCCATCTCCATCATCTGGATGGCTGTCCGTCTACCAGCGTGCGATTTAGTTGCAGTTTTCTCCTACGAACTGTGCAAATATGGAACGATACCACCAGCGGTGTTCGCACGTGATAATGTCATAGAGGCATTCAAGAGAAGAGCGTATGTATCCGATAAAGGCAGGCAACGCAATTGCTACGTCTCCAGCGTTGCGGATGTCTATAAGTGGCAGTGAATTACTCGTGAATTACTACCAGGTGACCCGCATGCTCGTTTGCCTGTTCTGATATAAAAAAAAGGAAGAACGCACTTGGAATCTTCCCACCAACTTACATTACTAATGTTGTGTTTTTATTTCATTTTCATAATCTTATATTATTATCAGTTATATTGTTTAATTGTGGTGACGTATTATATAAATATAATTCGATTAAGGTGTATAAGTGAAGTGATATGAATAAATGCGTGTATCGTAACTTTTTAAGTTGAATGAAAAAGTCCTTAGGTTTTGGTAGAACAGCCATCATTTTATCAAGACGTAACGTGACAAGCTGACTAGTTACGTTTCAAGAGATTTAACTTGATATTATTGTATTTTATTTTTTGACACTGGCATAATAGTTACAACTAATCGCCATCAGAGAAAAAGAAAAAAAAACGCACTTTTCTTTTAGTAAAAGTTATATTGAACCTCATTTATATCCTATGCAGTTTTAATATTGTTCATGTTTAAAAATCTAATTCTGGCAACGGACACCTGTACACGGACATCGCGTACAGTCATATCGATTTAATTATATTGTATTGAATAACACCGAACCGATGTTATGGAAGTTAAACAGTAATGTTTTCATTAACGTGAACTAAATAATCGTGGTGCGCTCTTACGGGACCTGTTGTGGTCTAGCGGTTGTATATTTTATAAATACACTGCGCGCGTGTTGGAATTGCTAAGTGTACACTCGGTTGGTTAGTTATCTAACTCCACTTATTCATTGTTCCCAAGTGTGGGATATACACGTAATAAGTCGGCAGCTTAGACTTACTACAGATTTAGTGACAGAAGAAAACGAGGTACACACGCGTATATATGTATGTTTATATACTTATATATGGCTATTATCTTTGTTTATTAATATATATATATATATATATATTATATATATATATATATATATATATATATATATATATATGTATGTATATATATATATATATATATTCTTTCTTTTCTATTACCAATCTATATATTATAATTTTCTATCATCATAACGATAATGTGTGCCACTTTAGTTAGCTAATTCGAAAGGCTATGTCGGTGACTTTAGTTCTCTGGCGGATTTGTTCACGTTGTACACGCAAATACATGATTTGCGGATGGTATTATCTTAGTCTATTTTATCTGACCCTTTCTGCAAGTGTCAATTGCAAAAAATATATATTAATAATTTAAGTGTGTATGCCAACTCAGAACGCTTTGTCAAAACAAATGTTTTCGATACAATACAAGGAATCTTCGAGATACCAATAGATTTACACAAATGACGGAACGTCAACTTGTGTCTTTTTAAACAAATATTAAGTTTCGATTGCGACTTTAACCCTGAACCCTTGACCTAGAAGTCAGATACCACCGAGGGGTGCGAACGTCAAAAATCCAACTATCGGATATATGGCAATAACATTACAAAATATTTTATGAACGCTTCACTTTATAAATCAGTAATAATAAAAGTATACGTCAATGTTGCAAAACATCGCCAAAATTCACGCTGGCCGATATTATTATATGTACGATTAAAGTTTTTTTACGACAAAAGTTACTGGCTGTATAAATTTTAAGCATGATACATTTGTGAAAAAAAAAGAAAATATCGAAATTGCCGCGCTAAAATTGTGACTCAATAAAATTACAATATATTTTATGAACGCTTCAGTTTATAAATCAGTAATAATAAAAGTATAACGTCAATGTTGGAAAACATCGCCAAAATTCACGCTGGCCGATATGTACGATTAAAATTTTTTACGATAAAAGTTACTGGCTGAATAAATTTTAAGCACGATGCATTTGTGAAAAAAAAAAAAGAAAATATCGATATTACCGCGCTTAAATTGTGACGCGCCAAAACGGTCGCCATGCGAGGCGAGGCAGATGATACAGCGATAAAAATTCAATGCGTACAGGTACCGTAAGTCGATGGGTGGGCCAAACGCTACGATGTTTGCGTACGATTTATGTATTCCTGGTTGTTTGTGACGTTCGTCGTGTTCATTGTGTATACTAAAAATATTCTCTAAAATAAAACTAAGTGCTTATTTATTGTAATAGTAAAATGTACAAATGAATTTTAAAAAAAAGGTAAATGAAAAATATAATAATTTTAAGGGTCTTTTCCCGCCAACTTACATTAGTCAGAACGTCACTAATTTTTATTTCATTTTAATGATTATATTATTATCAGTTATATTGTTTAATTATGGTGGCGTGTTATAGAATATAGTTCGATTATGCTATTATAAGTGAAGTGACATGAAATAAATGCGTGTATCGTGACATTTTAAGTTGACTGAAGAAGTCCATAGAAGGTTTTGGTAAAATAGCCTCCATTTTATCAAGGCGTAACGTAGCAAGCGGACTAGTTACATTTCAAAAGATTTGATATTGTTGTTTTTTACTTGACACTGGCATAATAGTTATAACTAATTGCCATCAAATAAAATAAATGAAAATAATTTTAAGGTTTCAATTCAGCTAAAAAAAATCTTTTTCTATATTTTATTTTGTAGCAATTAGCTGTAACTATTATGCAAACGTTATTTAAAATAATGTCAAGTATTGTACATGTTATTTCAACTTTTCACGGTATGTTTTTTATAAAATGATGGCCTTTCTACCAAAACTTGCATGGAGTTTTGCAGTCAAGTTAAAAAGACACGATACACGCATTTATTTAATTTCACTTCCCTTCTAGTCCTTAATAGTTTGATTATACAATATTTAAAATATCTTGTATTGTCTATATTTTTTTAATCTGTGATGTAAAAATATAGGTGACTTTTCCCGCCAAGTTATATCGTCGAGTTTATATTTTTGTATAATCTCATGTTATTATCAGTTATATTGCTTAATTCTGGTAGCGTATTACACCATATATAATATATAGTTTAAGGCTTATAAGTAGAGAGATATATAAATAAATGATATATAAAAAAACTTGTCTGTAAAAGTCTGTGTAAGTATTGGTAGAATGTACACCATTTTAAAGGCGTATTGTGAATAAATTAATTTACATTTCAAGATACTTGATATTATTTTACTGGACACTGGCATA
This sequence comes from Baronia brevicornis, assembly GCA_031353405.1. NCBI lineage: Eukaryota > Metazoa > Arthropoda > Insecta > Lepidoptera > Papilionidae > Baronia > Baronia brevicornis. Next base: position 115,199 of record JASFAT010001913.1, read on the forward strand.
ATAGTTGTAGTTAATTGCCATTAGAGAAGAAACAAAAAATGTTAGGGCTGCGTCGGGCTGGTAGCGCAGCGGGGCTGCCCGCTTTTTTTAATGGCGGGACCTCAGTGAGCCGTGTGTGGGGGGGGGACCTACAACTAGTTTCGGCTGTCGCTATAAATAACATCACGGTTAAGAGTTAAGTATGTGGCGACCGGCAGGCGTGAGGTCATTATTTTACTGCCTACGAGAGTTTGTTCGAGTAGTCAAGTGTTTGCGATCTGTATGATGGCATTGTACGCGAAGGTTTCAACCTTTTGACCGATTCGGAGCTGCTTTAGGATAACATCTTCTTTTTCAAATTCACAGTCTCCCTATATATAATTTACTATATTTATATATCTCTTTCAAATTTCAATCGTTATTAAAATACTTTTAGATGTGAAACGTCTTAATCGCGGGGTATGGGAGTGATATCGTAGATCGAGACGTCTTCTCGATTAAGGCTACGCTCCCCCCCAGTCGACTATATAATTGATTTATACATATTGTTTAAATTTTCAATCGTTATTAAAATACCTTTTGATGTGAGACATCTTATCGCCGGGTATGGGAGTGAAATCGTAGACCGAGACGTCGTTTCGATTCAGGCTACGCTCCCCTCCACTCGACTCTACGCAGGGTCAATTACATGCGGCCGTGAGCGTACGGTAGAGACCGACCCGTCTACTACTAATTCATTAATTAAACTGCAATTACCCGTTTCTCATAGTAATTCATTTATTAAATTTGCTGCTTATATAAATAGGCAGCTCTTATATTAGCAGGGTATAAATCAAGGAACAAATTCTGACAATGGCGAAGTGTGTATATAGTTGGAAACAAGTAGGAATTGACTTTATTTTTTTATATATTTCTTGTTTTTAATAATATCACCCCCATTACCCGTTGCCGCTCAATTTTGAGTTTATTACTGATTAAAAAAAATTGTTTTTGTTTTTTTATCACAACAGGCAAACGAGCATGCGGGTCCCTAGATGGTAAACGATTACCACCCATAGACATAAACAACGCCGCAGGCGTCGCATATGCGTTGCCGACCTTTATTGAGTAAATACGGTGAAAACATCACAAACAACCAGGAGTGCATAAGTCGTGTGTAAACATTGTACCGTTCGGTCCGTCTACATTCACCATCGAGGCGGATCAGTACGGCGGTACTTCCTTATGTTGCGTAAACAAGACCTCTTCCTCCGACCTACACGTCTTTTGCCCGCGATTTTCTTATTATGTATAACTGCAATAAATTGAACCATTCATATCTTGTTATGTTTATACTTTGTAATTAACTTCAACGGTCTTATTTACCCGTCTTATTTTGAAGAGGCTTCATTCGGCGAGCCTTGGGGTCTAAATCACTCCAAAAAAATGTCTGGTGCAGAAGGCAACGGGAAAACACTGCACTAAATTCCCAAGAAAATCACTATGAAAATCACGACAAAAACAGCGAGTTTATCATGAAATGGAAGAGCCTAACGAACCGCTGGGTAAAGTCTGGTGATCGTGATCTTTGGACATGAAAGATCGACCAGAGAGAGAGAGAGAGAGATATATATATATTTAGCCGTCAGAAAAGGTAGCGGAGTTGTCATTTTTATTTGGGTCTCCAGACATTTCTTTTTTTCCTAAGAGTGCCTCTCCGACTTGCGAAATTTTAGAGCATCAAAGTCATCACTAACTGGACCACGACCAGCAAAAAAGACCACGCGCTAGACGCATTACGCGTTGGAAAGACCGCAACTAGGAAGGCCTGATTATCCTTAGAAAGAAAACCAATTGGAAGCGCGTTGCTCTGAATAGAGATGGTTGGAGAAGAATTTCAATACATAGATTCATACATACATATTGTTACGCTTGTTTCCCGTGGTGGTAGGCAGAGACCACAGATCTGCTACGATCACGGCATACTTTCCTTGCTTCCTCCACCAAGCCACCAAGCCATTCCATTCAAGCCCGTCGGTTAAGCTTTAGGTTAAGGTATTCTTCAGCTGCTCTTTCTTAAAAACTTCACCACTTTGGTTCAATATTATATGTTAAAGTAAAAAATACAAATAGATAATAACTAAACATACAACAATTGCTCTAAAAAAATACCTAGTTAGCTAGCAATGTTTTTTTAAAATACTAAAAATTTCAAAAAGAAATCTACTATCACGATGGACAACGCAAATCTATTAAAGTAAATTTTTAGTGTCGGCTTACAAGTCTAATCTATCAGGAGATGAGCGTCGTCTTACGTTCTTACACATCCGTTATAAAAACAAGTGTACACTTAAGTTACAACTCATTAACTTAACTAGAGTTAACCAGCGAAGAGTCAGTCCTGTACTGTCCATAGTTATCATGGTGTAACGAACAGTTATGTATTTGAGCGGTTATTGTCTTGCTCGCTGTCTTATAATTGACTGGACCTTACACACAAAGGACACTTTATTTATATTGTTTTCCCTATAGCGACAAGGTATTTAGTTATTTTTATGGGATAGGAAGGCAAACGAGCAGGTGTTACACGTGATGAAAGGCAATCAACGCCGCCCACAAACATCCGCAGTGCCATAGGCTTTGCGTTGTTGGCCTTAAAGAATGTGTAGGCTTCTTTTTGGATGGTTCCAATGACGCATCACTAGCCTGTAGAAGCAGCTACCTCCAGCGGTGTTTCTGCATCAATACTATAGGCTTATAGCAGGCTTCTTAAGCCTAAACAAACCTTAAAGGCCGGCAACGCTTCCGTAATATATAGATATTAGTATATATTAGATATTCCGTAATATTATAGATACCATAGGGTATCTACGTATGGTGTTGTTTCCCATTTCCCAGGAGACACTATTGCTAGTTTACCCTTCGCATAAAAAAGAAATGCGTAAGGACAACTTGAAATTTTTGAAAGTATTAGCCGTATAAAACAGCAGAGCCTCGTGCCCCTGGGTAACAATTAAAGCCCTCGAAATGAAGCACGGCTCGAGGGTAACATTACGGAGCAGTTAACACCTTGGATGCTGTACATCATAATTACAGGTCGATGAGGGGTAACTAACTGCAACATTCGTAAAGTGCCACTTCATGTATTTATATTGTAAGATATATGTATATATATATATATATATATATATATATATATATATATATATATATATATATATATATATATATATATATATATATATATATATATATATATATATATATATATATATATATATATATATATATATATATATATATATAATAAAACTTTATTTCAGGACTAGCCCATATATCGTTAGTAACAATGTTTCTTATAATCTAGTGTTCGTAAAATTACAAAATTTTATAAAAATATATTTTACATTTAAAAACATTAAAATATAATACATTAATAAACCATTACAAATTTGAGAATAATAATATGTCTATAATAATTTTTAAACAGTAATTAGATAATTTAATTTTACATTTTATTTTATATTAAATTAATGTGCGATTTTACAATTTTTAATTTTAATTTTAAGAGCAAAATTACATTCGGTTGTCTTCCGTAGAGTCTACTATACCTGAAGATGCCTCGTGTTGGGGCGAAACACGTGTCGTTTACAAATGGAATGGAAAAGTGATAATGTGTGTTTGGTGTTGTGTATAGTTGGTGGGCGGAGAGTTCATGGCCGATTTTTCGGTAATTTTTGGTTTAAGTTCCAAATAAATCCACTTCATCCAGCAGAAAAACACACATTATTAATTTTCTGTTATTGTTTGCTTGTCGCGGATCTTAGCTAAGGAAAACTTTTGACTGTCCACATAGTGATGGATATCCGTAAAGTAACACCTGACTCCATTAATCGTCCGAGTGGTAGCTTACCTACCGCGCTTCGTACGGTGAACGGCCAAGTTCTGAAGGCTCTATCTCTATCTCTACTCCCAATTCCCACTCCCATAATAACACTTTTCTTAAAGGTCGGCAACGCTTCCGCGCTGCCTATGGCGCTGCGGAAGTCTATGGGCGGCGTTGATCGCTTTCCATCAGGTGACACGCCTGCTCGTTAGCCTTCCTATCCCATAAAAAAACATCCATCATCATCAATGGTGACACTCTGTGCAGTTGGTAGCATAGCTGTTGTCGTTAACGGGAGTAGAGTTGCTTGCGGTTCTCGCTCGGTTGCATTTGGTGTTTTCTGTCTACAATAGCGATGCAAATGAAGCGCGCAACGTAATCCGTTGAGAAATTTATGCGCGCACAAATTTGTAAATGCTGCCCTCCTAACTGGGAAACAAACATTGACGATAGATTCACCATGCTCTCGGTTCGTTGGGGATAATCCCAGTCATTCACAATCACTAAACCGCCTGAAGAGATTAAACTGGCGATTTGAAACACGTAAAATTATTACCAAAACGATATGACATTGGAGACTCCAATAAATATACATATTTTTTAAAGGCCGGCAACATTAAAAATTGCTCAATTGTTTTTTTATTAATGAATAGAAAATTACAATGAAATACAAAAATATGCGCGAGTCCATTAAAACTTACTAGTGTTTGCTGGGCCCAGATTCCTCTAACTTCTGCTTAATAATTCCAAACTCGGTTTTGTTTCATAATAAATCTATACATACTATTAAATTTTCTTTCCTTCCTCCATGGCGCGCAACCCAGTCTGATTTTCGACTACGCGAACCATATTGGCCACCCACACTGCCCAAATTGTCGCTTTATCCGCTATTCAAGGACAAAAACGACCTCCACTCCACTCTTCTACCTATTCCAACGCTTGGTTTCTTCATCAGCCAGCCCATTGCAACTCCATTTTGTTAACTAGAAGAGTTACGTTGGCGACTTTAGTTCTCCATTAGATTCGAATCATGCGCACCAGAAAAAAAAATACTGCGTCGAATGGTCGAAGTCTGACAGCTCTACAACAAATATATTGTATAGCGTTGTCTGTTTTTGACTGATCAGATACATTTTTGAGAGAGACGACCAATTGGCTCAGCGGCGGGGCTCTCAGCCCGCGGAGTCAATGGTCGCGGGTACGATACCCACATCGGAATAAATAAATATATGTATGGATTACATATATGTATTCCATGTCTGGTGACCCCGCCAATTCGCATTGGACATGCGTGGTGGGTTAACGCCCGTTCCTCCAGAAATGGAGAGGCCCGTGCTCAGCAGTGGGACATATATGGGCTGTTAGTTAGTTCGGATTATAGACGCATTTAGGAAGCATTGCTAGTGTTGATTTTTTTTTAATTATTAATTTTCTTTAGGATTGTCCCGTTGTGGCGGGACGTGTGGCCACCCCGAGAGCCCGTGTATCCAGCCTCTGTTTGCGCGGCGGGCCAACGACCCATCCGTTTTTATATCCGTTCAAATGAACACTAATTATGTTTAATGCGTTTTACCTGTAATTAGGAGGTGTTAGATAATTTGAAACAGTCAGTGTTTAACGGTATACCGTATTGTTTACACTTTTACACGGACTACTTGAAACATCAAAGAATAGAAACACCGTGTAGAGTGGTTGCGGTGTGTGTGTGTGATGGGTTGAAAACAGTAGAATAGATAGAAAATTAATAATGTGTGTTTTTTCTGCTGGATGAAGTGTATTTATTTGGAACTTAAACCAAAAACTTACCGCAAATCTGCCATCAATTCTCCACCTACCAACCACTATTCGTTCACCGTACGAAGCGCGGTAGGTAAGTTACCACTCGGACGATTAATGGAGTCAGGCGTTACTTTGCGGATCCGCGACAAGCAAACAATAACAGAAAATTAATAATGTGTGTTTTTGTGCTGAATGAAGTGGATTTATTTGGAACTTAAACCAAAAACTTACCGAAAAACGGCCGTAAGCAAGTCTCCGCCCACCAACCACTATACACAACACCAAACACACACTACCACTTTGCCACCTTGTAAACGACACGTGTTTCGCCCCAACACGAGGCATCTTCAGGTATAGTAGACTCTACGGAAGACAACCGAAAAGAAAGACTTTTTGGTTTTTTTCTGTTATTATTTTGCTTGTCGCGGATCTTAGCTAAGTAAAACATTTGATTATCCACATAGTGGTGGATTTTCGCAAAGTAACGCCTGACTCCATTAATAAGAGTAGAATAGAGTAAAATTGTTTGAGATAATTCCTGCAACTGAATTTCACTAACGCACAACTCGCTACACGGAAAAGTTTCATCCCCACCATTTGGATGAGTGGTGATCAAAGTAGGTACGGTGAGTTTTTCCCGAAACTTCTTACCGTGCACCACTACCCTGTTGGAACTAGCTACCTCAAACTCCACTTCCAGCAGTTTTCGAACCAATACGTGATTGAAACCATTGCACTGCAACGCCCATGGCACTGCGGATGTCTATGGGCGGCGTTGATTGCTCTCCATCAGGTGACACGTCTGCTCGTTTGCCCCCCCGGGTACTATAGTGCCTTAGCTCGGCATGCGGACCTCTGCTGGGGCTGATCTCCATCTTTCCTTGCGACTCATGGGATTCATTATGACGAATCTTAATATACCTAGTTCGTTAAAAAATGACGGCGACGTGGCTCGCCACCCGTCACGTCCTTATCCCCACGAGGGCGAGAAACGACGAACGGAGAGCTGTTTCGCTACGATGAATGTGAGAAGAAGGATGGACGACAAGATGGATGAGTGTGAAGGAAGCAAGGAAGGTGTGTAGGGATCGTAGCGGGTGGAGATCTGTGGTCTCTGCCTAACCCTACGGGGAGACAGGCGTGACTATATGTATATAATGTATCTTTTAGTGGGCGATGGGTTGGAAAACATGATGCATGTTTGTAAAAAAAAAAAATCACCTGTCAAGTTATATTTAAGTAACCGGCGTGAGACACCATTACACATGTCAGAGGCAAACTGGTTTTCGCGCTGCAAAATACACATTCCATTGCCCGCTGGTCGATAACAATACATTTAAAATGCAAACATATGGATCTTGCAACTTGGCAGGGCCTTCCGATCCAACACGGTCTTTAAAACGTGGACCGGTGACCTTTTTCTTCAATTGTAATGGGGTCCATTGGCGTAGCCATGAATATATATATATATATATATATATATATATATATATATATATATATATATATATATATATATATATATATAGAAAATTAAGACCGACCGATTGGCTCAGTGGCGGGGCCCTCCGCCCGCGGAGTCAATGGTCGCAAGCTCGATTCCCGCATCGGAATAAATATTTATATGGATTTATAAATGTTTATTAAGAGTCTGGTAACCCCCTAATCCGCATTTCCTTTCCTTTCCTCTCTATCCTTTCCCTTCCTCTCCGCCAATCCACGGTCTGCCGTGCCAATGGATGCGTGGCTACGGGCGAGCCTAGTCGTAATCGTGCCAATCGTCCCGGGGTCGGGCTCCCCCGGGGATTATGGTGCTTTACCGCAGCATGCAGGGCTCTGCTGGGGCTGACCTCCATCCTCCCTTGCGGCTCGTGGGATTCACTAAGACGAATTTAATATACATAATTTGTCGAAAATGACGGCGACGTGGTTCGCCACCCGTCACGTCCTGATTCTCACGAGGGCGAAAAGCGACCAATGACGAGCCGTTTCGCTTCGATGAATGGCAGCGGATGGAGCTCTGTGGTCTCTGCCAACCCCTGCGGGGGATAGGCGTGAATATATAAAAAAAAAATTAAGATAATTTTCGTGTTGGCTACTTAACCTGAATCACGATATTTCATCAACAAGCTATCCATCAGGTGACACGTCTGCTCGTTTGCCGTCCTATCTCGTATATTAAACGGATTTTTGTACATGTATGCCATGGTCAAGGAGTATCTTTGCCTAGCCGCTTGTCCGCTATTTGTGTGTGTATTGGTACGCGATCCCGGCCTCGCGAGCTACTACTGAATCACTCCTTGCTCCGTGCCAATGGATGCGTGGCTATAGCATGCGAGCGTATGTGAGCAGTTGCAAGCCTGCCGACGGTCCCGGGATCAGACTCCCCCGGGTGTTAGTGCCTTATCTTAGCAATTGAAAATTTGAACAATTTTTGTTTTGTTATAATTCTAATGTCTGTTAATTTCTGTTTTCGTTGTTCTTTATACAAAAAGTAGTCTTTATTATTCATATCTACCATTTGTCTTTATTGCCCTAGAAAAACCCAATATACTGCTTATTAATGGAGTCAGGCGTTACTTTGCGGAAATCCATCACTATGTGGACAGTCAAAAGTTTTACTTAGCTAAGATCCGCGACAAGCGAAACAATAACAGAAAATTAATAATGTGTGTTTTTCCGTTGGGTTAAGTGGATTTATTTGGAACTTAAACCAAAAACTTACCGAAAATCGGCCATCATTTCTCCACCCACCAACCACTATACACAACACCAAACACACGTTATCACTTTTCCATCTTGTAAACGACACGTGTTTTGGCCCCAACACGAGGCATCTTCAGGTATAGTAGACTCTACGGAAGACAACCGAAAAGTGACCAATATACTGCAGCAAAGGCAAAGGCAAAGGCAGCAAATAAAGATTTGCTGTTTTTTTTGTTCCGTTATGCTGTATTCATTTCTTTCTTTCTATATTGTTTATATGTCATGGAGTAATGCTCAACATGAACATCACACGATCGACGGGAAGACGAGCAAGGAAAACGGAGGTGCTCGTAAATAAGTCGTGAGTCACAAGACCGGTGGCGATCGCTGGTGGGAGCTATTTTCGACTCGCAAACGGGAAAGTGCATCTGTGTAGACGCCGCTTTATCGATTAGTGTGGAAAGGTTATAACGCATTACCAACGATCGTTGTATCTTTGCACAGGCGAACGGTAAACTGAGTTGTATACAATTTACGCGTCAGCAGTTATCAGCAGTTGTTCAGCATTGTTTTCAGGATTAACATATAAGATTCGCAAACCAAAATACTGAAGAGTAAGTCACTTACATGGGATACGACTAAATCTGCCTATTTCTGGAGGGATGAGCATCAGCGTGGTGGACGCTTGTCCAAGGCGGATTGGAGGGGCATCTAGACTAGTTTGCAGCTTACACGAGTATAAAAAAGGTTAGTAAATAGTTAATTATAAAGGACGTATGTTTAATGCATTTACAGTTAGTAGCGATAGATGGCGCTACTAACACACGATATGGTTGGCGTATTGTAGTGGAACTAAATGTTTTGGAAAATAATTTTTATTTTAATTGCAAATTAAATCGTTTATTTATAATTATATAACCGATTCGACCTTAGGTTTTAATGAAAGATCAAAATTATAACAAATACCGATAATGAAAATTAATAACAAGAATACAATTATAATAATAGCATATTATGTGTCCTATACCGTGGTATGGATTATGACTAATGTAAGTTGACGGGAAAACTCACTACTACTATTATTGTTTTTAATCTTTTTTTCTATTTTTTTTATGGCAATTAGCTATGACTATTATGCCAGTGTCAAGTAAAATAATATAAGGTATGTTGGATCGTAAATTCAGCTTTTTATGATTGTCAAACGAAGTTTTTTAATCTCTCTCTCTAAGTCACGATGTCGGATCGTAGTCCGTGCCGTGTGTAGCCGCCCTTAACACTGTAGGTAGTTCGTACACTCACTCAGGTGCGGAGTGCGATGCACCCGCGCTCGGACGCAGTCAGAGAGCTTCGGCTTCGGCTCGGTAAATAACTCCGTTGATTTATGGCCCTTTAAAAATAACCGGCCCATTTCTATGGAAAATAATGTCCGTCACAATGCGGGATATGACTTTTAGTAATATGAGTTTTATAGCGATTTCGGTTTGTTCGTGTGTTATGGGCAATCTATTATTGCATTGCCATTATTTTTTACGTTCGTCGCGTGCAACGCAATCCTATAAACGTCACGTACGTTTTTTTACTGCCATAAAGCCGGCGTGTCCAGATGGTAAGCGATCACGTCCGCACATAGACATCCGCATCGTCGGAGTAGTCGTAAACGCGTTGCCGGCCTTTCGTGAGCACATACTTCAATAATGATTGATAAATGGTTGATGTTAAAAGTTTTGAGGGTAGTATTGCCTTTTGGTATAGAAACATACATTTTGTCACGCCTGTCTCCCGTAGGGGTAGGTAAAGAGTTTTCCATCCGCTACGATCCCTGCACACCTTCCTTGCTTCCTCCACACTCATCCATCCTTCCTCTCACATTCATCGTAGCGAGACGGCTCTCTGTTAGTCACTTCTCGCCCTCGTGGGAATTCGGACGTGACGGGTGGCGAATCACGTCGCTGTCATTTTTTTAAAAAATTAGGTTTATTAAAATTCGTCATAGTGAATCCCACGAGCTGCAAGGTATGATGGAGTTCAGCCCAAGCAGAGCCCCGCATGCTGAGGTAAGACACTATAGTACCCGGGGAGCCCGATCCCGGGATAGACGGTGTAGGATTGTCTGTTAAAAATAAACGATAAAATAATCGATAGAATCAAGTGTTGCTTTGTGGAAGTCCATTACAAAGATGGCCTTGAAATTCTAAGTCTAATTCCTACTGAGAAATAGCCGTCAGAAAATCTCCCAGCATTTTAACATCCTTACCAACGTAGACAAACACATACTACCATTTTTCACTATAAATACAACGCGAGACTTTTCCCGCAAACTTACATCAGTGATGTTGTATTTTTATTTTAGTTATATTGATTAATTGTGGTGGCGTATTATATAATATAGTTCGATTTGGGCGTATAAGTGAAGTGATATGTAATAAATGCGTGACTTTCTAAGTTGACTGAAAAACCCATACAAGGTTTTGATAGAATAGCCACCACCATTTTATCTGTCACCAAGCTGTCTAGTTATATTTCAACGGATTTGATGTTAATTTATTTTACTTGACACTGGCATAATAGTTATAGCTAATTGCCATTAAAGAAAAGAAAAAAATACAACGCGCTTTGTCTCCACACTAGACCATAAACAACCGTGGAGTGAGGGTTACCAGTGTTTTCTACTGTACGTGAGCATGTCTCACATCGAAATGCTTTGCTTAGTAAGTTGGACTGTCTATCTGTATAAACGATAAAATTTTTCACTGTAAAATTAAAATTGTACTAAAAATGTAATTGAAATTTACAGCTTTCCGAGCGCGGCGTCCATTACTCGGTAGTTTTTTCGAAATGGCCGTTTCCTCCTTAATTTTATTTAAGGGCAGAGCATTTTCAGTGCCGTGGAAGAATTATACATTTCTCGCCTCTGGCCCGCCTTGTTTCCGGTAAATATTACGGAGAGATTTATTCATTTCTTTCAAATACAATAAAGGCGATTGTAAATGTAACTATTCCATGCTGTTTCAACTACAAACCGTGACAAATACGTCGTTATTGGTGCTATGTAGTGATGTGCTGAATATAAATTAAATCGAATAATGAACTGCTAATTTTTTTTTTACGGTATAAGGCAAAGGAGCGGGCGTGTCACCTAATGGAAAGTTATCAACGCCAACAAAAAAGTTAATAGTATAGTGTATTTTTAATTACGATATATCTAATAACTGACACATATGACACGGATAACAATACATTCTGATAATTAAACATTTTTATGATTATTATTCATTTTATGACATATAATCCTACAGAATTGATATTAAGTAAACATTAGCTTTGTAGCATAAAATAAAATAAGTTAAACATACACACACACACAAATGCACACAAGGAAAAATAAAACACCTACACACACTAATACACAAAAATGACGCATCGTGATTTTTAATGTAATTCTTTTTTTTGTAAACTATATTTCTATTTGGTTTGAATAAATTAGTTTATAGTGTTTTGTAATATTATATTAAGTATGGCAATTAGAATAATATATGTAATACATAAATGTGGAGGTTTTCCGTAGTTCGGCGGGCAGTGAAACAAAATTGTAAACTTGTTAATGATCAATAAATATATTATATTATTATACAAAAATAAAATAAAACCAAAACCCTGGGATATAGTTACTTATAATAAACTAGTAGATAATCTATATAAATAATTTAATACCAACATAACATTGTTGTATCTTTCATTTTATTATATAAGAAGTTTGTTATAATTACTTGATAACTTTTTACCGGATCTAAATTTATGATTATTTTTACGTTCATTCATAATAATTTTTATTTGTCTGTAATATATAATCAGAAACAGACTTTGAACACAAATAATAACACGCTTAATCCAACATTTAAGGAAGATAAGAAAAGTATTAATAAAATCAAACCGATTTAAATTTTATTCAAATAGATTTTGAGCAGTTAGAAACAAAGCGATCCGGTTTTGAACTAGCTATTCGATACAATTTTAAAATTATGACAATGTATGTAAATATACAAAGGCTGTCAAAACAATATTATCACGTTGATTGACCGCGACTAATACCTACCTAGATTTTTAATAGTTTTTCTTTTACATTAATTTATAGTTGACTTGAATTTAAAATTTGAATGGTAACTAACTTCGATTAAACTCATGGGATCGTTAATGTAATATTTTTTAATGAGATTTTCCTATAAATAAATTTTATAATGGTATTAAGAAATTTTATACGGTAGGTAGGATCTACTGGGACATCAGAAAATGTTGGTCGATATTTGCAAATTAGTTAAATAATTATCGAATATTCGTAACATTCCTAGTTATAAAAAGTTAACTTGTATTATATTTTTCTATATTTGAATATAAATGGCTGGTAATAAAAAAGTAGAGACATCGTAAATCACTAGATAATATATTTATTTATTCAGAATCATAGACAATTTAATGACATTAATATATAAAGTCAAGCTGTGTCTGGTGTTATAAAGTATCCCACTAATATAAATTTATTTCAATAGTCACCGACAATCGTAAACAAAGAAATATGGTAGATTTAAAAACTACATTATTAAAAATAAATATTCAATATAAGTAGAGATATACGTTTTTTACATTTTACCCTATACATAAAAGTGTTCCAGCCATAATTTCTTTAGTTAAATATATAAAAAAGGTAAGCTAGTTCGTTGGATACAGTGTAGTGAAAAATAATTCCTTCTACCCAGGTGTATAAATTCCGAAGCCGACAGTCGGTATCGTCCTGTGCAGCGTGTTAACGAGAGAGCTAATAATGCATTCTGTTGCGTACTTTAATGTCACTATCTCATCAACCGACACTTATCACGGCAAACAAATCCTAGAACGTTATCACGTAAATACGTCAAATCGATAGATAACTCACCGCTTTCTACCGAGCGGGCAATCTCCGGCCGCACAACACAAACATCACCACTAGAATCTCACAGTTTCCTAAAACAACACCTAATTGAATCCATGTTATCATTTAAAGTATCGATCAGTCACACGCGGCACAACGGTTCTCTCCGACGCCGTATATTTTTACATTAGACTGGGACGATTTCTTTACTGTTCCCGCTTTGGTTTTTACATAAACTGCCGTTGTGATGAAATAACTTTGGGTATCGCCGGGAGTTTTAGTGAAATAATCGAAGATTTGTCACTGGATCAGCTGAGCGAATGTTTGCAACATGCTATCGTTTATGTAAACACAAATTTCTGATACGTACACACCACACAACGCACAGACACCAACTGACTAACTCAAATGAGCGAGACCAATGAATGAAGGGAGCGCGGTGCGGCGCGGTGCGGCGCGGTACTTTCGTCAGGGGCGGGACGTCGAGGGGGAAATGTGCATACATGTTTCACCATATTCGTCGTCCACAGATGGCGTTACCTGTTATTTCTGATCACGGCAGTTCGGGATTTTCTTCAACGCATAAATAAATTATAAGCGATAGTTCTAGAAACGCTATAAATGTAAATGGAACTTTTAAATACTTATAAACAACACTTTTTTTCCATGTGAATGTACGATATATTTATTTGAATTCTATTTTGTTATAATATCAAGCTTTTATAAATAATATCAGTCGGATAGAACTAAAATAGGACTTTTGCAGCCAATGGACATGTTATATTAATAAATTCACATTATTATAAGTTATATTGCATAATTCTAATGGCATTTTGCTCAATATGTTTCGATTAAGACGTAGAAGTGAAGTGACAAAATATATCACGAAATGGAATGAAATACGTTTATTAATGTATGTTTTTGAATTCATTAAATCGTTTTGATATCTTTGAGTTGTTTTATTAAAAAGTTTTTTAGAAATAGAGAGTCTTTGTACTAGAGTGCCACTTACACAGTGAGTACAAACTGATAATCTAATATCTTTGATTTTACAGTTTTATAATAAATGTAATGATTGTTTGTTATATTTATATTATGAAATAAAAAATTATTTATAAAGTAGGTACCGAAGAAAAAATTCTTGCATTGCACAATTACACTGTGCACTTTTCATTCCTCAACCAAAATCTATTATTTCTAGAGCTTGTTTGTCTTTTTGGTTAATTCAATTTTTAACGCAGTTGGGCTTTTTTCTCAATTAATTTGTTTATTATGATGTTTTTTTGATTAAATTTAGATGACAAGAGGAAGCAGAAGCATAAATTGATAAACATTTTGTAACTATTTTTAGGTATAAATCTATGTGTATTTATCCATAGAACGTAGTTCTAGAACCTGAAGCTATAAGCGTTGTGGATGTCTATGGACTACGATGATCATTTACCATCTGGTGGGCCTTATTTTATTCTGTGAATTATGGAAGCCAAACAGCAGTGGATGAAAAGCATCTAACTAAATAAAAAAATCAATCTGAGGTCCCCAATTACCTTGTCCAGGTGTAAAGGAGTGATAAATATGTTTTGTAAAATATAAAAAGAATTCTCAAACTATTCTTTTATTGTTTTTTAATAATTTCTTAAAGGTTTTTCTTCTTTTGTTTTGATGGCAATTAGTTATAACTATTTTGCCAGTGTCAAGTAAAATACAATAATATCAAATCTTTTGAAATGTAACTAGACAGCTTGTCACGTTACGTCTTGATAAACTGGTTGTTATTGTACCAAAACCTACTATGGAGTTTTTCAGTCAACTTAAAAAGTCACGATGCACGCATTTATTTAATCACTTATACACTTTAATTGAAATATATTGTATAATACGCTACCATAATTAAACAATATAAATGATAATAATATACGGTTAGAAGAATGAAATAAAAATACAACGCCACTGATATAAGTAGGCGGGAAAAGTTCTTAAAGGTTTTTATTCAATGAAAATTATAACGTTTATGTAAATTATCTAGATTACAAGTTTATGAATGAGAAAATTCACGATTTAATGGGATCCTCTTCTTGTGTTAGCTTAACGTTTGAAACGGTCCCAAAGCTTTATACTTTATCGAATTCGTCGCTCCGGAACGGAATCAATTTGCGCAAAATCGCGTCACAAATTTGCACAGGACGAAAATTAGTGTGTACATTGCATTACTTTTGAGAAAAACTCGTCTCGATTTTTTTTAACGAGCTCCGGAGACGACAAATGTTAAAATTCCATTTAATTTCGAATTGGACTCGTAATCGAGAATGAAAATCGATTAAAGTTTGTGTAGGGCCTCCAGACTGATATCTCGAGGGTCGATCGGCGGATGGAACTCATTTTCGGCTTTCTCCCCTTATACTCTGCAAAGGGACGAATGTTTTGTGAAGCTATTGCAAAAAAAATAAGGTGCTTTTAATTTACTGTCTGTTTATCACGCTCTTTTTTAAACATTATTTACTTAAGCAAATAGTGGTAGTACATAAAATATATTGTAGATGAATTTCTGTCAAATATTTTTGACAGATTAAAAAACAAACAATGGCGCCATTACGCAAATGACTGTCATTTTTATCGTTTATCATAACTGGCTACTATAGTATCAACTAAATATAAAACCTATTTATAAATAGATTGCCTATTGTGTTGTGTAGCGATTATTTTCATCACTTGATCATTAGCCATATAATAAAAATAAGGGTGTTGGCGGATGAACTGTGAATCTTAGATTCATTTTTATTACTCCAGCTAGAAAATGCTTATATTTGCTCCCATAGTCGCCTGGTACGATGCCAACGAGAGGAAAAAGGGTGGCCTTAAGGAAACCAAATAAGTTCTCAAAGTAACTTCACTGTAGTAGTAAGTGATAACTCAAAAAAATTAATAAATTGACACATCATAGCAATGGGCGTTTTTTTTCCCGCAAAACACATATGAGTATATTTTAAATAAATGTGCCGCAGAGTGGAAATGGGCCATGGCGGTCTCAAGTTCCAATCATTGAGCACAGAAAATGATTTTTTTTACCGCCCAAACCTCACGGATATGTATTGCAGTGCAACTTGAGAAATCTTTAAAAATATATAACAATAATACGTAATATAATACGCTATTGTTATATTTCAATAAGTCTTTAGTCATCTAAGTATTATCAAAAATCTTCAGGTTTGGACAAGAAGTTCCTTGATATCCTATGATGTAAGCACTAACAAAAACACATTTTTTTTTTATTAGCAGAGTAATCGCAGTGTATGGTATGTAAAAAAGCAATTAAGATTACAATAATAATAAAGCGATAAATAAAAGGCGTTAGTAGCTCATAAACAAACTAGCGTTGTCTATGGTCTATGACAGATGATAGGCGCGAGCGTACACAATAGAGTGGCGATACACACAGATAACAAACTGATTTATAGTGTACGAACAGCGCCTAAATCAATTATGCTGACGGCAGATATAAGGTTGGAGATATTAGTTATTGATCGAGTTATTATTTTGAAAAACAGCTCTAGTGATATTTTGAAAGTATTTAAGTGGCTCAATTTTATACAAGATATAGCGTTCTTTATGGCGTAAGCTTATTTATGGTTTTAACTTGTCTGTGCTCACATAAAAAAATTTAAAAAAAAGACGTTTTAAAGGTACTTTTGAATCAAGAATTATTATTTTACCATTAGATGGGCTGAGAATACCCGGCATTAAACAAAAAGAAGATATTACGCCGCAAGTGAAAGAGAACAGGACAAATAAATAATAATAATACAATCATTTTATTATGTGAAGTCGTATCGATATTGTCAAGTCTATAAAAATTGCAAGTATAAACTCAAAGCGTAACAGTTATAGAATTTCTCGATCGACAGACGAATGAAGTCTCTGACAGAAAAAAAGATTAAAAATACAATCACACTCAATTCCGTGGTAAAAAGTATCATATTGCTGTATTTTTTTCAATCGCCTTTGAAATTAGATAAAAAGACAGATGAGATTCTTTAAATTTTTCTTTATTTGAGATTCAGTAAATTAAGTAGTCGATAGGGACGTTATTAAACAGATAGTATATAATATAGAAAGCAATATATATATATATATACATATATATATATATATATATATATATATATATATATATATATATATATATATATATATATATATAACTGCGAACATCCTGCGAAACGTTATGACCGATTTTTTTTTGTATTATATATTTGGTGGTAAGGGTGGTCCTCCCCAATCCGACGATTAATTGACTCAATGGTTGTGGGTTCAATCCCCACGGGATAAATATATATATGGTCTACAGATATTTATTTCGAATCAAGGGAGAGGGGGGTTGTGCCTCTGGACCTCAACCGCTCACAGGACGAAGCGCAGAGGTTAAGCTATCACTCAGACTTCGGTTTTCTACGAGAGTGTGGTACTTGCCCGGGCGAGCCGGCCCATTTATGCTACAGACAAATAATATGCCATTCTTCACAAAGTATTCGTCTGCAGCGTCTCTCGTCGTTCTACCACTACGATAAAGGCGAAAAATTCGACCAAGGAACGTCTCCGGTCAAGGTAGACAGGTCATTGCTAGATCCTCAATTGTGTTATTCGTAGTCTAAACAAATAAATATTTATGAAGAAGTGATTGCATTATCGGAAAGGTTTGAAACTAATTATTTGTTTATTTAAAAATTTTATCAGAAATAATTTGTTCTATTTACGGACTAATGAATGATTTCATTATTAAAAAATACAGTAGTGGTTTCTAGTGGTAAATTGCTACTCGTGTAATATGATTGTCATTTAGATAATTGAATTAATATAAACATAATTAATCTTTATACATATGTACGTACCACAATAAATCATTCAACATTGATATGGAAATGTCAACGGTGAAACAATGTCAAGAACAATGTCACAGATAAAAAAAACTTTACAAGCTGATATATTGTTTTGTTGACATTATTAAAATTATATTTTTTCTTTATGGACACAAAAACAAAAGTGTATATTATAATAAATTGTATATAGTATAAAGAGCCTAGAAATTAGAATAAGCACTTTATAGTTGATAACGTAAACAGATTTACATATTAGCTAAACTATAAAGTCTCTTACCGTCAATTTACTGCAGTAATTTATTGTTTTTATTTTAATTGCATATTGCGTGATTCTGGTAAAGATATTTCAGAGAATGTCATGATATGACATGGTTTGATTAAACGGTGTATTTTAACATACTTGTAAATTGTTATTTGTAATAATAATAATATATTTATTGATCATTAACAAGTTTACAATTTGGTTTCACTGCCTGCCGAACTAGGGCGAACCCTGTACTACAGCAGACAGTTCCCTTCTATGACACATTTATGAATTACATATATTATTCTAATTGCCATATTTAATACAATTTTACAAAAGACTTAAACAAAAAATTAAAAACTATGAACTAAATTATAAAAACCAAAAAGAATGTATATAATATTTTTTTAAATCATAATAACAAAGGAAAAGAAGCTTCTTGGTTTTTAATAAAATTCTTGTTAACCGTTCCATCTAAGATAATAGCGCTAGGAAAGTATAGTTCAGTCCAATTGTTGAATCGATCCCACAATCTCTTAGATGCTTAAATTACGCGCGAAATATTAACATGGCTGAGACGAAGAAATATTTGCACGAAGACCCATTTATCATGTATACTATTTTTGGATTACAAGCTACCAGGCGAACATAAATATCGTTCGGTTTTATCTTGCATTTCAACTCAGATGCAATGTGCGTGGACAACCCACACAGTTTATTTACGCGGCAGTAACTTGACCAAGTTATTTCTATACAGATATCACGACAGAGACGTAGGATGGAGAAATAGGCACACATTTTAAGTGGATAGTGCTTATTGTTGAAACTGGCTTGATTATCAACCAGTGGGTGTTACTATTATATGTCGTGTAAGTACCAGGAGGTTATAAATGTTAGGTAGCTCACGAATGACTAGGTATCTGGCGCCGTGTTGTTAACGGCTATAATCTAGAGTCCATTGTTGATAATATTGTTCGATTCTTTGTTTATTATGACACTATATAAGTTTTGTGATCCGGTTGCTGACTGTACAAATGTTTAGTATAAAATCAGTTAAAAAGTTTTTGAAATTGTGTAGAAACGAGTAAGCACAAAAAATAGCTTAGCTACCGCGCTTCGTCAAGAAAATAATATATAATAACATGAAGTACCTATCTTCGGATGTCAGCTTGTCACGTTACGTGTTGATAAAATAGTGGCTATTCTATCAAAAACCATCTATGGATTTTTGGAGTCAAAAGTCACGGTCGAAGTGATATAATTGATAATACTTAATTACTTATTTTCTCGGCTGGATCAGTGATCCGAATTGGATCTTGGCCTCCGAAACGAGAGTCTTTGCCAACTACTGACTTGGAGTTCGCGCAGGTCAGCATCCATCTGATCTCTCCAGCGATATCTGGGTCGATCAACTGGCCTTCGACTACTTACTTGGTCGACAAAAATACGCCCTCTTCACACTCAGATAGTCGCCCATTCGCTCAAGGTGACCGAGCCAAGGAAGTCGATGTAACTTAATCTCACCCATAATGTTTTGGCTGGTGAACCAGGTATTCTATCTTGGCGTTTTTTCGAATCCTTCATGAACCATCCTCTCTTCTGCTTCTGTCTACGATCTTACGGAGAAGTTTCTGATAATAACATAGGTTTATAAAAATAAACTAAAAACCCAGTGTCACTAATGTGAGTTTGCGGGAAAAGTCCTCGCTCGAAATTGTGTTATCTGTGAGTACATCAGTTTGTTTTCAATTACAAAAATATAGCATGTTAAAGCAAGTTTTTGGAAGGAGTAAAATGCCCATTTATTAAAAAAACAATTAAAAACGTACCGAGAAGGGAAAGCATATTATAGTATATCAGAATTCTTGAATGACAGAATTATATGTAATTAGAACTATGACTATTATTTATTATTTTTTTTTATATATTCACGCCTATGCCCCGCAGGGGTTGGCAGAGACCACAGAGCTCCATCCACTACCATTCATCGCAGCGAAACGGCTCTCCATTAGTCGTTTTTCGCCCTCGTGGGAATCAGGACGTGACGGGTGGCGAACCACGTCGCCGTCATTTTCAACAAATTAGGTATATTAAATTCGTCATAATAGTCATTATTAATATAGTGACTATTATGAAATTCTATAAATAATAAGAATATAATATGATATCAATATGAATCAATTACAGGATATAATTTGACAATATGATTATTTTTTTGTCAAGACTTTGTTTATTATAAAACTCGTATATTTGTACGCCACAAAGGCCAAACACGATGGATCTATATTATTTACTTTAACAACCTGCATGCTTTGTATGATTTATGTATGTGGACATTTAAAACTTTTACTTAGCTAAGATCCGCGACAAGCAAACCGAAAAATTCACTTTTCGGTTGTCTTCCGTAGAGTTTACTATACCTGAAGATGCCTCGTGTTGGGGCGAAACACGTGTCGTGGTTGGTGGGTGGAGAGTTGCTGACGGCCGTTTTTCGGTGAGTTTTTGGATTAAATTCCAAATAAATCCACTTCATCCAGCAGGAAAATGCACATTATTATTTTTCTGTTATTGTTTAACTTGTCGTGGATCTTAGCTAAGTAAAACTTTTGACTGTTCACATAGTGATGGTTTCCGCAAAGTAACGCCTGACTCCATTAATCATGATTTATGTATACCCATGTTACGCACGTAAATATCTTGAATCTTGAATCTATTAACAACTTGTGAGCAAGTGTATACGGAAACTCACTTGACACAGTTTTGTGCGGGAGCTTTTATCGTAAATTGGAGCGCGCGTGGAACTTAGTTTAAAAACATTGTTGTTCCCATCGCCCTATAGTGACTAAGTCTGCGCTCCTGAATTCCTGTTACAAATGAAGTGTTCCCGTTATAACCGAAAAGTTTAAATTCATTTTGCACTTGACCGATAACTTTTTTATAAGTGGTAGAGCCACGCTGCTGACGAATACTTTATCAAGAATGGCATATTATTTGTCTGTAGCACGAATGGGCCGGCTCGCCAGGGGGAAGTACCATACTCCCGCAGAAAACTGACTTTTGAGTGGTAGTTTAGCTACCGCGCTTCGTACGTTGAGCGGTCTGAGTTCCGGAGGCCCAACATCCTCCCCCACCACCATCCCCTCCCACTCCCACTACCCCTCCCATAATGTCACTTTCCTTAAAGATCGGCAACGCTTACGCACTGCCTATGGCGCTGCGGATGTCTATGGGTGGCGTTGATCGCTTTCCATCGGGTGACACGACTGCTCGTTTGCCGTCCTATCCC
The DNA here is from genome assembly GCA_031353405.1 of Baronia brevicornis. NCBI lineage: Eukaryota > Metazoa > Arthropoda > Insecta > Lepidoptera > Papilionidae > Baronia > Baronia brevicornis. The sequence continues at coordinate 136,835 of JASFAT010001913.1, forward strand.
ATAAAAAAATTTAAGTAGCAATATCCTTATTTATATTATGTGCTAATTTTGAGCTACGCGGTACATGACTTTTTTTTAAAATATGAAAAAGAAAGAATTTGAATATATTAAATATATGGCGACGTAGTTCGCCACTCGTCACGTCCTGATTCCCACAAGGGCGAGAAGCGACTAACGTAGAGCCGTTTCGCTACTATGAATTTGAGAGTAAGGATGGATGAGTGTGGAGGAAGCAAGGAAGGTGTGCTGGGATCGTAGCGGATGGAGATCTGTAGTCTTTGCCTACCCTTACGGGAAAGGAATGACGATATTTATGTATGTTTTTAATAAAAGTTGTTAAAGCCGGTAGATAATGGCGAAGTTTTATTCTGCATAAGCAGCGAAGCCAAGGTGATTCGCTAGTATAGCGATAGTCATAACAAAAGTGGCACGCGGAGACAATGGACCGGTGGGCGTACGTAGGCGAAGGCATGCCTGCGTTACCTCAAGAAACTGCGAAACGTATCACAAAGAGTTACAAAACGATAGCGATAGGGGAAATGCTTTGTTTCAAAATATTTTTGCGGCGATACTGGCCAAAAGATACATATGATACAAATTAAAAAAAATATATTTTGTTTTTTTTTTATGGCAATTACTTACAACTATTATGCCGGACTTTTCCCGCCAACTGACATCAGTGACGTTGTGTTTTTATTTCATTTTCATAATCTTATATTATTATCAGTTATATTGTTAAATTGTGGTGGCGTATTATACAATATAGTTCTATTATGGCGCATAAGTGAATTGCTATGAAATAAATGCGCGTATCGTAACTTTTTAAGTTGACTGAAAAAGTCCATATAAGGTTTTGATAAAATGGCCACTAATTTATTAAGACGTAACGCGATAAGCTGACTTGGAACATTTCAAGAGATCGGATATTATTGTATTTTACTTGACACTGGCATAATAGTTGTAACTAATTGCCATCAAAGAAAAGAAAACTATTATGCCAGTGTCAAGTAAAATGGAATAATATCAAAAGAAATTTATATATATCAAAAGAATTTATATATATCAAAAGAATATAGCAAAAGAAATTTACGTTGCGGATATGGGAGGATGGACCAGACCAACGAAAACATACCTTGAAAAAATTGCCGAAGTTTTAAGAAAGGCCAGGTCATGAGTACCCTTAACCGGCGAGCTTGCATGAAGAGAGTGATGGACTATGGACTGGATAGGTGTGGATAAAGCGAGCAAGGTCTCTGCCCATCGCTACGGGAAACAGGTGTGATACATATTATGTAAATACGTATGTATGTTCACCTTTGGTATCTTTAAAATTCAAAACCAAAGACAATGCTAGAGGAGACGAAAAAAATAAAAAGATTTATGTTAACGGTACACGGGTGGATGCGGATAGGTCGACGGGTTGGGGCGCTGGCGATAAATCTTGTCGAGTAGCGGTAGATGCGGGTAATCTTTTATCTTTTATAATCTTCCAAATGAATACCTCTACAGTTGTAACAAAACTGGTGAAATATGGACGTCTACATGCCACTTGTTGCGCTTATTAGGGAATTTCCAATTTTTGGTTTAAAATATTTTCGTATTTTTGTTGTTTTTTCATTTCCCTAATAGGGTTCTCTAATAGTGAGTTCACGCTCTCCCTGTACATATTTATTTATATATCTTGTTCAAATTTTCTAGATAAATTTGTACGTTTCGAATTTGCTAAATAATGGCTCTTTTTTGAGTTAAATAAATTCCTTTGTTTATTTTACTTTTTTTTTATGCGATAGGAAGGCAAACGAGCAGGCGTGTCACGTGACGGAAAGCAATCAACGCCGCCCATAGCCTTCCGCAGCGCCATAGGCAGTGTGGAAGCGTTGCCGACCTTGAAGGAAAGTGTCATTATGGGAGTGAGAGGGTGAGGGGAAGGGGTAGAGGGAGGGGGAGGTTGTTGGGCCTCCGGAACTCAGGCCGCTAACCGTACGAAGCGCGGTAGGTAAGCTACCACTCAGACGCCGGTTTTCTGCGGGAGTGTGGTACTTTCCCGGGCGAGCCGGCCCATTCATGCTACAGACAAATAATATGCTATTCTTGACAAAGTATTCGTCTGCAGCGTGGCTCTATCACTATTTTACTTAAAAAAGTATATTTCGTTTTTGAAATGTATCTATTTTAAAAATATGTCTTTTGTTTTAACTGTTTCGTTTTAGTGAATAATTAAAATTTCTGATAAAAGTTTCTAAATTTAAATTCGTGATGTTGGCGGACTACCAACATGTGGCATCGAATCCCAAATTTCCGTGGGGGTTTTATCCCATAACAAAGCTTAAACCAGCCTTTTTACGTACTTAACCCGTCGATACGTTTAAAACAAAATATTATAAAGGACAGCTTTAGAGAGCATCTCTAAAAACAATAAATAAGTATGACGCGCTAAGACGACAGCTGAGATTAAAACACTGTCCATTGCAAAGGCTGCAGTAAATCCGTGTGACTGGGGCGTTATCGGTGACAGCCTGTACGGAATCGGATTATAGCAGGTAAGATTCTTGACAATAAATGAATGAAATAGAAGCGGTCGCCAAACTTTTTGACCCCACGGACCAGTAAATTCATAATTCAAATCCCGAAGACCACTAATACGTTTTTTAAGTGTTATATATATATATATATATATATATATATATATATATATATATATATATATATATATACATATATATATATATATATATATAAAAGATGTGATCTAAGAACACATAACTTTTTTTATGGGATAGGACGGCAAACGAGCAAGCGTGCCGCCTGATGGAAAGCATTCAACGCCGCCCATAGACAACCGCGATACCGCAGGAGTCGCGGAAGCGTTGCCGGCCTTTCAGGTATGTGTAGGTTTGTTTTTTGGAGGTGCTAATGTCGTATCGGTTCGGAAAGACCGCCGAAGGTAGCTGGTTCCACAGAGTGGTGGTGCGTGGAAAGAAGTTTCGAGAGAAGCGCACCGTAGTAGATCCACGCCACTCATCCAGATGGTGAGGAATTCGGCGGCGGGAATTATTCCAAACAATTCCTCGGAGCACTCCCCATGATAAAAGCGGTAAAAAATACTGAGAGATGAGACATCCCTTCGCAGCGCTAGTAAATGTACCTAGTTAATACAATTAAATTATTAATTGTAACCAAAATTTTAAAGTTTTATTAGTAAAAACAAAGCAATTAAAAAATGGTTTAAGTATATCAAACTATTAGCGTTATACATTTCTAGCCGTTCATCCAATGATCTGTGTATACAGTATGCGTCGAAAGTTTTTATAACATTCCACATGTTGTTTTTTTTTAACAGCCCATATATGTCCCACTCCTGAGCACGGGCCTCTCCATTTCTGAAAGAACGGACGTTAACCCACCACGCTTGTCCAATGCGGATTGGCGGGGTTACCAGACTCGGAATAAATATTTGTAATCCATACATATATTTCTTCCGATTCGGGGATTGAACCCGCGACCATTGACTCCGCACGCTACTAAAGACCTCGCCACTGAGTCAATTGGTCGTTAAATTTTTTTTTCTTTCTAGAGAAATAACATATTATTATGAACTGAATTATTTCTCAATGACTCGAATAAATGACATTCGAAGTGTTTAAGAACATTTGAAAACTTAATATTAAAAACCCCTGCTCTGCCAAATTCTTTGACCAATCTTTCACAGTACAGGCTGTTCGGTTATGGAATTTGTTGCCGCTGGAGGTGAGACAAGCGAAGTCTATCCCAAATTTCAAAAAGCTTGTCAAAAATCAATTTCTATCTTTACAAATATCTTTGTATCTTTTAATTATTCGTTTATTATTTACGGTTAACCTATATTTGTGTGTGTATATATGTTCTACTGGTGCACCTCGCGCTGGTTTTCAACAAGAACCAACGTGGTCAGATCGCGGATCACAGTGACGACCTCGTTTTAAAGCCAGTTACATATATTCTGCCCACTATGACATCTTCTTCTCAGCAGTTCTGGAGCACTCGCCATCTCGGTCCACTCCCTGATATTACGTAGCCAAGACTTTCTTTTTCGACTAACTTGTCTTTTGCCCGCGATTTTTCCCATCATGAGCAGTTGTAGCAATTTGTACCTGTCATGTCTCATAACATGACCCAGGCAAGCAACTTTTCTACCTTTGATGGTCTGCAAAAGTTCACGTTTTTGCTTGACTTGTCGGAGAACCTCGTCATTGGCCACCCTTTGAGTCCAGTCCATTACGAACTAAGACATGTAGCGTTCATAAGCTAAATAGGAAGAGAGTGTAGAGATCATTTTCTCCCCGAAATTCCTTCACGGCCAAAACATTTGACAAAACAAGTGAACATTTAGATCTGTTATCTCGGGCCGGGACGGAGCAATTCGTTTCTCGCCGAGTGACAGAATCCACGTGTATATCGTTACTATAACGCGATACCTGGTTTTTTATTCGACACTTGCAGTTTGAGGCACGAAATGTAACACAATACTTTTAATATGACAAACCAGACATTATATTTTTAATTCCGATGTTATATATGTTTATGTGTGTACAATCCCTGGCCAAATTATTAGACGTACTGCAAGATTTCATGTAAAATATTAATTACCGAGTGATATTGTACCGTTTAATTACTTTAAATTGATTTGTTTTTGATTTTTTTATTATCCAATCAATTACCGATTTATTTGACATAAACAAAACAGCATTAATTGAGAAAAGCATTAAGAAAAATGAAATTATTTTTAGTAAAAGTCAATATTTATTGAGCCACTTTAAGCGGCTATTAAAGCTTAAATTCTGCGCGGCATGCTACAATGCAAGACTGTACTGTCTCCTGCATTTGACGATGATAATTCCACACATAAATAATCTTTTCTAGGAGCTGGGTTTTGTTGGTAATCACATCTTTAGCCAATTCTCTTTTCATCAGCTCCCACACATCTTCAATTGGGTTCATATCAGGACTATTACCCGGCCAATCTAGTATATTTAAACTACAATAATATTGTAGTTTAAATATACCATTATCGCAAAAAAACTCTTAAGAAACATAAAATTACTAAAAAAAAATACAGTAAGTCTAATAATTTGGCCAGGGACTGTATATATTAATGTGTGGCGTAACAAAAATACGCATAAGTCATTTTTTATTACATCTATCTTGATTGTTTTTCGGTTGCTGTTGAAAACATAGTTTTTCCGTCTTTTCAATTCAAATAATTCGGACAATACTGCCCACAAATGCGTATGTCAGTTATTTATTATCAGGTTTAGGCATATAGAGAGGATAAAGGATGAAAGAAGACTGTTAAAAGAAATAACGTTGCCAATGTAGATGGAAGGGTTGGTAAGCAACCCAACTGTGATTCTCCTGGTGTTGCAGACGTCTATGGGCGGAGTTAATTGCCTTCCATCAGGTGATACTCTTACTTGTTTGCCTCCCATCCAATAAAAAAAAACGGAGACAGTCATGAGGACTGCCGACAGTAGTGAAAACTTAAAAATGTATTTTGAAATTTCGAACTAATTATAATATTATATAATATATAAAAGTGCAGTGTGTTGCTGACGCGACTCACAAAACTTTATCCATTCATGAAGCGTCCAACGCACACACATACAATCGGGTATATACAATGTGTTGGCCTGATTCGTGTACGTAGGCAGCTGCGCGCGCATTAACTATGTTTAAAGTATGTCTATAGATATACTCATTCACTTTAAGCTTTAGCGTGTTGCTGACGCGAACCCCGAGATTTTTTCCCTACCCAGAGTCATGTATCGCGGCTATAGATGTTTTCACTTGAAAAATATTATTATATTGTTCTATTACCGCGGGATAAATGTGAACCTTCCATTCTTGTAACATATCCTTTAAAGTGTATCTGGTGAACAGTTCGATGACACCAAACCGTTGCCATTTTCGGTGAGTTATTTGCGTTTGTTTAGTTAAATAGCAAAATAATCTTTATATCGCAATTATAAGGGTTCAATGTGGTTTGCGTTGGAGTAATTTTAATCGCAACAATGGCGTAGGGCTCGCCGAGTTTAGGTGAGCTGGGTTCGCCGGACCGCAGGCGTGTGGACACACGCCGGTGTCGTGTAACGCAACCTTGAACCAGTTGCGTGACAGTAGCTAGTAGGGTGACCATACTATATTAAATATAGCGGATAGTCCTAATTATTGTAAATTACAAATTGACGTTCGTATAGTGAGGTACAATCCACGAACCGTATTAAATCTAAGATTTAAGTTTATGTATAATATATGATCTGTCAGCTTTCGCCTTTTCATTAATTAAATTTTAATATTTTTTACTTCTAATACTTTTTGACGAACGCCCAAACGTGGATACTGACAGTTCGTCTGCTTCACAAGCTCAGAGTCGCTCAGAGAGCTATGCTCGGAGTTTCTCTGGTAGATGTGATTTGGAATGAACAAATCCGCCAGAGAACTAAAGTCACCGACATAGCCGTTGAATTACAAACTAAAGTGGCAATGGGCTAGTCACGTTTGTCGGAGATCCGACAATAGTTGGAGCAAATGAAAACGAGACCGCGTCTCGGTACGTAGTGTGGGACGCCCCCCGGCTAGATGGTGCGACGATCTGCGCAGGGCGGCTGGCAGAAACTGGATGCGTGAAGCCGAAGCACGGGCTAGGTGGCGCTTCATGGGGAGGCCTATGTCCAGCAGTGGACTGCCGCAGGATGTTGATGATGATGTTTTTTGAACTATTTAGAATAATGTATAATATAACTCATGTTGATGGTCCATACATAAATTTAAAAAGTAAATACATCAGAGGTGGCCAACTGGTCGGTCGTGGCTATTGTCTAGTACCGTAGTTGGCAAACTTGTCATCTAAAATAGCCAAATATAAGCAATAAAAAAATTGAAGTTTATTCAAAGAATTTTTTTTTATTTTAAGCTTTGCTTTAGTAGATTAAAGGACCCTCTCAAGCTCTTGCTAAACATGTCTTAGTTTAAAAACGGTGCCATAAAAAATTTGGTATCATACTATAAAGGTAGGTATATATATATGTATATATATATATATATATATATATATGTATATATATATGTATATATATATATATATATATATATATATATATATATATATATATATATATATATATTCATGCCTATCCCCATAGGGGTCGGCAGAGGGCACAGAGCTCCATCCGCTGCCATTCATCGCAGCGAAACAGCTCGTCATTGGTCGCTTTTCGCCCTCGTTGAGAATCAGGACGTGATGGGTGGCGAACCACGTCGCCGTCATTTTCGACAATTTAGGTATATTGAATTCGTCTTACTGAATCCCATGAGCCGCAAGGGATGGAGGTCAGCCCCAGCAGAGGCCTACATGCTGAGGGAAGGCACAATAGTCCCCGGGGAAGCCCGACCCCGGGACGATCGGCACGCTTGCGACTAGCTCGCCCCAAGCCACGCATCCATTGGCACGGCAGACCGTGGATTGGCGGAGAGGAAGAGAAAGGATAGAGAAGAAAGGAAGGGGCAGCAAAGGAAATGCGGATTGGGGGGGTTACCAGACTCGGAATAAACATTTATAAATCCATATAAATATTTATCCAAACGCGGGAATCGAACCCGCGACCATTGACTCCGCGGGCAGAGTATATATATATGTATATATATATATATATATATATATATATATATATATATATATATATATATATATATATATATATATATATATATATATTAAGTAATGGTACAATCGATAATATCCTATGGATCAAGTAGTTATGGACGAAATTTCGAAAACATGTAGATCGCCATTTATTTCATAAGATTTAAAACATTTATTATATAGATAAGTTAGTGATATTATGATTTGTTTTATTGATGGAGTCAGGCGTTACTTTGCGGAAATCCATCACTATGTGGACAGGTAAAAGTTTTACTTAGCTAAGATCCGCGACAAGCAAACAACAACAGATAATCAATAACGTGTGTTTTCCTGTTGGATGAAGTGGATTTATTTGGATTAATTAGTAGACTACGGAATACAACCAAAAAGTTTTCGGTTGTCTTCCGTAGAGTCTACTATACCTGAAGATGCCTCGTGTTGTGGCGAAACGAAAAAGTGGTAGTGTGTGTTTGGTGTTGTGTAGTGGTTGGTGGGTGCTGTTGTTGCTGGCCGTTTTTCGGTAAGTTTTTGGTTTAAGTTCCAAATAAATCCACTTCATCCAGCAGGAGGACACATGTTATAGATTTTCTGTTGTTCTTTACTTGTCGCGGATCTTGGCTAAGTAAAACTTTGGACTGTCCACATTCTATCAATTAAATAAAAAAAAATTAAAAATATAACAAGTTACTTCATATAACTGGAAATATGCCACTAATGTGAATAATCTTCTGTAAAAATGCAACATGGTCACCACACTTATAAATTTAATCGTGTGTGGCACGCGCACGAGTCTAGCTGCTAGCATGGTGGTCTAGATTTTGCAATCGTTACAGATCGCCTTCAATTCTTAGTAGTACGGTCAGCATACCACACGGTGATGATAACTGTCCTCAGTGGTAAGTGTCTGTTATTAGTTTTCTGCAGAGGGCAGCAAAAGCTTCGAAAAATAACACTGTTATTTATAACACGATTTCATGACCCTCGAAAAATAACAGTGTTATTTTTCGAGGGTCATGAAATCGTGTTATAAGAGTAACGCGTTATAAGAGTAACGCGTTATAGGAGGGTGTACTGTAAGAGCACGAACGATAAAGACGGCGGACTATGAGTACATACATATATACATACATATAGTCACGCCTGTCTCCCTGTAGGGTAAGGCAGAGACGACAGATCTCGATCCGCTACTATCCCGGCACACCTTACCCGCCTCTGTCACACTCATCCATCTTTTCATCCATCCTTTCTCTCACATTCATCGTGCGACGAGTGATGTTAGAATTTCTCTTTATTTGGTAAAAAAATCAAATTGATATGCAATAAAAGTGTGTGTGTATGGCGTAAGCGCATCAGTCATCAGGGATGGCGTAACGGCATCAGTCATTGGTTTAAGTTCCAAATAAATCCTCTTCATCCGGCGGAAAAACACACATTATTAATTTTCTGTTATTGTTTTGCTTGTCGCGGATCTTAGATAAGTAATACTTTTGAGTGTGCACATAAGTGCAGTAGCAGAGCGTTCAAATCGAATAGGTGTCCTAGCAAAATGAAAGTGTGGTCACGTCTATGCACTGTTTAGCGTGCTTTAGGCGCAACAAGGAAATTACGTCGCTGACAGCCTACGAGCGCTTGAGTATGGCTTGCAGTAATAGGCGGTAAATAAATCGAAATCGACCGCCATTATCTTACTGTTTCAAACATCTAAAACCCAAATACGGAAAATGAAATATGACGATTGTTTCTGTTGTTACGGCCATAGGTACTTTATAGACTGAGTTATCGAATAAGATACAGGGTGTCTAGTGGCAGATGTAGTTTTTCAAACATAAATAATAAAACGACCGATTGGCTCAGTGGCGGAGCCCTCCGCCCGCGGAGTCAATGGTCGCGGGTTCGATTCCCGCATCGGAATAAATATTTATATGGATTTATAAATGTTTATTCTGAGTCTGATAACCCCCCCAATCCACATTTCCTTTCCTGCCCATCCTTTCTTCTCTATCCTTTCCCTTCCTCTCCGCCAATCCACGGTCTGCCGTGCCAATGGATGCGTGGCTAGGGGCGAGCCTAGTCGCAAGCGTGCCGATCGTCCCGGGGTCGGGCTCCCCCGGGGACTATGGTGCCTTACCTCAGCATTCAGGGCTCTGCTGGGGCTGACCTCCATCCTCCCTTGCGGCTCGTGGGATTCACTAAGACGAATTTAATATACCTAATTTGTCGAAAATGACGGCGACGTGGTTCGCCACCCGTCACGTCCTGATTCTCACGAGGGCGAAAAGCGACCAATGACGAGCCGTTTCGCTGCGATGAATAGCAGCGGATGGAGCTCTGTGGTCTCTGCTAACCCCTGCGGGGGATAGGCGTGAATATATAAAAAAATAAAAAAAAAAGAAATAAAAAATAATAAAAAAACTACAAAGGATATAAATTAAATTCGATAACGCAGAATAGAAATGTGGGTTTTATTTTTCAAAAATTATTTGACGTTAATCTCGCGGTCGATATTTCCTTTTAGTTCTGAGATGGTTTTCATGTTTGTATCATAGACTCTTCTTTTGAGGTACTTCCACAGAAAACATCCATAGGGGTGAGATCCAGTGACTTGGGTGCTCAGGAGATATCGCTGTAACAGCTTAATAATTTGTTAGGTAATAATAAAGAAGTAGCTCCATGGTCTCTTCGGCAGTGTGAGGCAGGCAAAGTGAGAGGCAGGATTTTCTCTTTATAGTGGCAGAATATAATCAGTAATGCGTGTACTGATTATCCAACCTATAATTATTAATATGTCTGCTACGAAAAAAAAAAACATATGTCATTTTCTTCTTGTAAGTCGTCATACTCTTGACACAGAATAGTCGTGGTTATTATTTTAGTGGTGACTTGCTTAACCATAGGCCTTCATTCATCCCTCACGGCTGCCTTCTTCATGCATCCATGCAGGGGGTTATTAGGAGCGATCTTCATCTGATCCGTCTACCGCATTGTCGATCAAGTTCAGGTTCAGATCCTTTCCACTTTTCCCTGCACTACCAGGCGTTCGATGGAGGTGTTATCGCGCCGAGACACGTGCCCAAAGAAGGAAAGTATGCGACCTTCTACAATGGAAGATAGGCTGTCAATTTACTGAATCTAATTTAAAGTGAGAGATTATTAATGGAGTCAGGCGTTACTTTGCGGAAATCCATCACTATGTGGACAGTCAAAAGTTTTACTTAGCTAAGATCCGCGACAAGCAAAACAATAACAGAAAATTAATAATGTGTTTTTTGTGCTGGATGAAGTGGATTTATTTGGAATTGAAACCAAAAACTTACCGAAAATCGGCCATCAACTCTCCACCCACCAACCACTATACACAACACCAAACACACATTACCACTTTTCCATCTTGCAAACGACACGTGTTTCGCCCCAACACGAGGCATCTTCAGGTATAGTAGACTCTACGGAAAAGGTTTTCGGTTGTCTTCTGGTGGTTGGTGGGCGAAGAGTTGATGGCCGATTTTCGGTAAGTTTTGGTTTAAGTTTCAAATAAACCCACTTCATCCAGCACAAAAAACACACATTATTATTATAATTTTCTGTTATTGTTTTGCTTGTCGCGGATCTTAGCTAAGTAAAACTTTTGACTATCCAATTAAAGTGAGAGTTTAAGTCGAATCTTGAATACTTACAGGAACTTACTTTTTTTTTACATTATAATAATAAATCGACCGTCCCGGGTTCGGGCAACTCCGGGTACTATAGTACCTCAGCATGCGGGGATCTTCTGGGGCTTACCTATATCCTTCGGCCTGTGGGATTCACTATGGCGAATAAACCTAATTTGTTAAAAATGATGGCGACGTGGATTACTACCCGTCATGTACCTGATACTACCTGATTCCTACGAGGGCGAGAAGCGACTAACCCAGAGCCGTTTTGCTACGATGAATGTGAGAGGAAGGATGGATGAAAAGTGGATGAGTGGAGGAAGCAAGGAGACTTGTTGTCTCTGCCTACGTATATAAACGGGCGTGACAATATGTATGTATGTATGGTAATAAATATATAAATCGCTTTTATATTTCACTTAATTTTCATTTTACGACTTCGAAACTTGTATAAACTAAAACAATTTGTTAACAAGACTCCGAGGCTGTATAACATAACGCCTTTGAGTTTGTGGTAATTTTTTAAACGGCCCTCTGTAATGGCCGACCATAACTCTAAATTGAATTATTTAACGATCACAACACGGGCCGGAGAGGGAACATGCAACGAATAATTTAATTTATTTATTTGTTTAAATAATTTACTTATTAAATATCTTGAGGCATTTAAACCTAACGATGTTTATTTTGTTTTCGGATATCTTATGTTCACTGTAGTTACGATTGGATTGTGGGGTTATACCGTGGAGGTATTTCTAAAACAGATTTATTTGTAACTGAAGAAGACTGAACTGAGAATGGGCAAGTCAAGAGTACCCTTAACCGGCGGGCTTGCACGAGGAGAGTAATGAGTGTGGAGGAAGCAAGGAAAATATGCCGAGATCGTAGCAGATGGAGATCTGTGGTCTCTGCCTACCCCTACGGGAAACAGGCGTGACGATATGTATGTATGATTACTTCAGTATGAGATCAGGCCAAATTCGGAATTTCTTGCCATATATGAGCACATGCTATAAGCTAACGAGTGTCGTCATTTTCGGATGCAACTGGTTCGTTTTTTTACACCATAATATTAACATATAATATTTTTAACATAAAGCTGTTTTTTATGCAAAGTTTAACAGCATACTTTCCTTCTTTGTTTGCAATTAGTTATAACTATTATGCCAGTGTCAAGTAATATATAACAACATCAAGCATCTCGAAATGTAGCGTCTTCGTTTACTAGTCAGCGTATCACGTTACGTCTAGATAAAATAATGGCTGTTCTACCAAAACCTTCTATGGAATGTTGCAGTCAATTTAAAAGGTAACGATACACGCTTTTAATTCTTATCACTCCACTTATACGATTTAATAGAACTATATTGTATAATACGCAATCAAATTTAAATAATATAAATCATAATAATATAAGATTAATAAAATTAAATAAAAACACAACTTCACTGATGTAAGTTGGTGTGTCGCACACTTATAGTTTTTCATAACGCGACGACAATAGGTCGTAGTCGTGTCGTATAGTGTAAGGGGGTGAATAGGCATGTGCACCGCAGCAGGAGGCGAACCGAGGCGTCTGTACGGCGAGATAGTAATCGATACTCGAGCATGGTTCGCTTTCTTGAAATATACGGGATGGCGAGGCCGCTAGATATGATAGTCTGTTATTTTTATATCATCTGTGCAGCCTACGCGCGGTGGCGTTTTCCCGCCGCACGTCAATGGCGGTTTATTTTTTATTGTTTTTATAAATTCTTTCGCGAACAGTTAGAGTCGATCTAACAACTATTTATAAATGTTTTACACGTTCGCGTAGGTCGATTAATGTTTTTTAAAATCATAAAGTTATAATTTTGTATTTTTTTTTCATTGCATGTCAAACACGACAATTATACTGTATATCTTTAAAAGTTGTTTGAACTTTTAGAAAATGTTTTCATAAGTTTTTACGTCATTTTTATATAATTCTTGTAAAATGGTATTTAAAACTCTGTTTATTACTAAGCTATGTATAATAGTGATAAAGCTATAGTGGCAGTATTTGTAGAGCCACTCTGCAGACGAATACGTTGTCAAGAATGACATATTATTTGTCTGCAGCGTGAATGGGCCGGCGCGATCGGGGAAGTACCACACTCCCGCAAAAATCCGGCGTCTGAGTGGTAGCTTAGCTACAGCGCTTCGTCTGGTGAGCGGTTAAGTCCTTAAGGCATAGTCATAACTAAGTGGATTGGTGGCAAATCCAAATTCAATATAAATTTACGTAGACCATATTCATATTTCTTCCGAACCCCGATCACATTCCCAGACAGGCGCTGGATTGGACTCCTCAAGGGAAAAAGAAGCGAGGCCGACCCAAACGCACCTGGAAGCGCTCCGTAGCGGCCGAGATGAAATCCATCGTCTTGACGTGGCCTGAAGTGAAGCGCGTCGCTCTATACCGATCGCAATGGAGAAGCACTGTGGACGCCCTCTGCCCCACCTCGAGGACATATGATTATAAGAAGATATTCATATTTATCTGAACGCGGGAATTGGAATCGTTACAATTAATTAATTTATTTATTGATTTTGCAAAGTAACAAGTGTGGTAGGTTATACGAGCCGCTGTAGCTATGCTAAGCCTTAGCTTGTATTACAACAAAACATTGCCGTGCCCTATACAGGCTGTCCCAGAACTTAACGCCGAAACGGGGTGACAGGATTGATTGTAACCATAATGAGAAAAATTAGAAAAAAGAGAGAAGAAGAAATCAGAAGTACTAGAGTGCCTTGGCAAGTTCCATTAAAAGTTGGCGCATTTAATCAGGATTGTATTTATAAAACATGTTAGTTTGATAATATAGATTAATAATACTTGTTAGTTTCATACTAAAAAAAACGAGTAAAAAAATAAAAACCTCAAGTAACCCGATTTTTGCTAACCCAATTTACTCAGTTAAAATGTTTTTATTCGCACAAGCTCTTGGTAGGTTCTTAATTTTAAGATCTTCAGATAGATTTTTTTTCTGATTTTTCTCATGATGGTGACAATCAATCCTGTCACCCCGTTTCTGCTTGACGTTGAGTTCTGGGACACTCTGTATATTATAGTATATAATTGTGTACCATAGAGTATACAAATTTTGATGTACATACAAATTAAATGTAACGTAACTATAATAGATTATAAACTAAAATATTGTATATTAATAACTAATGACACATGTGAATTATTAATTAAAACAATGACTATTCTATCTATAACAACTTGGACTTTACGCTAGTGTCTTTTTGCGCGTCTATGAGTGTTCATGTTAATATGAATATTCCCGCGGCAGTCCACTGCTGGACATAAGCCTCACCCAAGGCGCGCCACCTAGCCCGATCTTCGGCTACACGCATCCAGTCCCTGCCAGCCGCCTTGCGCAGATCGTCGCTCCATCTAGCAGAGGGGTGTCCCACACTATGTTTGCCGAGTCGCGGTACGACGGCAAACGTTGGAGTAGACGAGTGTCCAGCCCATCGTCACTTCAGTCTGCTAACTTGAAGAGCTATGTCGGTGACTCTGGTTCTCTTGCGAATTTCTTCATTTCGATTTCTATCCACCAGAGAAACTCCGAGCTTAGCCCTCTAGCATAGCCTTCTAAGCGACTTTGATGAGCTTGATGTGACGTTGTGAAGGAGACGGACCGTCAGTGTCCACGTTTGAGTGTTCGTATGTGTGTGTGTAAAATATTTTACACACACATACGTGTATATTATATAAAAAAAATAAACGCGAAAAAACCTCTTAAACTTTGAGGTACATCTTATCGCAAAGTTTCATACGCGGTAATGTTTTAATTCCGTTAAATACGCAAGGAGTAACACCACCAGCTTCAGGGATTAAATTTTGCTGGCAACTTTTGAGAATTTTAACCGGGATAAAGGCTACTTTAGTGCCTTAAAGCTTTTTGGTAATATTTTGAATCTTATACCGTACATTATGCACATTATATTTCATATTTTTTCCCAAGCTCAACGCTTGTTAGTTCCATTCAAATATATATCGATGATTGTTTACATAGATAGATATATATATTCTTTATTGTACACGGAAAACAAAGTTATACAATTATTGATTGTAATATATATATATATATATATATATATATATATATATATATATATATATATATATATATATATATATACAAATGGCGGTCTTATCGCTAATAGCGATTTCTTGCAGACAACAGCAGGATAAACACAGTGTTATAAAAATAATGTGATGTAGGTTAGTGATATATTAACGTTACGATGATAGAAAAGAAAAAATATACATATATAAATATAGGCTAACCGTAAATAATAAACGAATGCATAAAAAGATACAAATATATTTATAAAGATAGATAGTGATTTTTGACAAGCTTGTTTAATACATTTAATGTGGATTTCAATGTAAAACATACACAAACGGAATTTTTCAATAAATCAAGTTCAACCCACCATCGGTATAGTTCTATTGAATCACGTAAGTACTGCTTTTTAGTTATATATTATAATATAATATAATTTTATTTATTTAATTATATTCGAACAGTAAGGCTCAAACGACTATGAAACTTTTTATATGGACAGTCAAATGTTTTACTTAGCTAAGATCCGCGACAAGCAAAACAATAACAGAAAATTAATAATGTGTGTTTTTCCGTTGGGTTAAGTGGATTTATTTGGAACTTAAACCAAAAACTTACCGAAAATCGGCAATCAATTCTCCACCCACCAACCACTATACACAACACCAAACACACATTATCACTTTTCCATCTTGTAAACGACACGTGTTTCGCCCCAACACGAGGCATCTTCAGGTATAGTAGACTCTACGGAAGACAACCGAAAAGTCACTTTTCGGTTGTCTTCCGTAGAGTCTGGTTGTCTTCCATACAGTGATGGATTTCCGCAAAGTAACGCCTGACTCCATTAATAATATGAAACTTTTGTTCAATGTCAGTTATAAATTGTAATTATTAAAACACTACCTACACATTTCTTGAAGGCCGGCAACGTTTTTGCAATGCCTATGGCACTGCAAATGTCTGTCTATGGGCGGCGTTGATTGCTTTCCATCAGGCGATACACCTGCTCGTTTGCCTTCATGTCCTAGAAATAAAAAAATTGGACGAAGAAAACAGCCGTGGACAATTTCTGTCAGCTTTTAATTTGCTTTCTCAGCGGATCTTATCTAAGACAGAGATGTAAGGAATTAATTCATATAATATTCTTGAAGAAAGTATTTAAATATATAAATGTATCACCAACAGATGTTTATTCTGAATTTGGATCTCTTCAATCCGTTCAATGTGTATTCCTCCAGAAATATTTCTCTATATCCCCGTTTTTAGGACTGGGACATACAATATATAACTGTATTGAAAATTTTTTAGCACTGACTGACAAACAACGCATAGCTTAAAACTTATATAATTGTTCATAGAAGTCATTTATATAACTAAGGTGGGCACTGTTTCTTATGGTTCTATGTCCCCGAGGTGGGGCAGAGGGCGTCCACAGCGCTTCTCAATTGCGATCGGTCTTGATGGACACTTCTCTTCAGACCACGTCTACTCGATGGATTTCATCTCGGCCGCTACGGAGCGCTTCCAGGTGCGTTTGGGTCGGCCTCGCTTCCATTTCCCTTGAGGAGTCCAATCCGTCGCCTGTCTGGGAATATGATCGGGGTTCCTACTGAGAGTATGGTCAATCCAAGTCCACTTGCGGCGCAAGATTTGAAGTCCAATCGGCAGTTTGTGACAAAGATCCAGTAGGTATTCATTAGATATTTTCTCGGGCCAGAAGATGTCGAGAATTTCTCGAAAACATCGGTTAACGAAGATCTAAAGCTGATGTTTGATTCTTATGGTCCTTATGGTCCTATGTCCTCTTATGGGACCTTCTTCTATTTATGTCCTCTTATGGTCCTTCTTATGGTCCTATGTCCCCAAGGTGGGCACTATTTTCAAAAAAATGTATCCTCTAAGTGTAAGTGTAAGTCTAAATAGTGATGTATTTGGTAGTGTGTCTCATTTTTAAGAAACCAGAGTGTCATCGTCATTAAGTTGCCAACCCTGACGGTTAAAATTCGAACGGGTGGCAGCCCTGTACAGGGTGAACGTACCCGTACGTATTAAAATGCTAATGCGGCTTGTAAACATTCACACCTCGCGTTGTTTACAACGCAATAGGTTTCCGAACGAGATGCTATCAACCACTTCTCTGTCTAGTTCCTATTAAATCATACAAGGGATTATTTTTTGTGTTTATAGATCACGTGGGTGATTGCGACGACATTGCGTTACCATAGACAATTTCGTTGTACATCAGCTCAACTACAATGGCGGACTTTTCCCGCCAACTTATATCAGTGACGTTTAGTTTTTATGGTTATATTTTTTGGTGACGTATTATACAATATAGTTCTTTTAAAACGGGAAACAGGTGTGACGATATGTATGTATGTACGTCTGATTGTCCCTTCAGTCCATCTTGGACATCTGTGATGAGTTAATGAGTCCTAAAAAGGAAAAGTTCCATGTCCAGCTTTGGGATTTATATAAAAATTATGAGCATATGTTAGTAAAGAAAATATTTGGCTTATATTCTATTATTACCCCATACTACTTATACTCCATAACTAGAGTGATATGAAATAAATGCCTGTATGCTTTTAAATTGACTGCAACTGCATTGCTGTTTTGGTAGAATGGCTAATTGCCATCAAAGAGAAGAAGGAGACATGTCAATAATGGCTCGCAGGAGAGAAAACAATAAATTGTAGACTTGATTGTATAATAGACTTTATAATATTATGAACATGGTTGTTACATCATCCCAATCAGCTAAAACTAATAACAGAATATATAATGTTTGTAATTTTTAATTATTTAATTTACCATTGATTAAGTTAAATTTACTACAAAAATCCTCCTATTAAACTATACGACCAATAACTAAAATTCAACTAAATAAGGTAGCGCATTCACAAAAATTATAACTAATAGTAAAATATGGGACAAAGAAAATACAGAATTTAATGGTCTCAAACTAAATGAAACCTTTCTGTTGTGATCTTAAAACTAAAGAGTTTACAATCGTGACTGCAGTTTTGCAGGCGCATTTTATTAATCGAAATAGCAAAGCTGCAATTCAGAAGTCGGTATTTTGCATTTGACGTCTTACAACATTTTTGACGTCAAATCTATGTGGACAGTCAAAACTTTTACTTAGTCGTCGACGTCAAATGTTTTAACTATCATTTTTACATCATCATTTCTTTTCTTTTCTTTGATGGCAATTAATTACAACTATTATGCCAATGTCAAGTAAAATACAATAATATCCAATCTTTTGAAATGTAACTAGTCTGCTTATCACATTACGTCTTGATAAAATGGTGGCTATTCAACCAAAACCTTCTATGGACTTATTCAGTCAACTTAAAAAGTTACGATACACGCATTTATTTCATATCACTTCACTTATATGCCTTAATCGAACTACATTGATTAAACAATAGAACTGATGATAATATAAGATTATGAAAATTAAATTAAAACACAACGTCACTGATGTAAGTTGGCGGGAAAAGTCCTATATTATCATTTATTTTCAGCGCTGTCTGTGGTAAGTTCTCTTATATCTTTACTCAAAAATAAGTAACTCGATATGTTTAAAAATCACAAAGGAAGATTTATTTTTGACTAGAGTTTAAGACCAGAATCGTTTACTTATATAGTATGTAAAAACTTCATCCAAACTGGTCTTAAAAAGTAATTAATTACCTATGCATCGGCCTTCGCAGTTTATGTAGATAAATAAAACGAATGACCGTTGCAGTACAATAAACATTCTGATTAATATTTTATCAGAATCGATTTACAATCGAGTCATGTTTCACAGCAGGTTTTGTTGGTTTTTATTCGATTGATATTTAGTGTTTTTGATTTGGTTTGTTTTCGACATGCACGACCTCTCAGACAGTGAGTGGTGCAAAAACTAACAAGGATAAATCGCCCACAGAGAATTTTTATTGACGTATTAAATATATACATTTAGTATTCAATGTTTTAGTGTTTCGAATCTGCGTAATTTATGTTAATTGCGTATCTACAATATATTTTGTTTTTAAATTTAGGGCTGATTTTTAATATATACTGAAATTGAAACTACAGTTATAACGACACAATTATATATGTGGACATATATAATTGTGTCGTTATAACTGTAGAATCTTACTTAGAATAGAACCGCGAGCAGTAACCGTGAAAAGAAGAATAATGATGTGTGTTTTACTAAGGGATGTGAAAAATTACAGAGTAACTAGTCTAATTCATACGTTTTTTAAATTCGTATAGGTTTGTTAACTTTTCGAACCAAATACAAATTGACTATTTTATTATATCTAAATAGTAGACGGTAAAAATCTTATTATATTAATAGTAATAATTATTACTATTTTAGTCACATCGCGGCCCTGGTATCGAGTTGTCGTTTGCATAATGCGTCTCATCACGACATCCGTTAGAAGTAATTTGCGAATCATTTGAATCAGGAATGTCTCTTTATTCATAAATAGCGATTCGATTTGACTGTGAATGAGGAAAAATTACAATCTGTTTTGTATTTCTTAGCTGTATTTATTCGAGCGTTGTGTTTATGGTTTATAATCTGTATTCATCGTTGAATATGTCTAGTTTGTTCTTTCTTTTCTTCTTTGGTGGCAATTATTTATAACTATTTTGCCAGTTTCAAGTAAAATACAATAATATCCAGTATCTTGAAATATGCTAGTCAGCTTATCACGTTACGTCTTGATAAAATGGTGGCTATTTTACATAAACCTTCTATGGGTTCTGCAGTCAATTTAAAAATTTCACGATACACGCATTTTTTTCATACCACTCCACATATATGCCTTGGTTATACTATATCGTAAATTGGCGGGAAGAGTCTAGACTTTTCTCTTCAAATTTTATAACTGATGTTGTGTGTTTACATCAGTAATATTGTTTAATTCTAGTGGCATTTTGTGATAACGTTTGATTAAGGCGTATAAGTGGAGTGTAATAAAATAATAATCAAATTATACGTGTATCGTAACTTTTCTAGTTGATTCCATAGTTTTTAGAAGGTTTTGGTAGAATAGCCACCATTGAGCCAAGACGTAACGTGACAAGCTGAATCGTACATTTAAAGATATTTGATGTTATTGTATTTTATTAGACACTAAAAATAAAAAACTACGTTGGCGAATTCAGGGGTAATAACAAATAACAATTTAAGTGTTAGCAAATTCCGATCTTTAGTAATGTTTTTAAAATCAGCGTTATGATTATTTGATGCTGAAATTTATGATAACTTTTATAGCGTTTCCTGAATACCACCACTGAAAACGGGGTTTTGTCATAAGCCACGTCTTTTAGATCTTATTTTTACGGCGCCGAAACGTGGACGCTGACAGCCCGTCTGCTTCAGAGTCGCTCAGAAAGTTATGGAGAGAGCTATGCTCGGAGATTTTCTGGTAGATATGATTCGGAATGAACAAATCTTTCAGAGAACTAAAGTCACCGACATAGCATTTCGAATTAGTAAAGTAAAGCCCAGCAATGGGATGGTTACGTTTGTCGGAGATACGACAATCGTTGGAGCAGAGGAGTGCTGGAGTGGAGCCATCTTCAGGTATAGTAGACTCTACGGAAGACAACCGAAAAGTCTTTTAGATGCAAGTTTTTTTTCTTGTTTTATAAATGACGTCAGTGGAACACGCAATGAAAAACATTGTAATAAAAAAGAGTTATTACAGATAGACATTTTTTAATTATAAATATATATGTATTGGTGTTAGTATTGGTATGTAGGATGCAAGGTCATAGTAAGGTTGAACGTGTTTTTGAAACTTCGTGGAACTTACTTGCAAACAACATACAATACCGTGCGGCTGTCATGTGCATAGATCTTTTAGTTACTGACGTGTAATTCATCATAGACCTCTTCAACTGTCAAGATTATTGAGTCGTGGTATTTCGGGGGCAGGGATCATAAACCTTTTTCAATGTACCTACTAATATTAAAAATGGAAATATGACCTTAAAAGGAAAGGAAATACGATGGAAATTTTTACAACACATTTGTACTACTTACACACTTTTCACTTTCCATTTTATTTCTCAATATATATATATATATATATATATATATATATATATATATATATATATATATATATATATATATATATATATAATATAAGAGGTTGAAATTTGAATATTGCGAATGTAAAAAAAAAAGTAATGTTTTAATGCATTAGTGATACATTTATGAATGTATCACTACACTACCTAATATCAGGGAGTGGACCGGGATAGCGGGTGCTCCTCGCGAAGGAGGAGGAGAGTTGTGCTGAATTGGCTGCCAACCTTCGCAAGTCGGAGAGGCACTATTAGAAGATGAAAAAGGGCATGTTTATATGCATTTATTAATGTTTTCTTCTTATGGTCCTTTGTACCCGAGGTGGGGCAGAGGGCGTCCACAGTGCTTCCCCATTGAGTGACGCGCTTCACTTCAGGCCACGTCAACCCGATGGATTTCATCTCGACCGCTACTGAGCGCTTCCAGGTGTGTTTGGGTCGGCCTCAGCTTCCTTTTCCCTTGAGGAGTCCAATCCAGGCGCTGGATTGGACATTTATTAATGTTATAAATTAAAATATAAGCAAATATTTTATTTTTATTTCATTTTATGGGAAAAAGTTTGGTCAATTACAATAAAATGTTTTGAAGAAAAAACAAAAAACATCTTTAATGGAGTCAGGCGTTACTTCGCGGAAATCCATCACTATATGGACAGTCAAAAGTTTTACTTAGCTAAGATCCGCGACAAGACTTGTCGCGGATCTTAGCTGAGTAAAACTTTTGACTGTCCATATAAAAAACACCTGTCTAAAGCGAACCAGTACCCACCATCAGTGTACCACACACACCAATATCACTGGTGTAATGAATAATTCATGTCATAACTTGTTCCCCGTGCAACAAATATTCGACACCGTCTTCCACAACATCATCACTATAATATTCTTTAATTCCATCTCGACAAAGTCCAAATTGGCCTGCGTATAAATAACGCAAGTGCTTCCGCTGCGTTGCTTTTTGCAAATCGAACATTTTGTCCTTGTGGTGTTATTTATTGATTGTTCCGACGTATACGATACTGGGATCTCTCTTCTGGCCACCTCAGTCTTTTAGTCGTCGATGTAAGGCCCGGAATCTGACATAAGCAAACTATCGTCCCAGGCAAGAAGTTTTTTTTTGATGCCAGGACAGGCAAACGAGCAGGCGTGTCACCTGATACGGAAAGCAATCAACGCCGCCAATAGACTTCCGCAGCGCCTTACGCAGTGCGAAAGCGTTGCCGATCTTGAAGGAAAGTGTCATTATGGGAGTGGGAATTGGAGGGGTAGAGGAAGGGGGAGGGTGTTGGGCCTCCGGGACTCGGCCGCTCACCGTACGAAGCGCGGTAGGTAAGCTATCACTCAGACGCCGGTTTTCTGCGGGAGTATGGTACTTCCCCGGGCGAGCCGGCCCATTCGTGCTACAGACAAATCTTATGCCATTATTAACAAAGTATTCGTCTGCAGCGTGGCTCTACCACTATAATTTTTTTTTGATAAAGTTATTTTTTTTAATGACAAGGCAGGCAAACGAGCATGCACCGTAAGTGATCATCGCTAGCCATAGAAATCCGCAATGATGTAAGCGTCTCAAATGTATTGCCGGGTTAAGTTGTCATTATTAATAAATGGAGACAATAAAAAAAATATGAATTCGGAAAATGTTTGAAGTACAGGATGTCTGGTGGCAGGATTAGGTTTTCAAACATTATCATCATCATCAACAGCCTGTGGCAGTCCACTACTGGACATAGGCCTCCCCCATGAAGCGCCATCTAGCCCGATCTTCGGCTACACGCATCCAGTTTCTGCCGGTCGCCCTGCGGAGATCGTTACACCATCCAGCCTTTTTTTTATTATTACGACCAAAATTACATAAAATCATTACAAATTGTAGCCTATATGTTATTCCGATGTATAACCTATATTACTGTAAAGTTTCAACCAAATCCGTCCAGTGGTTTTTTCGTGAAAGAGTAACAAACATACATCCATACTCACAAACTTTCGCATTTATAATATTAGTAGGATTGTGCCACCGGGCATCCTGTATCAGTGGATCCTTGTTCGCCAAAGCGTTAAGCGTTCGCCTCAAACGGAGCGAACTATCGCGTCGCGCCGCAAATCACCCGACTGCACCGGTTTTTCGCCCATTACCCGCAATCGCTAAACCACAACCACCTTCAGTCACCCGTGACTGAAGGTGGCTGCCGTGCTAGAGACGTACCAGACAGTATTTGAGAGCACATACGACACCTTCGTATTTAGATTGAAAAATAATTGCATTTTCGTAGTGGTAGAGCCACGCTGCAGACGAATACCTTGTCAAGAATGGCATATTATTTGTCTGTAGCGTGAATGTGCCGGCTCCCCCGGGGAAGTACCACACTCCCGTAGAAAAACGGCGTCTGAGTGGTAGCTTAGTTACCGCGCTTCGTACGGTGAGCGGTTGAGATCCGGAGGCCCAACCCCCCCTCACCCCTCACATAATCACACATTCCTTAAAGGCCGGCGACGCCTCTGCACTGCCTATGGCACTGCGGATGTTTATGTGCGGCTTTGATTGCTTTCCAACAGGTGACACGCCTGCTTGTTTGCTCTCCTATACCATAACAAAAATTGAGATACCTAAATATACACCTTGTCAAGGGGTAACTTTGACTGATAGAATAGTTAGGAGAGGGATGTCGGGTAAAAGACGGTGTCGTGACATAAGTTGAAAGAGGGAAAATTACTAAGATGATTTGAACACATATAAAGGTGAATGAATATATATTTTTTTATATATATTAACGCTTATCCCCCGCAGGGGTTGGCAGAGACCACAGAGCTCCATCCGCTGCCATTCATCGCAGCGAAACGGCTCGTCATTGGTCGCTTTTCGCCCTCGTGAGAATCAGGACCTGACGGGTGGCGAACCACGTCGCCGTCATTTTCGACAAATTAGGTATATTAAATTCGTCTTAGTGAATCCCACGAGCCGCAAGGGAGGATGGAGGTCAGCCCCAACAGAGCCCTGCATGCTGAGGTAAGGCATCATAGTACCCGGGGGAGCCCGATCCCGAGACGATCGGCACGCTTGCGACTAGGCTGCCCCTAGCCATGCATCCATTGGCACGGCAGACCGTGGATTGGCGGAAAGGAAAGGAAGGACAGAGAAGAAAGGAAGGGGCAGGAAAGGAAATAAGGATTGGGGGGTTACCAGACTCTGAATAAACATTTATAAATCCATATAGATATTTATTCCGATGCGGGAATCGAATCCGCGACCATTGACTCCGTGGGCGGAGGGCCCCGCCACTGAGCCAATCGGTCGTCACACGTCACACGAACACGAACACATATAAAGGTGAATGAATATATATTTTTATATATATATTAACGCTTATCCCCCGCAGGGGTTGGCAGAGACCACGGAGTTCCATCCGCTACCATTCATCGCAGCGAAACGGCTCTCCATTGGTCGCTTCCCGCCTTCGTGAGAATCAGGACGTGACGGGTTGCGAACTACGTCGCCGTCATTTTTCAACAAATTAGGAATATTAAATTTGTCTTGGTGAATCCCACGAGCCGC
Organism: Baronia brevicornis; assembly: GCA_031353405.1. Classification (NCBI taxonomy): domain Eukaryota; kingdom Metazoa; phylum Arthropoda; class Insecta; order Lepidoptera; family Papilionidae; genus Baronia; species Baronia brevicornis. The sequence goes on from JASFAT010001913.1 coordinate 161,933, forward strand.
AAGGGAGGATGGAGGTCAGCCCCAACAGAGCCCCGCATGCTGAGGTAAAGCACCATAGTCCCCGGGGGAGAGGGAAAGAGAAGAAAGGAAAGGGCAGGAACGGAAACGCAGATTGAAGGGTTACCAGACTCGAAATAAATATTTATAAATCCATATATATATATTTATTCCGATGCGGGAATCGAACCCGCGACCATTGACTCCGTGGGCGGAGGGCCCCGCTACTGAGCCAATCGGTTGTCAATGAATATATATATATATAATAGTTTGATTAAAGTGTATAAGTGGAGTGATATGAAATAAATGTGTATATCGTGACTTTTTAAGTTGACCACAAAAGTCCATAGAAGGTTTTGGTAGAATAACCGCCATTTTATGAAAACGTAACGTGGCAAGTGAACTATAAAAATTTACAAGACGGAGTCGAAAGCGCTTGAAATCAGAGCCGTTAAAGGATTAAAAACAAAATCACCTCATGTTTTATTTTAGCTTGCAGCCACCAAGCGCTGAACTGGTGCTAACATAGCATCCAGATTCATTACTAACGGGTGAATCGCTATGACTACTTCGTAAATTTTTCTTTCATGGCGGAAGCACTAGTTCATAATAAACCGTAGGACATTTTCCCACCGCACCGGCTGGAGGGTTGAAGACCACAGAACACTTCTACAATAGAGATTCCAAAGCAGCATTTTTATACGCCACATACTCTCAGTGTTGCACAGATCTATTTAAGCCATACAGCTTATATCTTAGCGACATACCTTCTCTTATATGACACAGAAGCTTTGAGTTATTTCAAATTTTAATATTTCTTTGACATAAAGACTGTTCATTACTTTTCTAAAATATAATATCTTAAAAATCAAGCATCTTACAGTCACTTTGTGCTAAGATTTATCTGAAGATGGCGTAAAAAGCTCTGCAAGTATTATATTTTCTTATTTATCTATGTATTTTCATACTTTAAATGGAAGTCTTAATTGCTACTAAAACTGACTTGTGTCTGTTATTAGAACGCCCGTTAATGTGTAATATTTTCGAAATCATTGTCTGCCAGACCAACTAACAAAAAAAAAAAATAATTAAAAAAATAAAGGAAGTTTGATTTACTCTAGTCACTTTTATGAGCGAGGGTCGATTCTGAGTATAGCAGAGGGTGGATATTAATGAAAAAATGGCTAAAATTGTATTAAACATTTTTACATCCTATTTTTAGCTATATAGACGACCGATTGGCTCAGTGGCGGGGCTCTCCGCCCGCGGAGTCAATGGTCGCGGGTTCGATTCCCGCATCGGAATAAATATTTATATGGATTTTTAAATGTTTATTCCGTGTCTGGTAACCCCCCCCAATCCGCATTTCCTTTCCTGCCCCTTCCTTTCTTCTCTATCCTTTCCCTTCCACTCCGCCAATCCACGGTCTGCCGTACCAATGGATGCGTGGCTAGGGGCGAGCCTAGTCGTAAACGTGCCGATCGTCCCGGGGTCGGGCTCCCTCGGGGACTATGGTGCCTTACCTCAGCATGCAGGGCTCTGCTGGGGCTGACCTCCATCCTCCCTTGCGGCTCGTGGGATTCACTAAAGACGAATTTAATATACCTAATTTGTCGAAAATGACGGCGACGTGGTTCGCCACCCGTCACGTCCTGATTCTCACGAGGGCGAAAAGCGACCAATGACGAGCCGTTTCGCTGCAATGAATGGCAGCGGATGGAGCTCTGTGGTCTCTGCCAACCCCTGCGGGGGATAAGCGTGAATATATATATATAAAAAAAAAACATCCTATTTTTATCTTATTTACTATTTGTTTAATTTTTATAAAAAAGAAAACATACAAAAAAGGAGACATATTTATTATCATTAATAATAATAATGTGCATTTGTTTTCTTTTCAATAATAATAATGTGCACTTGTTTTCTTTTCAATAATAATATTTACATTTATTATACATTACATTTAATTTTTTTTTAATATTATTAAACGGCATATACAAACTTTTTTTGTGCATCGTCGTGGTGAGGTGTGGGTGTACGTATAGTGGGTGCGTGTGCTCAAATTGTGTGTGTGTTGTGGGTAGTGTAAGTGTTTTGTGTCAACTACCGTCTATACTGTAGACGCGGTATGGACATGCGCGATGTGCAAAAAAATCTCTCTGTGCGCTTAATTTGTCTGTGCGCGCGTACACAACAAATTGTAGCGACACCCGGCAGCCGGTAATGGTTGCCGGTGATAATTTATACCGTAATTAAACCGGTTATTGCACTGCGGAGACGAGGCCGCGTAGCGACCCGAGCGGTGGAATGGACTCGACTCGTTTTCATGGGGACCAGCACTCCGCACCGACACATATAACTTACTCTAAATACACCACAACAAAGTGTTGGAACAACTTACCACCACCTCTTCGTGACTTGTATACTATAAATATGTTAAAAAAAAACATCATCATCATCATCATCAAGGTATTACAGCGGTGGGTGGGTCTTAGCCTGGTCCAGTAAATTTTTCCAGTCGGATCTTCGTTTAGCTTTTTCCCTCCAGCCTCTCACACCGATTGTCCTTAAGTCGTCCTCGATTCCATCTAGCCATCTGAGCTTAGGTCTTCCGCGGTTTCTACGACCATCTGGTTTGCCGTCAAATAGGCGGTTGAGTACTCTAGACTCGTCCATCTGTAACACGTGCCCAGCCCAACTCATAAAAAAAATACAAAAACTTATACACCGCTGAAATTAACTGTTTTTGAATGATTAGAAGTTGTAGAGCCATGCTGCAGACGAATATTTTGTCAAGAATGGCATATTATTTGTCTGTAGCATGAATGGGCCGTCTCGCCCGGGGAAGTACCACACTCCCGCAGAAAATCGGCGTCTGAGTGGTGTAGCTTAGCTAACGCGCTCCGTCCAGTGAGCAGTTGAGTTACGGAGGCCCAACCTCTTCCTCCTTCTCTCCCACTCCCATACTGACACTTTCCTTAAAGGTCGATAACGCCTGTGGCGCTGCGGATGTCTATGGGCGGCGTTGATTGCTTTCCATCAGGTGACACGCCTGCTCGTTTGCCTTGCTATCCCATAAAAAATGTCCATGGGTAGCCCATTCTCGTTTGCATCCACATTTAATAAAAAAAAAAATACGATTAACACCAAATCAAACAAGTGACTCTTGTTACTCATACACCAGACACGGGACAGGACATCACAACTGCCTTCATACAACGAAAGGTATAAGCAGATAGTCCATATATTTTTGGAATCAGTTGACACGCACCCCGGGCCCGGGCACGACTGGGTAAACATCGACGAGGTGGCACGGACGGAGAGACAAATATAATCGTTTGTGTGCTGCATAACTTCGTTTTTCTGTGACAATTTTTCCTTTACACCAATTTTTGCACTTAATTCTCGACTCTGTTGCATACGATTTAAGGTTCATTGTCGTTTTGCGTTAATTTGGATAGTGTATGTGCGATTTACACAATTTATTATTAAGCTATTTCTCGTCCACTTATTACAATTTACATGATGTCCGCTCACGCAGGTCGCTATAGAAAAAGTGTTTATCAGGAATTGATGGTTGTTTGTCATTATAATTTGTTTCTGAAGTCATTTTTCAATAAAAAAAAAACAAACACCCTTAAGCAGTTACATGTAGGGTAGGGCGGAGCTAGTTTAGTAATTTTTCACTTAATCGTTCACAGCTCCTCAACGGTAAGTCCAAATTTCTTGTTATGTATGTTGATGGATAATTAATTTATCCTTATCCAAAAGTGTCTATAGTAATTTACTTGTAACAAATCGCATTTAAAAACTACAGCCACTTAAGTGAAAAAAGTCAGACGTGCAAGGGGTACGTTGAGCACGTCTGACTTTTTTCACTTATGTATATTTACGTCTGATTTTTTTTATTTGTATATTTTTTCACTTAACGGTACGGGTAGAATTTTTTTTTATATATTCACGCCTATCCCCCGCAGGGGTTGGCAGAGACCACAGAGTTCCATCCGCTGTCATTCATCGCAGCGAAACGGCTCGTCATTGGTCGCTTTTCGCCCTCGTGTGAATCAGGACGTGATTGGGGGGGGGAGGGTCACCAGACTCGGAATAAATATTTATAAATCTTGATTGATTGATTGATCTAGATTGAATCCGCGGGCGGAGGGCCCCGCCACTGAGCCGATCGGTCGTAGCCGTAGTCGAGCCAACATGTAATTTTTAAAATAGTTTTAATATAAAAATTCTGTTTCCCTCCACTAATAATGTAATAAAATATTACAGTATCAAAGATATACATGTAATACGCCCGTTACTATCAACTTTCACAAATTTATAGCTCAAAATGGCCGTAAAATCTACATGACCACCGACGCATCGCTCTGAGCGCGTTACGTTTTCCACACACTTACTATTCACGATTTAAAAGTCATAAATACGGTGTAATATACAATCGACTAATTTACGAATTCAAATTTATAATAATTTACGACTGTTCAAAGCATGAGAATGAATTAATAAATACATACATACATAATTTGTGACTTTTAAATCTGTGGAGGTCGTTTGAATAAATTGAAATATTTATTTATTCCTGTGGTTGGTTTCTTTAACGACCTTTGATAGATATTTAAAAAAGATAGATTTAATTTTTTATTTAAACATATAATTTTTTCAATATTTATTTTATTCATTTAATAGTAATAGGTACATTGACTCTGTTGGCTCGGTCACCTTGAGCGAATGGGCGAGGATTGGAGTGTGAAGATCAGAGGCATATTTGTGTCGACCAGATGGTCCAAGGCCAGGTCGACCCAGATATTGCTGGAGTGATCAGGTGGATGCTGACCTGCGCGAACTTCATGCCAGCAATTGGCAAGAATTAGTGCAGGACTGGGAAAGATGGAGGACTTTCGTTTCTGAGGTCAAGATCCATTTCGGGTCACTGAGCCAGCGGAGAACATAACAGTAACAATTTATAAATTATTCAAAAATATTATATACGTATTGTGAAATGAGTATAAATAATTCTTATGACGGCCAATTGGCTCAATGGCGCGGTCCCCTGTCCACAGAGTCAATGGTCGCGGGTTCGATCTCCGCATCGGAATAAATATATGTATGGCCTACAGATATTTATTTCGAGTCTGGTAACCCCGCCAATCCGCATTGGACAAGTGTTGTGGGTTAATGTATAACTTTGTTATTATTATATTTTGTATATATTTTAAAATAGTTTTAATATAAAAATTCTGTATCCCTCCACTAATAATGTAATAAAATATTACAGTATCAAAGATATTCTATATATACTCATTTCAAGATATATTTATTTCGAGTCTGGTAACCCCGCCAATCCGCATTGGACAAGCGTGGTGGGTTAATGTAAGGGAGGAGGAGGGAGGGGGAGGGGGAGGGGGAGGGGGAGGGGGAGGGGCAGAGTTGGAGGGTAGTGGGAGGGGGAGGGGGAGGTTAGGGGGAGGGGGAGGGGAGTGGGAAGGGGAGGGTGTTGGGCCTCCAGAACTCAGACCGCACACCGCACGAAGCGCGTTAGCTAAGCTACCACTCAGACGCCGGTTTTCTAAATAAAAAATAAAATATTTTTATTATAACTTTTATTTATCAAGCGTCCTATGACGTTTTTCTTTTTTTAAATTACTATTTCTGATATATATAGACGATATAGAGAGCCCATTTTGATAAGTGGGCGGTTAAGTGTGTACCGTTATGAAATTTTATGTTTTCAGTAATAGATATTAAAATTTTAACGAGTGACTGTAGGTTATTATCAAAGAACTTTAATAACGCCGTAAATATTTACAGCAGGTGTGTCTTTACGGCATTTCACAACTTTTTGTGTACGGTATTAATCTATAAAAAGGTTATATTTGTGTGTACTAAATATACATGCTATCCATGTTAGTCGATTGGCAATGCTAAATTAACGGTTGTATTCCGTAGAGTCTACTGTACCTGATGATGCCTCGTGTTGAAGAGAAACACGAGGCATCATCAGGTACAGTAGACTCTTGTCGTGTGCAAGGTGGGAAAGTGGTAGTGTGTTTGGTATCGTTGATAGTCGTTGGGATTCGGGTGGAGTGTTGCTGACGGCCGTTTTCTCGGTAAAATTTAGTTCCCCCGTTAGTTGAGTTCCCCCGTAAATCCACTTCTTCCAGTAGAACACACACATTATTATTCTTCTTAGTAATGGATTTTCGCAAAGTAACGCCCGACTCCATTAATTAATGCTAAATTATTAAATAGTACTGTATTTAGAGACATGTTATAGATATTGAGTTATTAATTCATTTTTTTACATTATAAGAATGTATATCGAAGACATAATACGTATTTGCTGTAAGTAGAAAATGACGTATTTTGGTTTTATACTCAATTTGAATGAGAAAAAAAAATTGTCGAATAGTCTCGGCCTTTTTTAAAAAAATTAAAAACTTTAAAAAAGATCGAGGCAGTTCGGCGCAGTTTTTTCTGATTAAAATGGTGTATAAAAGCAAAATACATCATTTTCTACTTACAGAAAATTTTTTTCTGTTGTCGATATAAGAAATATATCCAAATTGTATCAGGGAGTCGACCGGGATAGCGAGTGCTCAAGGACTACTGCACCCGGCAAAAGACAGAGACTTGTGCTGAATTGGCTGCAATTTTCGCTAGTTGTAGAGGAAATCTTATAAGATATAAAATAAGAATGATGTATCTTAGAAATTAAGGTTATTTCCCTTTTAATGGATTTGATTTGAGCTTCCTATTATACACACTGGACTTTTCCAGAGACTTTACATATATGATATCTAGTGGTCGAGCCACGCTGCAGACGAATAGTTTGTCAAGAATGGCAAATTATTTGTCTGTAGCATGAATGGGCCGGCTCGTCCGAGGTAGTAACACACTCCCACAGAAAATCGGCGTCTGAGTTAGCTCAGCTCAGAATGAGTGGTTAGCAGAGCTCAGTTACCGCTCAGACGCCGCTTCTTCTGGTGAGCGGTTGAGTTCCGGAGGCCTTCCCCTTCCCCAACCCTCTCTCGCTCATAATGATACTTTCCTTAAAGGGCAACGTTTCTGCACTGACTATGGCACTGCAGATGTCTTTGAGTGGCGTTGATTGCTTTCCATCAGTTGACGCGCCTGCCCGTTTGCCTTTTTATTCCATAAAAAAAATATATTATATCTATTGTTTTCCTTTTTTGTTTTTGTTTCATTTAACTAACAAAAAATTGTATATTATATAATATAAAAATTCTCATTAACTATTCCAAGATAGCTAACAATGCAAAATTATAATTAAAAAACTAATTATGGGATAAAAACCAGTCAATAATAAATTTTCTGAGAAATAATTCTTATTTATTATCAAATTATGTTTAAATATTATATATCTTCGGCGATATAAATCTTATTAATGTAAATATCAAATTTACATAATTGATTTTAATTTTAAATATAACCTAAAATTTGGAGCAAATCTAATGTAAGGTATACACGAATATATCAAATATAAGTTTTAAGTACATTAAATTGGAATTTGTATTGTCCCAACATTTAAGAATGGGGCAAACAAAATTTTATAGTGTGATAAAATGTATTCTATAGCGCGCGTGGGTCGGCCGTTTCAATTTCGAAATGAACCGTATAAATTCAAATTTGGCAGCGACCGCCATTGTGCAAACAATATTTTTTTTTTAAAAACGCGATTGTGTAAATGACGCCTTGTTCCGATTGGCCAGCGGGCGGCACCGTGACTCCATCCAAATATGATAATGCTCTCGTAAAATGAAACTCTTTTTGGTTTTAGTGATGTGCTCGCATACATACATGAGACATGTTACTAAATGTCTCATGTAACTAGATCAAATCAGATAACTATCGTTTTTATCCTGCGGCAGTCCAATACTAGGCATAATAAGCCTCCCCGAAGGTTCACTACCTAGCACTATCTACGGCTACAAGCTACCTGCGTAGATCGTCACTCCATCAAACCAGGGGTCTCACTCTACGTTTACCTGGATGCGATTTCCACTTCAAGATCCAACTCCAACGGTTGTCTGTTATACCGATAATCCGATGGTATGGCATGTTTATATTGTAAACAAAAGATGTACACTTACTTTGCTAAGATCCGCAAATACATCCACACCACAACATCCGTGTATTCGCGTATCTTGACTAACAAAGTAAGTTTGAGCGAGAGCGAAACAGAGCGAGAGAGCGAGAGAGAGAGCAAGAGAGAGCGAGAGCGAGAGAGAGCGAGATTTGAGATATTGGAGTCAGGCATTACCTATTTTGCGGAAATCCATTACTATCAACAACACCAAGCACTCACCTCCACTTTTCCAATGTCGTGTGCAATGTGGGAAAGTGGTGGTGTGTGTTTGGTGTTGGTATTGTTGATAGTGGTTGGAAAGTGCAGAGTTGCTGACGGGCGTTTTTACGATAAGATTTAGTTTAAGTTCCTCGTAAATACACTTCTTCCAGTATAAAATACACATTATAATTTTTCTGTTCTTGTATGCTTGTCGCGGATCTTAGCTAAGTAAAAGTTCTGACTGTCAACATGATAAAAAAAAGTGATAAAAAATTAAGTAGAACCTTTGAAGAAAAACAACAACAATTCACATCACTAGCGAACGCGTCGTTCTGCAGAAACAAAACTTCTCAGACGTGTTTTATGATCATTTTTAATTTGAAATACGACTGGCCCGTCTGAGGCATTAAAACTTTAAAAACAATAAAGGGCCGCTTAATAAAATGCATATAAAATGTGGAGTGCTGACAAAACTTAGATTAAAATATTTTATATCTGTGGCACGATCCAAGTTTTAGGTTAACAAAGTAGTTACTGGGATTTTTCCCGCCAACTTACATCAATGACTTTGTGTTTTTATTTCATTTTCATAATCTTATGTCATTATCATTTATATTGTATAATTGTGGTGGTGTAATATACAATATAGTTCGATTAAGGCGTATACGAGAAGTGATATGAAATAAATGCGTGTATCGTGACTTTTTAAGTTGACTGAAAAAGTCCATAGAAGGTTTTGGTAGAATAGTCACCATTTTATCAAGTCATAACATGATAAGCTAACTAGTTATATTTCAAGAGATATGATTTTATCGTATTATACTTGACACTGGCATAATAGTTATAACTAATTGCTATCAAAGCAAAAAGAAAAAGTAGTTGCTGTCAAAGCATTGTGAATGGTAAACGTTGGAAAGAAGATTGTAATGGCGGATATTCTCAACCTCTTATTTGTAAGCAAAAAGCGACATTGCAATCTTAAAAAAATAAGGCTACACATTTCTTAAAGACTTGCAAAGTTTCTGCAAAGTCTATGGTACTGTGGATGTCTTTAGGTGGCGTTGATTGTTTTTCATCAAGTGTTTGCTTACTATCCCATAAAAAAATAAGATATTTTGAGTTCAGTATAAATCACTTAAAAAGGAAAACATAATGAGATTTTTATTTTACATAATTTATAAGTGATAAATAGAATGTATTCAAAATATTTTACACTTACAATTGACGCCAAAAGTGCCAAACTGTTTCAGTACTTAATTGTCATATAAGCTCAGAAAAATGTTGGCGTCATTTTAAAGCATATCGTTGGCCGGAAATGAATGGCACCAGTACCACTGGCGAGACATTATCTGATCGTCTCGCAGGAGGTCTTCGCCTTTTCGGACAAAGGTGCGACTACAAAGACTCAGCGAGACATGTTTACATAGGAGGTGGCTGTAACGCGGGCGGTCTGTGCCTGCCTCTTCTGTCGGTCAAAATAGAATAACGATGTTAAGTTGTCAAAAATATTATGTAGTAGGTAATATTTAATATTGAACTTTTCCCGCCAACATACATCAGTGACGTTGTGTTTTTATTTCATTTTTATAATGTTTTATTATTATATTATCAGTTATATTGTTTAATTATTGTGGCGTATGATACAATATAGTTCGATTAAGGTGTATAAGTGAAGTGATATGAAATAAATGCATGTATCGTAACTTTTTAAGTAGACTGAAAAAGTCCATAAACGGTTTTGGTAAAATAGCCACCATTTTATTAAGACCTAACGTGATAAGCTGACTTGGAACATTTCAAGAGATTGGATATTATTTTATTTTATGTGACACTGGCATAATAGTTGTAACTAATTGCCATCAAAGAAAAGAAAAAAAAAGAATAATGATGTTAAGTTGTCAAAAATATTTTGCAGTAGGCAATATTTAATATTGAACTTTTCATGCCAACTTACATCAGTGACGTTCTGTTTTTATTTCATTTTTATACTCTTTTATTAATATATTATCAGTTATATTGTTTAATTTTTGTGGCGTATTATACAATAGAGTTCGATTAAGTTGTATAAGTGAAATAATATGAAATAAATGCGTGTATCGTTAAGTTGATTGAAACGTCCATAGAAAGTTTTTGGTAGTTTGTAGAGTTTGGTAGTAGTGTTTGGTAGCAATTTTACGAAAAACTTCTATGGACTTTTTCAGTCAATTTAAAAAGTCACAATATACGCATTTATTTCACATCATTTCATTTAAACGTCTCGACCGAATTATATTAGATAATACACTACCACAATTAAACAATATAACTGATAATAATATTAGATTATAAAAATGAAATAAAAACACAACGTCACTGATGTAAGTTGGCGGGAAAAGTCCTTGCTACATATGTTAATAACTTATGATAACGTGAATTGAGAAAAATAAAAACGGGGCAAAGGTATTGTTGTAAACGCGCCAAAAATAATGATATTAAAACATACATGACTCTTTTAATTTTTAGTAAATTACTTTAAAACGTTTGACATGATTTTTTATTTTATCTAATATCCTAATTTGTCAGTGAGTTTCTATTTGGTTTTATAAATATCTATTTAATTGTATACATGATTAAGAAACCTTTTTTTGTACAATTGGCATCTTATAATTTATTATTTACTGTTATTTTATTTAATGTGTTTACACAATTTCCAGGACCACTGGAATTCGTTAAGAATAAAACTTATTATAAAATCCGATGCAGACATATCGATTATTTTATTAATTAAGTTAATTTGCGTGGTCCGGGGGCTCGTTATGTGAACAGAACGTGACAGAACCGATCGATTAGACTCCCTCCGTGCGCTGCGACCCTGGTAATTGGAACCGAAACACAGAAATATCCACGGATATCTCCCTCCACATTAATGTTCCAAAGTCATTCGATTCATTAAGGTTCTGTACAAAAAAGGTATTAGAACCATTACTGTGAGGTCTCTATTTCTATTTATAATAGGAGGCATATGGAATAAGGCCCTCAATAAAGTATTATATAATAAATGCTTTGGTGTGATAATAAATGATTTATTTTTATTCATTTATTTACACAAATAAATCTCTTAATAACAATGTTAAAACGATAAAACATTGTTTCTATTATTTATAACATTTTCAAAAAAAATTACATTGTAGTGTTTATCTTTTAATGTTCTTTGCATACCTACATTTAAAAGTAGATTTGAATTAATGGTATGTGGAAAAAAATATGAGATCAGGAAAACGTTTTTTTTTTTATTATGGTATTTGTCAAAATGCGTACAGCCGAGCATGATATTTTTAAAAATCAGTCTTCATATAATACCGTTGCCGTGGTTTCGCTTGGTATCCGAAATTTTTGTATATACCAGAATTAACGGTTTTCATGTCGGTAGGGGAAGACCACGGAAAACATACCTTGACCATATTGTTGAAGTTTTTAAGAAAGGCCAGGTCAAGAGTACCCTTAACCGGCGGGCTTGCATGAGGAGAATAGTGAGTGTGGAGTATACCGATATATGGACGTGGAGATTGTAGCATATATAAACCCGAGGTAAATAATAGCAGAAATGATTTATTATTTGAGTGGACGTGTCGAGTGCCACTGTGACCGACGGCAGGGTTCGTTAGGCGGCCCCGCCCAAAGACCGTCCACCTGTCATTGTCAGAGCATCTACTCATTAACCGCATTTTGATGTAGAGTATCTCGACGCCTTGGTCTGCACAGCTTGTTCTCGAGTGACTCTACAATTTAGGACTGATGTCATTTTAAGTTATTTGAGATACTGCATAAATATGTATATAACTAGCTGACCCGGCAAACTACTTGAAAAATTCTTATGTCACAAAGGTACGGTACAAAATAAAGTTTGTAGTGTATATTTTCAATTTGAAACTTGCTTACTATACAAATTAATATAATATCTTTATCCCATTAAATACAACACAGATTAAATATAGTTATATAATTTTTATTATTATTAAATATTCTACTTGATGTTATTTAAAAATAGTCACGTCACAACGATCAAATATTTGACAGGTAGGAATAGTTTCTAAGGGTAAACGAAATTGTTGCTTTTAGTTTATTCCTAATATTTTTATCATATTTACTCAAACTTTTAACCTTTTAAACCTTCCCTGGACTTCCAGAAATAATTCAAAACCAAAATTAGCCAAATCGGTCCAACCGTTCTCGAGTTTTAACGAGACTAACGAACAGCAATTGATTTTTATATTTATAACAATAAGAAAATAAAGTATTTAGTATAAAATAAGAGAGATTGCTTTTGTGGACATTAAATAGGAATCTTTATAATGCCTATTCAGATTTTGTAGATAAGTTATTTTTATAATAATATGTTTAAAGATAAAAAGTAGGTAATATTTTTATGGAATAGGAAGGCAAACGAGCAGGCGTGTCGCCTGCAAGCAATCAACGCCGTCCATAAATATTCACAGTGCCATGGGCAGTGCAGAAGCGTTGCCGGCCTTTGAGGAAATTGTCATTATAGGAAAAGGGAGGGGGGTAGGGCCTCCGGAATTTAACCGCTCATTGGAAGGAGCGCGGTAGCTGAGCTACCACTCAGACGCCGGTACTTCCCCGGGCGAGACGGCCCATTTGTGCTACAGACAAATAATATGCCATTCTTGATAAAGTATTCGTCTGCAATGTGGCTCTATCACTACTATGTAATGTAAGTATATTAAGGATTTCTAATTGTTGTCAACGTATAGGCATCCCAGGTGCGAAATTCGACAATTTCATTGTTTAATTCTGCTTGATCAATGTAAAAACTTGTTTTCAAATTGTAAACGGTTAGTTATACCACTCACCGCTTCACCCAAACGACAGGTGGGATCAGTAACTCGATATCAGATGCTATCTCGAATGGTGGAAATGAGAAATGGCGGGAATGTACAAAAATGACAGCCGGGCACAGATAAAAAAAAGCAAAAAAAAAAATCTATTCCTTGGAACTGTTGGCGCGCACGTGAGATATTTACAATGATAATATTAGTTCGGTTGCGTTTCCATGAAGCGCCTGCTTTCTGGTAGGGGCGCGCTGTTGACGACATATTAATTAATAACGGAGATATCCACCACATGCTAACCGCATCGAGCCACGGATGTGCCTAGTTATATATATTATTTAATGACAAAAAATAATAGTTTTTCTTTTTTTAAATTCTAAGAGTTTGAAAATAAACTTTCAGTTCGTTTTAAATACCTTAAAACTAATAAATTTCGGAGTATTATAAAGAAAACGGCTAAATTGATAATGAATTTACAACTTTTGACTGAGTTGATGTTTGACATCGAAAAATGATATCAAAACTTTTTTTTTGCAGAGCGTTCAGTTCTCTACAAAAATCAGAAGCAGAAAAATTGTTTTTCCTGTCTTAATCCTATGAGAAATCGAAAAGTGGGTTGCGGACAACCTTAATATTAATATTAAAGGCTCATATTTTTAAAGGCCTATTTTGGCATCTAAACGAAACTGTTGAGCCTGGTTCCAAGAAACAAAGAAAAATTTTTTTTGAATCGCGTTATCTGTAAACGCGAGTTAGAACGTGATATATGAATCTGTGAACGTTTAAGATAAGACAGAGTGTGCAATCAATAAACAGCGGCGGCGGACCACTGCTGGACATAGGCCTCCACCACGAAGCGCCATCTAGCCAGATATTCGGCTTTACGCATCCAGATTCTGCCAGCCGCCCTGCGCAGATCGTCGCATCATCTAGCCGGGGGGCGTCCCACACTACGTTTACCGATACGCGGTCTTCATTTTTGAAATTGTATCTACTTACGCGACTTATATATAATAATAATTATAATGTATTATCAAATACTGGGGTGATGCCAATTATAATAAGAAATCGGAGGCAGTCATGTGGACTGCCGACAGAAGTGAAAACTTAAAACTGTATTTTGAAATTTCAAACTAATAATTGTAATATTAAATGCTGCTTTTACTAGACCGTGTTGCTGACGCGACTCACAAAACTTTATCCATCCATGAAGCGTCCAACGCACACACATAGGATCGGGTATATACAATGTGTTGGCGTGATGCGTGTATTTAGGCAGCTGTGCGCACATTAACTGTGTAAAGTATGTCTATAGCTATACTCATAGCTATAGATATACGTTAAGCGTTAGGATGTTGCTGACGCGAACCCATAGATTTTTTACCTACACAGAGTTGTGTATATAGAAGAAGAGCTATAGAAGTTTTCTCTTTCAATAAAATACAGTATTAAGTGAAAAATATTCAAAGTTTGATTTAAGTCTTCATAACCGCTTCACTGGTTATTGACTGATCTCTGATATAATCAACTCTTATTAGCTTTTCAAGTGTTGTAATTAATACACCAGAGTACCTCTCCATTCTATAATATATATATGTTTCTCACGTGCCCTGGATGTATAGCTATGTGTTATGATTCGTGATCAGAATAGAGCGTTACGCCGTATTTACACGTTCGCGCGAATGGTGGGCGAACCGAAACGAATTTTATACGTACCTATTTGTAATCTAATTTATTAATGTCATATATCGTCAGCCTTATTATCAGTAATCGTATCTCTATAAAAGTTTCTCATTTCTTACTTTGATGCCATATAACGTATAACCTTAAAGTGTATTCGATGGAATATTTCGTGTTTACCACAAAAATACCTCTTTATATAGCGGAAGATTAAATTGGTACAGAGAAAAGTGGAATAAACTAGGAGAGGCCTATGTCAAAGGACAACCTAACAAGAAAACTGGGTGCTGATGGCACTATTAATTTTATTATTTCAGTGTGTTTATTTGCTTTGTAGTTGTAAATACTTTGATAAGAATAAAGGTTTATCTTATCTAGATTTTAAATGTCAGCAAGATCACATTAAGAGCCTAAACGGGCGAAGCGGCGCGGCCTGTTTGGCCATTTAAAACAGCGACCGTAACTCCGCCGCTTTGCGCATTATATGAAGCGACTATGGGACGAAAAGTACAAACTTGCAAGCGAGGCCGGCCGAGCGGCCGAACCGCGTCTGCGAGCGGACAGGCTGAACGGCTGAAGTCGCTGTTCATAGAATTGGATGCATATGATCTCATGTAATATAACTATACAGCGGCCGCGTGGACGCATATAATCATCATACCATCATACCTCAGCATGCGGGGACTGACCTCCATCCTCCCTTGCGGCTCGTTGTATTCACTATGATGAATTTTAATAAACTTAAATTGTTAAAGAATGACGGCGACGTGGTTCGCCAAAGGTCACGTCCAGATTCCCAGGAGGGCGAGAAGCGCACGGAAAGCCGTTTAGCTACAATGAATGTGAGAGGAAGGATGGATGTAAAGATGGATGAGTGTGGAGGAAGCAAGGAAGGTGTGCCGCGATCGTAGCGGCACACCTTCCTGATCCGGAGACCTGTGGTCTCTGCCTACCCCTACGGGAAACAGGCGTGACGATATGTATGAATGAATGAATGGGCAAGAATAGAGGCGAACGCGAATGTGTAAGCGCGGCATTGCAAATTGTGCGTTTAACATGCTTGTATGTGGACGCATTTGCGTTTTTCCAATGGACCATAAACACAGCGGTGGCAGGCGCCGAACTATGGCGTTATCGGTATTCACCTAAAATACACGCGTATTTTTAAATTCGGCACACGTCGTTAATTTATTTGCCACCAATCTCAAGGTACTGGAGATGTAAGTATCCGCCAATTTTATTATTTTATCACGGCTTATGCCTCTCATACATAAACAACACTGAGATTATTTATAATTTTTCTTTATTATCGTATCAAATAGAGGTATTTTTTTAGAAATAGAAGGGTAAATAAGCTAGCGTGTCGCTTGATGGAAAACAATCAACGTCGCCTCCAGACATTCGTAACGCTGTAGGTAAAAACACACGTTATTATTTTTCTGTTTTTGTTTCCCTGTCGCGGAGTAAAAGTTCTGACTGTCCACATAATTGTTGTTACAAAGTTGTATCCGTTCGTAAATACCGTTGTAGATACTCAATTTACATTATTATTTTATTTATTGAACTTCCAATGGTGTTTACGATAATCAAAAAATGCTTTTTACTTATCATCCGCATTGTGTATATGTGCTACATCGTTCGTTTACGACGTGAAAACATTTTAAAGTTTTCTCTTTGATGTTCTTTATGTTTTTTTTTTATCTGTCCCCTCATATCGCACTCTCAGTCAATATTTTTATAATTTTAACATTCTACTACATTTTTAACATGATTGTTTTATGCGTTTCAATAAATTTGGGTAATAAGAATCATGACGGAGTTTTCCCGCCAACTTACATCAGTGACGTTGTGTTATTATTTCATTTTCATTATTATATATTATTATCAGTTAAATTGTTTAATTATGGTGGTATATTATACAATATAGTTCGATTAAGGCGTATAAGTGAAGTGATATGAAATGAATCGTGTATCGTGAATTTTTAAATTGACTGAAAAAGTTCGTAGGTTTTGGTAGAATAGCCACCATTTTGTCAAGACGTAACGTGACAAACTGACTAGTTACACTACAAAAGATTTGATATTATTGTAATTTACTTGACACTGGCATAATAGGTATAACTAGTTGCTATCAAAGAAAAGAAAAGAAAAAAGAACCGTGACACACTTGAAGATAGGATACTAAAGATAAAAGTGACGCAAATTCGCAAATATATTGTAGATAATAATAAAAAAAAAAAATATTAGTTATGGGTGGTAAAGTGCGACCGATTGGCTCAGTGTCGGGGCCCTCCGTCCGCGGAGTCAATGGTCGCGGGTTCGATTCCCGCATCGGAATAAATATTTATATGGATTTATAAATGTTTATTCCGAGTCTTGTAACCCCCCAATCCGCATTTCCTTTCCTGCCCCTTCCTTTCTTCTCTATCCTTTCCCTTCCTCTCCGCCAATCCACGGTCTGCCATGCCAATGGATGCGTGGCTAGGGGCGAGCCTAGTCGCAAGCGTGCTGATCGTCCCGGGGTCGAGCTCCCCCGGAGTCTATGGTGCCTTACCTCAGCATGCAGAGCTCTGCTGGGACTGACCTTCATCCTCCCTTGCGGCTCGTGGGATTCACTAAGACGAATTTAATATACCTAATTTGTCGAAAAATGACGGCGACGTGGTTCGCCACCCGTCACGTCCTGATTCTCACGAGGGCGAAAAGCGACCAATGACGTGCTGTTTCGCTGCGATGAATGGCAGCGGATGGAGCTCTGTGGTCACTGCCAACCCCTGCGGGGCATAGGCGTGAATATATAATAAAGTGCACAGGAATCAAATGATTAGTATTTTTTTAAATGAAGTCTCTATTCAAACATTTGCATAACATAAATCATTGGACCTGCGGTAATCCGGACCCTATCTAATCCGGCGTCCCTTGTAATCCGACATGCATATCACTGTTGATTGTACATACAAATTTCGGCAATTTTTTATAAAATATTAGCTCTCCATCGTGATGTTTAATTTATTAAATTCCTTATTCATATTATTTATGTACTTAATTATGTAGTATGATTAGTAGTTCAAATAGATTGCTTGATTTTTAATTTTGCAGATAACATAACTATTATTCAAAAAATTCCAGACTACATATAATCCGACAAATTCGATAATCCGACATCGCCCTGCAAAACGTTTGTTGGACTACCGTGGGTCCACTGTACATAGAATACTGCGGTAGCGTGGTTTCAAATAAATTTTTTGTTTTAAATTTTTATACTTCTCACTGCTAGTTTATTAAAGAATGTATTGTAAATCACCACGTATGTCTCAGACTGATTGCCAGGACACCTAGACTAGGAATAAATACCTAGAGGCCACATCACATCTTTAGTATTTATCTCGATGAGATAATTCCACCATTGATTCCGAAAGCGGTAATCTTGACATATAAGTAGTGTAGATCTAGTGTGATCTTATGAATCTAAAGCATTTTTTATCTGTTATATCTATAAGGTTTATGATTGTCTATGCGCGGCATTAATTATTTTTCATCAGGCGATGCGCTTGCGCTTGCATCCATATACGTTAATAAATAATCAAATATTACTAATAATTGATTGGTCAGAGGAAAGTTAAGCTTCTGTTTAAAGCAATTTATAGAGAAGTGGCAAAAAATGATCATTGAGCACTTAAAAGCCGAACACAAAAGCCCCAAAGCTGTCATTATTAGGTTATACGGAGAAATTGAATTGTTAAAGTGGACAACGCTTTCACAAAGACGCCGGAAGAGATTCATCACAATTGTCAGGTAAAATATTTACTCAAGGGCAATTTGAGATAAAAGCCCATGCCAAATTCCATCATAAAGGCATTCGGCGACGCGGGCGTGCCGTATCGCGCCGACGTCCCATGAAATTGACTTTGTCACTGGCCATAAATCTTCCCGCCAAACCGGCAAAAAAAGGCAACAATATGGCGTCGCATGAACACGTTCCGATTCATGTATCAATGTTTACACAACAAGAGATTTTTTTTTGTAAATTTCTCTTAAATGTTTCTGTTTTAAAATTTTTGTGAAATTCTTTTCACTAAAAAATTTTAACTTTTGAATAGTCAGTGATTAAGACGTGAACGTTAATTCTGGTTTTTTTAATGCAAAAGAAACTAGAATTATGTATGGATCCCAGCGCAAACACGGGAAACATCTAAATGCACATAACCACAATTTCTGTTGTTAGCGAAGAGAAAGTGATCGTAATTATAAAAGAATATTTTTAGACACACGACATGGCCAAGTTGTGAATGGATGATCGTTAGTCGAATGTCTAGAAATGTCTAGAACGTTCCGTACTTTGGAAGGCATACACTGGTGTATTGAAAAAGACAACCAATAAGATTTGTTGTTACATTGGACACTGGTTTGATGATGTTGACTTGAAATTTATATTTCTTTATTAGCAATGGTTATGAGTTAAATTGTCTCAGTTTGAAGACGCGGAGTCAATGGTCGCGGGTTCGAGTAGGGATCGGAATAAATTTATGTATGGATTAAAAATATTTGTTCTGAGTCTGGTAACCCCGCCAATCCACATTGGACAAACGTGGTGGGTTAACATCCGTTCCTCCAGAAATGGAGAGGCTCGTGCTCAGCAGTGGGACATATATGGGCTGTTAAAAAAATGGGTTAAATTGTCGAATTGGAATTAATATATGTGTGATTTAAAAGAATTCCTTTATTCCGAGTCTGGGCGTCCCGACAATACACTGTATTGGATAAACATGGTGGGTTTATGTTTCGTTATCATCATTATCAGCCGATGGCACTCTACTGCTGGACATAGGCCCTACCCAAGGCGCGTCACCTAGCCCGATCTTCGGCTACACGCATCCAGTCCCTGCCAGCCGCCTTGCGCAAATCATCGCTCCATCTAGCAGGGGGGCGTCCCACACTACGTTTGTCGAGTCGCGGTCTCCACATCACGTTCTCCAACAAACGTGTCCAGCCCGTTGCCGTTCAGTCTGCTAACTTGAAGAGCTATGTTGGTGATTCTGGTTCTCTGGGGACTTTCTTCGTTTCAAATTCTATCCAGAAGCGACGAGCCCCCGTGCTTACCAGTGGAATATACGTATGTATGTATATTGACGACAGGAAACGTATTTGCTGTAAATAGCACCATTTGAATAATAAAAAACTTCGTCGTGGTCTCGTTTTATTAATTCTTTAAAAAAAAACACCAAAACCATTCGACGCAGTTTTTTTCGATTCAAATGGCGTACTAAACGAAAATACGTCATTTTCTACTTACAGCAAATTACATTTCCCGTTATCGATATACATAGGCTGTTTTAAAAAAAACAACACATTGTAAAATGTTGTACAATTGCATACGGAGAGAGATTTAGGGCGTAATTTACCCGTGACGTATGCCGTTATCGGTAAAAATTATGACGTATTTCAGCTGAATCGAATGAATTAATGTCGTGCGTATAGCAAGGCTTCCTTTACAGCGCTGGAGTGCTTCCAATAGAATAACTTTCAAGGAGAACTTTCCGCGTGTGTCTGCTTCCATAACTCTTTCGCCCGGATGGCAATAAATGTCACCGGGGACGCACTACGTAGCACTATCAATCTGGTTTTGCATCCACTATCGGGTGTCGCCATCTTGCGGCGGCCATTTTGCGAGAGCTGACGTTGCGAAATTCGCGCCAAAAAGACGTCAATATTTAAAAGGAAAACAAGAATTGGGCTGTTTTGTTTTGCGGCCAGAATATATTTTTAATTTTGTTTCTGAATATTTATTAAATTTTATCTATATTCGTATCTCAAAAGCGTTTGCTACAGCTGTGTTGTTGCTGATGTCTATGCTCGGGATTATTTATAATAAACAATATATATAAAAAAAATAATTTAAAGTCAATTCCTACTTTTTTTCAGCGATCTATACGTTTGGCCACTGATGGTATTTATTCCTAAATTTGTATCCTACTAAATATCTTATATAAGAGAAAAATTTCCTCCTGTATAAAACTAAAATTAATTATATTTACCGTCAGAAGTTTCATTTATCTCAGATCCGCGACGAACAAAAGTTTGGTGTTGGTGTTGTTGACAGTGTTTGGGAAGTGAAGAGTTGCTGACGGCCGTTTTTTCGATTGGTGATTGGATTCGAAGATGTTAATGCTGGTAGCCTATTGGCTTTAACAGCTTTATTGTATTCAGGGCCCGCGGGTTGGAAGGCCGCGGGCAAGTAAAATATAATTGGGAATCTGCGCAAATCGCAGACTCCATCGGCCTGACGCCGTGTCGGAGGTACACATGTGTGTGTGTGCTGATTTTAAACTCGCCATGATTCTACGTTAAACATGTAGGGGAGGATTGAACTTTAGTAACTATAGTCCCTATTAGTCCCATAGACCCTAAGGTCTAGGGGGTGAGAACCGACCGGGTACGTGAGAGAATCTCGTATAAGCGGCCGGTGTAGAAGTGTTCCCTACTCTACGTGCTCGGCTAGAGCCGGGGTGCGTGTGAGTGTTGGTGTCGTGAATGGATCCGAATGACGCTGTTTCGTCGTCCGGATCGTGTAGCCGTTTTTTCGATAAGATTTAACTTAAGTTCCCCGTAAATCCACTTCCACCGGTAAAAAAGACATTATCATTTTTCTATTTTTGTTTGCTTGTCGCGGATCTTAGCTAGGTGAAAGTTCTGACTGCCCACATAGTGATGGATTTCCGCAAAGTAACGCCTGACTCCATTAATCATCCTAAAATTAATTAATGAATTAATATTTGAAAAAAAATTACTGTATTAACATCAAGTGTCATCCACTAAAAGTTTAAAAAATGTATTTGAGTGGATGAATAAAAAGAATTTTACTAACGATTGCAAATTTGAACAAGGTATATAAATAAACTTTATTGGGATAGTGTGAACTTAAAGTAGGAATTAAAAAATAAAAAAAAAACAAACGGTTGGCCGCCCCTGTTCTAGAATGTACTATTCAAAATCCAGATGCAATATGCCAGCTGTAAGTTCCGTAAGCGAACCGTATCGCCCGAGTAATATAAATAAACAAACAATTTTAATTAACATAATATAATATAAACAGTGAAGTTATGGTACGTCATATACCGCCGTCTAATTCCGACCGCAAATCACGCCAATAACCACCATAATGACTTCCTCAACGTAAATACCGCGCCCGAAACCGCTCGTTTACTTGTGCAAACACACTATCGCCTGCCTGCCTGCCATACGGCACCTTTTTTCACGTATCCTCCCTTCAATCTTCAAATTTTTTCAATCCAATCTACGTGTAAGTCTTTTTGGCCAGCCTATAAAATTAACCAGCCTATAAATATACAGGAATCTATAAAATTAACTTATTTCTTTCTCTCTTTCTTTAATGGCAATTAGTTATAACTATTATGCCAGTGTCAAGTTAATTGTAATAATATCAAGTATCTTGAAATGTACTAGTCATCTTGTCACGCTACGTCTTGATAAAATGGTGGCTATTCTACCAAAACCTTCTATGGATTTTTTCAGTCAACTTAAAAAGTCACGAAACACGCGTTTATGTCATATTATTTCACTTATACACCTTAATCGAACTATATTGTATAATACACCACTACAATTAAACTAATATAACTGATGCTAATATAAGATTTTAAATATGAAATAAAAACACTACGTCACTGATGTAAGTTGGCGGGAAAAGTCCTTTAACTTACTTATTACAATATTTAACTTATATTTATATATTTTTTTCGACGTATTGAAAGCCTTGTTATATTTATTCGATATATTAAAACCCTAAAAGAGCAGTCGCCACAGCGATGGTGCGCGAGATAATTTCGTTTGTCCGCGAAAAATGTGAAACCATAGAGATAAGTTTTAAAAGAATTTAAACTAATAATATTGAAAATATCTGTGTGATACATTGAAACATAGATACATTGAAACATAGATATTCTTTATTGTACACCAAAAACAAAGTTATACAGTTATTAGTTGTAATATTTATATACAAATGGCGTTCTTATCGCTAATAGCGATTTCTTCCAGACAACCGTAAGATGGACACAATCTTAAAAAGATAATTAATAATATATAAATATAAGTATAATTATCTTTTCAACCTATAACCTTTGGTTAACCTATATTTATATGTGTATATAACCTATATTTATATACAGATATAAATATAGGTTAACCATAAATAATAAACGAAATCATATCATAGTAATAGTTGAAAAAAAAAAAAAACTTTCGTCGCATACTGTACACACTGGCCATTGGATGAGCGGCTAGGAATGTATAACGCTAATAGTTTGATATAATTAAACCATCTTTTAATTGTTTTATTTTTCAAAATATTTTAACAATTTTATCATTTAAATAATGTTATCTGTGGCAGTGATACTGGCCGTATGTTTCATGTCGTACACCCACAATAACTGCATCTCGTCTTAAAAAAAAAAAGAAACACAAAACGCGGGCCATTTAAAAATCGAAAGTTGGAAATGCAGTCACAAAACATGTCTCCCATGATTTATTTAACGCAATGTTTATGTTCCGCTCCACTCCGACAGGACGTGAATGGCGTCTGCTCGTTTTAGTTTACTCTAACCGCAAACTTAACTGTACAGTTGAACCCTGAACTAACTTCAACGTATCGCATTACGGATTGTGGAAACTTAGACGCAAAACTATCTTTGTTTGTGGTTTTATTAACCATATTATATTTGCGGATGTCTCGTCGTTCTGCTGTGAGTAATAAGGTCTAAGTTTGAGTGGATCGATGGTGATTAGGTTGGTGAGACGGTGTCGTAGGTTGGGACAATGGTGCGCGTGGGTTCGGATGCGCAGGCGCAGTCTTACGTCTCACCTTCTTTATGACTACGGTTACAAGGATTACTTCTCGTTTTTTTTTACAGATAACATGTTTACTGCTTTGTCCGGGATAATTAACAAAATTATTCACAATTTACAGACAATTTTTTTTCATGGAAACGTTTTTATGAAAGAAGAACAATTACATATTCATTCGATACGAATTTTGAACTTTCAAAAAAAAATCGATGCATAGCTAAGGGCGAGCTTAGTCGCAAGCGTGCCGACCGTCCCGGGACCGGGCTCTCCCGGGTACTATGGTGCCTTATCTCAGCATGCAGGGCTCTGCTGGGGCTGACCTCCATCCTCCCTTGCGACTCGTGGGATTCACTAAGACGAATTAAATATACCTAATTTGTTGAAAAATGACGGCGACGTGGTTCCGCCACCCGTCACGTCCTGATTCTCGAGGGCGAGGGCGAGGGCGAGGGCGAGAAGCGACCAATGGAGAGCCGTTTCGCTGCGATGAATGGTAGCGGATGGAGCTGTGTGGTCTCTGCCAAACCCTGCGGGGGAAAGGCTTGAATTTAAATAAAAAAATGGAAAGTTCATGAATGCACCGCATTCGCCGGATGTGTGGTCACTCTAATTATGACGTACACAACGCATGCAGATTCCACACAGGAGAATAATTACCGAGTATAAATAGTTATCATCGATCGTTAAACTGTGTTTTGCTGTTGATTTGTGGTCATTGACTATCACCGCTGCCACTTACACGTTTTATAGACAATAAATTAATTATTGCTTTTAATATTTGCATAACCTAGATGGCAAGCCATTTTACACTAACGAGCTGGCGTGTCACCTGATGGAAAGCAATCAACAGCCCCCATAGATATCCGCAGTGCCATAGGAATTGCGGAAGCGTTGCCGGCCTTTGAGAAATGTGTAGGCTTGTTTTTTGAAGGTTCCAATGTTCTATCGATTCAGAAATACCGCTTGAGGTAGCTGGTTCCTTAAGGTAGTGGTGCATGGAAAGAAGTTTCTGGAAAAATCAACCCTACTAGATCGCCACACATCCAGATGGTGGGGATACAACTTTGCCTTGTTAGGCGAGTTGGGCGGTAATAGAATTCAGCAGCCGGCATGTACGATTCAGCAACTATTCCATAAGGTTATATGCTTGCTCGTTTGCCTTCCTATCCCATAAAAGAATACAAATACTATATATATCAAAAGCATTGCTACATATTGATGCGTAACACATTAACACATGAAAAATCATTTTTCATAAAACAATTAAAACCTCATTTTGAAATCTCATAATCCTGATCAAGCAAGCCATTACAACTTTTAAAAATAAATTGCGTGTGCAATGCGTGACAAGAACAGTTAAAAGCAAATAGCTGCACGTGGAAAAGAGACAGGACGATGCTTACAAAAGACTAGACATTGCTGGATTATTTACGAATTTTGGGAATGCTAGAACTTTCGATCGTTTCACCTATATAGTTGCGTTGAAAGAGCAGTAAAGTTTAATACCGAAGAAGATCGTAGGAAAATAATAGAATAGAAGAACTGGAAGTAAAGTGAAGAGAAGTGAAACTAGTGGCCAATTTTACTTTTTCCGATCCCCGAATCCCAGCTCGTAAATTACATAGGCAGGCACAATGACCCAAAATGAGTCTTAGCCTCCACCAACAAGAGTCCCCACTTGGACTGATCTTGCGCCACCGTCTGCCTCTTCTCGGCTTGGAGCTCCTTTAAGTCTTTCTCCACAGCATTACTCCAACGGTATCTAGGACAACCGACCGGGCGATGGTTCTCGGGGCGCCCCAGGTAGAAGCGTCCGACGGCTCGATCCTCTCCCATGAGCATAACGGCCCATCCAGCGGAGTCGTGGTGTTTCGATCTTGCTTATGATATTGGGTTCAGCCATTAGGTCGATCGTCTATATATATTAATACATTAAAATGAAAAGTTGACAATTATATCCATGTTGTTTTAATGATCATCTCTCCCCACGAAGTAATAAATTAATAAAATCGAGTGATTCCTTGGGTGGTGCGTTACCATCATAAATTATTTCTGAAATGCAAGCACTACAAATCGTCTCGGGCTCGGATGCCCCTTCACAAATCGATTGTCATTCCCAGGTTCGATGTCACTACTTATGGTTCTCGATTCAAACTCGCCACTCGCGTTTTGATTTTTTATAATGACCCTTTATTTTATTTTATTTATAACAAGTTTTCTTGCATTCGTTGACGGTAGACGAGTGTGAAAGAACTCGTTTTGTAAAAATCCTTTATATTTTTTTACCTTTGACTTCGTATTTCATTGTAATTAAATATCATGTATTTTATAGTAATTAAAAACTCCCCTTAATAAGTTCGTAGACACAGCGAAGTTCGATTAGCAAGTAATATCCTTAAAAGCTCTTCAACATACCTCAGTATTGTAATCAATCAATCGGGCGAAGCAAAATAGGAGGGCTGGGGGTTCGATTGAGATTATCTCGATGCTGTTTAAAATACAAAATAAAAGTGACAATTTTAGTAACTATATTCGTAGATATATATACCATCGTTCATTATGTGATATTCCTAGATGTGCATTGTTGAAAAGTGGTCTTTCGTTTTGGTTATTTTTGTTTATTTTTGGTTTGGTTTTCTTTGGTCAGGATGTTTGATGAGCGTTTTTTACTATTTAGTAAAAGTCTTGAAGTGGTTAATGAGTTTAAAGACTCAAAAGTCTTTCGAAAATAATTAAGACTAGTAATTTCTTTATTTCATACTAGAAATTTTTGTATTAATATACTGGTTTGTATTCATGCTACTCCGCCTTGGACAAGCGTGGTGGGTTTAATATTCTTTTCTACACAAGTGGTACGCCATTGTGAAGCCATGGGACATTTTATAGATTTAAAAAAGACGCGCTATTATTCTTCTTATTCTTACGATAGTTTTTCTTTTTCCTCAATTAGCTGTAACTATTGTGTCATTGAGATTGTCCATAGATATCCGCAACAGTACAGAAATTATGAAAATTTAAAGTATGCGTGTAACAAATGGTAACGCTCCATAGATTAGTGACATTTAAAATGTTATTGTATGCGTTTTACAACTTCCTCGGCCCATAGGGTCGTCCGCGGGGTGAGGGGGGTGGCCACAGACAAAAAAACCTCGTCCGCACCACGTGTTTGTTTTGGCTGTCACAAATCAAATTGTGCCTGTGCCCATGACACGCGGTTTGAGTGACATATTTACTTGAGTCAGCAACTCTGCTCCATTGTCCGCGTTAATTTTGGATGAGGTGGTTTCACGTTGAGACATGTATATATTTAATATAACGTATATACATATGTATATATATAGCTCAAAAAAGCGAAAACACCGTAAATGACATGTCAAAAATTATTATTGTGTATTCAGATCTGAAAAAATACTGTGTCGAATGTTTTGAGTCACACAGCTCTACAATCATTAAAAAAAATATATATAGTACAGTGTTTAAACTGACTGTTTTTGAGTGATCATATGTGATCATTTTCTATAAATGTTAAGTACCATATTAAAAAAAAGTTTTTTGAATTCCTCAGACAATAGTTATTATTAAATATACACTTTTGCCTCTTACACACAACATATTACATATAGATATATAACTGTTTTTAATATAACCAACGAGTCGGTATATATTTTTAATATAAGTTAGTATAATTATTAACATGCAAATCCTTAATTGTCGTCATAAGTTTTTTAAAATTGTATAAGTGTTAGCATATGATATGATGTGGATTTTGTTTTAAATAAATAAATAAGGAAATTCTACAAAATAAAAATTATGGGCAATCCAAATGGGGAATTTCCCGTGGATATTATTAAAGAAACGATCGTGCCATTATTTGATAGCATAAGGTTGGAAATCGCTCAAAGGCTCCATTCTAAATTATTTACGTAATGGAAAAGCCATTTAGATGAAAGATAAAATCGTTACGATGTCAGTGTAATTTGTACATTTTGGAATATAATATTACATTTTGAATATTCATTAATTTTTGTAATGTATTAACTTGATAAAACATTATTTCAATGTTATGAACTATATTTCATATTTACATATACATATTTAAGTCGAAAGAAATATGCAAAATAATTCTATAATAAAAGTGAATTTCGGTTTAATAAATAATTAATATTCGTATTAATGTTCTTTGCCAAGTATTGCAACACTGCAAACGAATACTTTGTCAAGAATGGCATTATATTTGTCTGTACCATGAATGGCTCGTCCGGGAAAGTACTACACTCGCTACGCGCTTTGTCCGGAGAACGGTTGAGTTCCGGAGGCTATAATGACAATTTATATATATATATATATATATATTCAAATTCAACTTATTTTTTGACTTAAGAAAATTACATTTCATTTGTTTCAACCTGATTGGCTCGGTGGCGGGACCCTCCACTCACGGAGTCAATGGTCGCAGCTTCGATTCCTGCATCGGAATAAATATATATATGGATTTATAAATATTTATTCCGAGTCTGGTAACCCCCCAATCCGCATTTCCGTTCCCACCCTTTCCTTTCTTCTCTATCCTTTCCCTTCCTTTCCGCCAATCCACGGTCTGCCGTGCCAAAGGATGCATGGCTAAGGGCGAGCTTAGTCGCAAGAGTGCCGACCGTCCCGGGATCGGGCTCCCCCGGGTAGTATGGTGCCTTACCACAGCATACAGGGATCTGCTGGGGCTGACCTCCATCCTCCCTTGCGACTCGTGGGATTCACTAAGACAAAATTAATATACCTAATTTGTTGAAAAAACGACGGCGACGTGGTTCGCCACCGGTCACGTCCTGATTCTCACGAGGGCAAGAAGCGACCAGTGGAGAGCCGTTTCGCTGCGATGAATAGTAGCGGATAGAGCTCTGTGGTCTCTGCCAACCCCTGCGGGGGATAGGCGTGAATATTGATTTATGGTTTATATATGAGATCTTCTTGATCTAATTTATTTATTTATTAGGCACAAAAACAAGTCTTAAAGAACACATTATAATATAAACTTAACAACGCTTCGGGCGTTGTTAAGTTTATATTATAATTAACTATAACTCTTTAAATTTTAACAATAGGGTTACTTATTTAATAATGAAATACTATAAAATTGAACGAATAAAATTAAATAAAAAATAATAAGAAATATTAAAAAAGGATAACAATAATTTTGTGATCTATCGGCTGCCAAAAATATCACGTAGCGATCACTGTAATTGATGTATTTTGATATTGAAAATATCGAATGTTTCTGTACCGTGATCAATAAATATATTATTGTAAGGCGACAAATGCGTACCATGGGATATATTATAAGGATAAGATCTAATATTAAACATTTTATGGAGATAATCTTACATATAGAAAATAAATGCAATAATCCATCACTTCCCTGGGGTCTGTTTTGTTTCTTTGGAGACAATTGAGTTTAAAATTTCAATTTGTAGTGTGTAAATACGATCTAAACGTGTTAAAACAATCTAGACAACGAACTCTACACTTCTTTCGATGGAGTGGGTGTACATTTCTGCACATCTGTTTCATTCCATGGCGTTTTCGTAGGCTCGCGACGCCATGGGAAATCAGACAGCTGGCGGTGTGGGGCCGAACTTTGAAACCAAGGCTCTGGTGACTAAGAGGGAAGCTCTCTCCAAGATACACCCACACATTATGAATGCTTTTATGCGTATTGCTTTCCATTTTCATTTCAAATTCAGTGAACACAATATTCCTTGTTGCACATTGTATGCAACCTCTTTAATTTCTCACTTTTTACATAATACGTAAACAAATGAGCAGATGGGCACAGGTTTTATATATATATATATATATATATATATATATATATATATATATATATATATATATATATATATATATATATATATATATATATATATATTCACGCCTATCCCCCGCAGGGGTTGGCAGAGACCACAGAGCTCTATCCGCTACTATTCATCGCAGCGAAACGGCTCTCCACTGGTCGCTTCTTGCCCTCGTGAGAATCAGGACGTGACCGGTGGCGAACCACGTCGCCGTCGTTTTTTCAACAAATTAGGTATATTAATTTTGTCTTAGTGAATCCCACGAGTCGCAAGGGAGGATGGAGGTCAGCCCCAGCAGATCCCTGTATGCTGTGATAAGGCACCATACTACCCGGGGGAGCCCGATCCCGGGACGGTCGGCACTCTTGCGACTAAGCTCGCCCTTAGCCATGCATCCTTTGGCACGGCAGACCGTGGATTGGCGGAAAGGAAGGGAAAGGATAGAGAAGAAAGGAAAGGGTGGGAACGGAAATGCGGATTGGGGGGTTACCAGACTCGGAATAAATATTTATAAATCCATATATATATTTATTCCGATGCAGGAATCGAAGCTGCGATCATTGACTCCGTGAGTGGAGGGTCCCGCCACTGAGCCAATCAGGTTGAAACAAATGAAATGTAATTTTCTTAAGTAAAAAAATAAGTTGAATTTGAATATATATATATATATATATATATATATATATATATATAATATATATATATATATATATATATATATATATATATATATATATATATATATATATATATATATATATATATATATATATATATATATATATATATATATATAAAACCTGTGCCCATCTGCTCATTTGTTTACGTATTATGTAAAAAGTGAGAAATTAAAGAGGTTGCATACAATGTGCAACAAGGAATATTGTGTTCACTGAATTTGAAATGAAAATGGAAAGCAATACGCATAAAAGCATTCATAATGTGTGGGTGTATCTTGGAGAGAGCTTCCCTCTTAGTCACCAGAGCCTTGGTTTCAAAGTTCGGCCCCACACCGCCAGCTGTCTGATTTCCCATGGCGTCGCGAGCCTACGAAAACGCCATGGAATGAAACAGATGTGCAGAAATGTACACCCACTCCATCGAAAGAAGTGTAGAGTTCGTTGTCTAGATTGTTTTAACACGTTTAGATCGTATTTACACACTACAAATTGAAATTTTAAACTCAATTGTCTCCAAAGAAACAAAACAGACCCCAGGGAAGTGATGGATTATTGCATTTATTTTCTATATGTAAGATTATCTCCATAAAATGTTTAATATTAGATCTTATCCTTATAATATATCCCATGGTACGCATTTGTCGCCTTACAATAATATATTTATTGATCACGGTACAGAAACATTCGATATTTTCAATATCAAAATACATCAATTACAGTGATCGCTACGTGATATTTTTGGCAGCCGATAGATCACAAAATTATTGTTATCCTTTTTTAATATTTCTTATTATTTTTTATTTAATTTTATTCGTTCAATTTTATAGTATTTCATTATTAAATAAGTAACCCTATTGTTAAAATTTAAAGAGTTATAGTTAATTATAATATAAACTTAACAACGCCCGAAGCGTTGTTAAGTTTATATTATAATGTGTTCTTTAAGACTTGTTTTTGTGCCTAATAAATAAATAAATTAGATCAAGAAGATCTCATATATAAACCATAAATCTTATTAGAACAAATATACAATCTATATACAATATATAAAAATGAATATCTATTTGTCTTGGTCACGCCATAACTTGAGAACGACTTCACAGATTTCATTCATCTTTTTATATAATTGACCAAATCGCTGAAGTTCTTAAGAAAGTCCAAGTAACAAGTAACCTTAATCGACGAGCTTGCATGAAGAGAGTGATGAGTGTGGATGAAGCAAAGAATGTGTGCCGGGATTGTAGCGGATGGAGGTCTGTAGTCTCTCTGCCTACCCATGGAAAACAGGCGTGATCATATGTATGTGTACTAGCTACAACTACGAGGTTGAAGGAAATAAATACATTTTAAGTATAATCATACGACGAATTATAAGTCTTTCAACTATATATCATATATGTTAATAAGCTGTGACACACAACATTATAGGTTGATAATAAATTCGTGGCAATTTATGAAATTGTCATAAATTTCGGTGTGTTTGAAGGCGTTGCCGAATAGAATCGTTAATTGCTGCTCTGGCAACTAGCGCGGGAATGATGAAAGACGTTACCAATGGTTCTCGAATGAATCTTTTTTGAAATTGAAAATATTTAACAAAGAAAAAAATTTCCATCTTTACTATCTGGATTAGTGATTCAGTACGGTGTCTTTTTTCGAAATCTCTTTTCCCGTATTAGAACTCTATGGAACTAGCTACCTCAAAAAACAAACCTACGTATTTCTTTTCGTGTAGCTTGGCAACGCTTTTACAAAGCCTATGGGTATTGCAGATATCTATAGATGGCGTTGATTGCTTTTCATCAAGTGACACGCCTGCTCGTTTGCTTTCTTATCCATACAAATAAATCGGAACCTTCAAAAAACAAGTCTATATCTTTTTCAAATGCCAGCGGCATATTACAATGCCTCTCATGTTGTAAATATCTATGGCGTGGCGTTGATTGCTTCTAGGTGACACTGTTTTTCATTGGCTTAGAAAGACCAATGAAAAAAAGTAAACCCATACTAAAGACCTTACTAGAATTCATCGCAACCTTTCGATATAAGGCTCTTAATGAAATTACTATTATAGAAAACTAGTCTCTCGTTTGCATTTATATGCCATACAAAACGGGAGTAACGTTAATATGATTATAATGATATGCTTTAAATAGTATCTTAAAGGATCAATGATTATTAAAATACTCATTTATTCCTTTAAAAGTAATTATAATAATTTTATTGTACCGCGAGAATAGTGAAGAGAGAAGCTGACGTCTCCTTCATCAACCGGGTGTACGGGAGAGCCGAAGAGAGATTCGATTCGATAGTACACTGAAATTCTAGTCATTTCAGTGATTTATATGACGAGTTATTCATCGTGAAAATCGTGTTTTGAGTTGAAATCAACACGAATTCGAGCTTCGAGTTCATATGGTAGGGGTATTCGCTATTAGTTTTGCGAGAATTAATCTGTATGCAAATTAAAGTATTCCTCGTAGTAACGAGCCGCTGTGTTAGGCCGTGCACCAGATTCTCAGAACCGTCGCTCGGGGCTCCAGCGCACCCGCGCTCTAACGAGCTCCGATATATCTGATTCGGACCCAAGTTTGCCTTTTTTAGACGAATGTTAGGTTAAATGAACTAGTGTAGATTGATTTGCTATTGGCTATATATATTCATATATATTCACGCCTATCCCCCGCAGGGGTTGGCAGAGACCACAGAGCTCCATCCGCTGCCATTCATCGCAGCGAAACGGCTCGTCATTGGTCGCTTTTCGCCCTCGTGAGCATCAGGACGTGACGGGTGGCGAACCACGTCGCCGTCATTTTCGACAAATTAGGTATATTAAATTCGTCTTTAGTGAATCCCACGAGCCGCTAGGGAGGATGGAGGTCAGCCCCAGCAGAGCCCTGCATGCTGAGGTAAAGCACCATAGTCCCCGGGGGAGCCCGACCCCGGGACGATCGGCACGCTTACGACTAGGCTCGCCTCTAGCCACGCATCCATTGGCACGGCAGACCGTGGATTGGCGGAGAGGAAGGGAAAGGATAGAGAAGAAAGGAAGGGGCAGGAAAGGAAATGGGGATTGGGGGGTTACCAGACTCGGAATAAACATTTAAAAATCCATATAAATATTTATTCCGATGCGGGAATCGAACCCGCGACCATTGACTCCGTGGGCGGAGGGCCGCGCCACAGAGCCAATCGGTCGTCTATTGGCTGCTTGATTCGATATATAGGTGTCCGGGAAGAATTAGTAAAAATAATAAAAAAACTACAAAGGTTATAAATAAAATTCAAAAACCTTTACGAAGAACAGAAGTTTGGATTTTATTTTTTTTCGCATTGTTTCCGTTAGTATGTCAGAGGTTCTCAAAGTTATTTGTCTACACCCTTTGAGAATCTATTATATTCCAGCACCCCCCAAATATGTTTAGTTCACCAAATCTTAAATATCATGATCACAATGATAAATCTAATTAAATGATAACTCTAATTTTATTATGTGTCTTATCCCATTTCACGGTTCCAGAGGTGGATTATGATTTTGGTTTAGTTATTTAAATACAATTCAGAAAATATAACGACTATTGAAGCTATACGCTTTGAACTTCGCGCGTTTGTCATAAATATAAAAACTATTTTTGAAATAACTTTTTTTTTTAAATAATTAAGGTTCGAATTGATTATTCATAGCTAAGACAGGACAACGTCTGTCGGGTTTGCTAGCTACTTATAATATTTACCTTCAGCTACATATTTACGCAATTTAGGTATAGGTAAAAATAGTAAGATACATTATTATGAAATAAGTATATGTATTCACTTACCCACATTCCCAAGTTGCGATCCTCTGAACTTGAAAATTGACTTGTATCTTGACGCTTTATATCTGGAAAAGAGATGGTACAGGTGAGTTATAATACTATTTTTTTATTATAGCGGCATGTAAAAAAGTCAAAGGTAGAAAAGTTGCTCACCTGGTTCATATCATGAGACATGACAGGTACAAAGTCCTGCAACTGATCATGATGGGAAAAATCGCGGGCAAAAGACAAGTTGGTCGAAAAAGAAAGTCTTGGCTACGTAATATCAGGGAGTGGACTGGGATAGCGAGTGCTCCAGAACTGCTACACCTCGCGAAGGAGTAGGAAGGTTGTGCTGAACTGGCTGCCAACCTTCGCAAGTCGGTCTCTTAGTCACCAGAAGTAAAGAGTTTGTAATGAACGCCACCCAGAGACTTTGCAACACTGGGTGTGCTGTAAATGAATTGCCTAGTTTTAAGAAGAATATGAGAAGGACACGGAAAACGTGATGGATAAGGGGTAGAATTCTGTTTCTGAAACTTCACTGAATGGAGTTTTTTTATAGCAGAACGGGCAAACGAGGAGACGTCGCAGATACAATGTCGGCGTTAACGAACAAATACGCTCTTCTCTTGGATGCCCCCATGTCGTAATCACGATTTGGAGACTGCATGTGGTAAGTTGTTCCACATTTCGGCAGATGGGCAGAAAACTGCGACTAAATCGCATGGTGACGGCTAGCTATCCATGTGATGGGGAAAATTAAGAAGTCGGTATTTTACGAAAGTATAGTACCTACTTGTTAACGCTGTTTTTAATAGATACGAATTTTCTATAATTTAATTTTTAGTTACCTGCAGAAGGCCAGTGTCAGGTGCTACAATAAAACACCCGGCATATGCTAATCAAGAATCATTTTGATATACTTTTTAGATTTAAATTATTTTCTTTTTGATTATTTGTATAATATAATATTATTGTCAGCCACAGACCGACGCGGAACGCTTGGAACTGGTCAGAGTCGACCAAGTCGTTTCAAATAGACTGGCTGGAAGAGCACTGTTAAAACGGATGCGCTCGGGGCCATAAAAGAACAGAAGAGCACGTCATCAGAGGCAGCCGGCCGGCTTCTCTTATTGTTTTACACTAAGCGCGTTAGTTTGACTCAAGCATTCACAATAGCAACCGAAGTGAAATGTAAAATCAACCTTTTAATTATCCAAAACGTTTTAAATACCGCAAATTCTATAAATACACCGCGACTAAGGGTTGGAACAACTTGACGCCACCTCTTCGTGACTTGCGTACCTACTATAAGTATGTTTAAAAAAATACAAAACACCACTTTTAAGTATGCAGACGGAAAATGACATGAACGAAACTAAGTTTACAAAACTTAGTTTCGTTCATGTCAGTTCCCGATTTCAAATTTGACACCTTATGATCTTATTGCATTTGTACGTATATGAATATATATATATATATATATATATATATATATATATATATATATATATATATATATATATATATATATATATATATATATGTATATATATATGTCTGTGTGTGTGTCTCTAATTCTTTCACCTCAATCAATTTTTCACTGTGGTCCGATTTGAAGACTCCTTAGTTCTTACTAAACACCAACGCCAGGTGCTCCAATAGAACGTCTGGTATATGCTGAGCCAGAACCATTTTGTGGCACTTTTCAGATACAACATAATATAATTTAGTTACATTATAATATTATTTAGGTTTTAATTTTAGCATTACGTTTTTTTGAAAAAAGTATTACTATTTTCTATTTGTATTTAAATCGCGATTAAAATCCACTCTTCTACTTGAGCCGGTTTGTATGTTCATACACTTAATAGCAAAAACTATTTAATAGATTTGTGATTGTCAGTAGTTGAAAATATAAAATATGAATAGCTGAGTTCCCGTGAGTCATTGTCTGACTTTTCAACTGCGGGTCGGGTGCCCCTTTTTTGTGTCTTCACGTAAAAAATATATACATTTCGGAGCCGAGCAGATGCCACGCTACGGGGGACCGTTTTTTCGACCGTAAATATCAATTCTCACAATCCAACAAAACGCATTTGTATTTATTTGAGCCTTCCCAGCTTGTGTGTTTCCAAGGTTACCGCGCTGGGGACTCTTCCTTTCTTATCGTATTATTGGGTGAATGCGCGAGGTGACAATTAAACTTAATAACAATATATCTAGGCTAACCTGAGGAAACTAGGCTCTTCCCTTTGCAAATAATGCCAGGGTGCCTCAGGACCTGAAACTACATGGCACGAGAAATATTTGTTTCAGTGCAGCTAAAACAGTAACACGACGAACGATTGGCTCAGTGGCGCGGCCTTCCGCCCACGGAGTCAATGGTCACGGGCTCGATTCTCGCATCGGAATTAATATATATATATATAGATTTATAAATATTTATTGCAGGTTTGGTAACCCTTTCCTTTCTTCTCTATCCTTTCCCTTCCTCTCCGCCAATTCACGGTCTGCCGTGCCAATGGATGCGTGGGTACGGGCGAGCCTAGTCGAAAGCGTGCCGACCGTTCCGGGATCGGGCTCCCCGGGGTACTATAGTGTCTTACCTCAGCATGCAGGGCTCTGCTGGGGCTGACATCCATCCTCCCTTGCGGCTCGTGGGATTCACTAAGACGAATTTAATATACCTAATTTGTTGAAAAATGATGGCGGATCACTTCGCCGTCACGACCTGATTCTCATGAGGGTGAAAAGCGACTAATGGAGAGCCGTTTCGCTGCGATGAATGGTAGCAGATGGAGCTCTGTGATCTCTGCCAACCCCTGTGGGGGATAGGCGTGAATATAATAATAATAATAATATTTAATATAATCACATTTCTAGAAGAATTTACATTAACCCACCACTTGTCCATTGTAGACTGACGGGGTAACTAGACTTGGAATAAATATTTGTAGGCCAAAACATATATTAATCTATATATATTTATTTTTATCTGTATAATCACTGTGGTCTACTATCTGCCTCGGTCTACAATCTGCCACGGGCCTCACATTTCTAGAAGAATGTACATTAACCCACCACTTGTCCATTGTAGACTGACGGGGTAACTAGACTTGGAATAAATATTTGTAGGCCAAAACATATATTAATCTATATATATTTATTTTTAGCTGTATAATCACTGTGGTCTATTATCTGGTTATATTGTTTCTTGCTGAAACTTTGCCGAGTATGATACACTTTGTGGCATATCTTTCAAGTTATTTTTTTCTTTTCTTTTCTTATGTTAAATTTAATTTAATTTCAGATTTTTTAAAAGTATTATTCTTTTTAAAAAAGGTGTGTCACAAATAAAAGGTTTCCTGTTCTATTCTATGTTTTTTATCGCAATCTATGTAGACTCTTCAATCTGTAATGAGATCTGTTATAAGATGTCGAAGTTCTTTCGAGACCATTATATGCAAATTAATCTAGTGAAGACGCAGCGAATGCATTTCAAAACACCGTTGTTCAAAACAACAGCTGCACGGCGACCGCGGTATGTGTTTTAACTTAATTCTGTTTGCATTGCTTTATACCGATTCAAAGCTCGGCAAATTATTTGTAAACATTCGCTCCGGGAAATTCTCGATTTAGCGACGCACGTGCGTGCACCGTGACGCCATCTTGTTGAACTAAACGCAGCACAAAATGGACGCGGCTGCCGACGTTTCAGCGAATTTGTAGATTAATGACTTAATAGTTAAAGTTGAAATGTTAAACTGGTGAAGTTTGAATGGGATATCGTTAAGTGGAAAGTAATGGATCGAATAATCGCTTTGTATTGGAGCTTACTGTTGTTAAGCGACTGATGTTTGTACAATAGTTTTAGTAAGAATAATATTATACAAAGAGATAATTGATAGAGTTAGACGTTACTTTACAAAAATCCATTACAAAGATGTACAGTCAAACTCACTTTTCTAAGATCCGCGAACACTAATCAGAAAAATAATATTGTGTGTTTACGAAGAAACGGAGTAAAAGAATGTGTCGTGACAAAAATTGATAAAGGAATGCTAAGATGGTTTGGACACATCGCGAGGATATATGAAAGACGACTAGCAAAAGAAATTTACGTTGAGAATGTGGATGGAAGGGTCGGAAGGCAGGCTTGCATGAGGAGAGTATCCGCATATCCGCATCCACGAATCTTCATTATGCAATTAACCTTTATTCATAAGTTAAATAGCCTTATATTTTTTTAAAAGTAAAACCACATTCAGCACACCTTCGCGGTGAAGGCGGAGATGGGAGGACATTATATTTTCACATAGCTATCATAGTTTATCACTACGTTGGAAGTCAATAAAGATAAGGTAGAATTTCCCAGCTAGAGAGAGAGTCGTAACCAGTCGCACCGTGTTTGTGCGAAATTGACGCATGCCCCCAGTTATCTGGGGTCGCTCGGCGCCAAGTTGCACGACGTCTGATACTAGGACGTCTCATATATAGGGTGACCATGGGTTCAATAAATTTTTACTATATATATATATATATATTTATATATATATTTATATATATATATATATATATATATATATATATATATATATATATATATATATATATATATATATATATATATATATATATATATATATATATATATATATATATATATATATATATATATATATATATATATATAATAGGGTGCCTAATGACGAATCTCGTCAAGTCAAGCAAAAACGTGAACTTTTACAGACCGTCAAAGGTAGAAAAGTTGCTTGCCTGGGTCACATCATAAGACATGATGAGGTACGAATTGCTGCAACTGATCATGATGGGAAAAATCGCGAGCAAAAGACAAGTTGGTCGAAAAAGAAAGTCTTGGCTACGTAATATCAGGGAGTGGATCGGGATAGCGAGTGCTGCAGAACTGCTGCACCTCACGAAGGAGGAGGAGAGTTGTGCTGAATTGCACTCTTAGAAGTAAAAGAAGAATACTAATAAAATTAATTGATGCAGTACGGTGTGTCTTCTGTCGAAATTACTTTTTACGCATCACCACTCTGTAGAACCGGCCACCTGAGGCGGTTTTTCCGAATTGATACGACATTGGCACCTTCAAAAAACAAGCCTTCACATACCTAAAAGGCCGGCAATGCTTCCGTGACTCCTGCAGTGACGTGGTCGTCTGTGGGCGGCGTTGATGGCTTTCCATCAAGCTACACGCTTGCTCGTTTGTCCTCCTTTTTTAATTAATTAGTGAGATGCTCCTTACAATGCCCAACGTGGAGAGTGTCCGCGGAAAATCGGAAGTATGGTGAGCGTATCATAAAATCTTGGACGATATCCAATTAAATCTTTGGGGGGGCTTTTTTACTACGCTTCTGTAAATAATAATGTTTTATGAAGATGTCCCTGCTTGGCTATTGTACACTTTAATGTGTAGGTTTAATACTAAAATGTAGCTTGTAGTGGTTGAGCTACGCTGCAGACGAATACTTTGTCGAGAACGGCGTATTATTTGTCTGTAGCATAAATGGGCCGGCTCGCCCGGGGAAGTACCACACTCCCGCAGATTCAGTTTAAGTTCCCCGTAAATCCACTTCTTCCGGTAGAAAACACACATTATTATTTTTCTATTTTTGTTCGCTTATCGCGGATCTTAGCGAAGTAAAAATTCTGACTGTCAACTTTCTGTCGCGTAAAAAGAGAAGAGTCAGTCATGAATTTTCATATAATTTTAAAGCGTCAGCAATTTGTATTGTTTAACAAAAAAGCAAGCGTTTCTGAAGAGAAGAATTGTACAAATTGTTCAGTATATATACATTTAGATCTGCCTCTAGTACATAGCCTCATATTCTTAGTTATATCATATCATATCAATAGCTGGTGGCAGTCCACTATTGGACATAGGCCCCCCTATAGAGCGCCACCTTACTCGATCTTCGGCTTCACGCATCCAGTTTCTGCCCGCCGCCCCGCGCAGATCGTCGCACCCTCTAGCCAGGGGGCGTCCCCATTACGTTTACCGAGACGCGGTCTCCACTCCAGCACTCGTTTGCTCCAACCATTGTCGGTTTTTCGACAAACGTGACCAGCCCATTGCCTCTTCAGTTTGCTAATTCGAAAGGCTATGTCGGTGACTTTAGTTCTCTGGCGGGTTTCTTCATTACGAATCATATCTCTCTGAGCGTCTCTGAGCTTGTGAAGCAGACGGACTGTCAGCGTCCACGTTTCGGCGCCGTAAGAGAGTACAGGTAGGACATACTGGTCAATTCTTATTTATGGGCTTATAAAATAACCTACACTTATACTTACTTTAATATAAATTAGATCAACAGATTAAAAATTAATTCTGTCAGTAATATAACATGACTATACCATACTTAGAATTACCAGTACAAAACATGCTAATGAATTTTAAACTTTAATATAAAGGACTTAGGATACTATTGTATTACAGTTTTAGGTCTATATAAATGCTACCTTATTTGGTAAATTCATATTAAAATGTGATATTTCGTATATAGAAAACGTGTATTCCAAATTCAGTCTTATTACATAACTTTTAGGGTTTGATTTCGTTTGCGTCAAACACGTTGCATGTAATTAAGTAGTAGGGGTGTTGAAATCTAGACTTTAGATCGACGCTAAAACACTTAGCGTTTGATTAGCAAGCACGCGGTAACTACGCGACGGTAAACTTTTAATTGGCACGTACATGATTATGACTAATGCTGTTTTTAATTAATCGTAATAATATATATTTTTTTAATGGGATAGGAAGGCAAACGAGCAGGCGCGTCACCTGATGGAAAGCAATCAACGACGACTATAAAGATCTGCAGTGCCATAGGCAGTGCAGCGTTGCCAGTCTTTAAAGAAAGTGTCATTTTGGGAGGACGGAAGGGGTTGGGCCTCCGGAACTCAACCGTTCACCGAACGAAGCGCAGCTAAGCTACCACTCACACGCCGGTTTCCTGCGGGAGTGTGGTAATTCCCCGGGCGAGCCGGCCCATTCATACTACGGACAAATAATATACCATTCTTAACAAAGTATTCGTTTGTAGCGTGGCTCTACCACTACAAAATAATATAGATATTAATCACTGTCACAACATAGTTTTTATGGCATATGAAGGCAAACGAGTAGGCGTGTCACTTCATGGAAAGCAATCAACGCCGCCATAAACATCCGCAGTGTAATAGACATCGCAGAAGCGTTGCCGACCTTTAAAGAATTAACTAAACTAGCCTAATGGCTGGGCCGCGGCTGTGATGCCTTGATGATGATGATTATTATAAAGATCGAATGGCAAACTTATTTTGTGCGAATCGGAAAATAAATGTTGTGTGTTTGCAAAGAAGTGTATAGGAAATCAGAAGTTACGACATTGGAACCTTCAAAAAACAAGTCTGTACATACCTAAAAGGCCGGCAACGCTTTCGCGAATCCTGCGGTGTCGCGGTTGTCCATGGGCGGCGTTGATTGCTTTCCTTCAGGCGACACGCTTGCTCGTTTGCCCTCCTATCCCATAAAAAAAAACAAGTCTAGTTCTTACCTAGAAATTACGGTTATTAATGGAGTAAGGCTTTACTTTGCGGAAATCCATCACTATATGGACAGTCAAAAGTTTTACTTAGCTAAGATCCGCGACAAGCAAAACAACAACAGAAAATTAATTAACCGAAAAGTCTTTCGGTTGCCTTCCGTAGAGATATATATCCGTATACCTGAAGATGCCTCGTGTTGGGACGAAACACGTGTCGTTTACAAGATGGAAAAGTGATAATGTGTGTTTGGTGTTGGTGGGTGGAGAATTGATGGCCGATTTTCGGTAAGTTTTTGGTTTAAGTTCCAAATAAATCCACTTAACCCAACGGAAAAACACACGTTATTAATTTTCTGTTATTGTTTTGCTTGTCGCGGATCTTAGCTAAGTAAAACTTTTGACTGTCCATATAGAAATTACGTTCCTACGACCGAAAATGTTATAAATAAAAATAAGAGAAAAAGTATCCGCCATTTGTATATAAATATTACAATCAATAATTGTATAACTTTGTTTTTGGTGTACAATACAGAATATATTTATCTATCTAACTTTAAATGTTGTTTTATAATATCAATATTGCGACCACCTCTTCGTGGCTTGCATACTATAAATATGTTTAGAGAAAAATACAAAAATCTAATTTTAAGTACGCAAACAGGAACTTGTTCTTTTGGTTGCGGTGAATTTATTGCGTGATTTAGTTGTTTTTAATTTTATTGTATTGTATGTGTATATGAGTATGAGTAGGAGTAGTATATATGGATGTATGTGTATGTATGTGTGTGTGTCTTTATCAATGTCGTCACAGCGGTCCGCGGTCTGACCACGTTGGTTTCTTGATGAAAATGAGCGCCAGCTGCTTTAATAGAACGCCTGGCATATACTGAGCAAGAACCATTTTATGACACTTGTTAGATTAAAATTATTTTCCTTAATGTATTACCAACCTACGTCAAATTATCTTTTTAACATCGAAGAAATAATAACAAGAAATCGCTATTAGCGATAAGACCGCCATTTGTATATATATATTACAATGAATAATTGTACAACTTTGTTTTTGATGAACAATAAATAATATATCTAT
This sequence comes from Baronia brevicornis, assembly GCA_031353405.1. Lineage (NCBI taxonomy): Eukaryota > Metazoa > Arthropoda > Insecta > Lepidoptera > Papilionidae > Baronia > Baronia brevicornis. The sequence goes on from JASFAT010001913.1 coordinate 204,584, forward strand.
CTATCTATCCATCTATTTTTGAGTGATCAGATACAAATTTTTTCAGAAATCTTTAAATTTTTTTTTGGCTCTGGTGATAAGTTTTCATTTTACGGTTATTTTGCTTCGATATGTTTGTTTATTTCTCAACAGACACCTGCTACAGTTCTGTACCTACTCATGTTAAAATAAACGTGTTATTTAGCGAATTAATTTCACGACCGTGTGTTATAAAGCGGAGGTTTTCTGAGGGCTTACACGGCGGAAGGTAACACACACTTCTAGATACATGCTAGAGGATTGAATTTGGCCGCCGCGCGTATGGAGGCCCGTAATTACGGGTCTGCGCTCTAGAGCCTCATTGCTCATTAATACGGCCTTAATTGAGCCACCCCCCCCCGTCCCACACGTGTCTACCCGCACTCCATACTGTGTTTGAGCTTCCTTTTAGAATTTCTCGAGATTATAACGTTCACCACGCCGTGTGCAGTTTTGGTTATAAATTATAACTTGATCTTATTTTATTAAGAACCACCAATGGTTTTTTATTAAGAATCACGATTGGTTTTGTGATTATAGCGTTTACTACGCCGTGTGCAATTTTGGTTACAAATTATAACTTGATCTTATTTTATTAAGAACCACCAATGGTTTTTTATTAAGAATCACAATTGGTTTTGTGATTATAGCATTTACTACGCCATGTGCACTTTTGGTTAGAAATTATAACTTGATCTTATTTTATTAAGAACCACCAATGGTTTTTTATTAAGAATCACAATTGGTTTTCAGATTATAGCGTTTACTACGCCGTGTGCAGTTTTGGTTAGAAATTATAACTTGATCTTATTTTATTAAGAACCACCAATGGTATTTTATTAAGAATCACAATTGGTTTTCAGATTATTGCGTTTACTACGCCGTGTGCAGTTTAGGTTAGAAATTATAACTTGATCTTATTTTATTAAGAACCACCAATGGTTTTTTATTAAGAATCACAATTGGTTTTCAGATTATTGCGATTACTACGCCGCGTGCAGTTTTGGTTAGAAATTATAACTCTATCTTTTTTTATTAAGAATCACCAATGGTTTTAATATAACTTGAATTCTTGTTGACCATTCCAAATAACGTTGCCTCGAAGACAATGCCCCGCAAATCGTCTGTAATAGACGCATAGATAAATTGACAATTTTTAACTAACGTTGGTATGGTCAAGTTGTGGATAATTACAGGTTATTTAGTCACAACGTACGCCAACGAAAACCGCAGATACCGCGAGTCGAGTGGCGTTGGTACCTCGGGATCAATGTTCGTGCTTGTTATTCCACATAACGACATTAGTGGTGTGGATAACGTGACGAGAGAAGGTTATGTTATGTCGGCTATGAATTGTAAGATTAAACCGCACTTTATTATTTGTTTTATAAATGATTATTTATTAAAATAAATACAAGTTTAAGAAAGGCCAGGTCAAGAGTACCCTTAACCGATGAACTTGCATGACGAGAGTGATGAGTGTGGAGGAAGCAAGGAAAGTATACCGAGATAATAGCAGGTGGAGATCTGTGGTAGAGATCAGAAGCAGGGGTCTACCCTTACGGGAAACAGGCGTGACGATCTGTATGTATGTACTAACAACTATTTATTAATAACAATAACTTATTAAAACAAATACACTTACAACAGTAATTAAATGAATTTGGATGGAGATTATTAATTAGGTCGCACTAGGCTAGCATGTGCTGAGACAAACCAATTCTGTCACTGTTCGTCTTCGATTATACATCATCAAGTTTCATACCCACCATTTTTTTATGGGATAGACGAGCAAACGAGCAAGCGTGTCACCTGATGGAAAGCAATCAACGCCGCCCATAGACAACCGCGACACCGCTGGAGTCACGGAAGCATTGCCGGCCTTTTAGGTGCGTGTAGACTTGTTTTTTGAAGGTGCGAATGTCGTATCGGTTCGGAAAGACCGCCGAAGGTAGTTGGTTTCACAGATTGGTGGTGCGTGAAAGTTTCGAGAGAAGAGCACCGTAGTAGATCGCCACTCATCCAGATGGTGAGGATGAAACTTTTCTGAACGAAACCATCTGGACGAGTGGTGATCCAGTACCGTGCATTTTTTCAGAAACTTCTTATCTCGCACCACTATCGTCTACAACCAGGCTCCTGCAGCGGTATTTCCAAATCGATACGACATTGGAACCTTCAAAAACAAGCCCACACATTTCATGAATCATTTTAATGTGACCTCAATCAGTCATTTCGTTTAAAAGTTTCATGATCACTGAGAGAGACACTAAGTGTTATATTTTAATATTCGCTTGCGCTAATTAATGTGTGCACTACTGAACTTCACCACAAAAACTTCTCATATTACCCGCTTCATTACCGGCCCACCTTAAAGTTTATTTTAATATTTAAAACAAGCTTTATGGTGTAATAAGTGTTTGTTGTTCTAAGATTGATGTGTACACGGAATGCGTGATTTATAATTTTAAGAAAAATGCATGATTTATTGCGATAGACAGAAGAAATGACAAAGTTATCATTTTTACATACATATCGTCACGCCTGTCTCCCGTAGGGGTGGGCAAAGACCACAGATATCAATCTGCTACGATCTCGGCATACTTTCCTTCCTTCCTCCACACTCATTATTCTCCTCGTGCAAGCCCGCCGATCAACGGTACTATTGACCTGGCCCTTCTTAAAAACCAGCAATTTGGTCAAGGTATGTTCCCCGTGGTCTTCTCCTACCGACCCTTCCATCCACATTCGCAACGTAAATTTCTTTTGCCAGTCGTCATCATCATCCATCCATCCTCTTTATATGCCCAAACCATATAAGCATCCCTTTTTCAACTTTTGGCACAACACTTTTTACTACTACTTTTAGTAATAAGTGTTATTATTAGAATTAAGGAGTATTAGTGCAGTGATATGAAATAAATACGTGTATCGTGACTTTTTAAGTTGCCTGAAATAGTCCATAGAAGGTTTTGGTAGAATTTACCACTATTACCATGAAGTAACGTGATAAGCTAACTAGTTATATTTTAAGACATTTGATGATATCGTATTTCACTTAACACTGGCATAATAGTTATAAATAATTGCCATCAAAAAAAAAACCGACCGATTGGCTCAGTGGCGTGGCCCTCCACCCGCAGAGTCAATGATCGCGGGTTCGATTCCCGCATCGGAATAAATATTTATATGGATTTATAAATGTTTATTCCGAGTCTGGTAACCCCCCCCCCCAATCCGCATCTCCTTTCCTGCCCCTTCCTTTCTTCTCTATCCTTTCCCTTCCTTTCCGTCAATCCACGGTCTGCCGTGCCAATGGATGCGTGGCTAGGGGCGAGCCTAGTCGCAAGCGTGCTGATCGTCCCGGGGTCGGGCTCCCCTGAGGACTATGGTGCCTTATCACAGCATGCAGGGCTCTGCTGAGGCTGACCTCCATCCTCCCTTGCGGCTCGTGGGATTCACTAAGACAAATTTAATATACCTAATTTGTCGAAAATGACGGTGCCGTGGTTCGCCACCCGTCACGTCCGGATTCTCACGAGGGCGAAAAGCGACCAATGACGAGCCGTTTCGCTGCGGCGAATGGCAGCGGATGGAGCTCTGTGGTCTCTGCCAACCCCTGCGGGGGGATAGGCGTGAATATATATATATATATATATATATATATATATATATATATATATATATATATATATATATATATATATATATATATATATATATATATATATATATATATATATATATATATATATATATATATATATATATATATATATATATATATATATATATATATATATATATATATAAAATATGTAAAAAAAAGAATTGTCAGACATAATTTTAGAACGTTAATATAATTTAGGGCTTTAAATAACTTAATATAAGAATAACGTGTACAAGAAATAATTGCAGTTTTGTGTACAGTTAGTTTTGTTTTGAACCTGTATATAATATAATAATTTTTAAATACGTCACTATCCAGTCAATTTAATTTATTGCTGATTGTATTCAAACATATTTGTTGTCATTTTTACGTGTTAAAGTTAAAGGCAACATTCCACAGTCACGAAATGTCGTCAGGCAGATATAGAAATATGAATATACGAGCTCCGGGGAATGGAAGATTTTATCATTTGATAAATGTCAGTGGTTCACAGACTAATGTCCTTAGTGTAGAGATAATATTGTCCTTAAGCACTTGGCTGTCGTATGATATCTTTTAAAAAGAAACAGAATTAACATACGAATAAATATAAATGAATTATAATTTGATTAATGGAGTCATGCGTTACTTTGCGAAAATCCATTGCTATGTGAACAGTCAGAACTTTTACTTAGCTTAGATCCGCGACAAGCAAACAAAGACAGAAAAATAATAATGTGTATGGACAGTCAAAAGTTTTACTTAGCTATGATCCGCGACAAGCAAAACGAAAACAGAAAATTAATAATGTGTGTTTTTCCGTTGGGTTAAGTGGATTTATTTGGAACGTAAACCAAAAACTTACCGAAAATCGGCCATCAATTTTCCGCCCACCAACCACTATACACAACACCAAACACACATTATCACTTTTCTTGATTTTCGGTAAGTTTTTAGTTTAAGTTCCAAATAAATCCACTTAACCCAACGGAAAAACACACATTATTAATTTTCTGTTTTTGTTTTGCTTGTCGCGGATCTTAGCTAAGTAAAACTTTTGAGTGTCCATATAGTGATGGATTTCCGCAAAGTAACGCCTGACTCCATTAATAATCATAATAATGTGTGTTTTCTACTGGAAAAGTGGTTTTTATGGGGAACTCAAACTAAATGTTATCAAAAATGGCAGTCAGCAACTCTCCACCTCCCAACCACTATCGACCACACCAAACACACACCATGGAATTCCTGAGAAGATGCTGAGAGCCCTATGATGTGGGTTTGCTTGGAATATTTCCGGTAAATGTGATTATGAAATAGCAAAGTTGGCAAACTTGTGTTGGAAAACGTGGCAATAGGCTGATCACGATTGTCAGAGAATCGGCAGTGATTGGCGTAGAAAAATGTAGAAGTGTAGACCTGATCGATCTGAGGAAGGTGGTAGACAGAAATGTGATGTGTGAAGTTGGAGATCGAACTAGTTTGAGCACCTTGGTAGACACATAGCCCATGTCTAGCTATGCGGAAGCTCTGCAAGTTGTGGTTGAAGATATTGATATAAAGTAAAAGATTCTTTAAAATAACAGAAAAATCGGAGGCAATCATGAGGACTGCAAACAGAAGTGAAAACTTAAAACTTTATTTTGAAATTTCTAGCAAAAACAAACAATATTAAATGTTGCATTGCAATTACATCATGTTGCTGACGCGACAAAATTTTATCCATCTATGAAGCGTCCAACGCACACGCATACAATCGGGTATATACAATGTGTAGGCGTCGTAGGCGGCTGCGCGCGCATTAACTGTGTTTATGTATCAATAGCTATAGATATACCTTAAGCATTCACATGTTGCTGACGTGAACGCATAGATTTTTTCTCTACCCAGTCACGTAACGCTGCTTTAGAAGTTTTCACTTCAATAAATTATTGTATAAAAATCGAATATATAATCTTTAAATTTCTCATCGCAATATGTCATTTATGGTCAAGCAAAGTCTCATTCGGTCGATGTGTATAGTTAATAAACACATTTGGATTTGTTAATCGATATCTCTTCCGAGAACAGATATTGATGTTTGCGATGAGATCTTATCGTGTTGCCAACATTTTTGGATTTTCATAACACAGTCGTTTCATAACACATTCACGTTGTTTACATTACGAAAGAGATATGAATATATATGCTATGACTTTGCTAATGTCAAAAACTCAACTTCGATATAGAAATATAATAATGACATATAGCATTCTTGATTCCATTAATCTGACTTTTTGTCTACTTTCGACTCGGTAGAACCACGCTGCAGACGAATACTTTGTCAAAAATGGCATACTATTTATCTGTAGCATGAATGGGCCGGCTCGCCCGGGGAAGTACCACACTCCCGCAGAAAACCGGCGACTAATTGGTAGCTTAGCTAACGCATTTCGTCCGGTGCACGGTTGTGTTCTGGAAGCCCTACCCCGTCGCCCTCCCCCTCCCATAATGATGGAATTGGGATGGGATTTTTTTATGGGATAGGAGGGCAAACGAGCAAGCGTGTCGCCTGATGGAAAGCAATCAACGCCGCCCATAGACAACCGCGACACCGCAGGAGTCGCGGAAGCGTTGCCGGCCTTTTAGGTACGTATAGGCTTGCTTTTTGAAGGTTCCAATGTTAAAGGCATTCAACGCTTCTGTATTTCGTATGGCACTGTGCATGTTCTGATCGCGTTGACTGCTTTCCATCAGGTGACATGCCTATAAAAATATGTGTAGAAAATGAAACGTCATTTATCTTGAGGATATTATGCAGTCTTTGACGCGATACTTGCTTGAGCTGTTTGGCCAATGTTGGCACCAATTTGTCGCTCATTAAGGCGGAACCACACGGGCGTATATTTTGGCGCGCGGCCCTCGCCGTGTTTCGCCGCCTCTTCAACCAATTAGCGAAGACTTAAGGCCGAGTTTGTACAAAATTTAGGCCTATTTAACATATATTAAGATAATCGCTATTTACGTAAGCATATATTTTACATATAATATGGCATAGGCGTGGTTGAAAGACTATAGTATTTAAAATTGCAAGAATTTTACTTCCTCCAGTAAAAAACACATTTTTCTGCTTTTGTTTGTCGCGGATGTTAGCCAAGTAAAAATTCTGACTGTCCACATGTTATATATGTACTGCGGCTTGCTAGCCGTACTGCTTACGTCGACACCCGAAATCTTTAAGGGGTTTTTATCTTCTATAAAATGAAATTCCTCCAAGTTAAATTAATTTATTTTTCTATTCATTGTGCATTTATATAATATCTTATTCATACTTTATTCACACTTTTCAGTTTACATTTTATATCTCAATATAAATAAATTCAATGATTTATACCGGACGGGTCTATCTCCAAAACGTCAGTCAAAAATACTTTTGTTTTTATAAAACAATTTCTTTTTTTAATTTAAATTTAAAAGGAATATAATGTAAAAAGTTTTAATATATGTATGTATTCAAATAAAAAGTTATTATATTAGTGATACATTTATCAATGTATCACCACAGTACGTATGTATATCTGATTGACTCAGTGGCGCGACCCCTCGCCCACCGAGTCGATGGTCGCGGGTTCGATTCCCTGCATCTGCATTTCCGTTCTTGACCTTTCTGTTCTTCTCTATCCTTTCCCTGCCTCTCCGCCAATCCACGGTCTGCCGTGCCAAAGGATGGATGGCTAAGGGCGAGCTTAGTCGCAAGCGTCTCGACCGTCCCGGGATCGGGCTCCCCCGGGTACTATGGTGCTATTACCTCAGCATGCAGGGCTCTGCTGGGGCTGACCTCCATCCTCCCTTGCGGCTCGTGGGATTCACGAATTCACTAAGACGAATGTAATATACCAAATTTTGTTGAAAATGACGACGACGTGGTTCGCTACTCGTCACGTCCTGATTCTCACGAGGGCGAAAAGCGACGTATAAAGAGCCGTTTCGCTGCGATGAATGGTAGCGGATGGAGCTCTATGGTCTCTGCCAACCCTAACAGGGAATAAGCGTGAAAATATATAAAAAAAATAAACTATTTGTGCTTTCGGAGAATAAATTAGTGTACGGGTTGATGGTGTGGAGGCAGGCAACACGCGATGTCTGAATCACTGTCCCCAACGCAGGGATCTCATTGTGAACTGGTAATGCTGCTATTGCATGAGGCGGTTTGTGGAAAATGCTTGCCCATTGTTTCCGTCGGGAATCCCAGCGGGGATGCGGGCTTGTTACAACACCGGTAGGGCTGTCAATTTTCAATAAAATATATCTGAATCGAACAAAATGGTGTTTATAAATTTATTTCTTATTTCAACGTACATATGTATTTTTGTATTTTATATTTGTTGATTAATGGGGTCAGGCGTTACTTTGCGGAAATCCATTACTATGTGGACAGTTAAAACTTTTACTTAGCTAAGACCCGCGACAAGCAAACAACAATAGAAAATTAATAATGTGTGATTTCCTGCTGGATAAAGTAGATTTATAGGGACTTAAACTAAATCTTACCGAAAAACGGCTGTCAGCAATTCTCCACCTACCAACAACTATACACAAAACCAAACACACACCACCACTTTTACATCTTGCAAACGACAGCATCAGGTATCATCAGGTATGCCTCGTGTTGAGGCGAAATCTTAGGTAAGTAAAAGTTTTAACTGTCCATCTTTAGTAATAGGCCAGTCGGTAAGCCTTGGCCTTAGTTACTGACTTGAGAGTCGCACAGGTCATCCTCCATGATGTCTATGCAGGAGTACTTCGAGCGCCCCACAGGACGGAATCTAGTTGACTCCATGACCCACGTATGCTCTTTTTACTTTCCGATACTTTCCCATTCTTTGAACGTGGTCAAGCCAACGAAGTCGGTGAGCCTTAGATCTCCGATTATATTCTAATTGGATAGGAAGGCAAACGAGCAGGCGTGTCACCTCATGGAAAGCAATCACCGCCACTCATAAACATCCGCAGTGCCATAAGCGCGTTGCCGGCCTTTAAGAAAAGTGTAGACTTGTTTTTTGAAGGTTTCAATGTCGTATCGGTTTGGAAACACCGCTGGATGATTTGGTCACCAGATGCTCAATTTCGGTATTGTTCCGACTTCGCCAACTGCCATCATCCCTTTTAGTTGGGCCAAGAATCTTACGGAGTACTTTCCGTTCTGGGACTAAAAGTTTGTTCACTTCGTTTAGCGTAAGTGTCCAAGCATCACAACCATAAGTTAGAATATGCTGAATAATCCGAATTATATTTTATTATGTGGACAGTCAAAAGTTTTACTTAGCTAAGATCCGCGACAAGCAAACAATAACAGAAAATTAATAATGTGTGATTTCCCGCTGAAGTTGATTTATTTGGAACTCAAATAAAAACCCACCAAGAACCCGCTTGTCGCGGATCTTAGCTAAGTAAAACTTTTGACTGTCCACATAGTGATGGATTTCCGCAAAGTAACGCCTGACTCTATTAATCATATATTTTATTATGTTATAATAAAATTATTGTTATATATGGATTGTTGACAACCCTAACGCGCGGATCCATTTAAGGGGTTTGTTCGTCTTTGATTAATACGTATTATATAAACTGTGAAGTGGCTTAATATATTTTAATTAAAATGGTTTACAGCCATCGCTGACGAGCGGCTTACTAGTGGCGAGTGTTTTATTGTTCTGTTGTTAACATGTTTTGTATATACAAATGTTTCGGTTACCCGTGTGAATTGTACGGTTGTTTATTCAATTCCTACTATTAGTTTATACTCTCTTTATATACCATATTTATATAGTACTAGCTTTTGCTCGCGGCTTCGCTCGTGTGGAATTTTGTCTGCCACATTAAGTTTCGTGACAGATCGTTTTAATAAATATATTTTTTTTTTACTTAATTTATGGTTCACAATTTTGGTTCAAAATATGCTGTCATGGACTTTTATTTAGAACTATTCAAGAAAAACAATCCTCCGGTACATCACCTTAGTGTAACTCCAATTATTAATGGAGTCAGGCGTTACTTTGCGGAAATCCATCACTATGTGGACAGTCAAAAGCTAAGATCCGCGACAAGTCCCTTGTTTTGGCAGTGTACGCCAAGATAGCTCTCAGAGGCCAGATTTCTTTCCGATTTAATTGACATGTATCGTTATATTACGACCAAATTATATAAAATCATTACAAATTGTAGTCTATATGTTATTCCGATGTATAACCTATATTACTGTAAAGTTTCATCTAAATCCGTCCAGTCCGTTCCTAATTTGAATAATGACCGAATCGGAAGGTTTCAGCACGGGCCTGCCTAGTGATACCACTCCATCCAACTTCACTGTAAATTGTCACAAATAAAATATAAAATAAAATAATCTGTATGTGTTTCTTAGAGAGCTGCGATCGAAGTTTCTTAGGTGTATATGAATCAGAACGAAAGCATCCGCCTGAGCACCACACACACCGATGTATAGGCATGATCAACTTACATAATACGCAAAACAGGGATTGTAACGAAGAGTTGTTTATAGTAACTGATGTAAATACAACATTTCCCACCGGCAAATCTTATTCCTTTTTAGCGTACCCGATTAAATCCGCTTTGACTACATTTGGACTCGGAATGCTCGCTTTCTGATGTACGATTTCTCGCAGGATGTTGTGAGCAATACTACACCGGTTGCATAATCTGTTTTGAAGTGAAAACTTCTATAGCCGCGTCGCGTCAGCAACATGCTAATGCTTAAGGTAATGTAATATCTATACCTATAAGTATAGCTATAGACATACGTTAAACACGATTAATGCGCGCGCAGCTGCCTACGTACACGCATCACGCCAACACGTTGGACGCTTCATGGATGGATAATGTTTTGTGAGTCGCGTCAGCAACATGCTGTAGTAATAGCCGCATATCTGTAGCTATCAGCCTCACGTGCTATATAATATTAGTGTTGTCTACATCTATACAAATAAAGTTTAATTTTTTACGTGGAAAGTTCTATTGTGTGTTTCATACTTTGCGTTGTTCTTAATATTGTGTTTAATTTGATTATTTCAATTGTTGAATTGTGCAGTACAACAGTGAGCACTAAATGTGTTATTAATATTACAATTACTTTGAAATTTGAAAATACAGTTTTAAGTTTTCACTACTGTCGAAAGTCCTCATGACTGCCTCCTATAAGACATCCGCAGTGCTATATGCATAGCAGAAACCTTAAAAAACAAACCTACACATTTCTAAAAGGCCAGCAACGCTACTGTAATGGCATTGCGGATGTCTATGAGCGGCGTTCATTGCTTTCCATCAGGTGACGCGCCTGCTCGTTTGCCTTCCTAACCCATAAAAAGAATAAATCGTCTTTGCTAGTACAAAATGCTTTGATAGCCATATATTTGTGAAGGTAGGGTTCTAGATTGATAAAGGATCATAATATATTCATTTGATCAGCCATACAAGTAACAGGTTGGTCAGGGAGTATCTTTGCCTAGCCGCCTATTCGGTAGTTATGGTATTGGTACACGGGTACGCGACCCCGGCCACCCGAACTACTTCCGTATCACTCCTTGTCTTCCGTTGCGGTAGTGTCATATCCCTATCATCCTGTCTAAATCAATCTTTCCTTCCTCCTGCTCTTTTGTTTCTTCTCTATCATTTTCCCTTCCTTTCCGCTAATCCACGGTCTGCCATGCCAATGGATGCTAGCTAGTGGTGAGCTTAGTCGCAAGCGTGCCGACCGTCCCGGGATCGTGCTCCCCCGTGTACTATAGTACCTTACCTCAGCATGCGGGGCTCTGCTGGAGCTAACTTCATTCCTCCCTTGCGGCTCGTGGGATTCACTATGACGAGTTTTAATAAACCTAATTTGTTGAAAATGCCGGCGACGTGGTTTGTGGTCTCTACCCTCCCCTACGGGAGACATGAGATGACGATGAATTATACTAGATTCAGCAATCAAATCTCCAAAGTCAGAACTGTACAGCCATATCTCATATACGAACACAAGTCGTAACCCAGCAAGTACCCTTACATAAATCCTAGTAAACGAGGTCAGATGACTGTAGCGCAGAACCCAGATCCACTTGGGACATGTGTCCGATAACGATTTAGGACGTATATTAGTTATCATGTCTGCCAGTCATTGCATTGTCCAAATGCTATTTATATTAATTTGTCTAATAGTTATATTTTAGTGACCAAGCAATAGCGTGTATTGTAGCATCTAAATGCTAAATTTATACAAGTAGAAAAATAAAAAACCATATATGTAGTGTTTTGTTTTTACAATTAGAAAAACAAGACACCACATATATGGAAATTTGTTTTTCTATTTGTTTAATATTTTAAATCAAACGATAGGATCAAATTACACGTAATAAATCAGTCACGTTATAATAATTAGCATTATATTTTTGTATGGACAGTCAAAAGTTTTACTTAGCTAAGATCCGCGACAAGCAAAACACTTACCGAAAATCGGCCATGCATACTCTCCACCGCACCTAGTGACCATTCTATACAGTCAACATCCATAGAGTCTACTACACCTGAGATGCACTCGTGTTGGGCGAACACGTGTCTTGTACAAGACGGACACGTGATAGTGTCGCGCCTAACATCGAGTACAGTGCTTGGCAGGTGGATAGTTGATGACCGATCTACGGTAAGACAACCGAATTAAGTTCCAAATAAATCCACTAAACCCAACGGAAAAACACACATTATTAATTTTCTGTTATTGTTTTGCTTGTCGCGGATCTTAGCTAAGTAAAACTTTTGACTGTCCATATAGTGATGGATTTCCGCAAAGTAACGCCTGACTCCATTAATAATTATATTTTTGTCCGTATAAAATGGATCAATTGAAATAATAAAAAAGTCAACCCGCTATCGCTTATGTAATGTAATCTATGTATATCTGTGGGTGCACCGTTCAATAAATACATAATTAATATCCATAACGCGTCGTACAGACGTACGGTGTAACACAATCACGCGGCACTCGGCGGGGCGGCCCGTGTGTGGGAGGCTTTATGATGGCTTTTAATTTGTTAATTTTAGCACTTTGGTCACGAACGTGTTTGAGTTTTACGGCTTGATCGTTTGCATAATTGCTTGAATAGAGGAACACCATGTATACGGTGGTAAAGTCTCACTGTGGGCGACTTCTGTCTATAGTACGAATGGATCGTCTTCTTTACCAGAGCAGGGTTATACACTAGGCCTGAGCCTAGGGCGCTGTGGTGGGAGCGAATGTTCCAAGTTTGCGCGACAAGTTTCCAAGCTTGGGCTGGTATACAAAGATTTTAGTACCGATCATGATCATGAGATGTGTGTGTGTGTGTGTGTGTATGTATAGATCTGTGGTCTCTGCCTACCCCTACGGGAAACAAACGTGTTTGTTTGTATGTTTAGGTATGTTTGTAATCATTCCTCATTGTAGTCAAATTTTCGCACCATCATGCTATAGAATCAACTACTTTCAGCGGTATTTCATAATCGATACGATATTGGAACTTTAAAAAAAATAACCTACTCATATCTATGATCTATGGGCGGCGTTGATTGCATCCCATAAAAACAAATAAAGAAAATATGATTTTAAAGTTGATTAAAATTACAATAATCACTCTAATCACTTACAAGTTTCACCGACGTGAGACTACAAATTAACCTTATAATCTCGCTCCTAAACTATATTCAAATTGAATAATGTATCGATACTATTGCGTGTAAAAATCGATTAAGTGTAATATAAACATACAAATATGGCGGCATTAGCACAGTTTGGTATAAATCGATGGTAAAACCAAAGCATTAATTTATATAAACACAATTATGATACGATATGGAAATGTCCGAGGCGGCTTTGAAAAAGGCGCAAGAAACATTAATATCTTTACGTCAAATAAACCATTATAGAATAAGCGAACCATAATAGTGAACTTGTCTATGAAAAATCCTTATTTATTTATTTGAATAAATAACAAAAATTCAGCAGAAGTAAATGATACATATAGGCCAGGAGTATCTTTGCCTAGCCGCTAGTCTGATATTTATTGTGTTGGTACACGGGTACGCGACCCCGTCCTCCTGAGCTACTATCGTATCACTCCTCATCTCCCGTTGCGGTAGTATCATATCCCTATGGTCCTGTCTAAATCCATTTTTCCTTTCCCAAGGAGAGGACAGTTCCTATCTTCTCTATCCTTTTCCCTTCCTCTCCGCCAATCCACGGTCTGCCGTGCCAATGGATGCGTGGCTAGGGGGAAGGTTAGTCACGAGCGTGCCGACCGTCCCGGGATCGAGATCGTAGCGGATGGTGATCTGTGGTCTTTGCCACACCCTACGGGAGATAGGCGTGACGATATCTATGTATGTATGACAACTGCAACACACATCGACATTGGATCCTTCAAAAAACAAGCCTATACATACCTAAAAGGCCGGCAACGCTTCCGCGACTACTGCGGTGTCGCGGTTGTCCATGGGCGGAATTGATTGCTTCCCATCAGGCGACACGCTTGCTCGTTTGCCCTCCTATCCCGTAAAAAATAAATAAAAAAAAACACACTTATATAGGATGTACAAAAATACGTCGCCAACCTTGACAATACAATGTTATTTTTAAATCTCACGTAATAATAGTCTATATGTGTCTTAGTTAATTACTGACGCTTAAACATCTGTGTTAATAATGTACCAGCCATTAGCGTCGGGTTTCTGTTCGCGGAATGTTTCGCTGGCGGTAATTACCTTGGCTTCTTATTGAAAATCCAAAAACATGAGTTGAATACATCTCGTGCTCTATTCCCGACAACTCCCTAACGTTCCTTTCTCCAACATGGATGACTTTTAATTTAATTTTTCGTCTCAGTATAAAGGCTAATGCGACTCCCTTTTATAAGTTAGAAGGTGCTTTATATTATACATTATAATGGCTCCCCTCGATTTCCCTTTGCGTGAAAACCTGTCTTTTGAATTTTTGTTTGATATAAATAAGGCTTTCGTGGTAAATAGAGAGTTTGAATTTTATGTTTTGATGAATTTTAGGGCTAACGGTTGTCTTTCGTATCTTATGTGGATAGTCAAAAGTTTTACTTAGCTAAGATTCGCAACAAGCAAAACAATAACAGAAAATTAATAATGTGTGTTCTTCTGCTGGATGAAGTGGATTTATTTGGAACTTAAACCAAAAACTTACCGAAAATCGGCCATCAACTCTCCACTCACTAACCACTACACACAAAACCAAACGAAAAGTGACCTTTTCGGTTGTCTTCCGTAGAGTCTACTATACCTGAAGATGCCTCGTGTTAGGGCGAAACACGTGTCGTTTACAAGATGGAAAAGTGGTAATGTGTGTAGTGGTTGGTGGGTGGAGAATCGATGGCCGATTTTTGGTAAGTTTTTAGTTTAAGTTCCAAATAAATCCACTTCATCCAGCATTCTGTTATTGTTTTGCTTGTCGCGTATCTTAGCTAAGTAAAACTTTTGACTGTCTACATAGTGATGGATTTCCGCAAAGTAACGCCTGACTCCATTAATAATTCCGTGTCTTAACTTAAAGGTTGTCTTCTGTAGAGTCTACTATATCCGATGATCCCTCGTGTTGAGGCGAAATACGTGTTTTGTGCAAGGTGGAAAAGTGGTGGTGTGTGTTTGGTGCTGTTGTCCTTCTTCCAGCAGAAAACACACATTATTATATTTCTGTTTTTGTTTGCTCGTCGCAGATCTTAGCTCAGTGAAAATTCTGACTGTCCACATAGTAATGAATTTCTACAAAGTAATGCCTAACTTTATTAACCACATTACATCGCTATATTAGCTTCGATAAAGAATACAAAGCATATTCAAAAATATAATTACATTTATACAAAGTTCGCTGTTTATGCATTGTGCTGGGTTGTTTTGATTTAGAAGCACGCCCAAGATGCCAGTTAATAAGACGAGCGAAGTAGGTAATAAGAAAATGCTTGTTCAAAGCTATTATTATATCCAACTTGTTTATAAATCCAAATTCACGGTTTTAGATTGTATTTTTGTTCGTACCATAATTATAACGATAAAGTGCGAAATAGGACTTTTCCCGCCAACTTACATCAGTGACGTTGTGTTTTTATTTAATTTTCATTATCTTATATTATTATCAGTTATATTGTTTAATTGTAGTGGTGTATTATACATCTACATTAGTTCGATTAAGACTTCTTTGTGAAGTAATATGAAATAAATGCGTGTATCGTAACTTTTTAAGTTGACTGCAAAAGTCCATAGAAGGTTTTGGTAGAATAGCCACCATTTTATAAAGATGTAACGTGACAAGTTGACTAGACATATCAAGAGATTTGATATTATTATATTTAACTTCACACTGGCATAATAGTTTTAACTAATTGCCATCAAAGAAAAGAAAAGAAAAAGTGTAAAATAAATTTATAATAATTTTCGATGATGGCAATGAGGTATATTGCTTTGACAGTATCATATATAATCTGTAAAGATTATATATGATGATTATGTATCATATATAATCTGTAAAGATTATAAATGATACTGTCAAAGCAATATACAGCTTTGATACCGCCTGTATTACATTTTCAGAGTCATGAAAGTAGACTGAATGCGGTGGAAATGAGAGCATCAGTACTTCTTAATGCTCTCATTTCCACCGCATTCTTTCTTTTGTTTAGTCTGCTTTCATGGGCTACTTTGAATGATAGAATAAAGAACGAAGATATAAGAGAGAGGTGTGGAGTAAAAAAGGTGTCGTGTTAGAACTGAGACTGAGGAGTAGAGGTGTTTTGGTTTTAAACTATGATTATTTTAATCAGCTTGCGACGTAGAGTGAGTTTTGTCTTCGTTTAGCCAGTTTCTGCCAACCACTTCCTCTGGATGGGGGACATCTCATACTACGTTTGCCAAGATGCAGCTTCCACTCCAGCACTCGTCTACTCAAACGATTGTTGTTTTTCTGACAAAAATGGGCACCCCATTGCCACTTCAGTTCGCTAAATCGAAGAGCTAAGTCAGTGTCAGTCAGTTTGATTTTTTTATGGGATAGAGGCAAACGAGAAAACGTGTTGGCTGATAGGAAGCAATCAACGCCGCCCATAAGCATCCACAACACCATAAGAATTGCATACGCGTTGTCAGCCTTTGAGATATGAGTAGATTTGTTTTTGACGGTCCTTTGGCAGATTTCTTTAATATATAATATAAATGATATGATGTGACTTTATAGTAATATGAGTGAGCTTCTAAAATGAATATAAAATACCGCGATAGACCAGTGACTAAATTCGCGCTAAATCTCCATTTACGATTTTATTTGTCACGTTTAATGTTACACAAAATGGCGTCGGTGTCGCCATATCGACAAAATGGCGCCCGAAGAGATGTTGAGATAAGTAATGCGTTCGAGTTGGCTTCGTTCCAAGACGCAGCGTTTACAGGATCTTTCTCTGGCTAGACCTCACTCGATAATCGTTAAAAGATAGGGCTGCGATCAAATTGCTCGGGTCGGTTTTATTGGTTCGTTTCAAATGTGTTATATGGCTTTAAAGTCATTGCCCGTGTAACCATTCCCCAAATGCCCACAAAGTCATACCGCTTTAGGTAATCTCGGATGTACTTAATCTCAGAGAACTGCCTCACATTTATTACGCGGATAGAGCTTAAGATAAGGTATTTTATAAGGACTTTTAAGTATTTTATTCCACAGTAGTTTACAAGTTAAAATGTTTAACATTTTACGAATAACTTTTAATCTTTATCGTTGCATCTTGCAATGAGTAACAGGCTGGGTGTTCAGTTTAAAGAAAACCTTTTTACATTTAAGGACATGGAACTCACCAGCGGGTAAGCTACACAGAAGTTGATTCATTGCACTGACTTTGCAATTTTTTATGTTTGTAAACATGTATAGTCGAAGTTGGGATCGGTTTTCAAATCTTGCATCGCAAGTGAATAGGTTTGGATAGGCCATATTCTCCGTAGGAACCCCGATCAAATTCTCCCGATTATCAGGGTGTTGAGCCTCCGGAACTCAGCCGCTCACCGTACGAAACACGGTAGCTAAGCTACCACTCAGACGCCGGTTTTCTTCGGGAGTGTGGTACTTCCATGGGCGAGCCGGCCCATTCATGCTACATACAAATAATATGCCATTCTTGATAAAGTATTCGTCTGCAGCGTGGCTCTACCATTATAATAAAAAGTGTTTTGTATATTTTTTTAAACATTTTTTGTTTAAACATACAACTAACATTCAAGTTATTCTATGTTAACTTGTTAGAAGCATAGATCAAGATGATTGATGGAGTCAGGTGTTACCTTGCGGAAATCCATCACTGTGTGGACTTTCAAAAGTTTTACTTAGCTAAGATCCGCAACAAGCAAAACAACAACAGAAAATTAATAATGTGTGTTTTCCTGCTGGATGAAGTGGATTTATTTGGAACTTAAACTATAAACTTACCAAAAAACGGCTAGCAACTCTTCACCCACCAACCACTATACACAACACCAAACACATACTACCACTTTTCCATCTTGTAAACGACACGTTTTTCGCCCCAACACAAGGCATCTTCAGGTATAGTAGACTATACGGAATACAACCGAAAAGTCACTTTTCTTCCGGTTGTCTTCCGTAGAGTCTAAAACTTTTGACTGTCCAAATAGCATAGATGGAACTAAGTACAATTGGAGTTATTTTAACTGCTTTGTACTTTAGCAATTGCCGGAGACGCTTGTAGTGTAAGTAACTCAACAAGTTAGGGTACCCGGTAGGTACCCGATTCAAGTTATTCGCAAAGTACATAGTAACAGTTTAAACTCGGCTCGAACTACGCCTCGGGAGTTTCCCGATAAAGATTTTAACTGCAGTTTTGGAGTTGGCCACTTATCGCTGTCTGTATACTTCATCGTCACTATCGGGTGATTGCGTGATAGAAACTCAATTTGTCTTCTTGGTATTTCTTCATTTGTTTCTGTAGACGCGTAGAATTTTAATGTCTTTCTTGTTCACCTAGAACGCAATATTCTAATGAGAGGGGGAGGGGGTAAATGGACCTTAACTAATCATAAAATATTTCACTCATACGCCTAACATTAAGTTATTCTAATCTTTCTAGACCGTTTTCAAAACGTAGATAAAAATATTTATATAAGTGACTATCATTTGATTTTATGTTTTAAGTGTCTGTATATATATATATATATATATATATATATATATATATATATATATATATATATATATATATATATATATATATATATATATATATATATATATATGTAGGTGTATGTATATATCAACAGCCTGCGGCAGTTCATTGCTAGACAGGCCTCCCCCATGAAGCGCCACCTAGCCCAATGTGTATGTACTTATATATATTTATATATTTGCTTATAGCTATTATCTTTGTTTATTAATATATTTTTTCTTCTCTATCATTATAAAGATAACGTATCACTAACCTATATTGTATCACTAACCTTGGTTCTTGCTGAAAACCAGCGCCGGGTGCTTCAACAGTACGCCCGGCATATGGTGAGCAAGAACCATTTTATGACACTCGTTAGATTAAAATTATTTTCTTTTTGTTTTGTGTTTTTATTTGTATATAGTATATTATTAAGGATTTAATTTTAGTGATTGTAAAAAAATTGTGTCATAAATAAAGTTTTTCTATTCTATTCTATTCTATATCAAATTATCTTTTTAACATTGTATCCATCCCACGGTTGTCTCGAAAAAATCGCTATTAGCGATAAGACCGCCATTTGTATGTAAATATTAAAATCAACAATTGTATAATTTTGTATTTGGTGTACACTAAAGAATATATCTATCTAAGTGTGGAGCTCATTGGTAGGTTGGTTTAAGATTAAGATTAAGACAAAAAAAAAACAAGAGAGACAGACATACTAGAAAATCTCTTAATGTGAAACAGATGATATGTACAATGTTTTGGCTTGAGGGTGACTATTTATTAATACAAAAATAATATAGCATCAATCTTTTGAGTTCTGTGTTGCCACGTACATTCTTAATAAAGCGAAAACGCAGTAAATCACACATATGTCAAAAAAAAACAATTGTATATTCGGATCAGAAAATAATGCGTTGAGTGGTCTGAGTCTTACAGCTCTACGACCAATAAAAAATTTTCTACAGCTTTGAATCTGACTATTTTTGAGTGATCAGATACAGTTTTTTCCGTCCAAATCTTTTTTTGGTTTACAACGTTTTTGATTTTTTGAGTCGATATATTTGTTATTATTTTATTATTAGTGTCAAAATCGATTCTTGCAGATCGCAAGATTCAAACTGAACGAACAGATAGCATATAAAGCAAGTTGAAAAATATTTTAAAGATGATTAATGGAGTCAGGCGTTACTTTGCGGAAATCCATCACTATATGGACAGTCAAAACTTTTACTTAGCTAAGTACACCAGAAAAGTCACTTTTCGGTTGTCTTCCGTAGAGTCTACTATACCTGAAGATGCCTCGTGTTGGCGTGAAACACGTATCGTTTACAAGATGGAAAAGTGGTAGTGTGTGTTTGGTGTTGTGTATAGTGGTTGGTGGGTGGAGAGTTGCTGACGGCCTTTTTTCCGTAAGTTTTTGGTTTAAGTTCCAAATAAATCCACTTCATTCAACAGGAAAACAATAATTTTCTGTTATTGTTTGCTTGTGGCGGATCTTAGCTAAGTAAAAGTTTTGACTGTCCACATAAATGTTTTCAAAACAGCTCGCGTACGTACATATAAATTGAGGTAGCAATGAGATGCGATCAGTTGGATATTCCGGCTACTGTATTATGTGAGATGACGATCTTCATTATGTTTTTTTTTCTCTTCTCGAGATTTGTACGTGGTATCCGGGTCGAGAACTGTTACTTGCATTTTATTGTCATTAATCATAATATAATCAGCCTCACTTTTCTGCTGGATATAGTTGTCTCGTAAGCAGAGTCTGCAGTTTTTATCTCAGTATCATACATACATACATATCATCACGCCTTTTTCTCGCTCATGGTTCTCCAGCGGTACCTAGGACGCCCCAGGTACTGCTGGAGAAATATGATCGAGGATGACTTGCGCAACCTTCATATCTTCAACTGGCAGGAGGTGGCGCAGGACAGGGCACGATGGCGTAAAATCTGTTCGGAGGCCAAGATCCATTTTGGGTCGTTGCGCCAACAAAGTTAGTTAGTTCTGTTTTACGTAGAGGTAGGCAGATATCATAGATCTCCATCTGTTACGGTCTCAACACACCTCCTTGCTTCTTCCACACTCACCACTGTCTTCATACAGGCTCGCCGGTTAAGGGTACTTTTGACCTGGCCTTTTCTACGACCGATTTTATCATTGGGAGTGCTCCGAGAAGTTGTTTGGAATAATTCCGGCCGCTGAATTCAAGTACTGCAAAGAAAAGTTTCATCCCAAACGTTTAAATGAATGGCGATCCAGTACGGTGCGTTTTTCCCTATATTTCTTTCCATACATCACTACCATGTGGAATCAGCTAGTTGCAGCGGTGTTTTTGAAAGGATACGTCATTGGAACCTTCAAGAAGCAAGCGTGTACATTTGTTAAAGGTCGGCAGTATTTCTGCAATATCTATGGCACTGCGGGTATCAATGGACAGCGTTGTTGCTTACCATCAGGTGATACGCCTGCTCGTTTGCCTTAGAATAGAATAGAATAGAATAGAAAAACTATATTTATGACACCTTTTTTTTTACAATAACTAAAATTAAATCCTTAATATTATTATATATACAAATAAAAACACAAAACAAAAAGAAAATAATTTTAATCTAGCGAGTGTCATAAAATGGTTCTTGCTCAGCATATGCCGGGCGCTCTAATTGGAACACCCGGCGCTGGTTTTCAGCGAGAACCAACGTGGTCAGATCGCGGACCACAGTGACGACATTCATACTGACACACTCGTACATACAAATACATCCATATATATAACTACTCATACTCATATACACATACACATAAATACACATACAGTACAATAGAATTAAAATCAACAGAGTCATGTACTAAATTCACCGCATCCAAAAGAACAAGTTCCTGACTGCATACTTAAAATTAGATTTTTGTATTTTTTTTTTGAATATATTTATTGTATGCAAGTCATGAAGCGGTGGTGGCAAGTTGTCTTCATAGCCCAAAACATAAAAATTAGTATTTTTAAACAAATTTAATGTATACGGAGCGCAAAAATAAAATATATATTGATTGATGACATCGTTTGACGGAATAAACTTGATTTGAAGTATTAAATGGAGTATAGTTTTATAGTTTTATATATTCACGCCTATCCCCCACAGGGGTTGGCAGAGACCACAGAGTTCCATCCGCTACCATTCATTGCAGCGAAACGGCTCTCCATTAGTCGCTTTTCGCCCTCGTGAGATTCAGGACGTGACGAGTGGCGAACCACTTCGCCGTCATTTTTCAACGAATTAGGTATATTAAATTCGTCTTTAGTGAATCCTACGAGCCGCAAGGGAGGATGGAGGTCAGCCCCAGCAGAGCCCTGCATGCTGAGGTAAGGCACCATACTACCCGGGTGAGCCCGATCCCGGGACGGTCGGCACGCTTTCGACTAGGCTCGCCCCTAGCCACGCATCCATTGGCACGGCAGACCATGGATTGGGGGGGTTACCAGACTCGGAATAAACATTTATAAATCCATATATATATTTATTCCGATGCGGGAATCGAACCCGCGACCATTGACTCCGTGGGCGGAGGGCCGCGCCACTGAGCCAGTCGGTCGTAAATGGAGTATAATAATAATAATAATTATTATCATACTCCATGTAATACTTCAATCACTTAATAGTGGTAGAGCCACGCTGCAGACGAATACTTTGTCAAGAATGGAATAATACTTGTCTACAGCACGAATGAGCCGGCTGAAAACCGGCGTCTGAGTGGTAGCTTAACTACTGCGCTTCGTACGGTGAGCGGTCGAGTTCAGGAGGCCCAACACCCTCCCCCCTCCCTCTACCCCTCTCCCTCCCATTCTCACTCCCATAATGACATTTTCCTTAAAGATGGCCAATGCTTCCGCACTGCCTATGGCGCTGCGGAAATCTATGGGCTGCGTCGATTGTTTTCCATCACGTGACACGCCTGTTCGTTTGCCGTCCTATTTCATAAAATAAAATATGAATGTCAAACTTACTAAATTATAATATGTGAAAGCGTTCACAGAAACCAATCCAATCATACCCGCGACCTACCCACGCTCACAAAGAAGGAGCGGCCCGCTAACTCGGCGACAATATCCACAAATCCGATTACGTATCGAGATTACATCGAGAGCTCAGCATCGTTATTGAGCCCAGATCAAAATCGATTTTATTACGAGCTTCAATAGCGTATTGAGTGAATTCCGAGTTGTAATTATTAGGAAAAGTCTCTCTCTGCCCATCTCGTGTAAGCCCTCTCGTATATTTTCAATTTTTATGTATATGGCCAAATCGAACAGGCAGTGTAATAAACACACAATAAAATCTTTTATACATTTCATTTCATGGCCTGTAAGAATTATATGGACAGTCAAAAGTTTTACTTAGCTAAGATCCGCGACAAGCAAAACAATGACAGAAAATTAATAATGTGTGTTTTTCTGTTGGATGAAGTGGATTTATTTGGAACTTAAACCAAAAACTTACCGAAAATCGGCCATCAATTCTCCACCCACCAACAACTATACACAACACCAAACACACATTACCACTTTTCAATCTTGTAAACGACACGTGTTTCGCCCCAACACGAGGCATCTTCAGGTATCAGACTCTATGGAAGACAACCGGACCTGACTCACTTTTCAGTCCGTAGAGTCTACTATATATGTCCATATAGTGATGGATTTCCGCAAAGTAACGCCTGACTCCATTAATAATCTGTAAGAATTATGTTAATATTATATAAACTTCAAAAATAATCTTAATTTATTTCGAAATATTAAGATAACATTGGCTAATATAATTTGACATGACAGGTACAAGTTGCTGTAACTGATGATGGATGGGAAAAATCGCAGGTAAAAGAAAAGTTGGTCGAAAAACTAAAGTCTTGGCTACGTAATATCAGGGAGTGGACCGGGATAGCGAGTGCTCCAACACTGCTGCACCTCGTTAAGGAAGAGGAGAGTTGTGCTGAAATGGCTGTCAACCTTCGCTAGTCGGAGAGGCACTCTTAGAAGAAGAATATAATTAGCAGACCAATAGGCTCATTTATCGCCTCAACAGTCGCACTGTCAATCCCCGAATCAGACTAAATATATGTATGTATGACCTAAATATATTTAATTTGAGTCCGGTTACAACACAACCCACGACCATAAGTGGTGGGTTGATATTTGTTCCTTCAGATATGAGAAGGCCCGCGTCCAGTAGTGGGACATAGATATGGCCTCAATGAGAAACGGCAGATGGCAAATCTCCCAGCATTTCACCATGGTCACTAACGCCCGATAATGTCAAACACACACCACCATTTTTCTCCATCAACAACGAATTTCGTCTCGACACGAGGCATTGTCAGGTGTAGTAGACTATACGAAAGATAACCGTGGAGTCAACGTACATACATATATATTATCGCGCCTGTTTCCCATAGAGGTAGGCAGAGACCACAGATCTTCATCTGCTATGATCATCATCGGCATACTTTCCTTGTCTCCTTCACATACATTACTCTCCTCATGCAAGGCTGCCGGTTAAGAGTACTTCTGACCTGGCCTCTTCAGCAGTTTCGTCGGGGTTGGTAGGGGAAGACCACAGAAAACATACTTTGACCAAATTGCTGAAGTGGACTTAACGACGGTGAGAATTACATCCGTATGTCCCTATAAAATTCTCCACAAACAAAGTTTGATTGTCCATTTTTATAATGGATTTCCGCAAAGTAACGCCTGACCCCATCAGTTACGGTCAAATCAAATATAGCATATTTGAATATCGTTCCTCACCAAATTATTGTAAGAACATATATGTTTTTCTTTAACTAAATGCATCTTTTAACACCATCATGTCACCAATAGCATCCCACACAAGTGACGCGGTGTCGAAGCAACACGTGCGTGAAATATGTGAAAGCGATACGAAAGGTTCAATTCCGTAGTTCATTCGAGAGTAAAACAGTGTTTTGTCGTGTTCAGTCGGTCAGTGTGGAAAGGGGCTTATCTGGTATCTTAATGCGGCTCGCCCGAGGAGTTGTGACCTGATGCTCTGCTGTTGATAAGCAGCTTTGGGCTTCACACAGAGCAAGCGTTAAGTACATTTTGAAAGAATTCACAACGTTTTCGTTTTATGCCTACACGCCTAATGGCTCTCGGAGCTTATACATCGTACTACACATGACCCAGTGAATTTCGTCCTCACCTACAATTTGTTAAATTCAAATGAGTAAAAATAATATCTCCTGGTAGGCTTATCTTCTCCTGGTATGTTAGTACTTAGGTATGCGATAATTTTTAAAATCGCACTAAAGATACTTAGGTATGCAATACACAATATCGCACAAAAGAAACGACTGTTATGTATAACAACACGTCCGTTAGACGATAAAGCCCTTATAAACGCCATCTATTGAAAGTAATTGTAAGTAGAAGGAAGACAAAGAGTTTTTAATTTTTCAAGTTTTTTTTTATTTTCCCTACACTTCTTGTACTAATTCAATAAGGGTGCATTTGAAATGTAGTTCTTTATGTATGTATCTAGGATTGCAAAGTTCTAGAATGTTTATTGCACGTGTATTCGAATGAAAGGTGTGTAATAAGAAAGAGTGTCGTGAAACCACGTTTTTATATAAAGGTGGATTAATAACATTATCGTACCCAATACAGTATCCAAACGTCTACCCGACGGCAAATCAGATGGTCGTAGAAGCCATAGAAGGCCTAAGCCCAGATGGCTAGATAGACTCGAGGACGTCTTAAAGGCAATCGGTGTGAGGGGCTGGAGAGAAAAAGCTAAACTAAGATCCGATTGGAAAAATTTACTGAACCAGGCCCACTCGGGGTTGTAATGCCTTGATGATGATTAATTATATAACTATAAAATAATAACAGTAAATAAAAGGCAATTTAGAAAAGATTCAATTAATTTAATAACTTCACATATATAGTTCATAATGCTTTAAAATATTGGGCAGAAATTAATCAACTGTCGAGTCTGTTTCCGCTCCGTGTGTTCTATGCACGGGAGTAGGCACCATAGTCTCGTGGCCCGGCCACTGTTATCTCCCTGAATTATCTCCGTCGCAGCCACCGAGTTATCTGCGTCTTTCGCTAACTCTACTGCTTAGCTTTATTTAAATGTAAAATATTCTATTGTCCGCTGCGGGACTACTTTGGAATGGATTAACTGGTTGATTGTACTTACTATACTTAATTGTAGGCTGAAGATAGGAAGTCAAATATTCATTGAGATACCTAATCACAAAAGAAAGTAATATTTCGATTTTACGTATAGGGTGTCTACCGAGAAACTGGTCGGAAAAGGCTTAAGCGAGCCTTGGTGTCTAAATTCATTCATATATAATCACTCCTGTCTCCCGTCTCCCTGTAGGGTTAGGCAGAGACCGCAGATCTCCATCCGCTACGATCCCGACACACCTTCCTTGGTGCCTTCACACTCATCCATCTTTTCATCAATTCCTCCTCTCACATTCATCGTAGCGAAACGGCTCTCCGTTCGTCGCTTCACGCCCTAGTAGAAATCAGGTGTCTAAATAACTCCAAAAAATGTCATGATGCAGAACGCAACGGGAAACCACTGCACTAAATTCCCATGAAAATCACCATAAAAGTTACGAAGAAAACACCGAGTTTGTCATGAAATGGAAGAGCCTAACGAAGCGATGTGTGAAGTCTGGTGATCGTGATCTTTAGACATGAATGATTGACCAGAGAGAGATATAGGGTGTCAGGTGGCAGAGTTGAGATATAGGTCGAATAATCAGTAAACTCGTGGGCATGCTTACCGATTATTCGACCTATCAATGTTGAGAGAACATCTTGCCTTCGCTCCATGCACGTGTTTTCAACAAGATGGTGCCACGCCTCACGCTGCTAGAGAGGTCATGAAGCTTCTTCGTTATACACCACCGACGTCACCCAGGTCATCGGATTTAATGGGGAACAGCAACTCTCCACTTCCCAATCACTGCCACTAACACCAAACACAGACCACCACTCTTCCACAATGTATACGACATGTGTTTCGCCTCAACACGAGGCATCATCAGGTATAGTAGACTCTACGGAAGACAATGGTTAAGATCACTAAACGGTTGTTCCCCTTGAAACCACTTCTTTCAACAAATACACATTATTATTTTTCTATTTTTATTTGCCTGTCGCGGATCTTAGCTAAGTAAAAATTCTGACTATCTACATAATAATGGATTTCCGCAAAGTAACGTGACTTCATTGAACAACAAGTCTTTTTTGCAACTTTATTTAATGCGTGTAAAAATACTGATATGTTGATAGTGGTTGGGTAGTGGAGAGTTCCCGACGGCCGTTTTTCGGTAAGATTTAGTTTGAGTCCTCGTAAATCCACCTCTTCCAGTAGAAAACACACATTATTATTTTTCTGTTTTTGTTTTGCTTGTCGCGGATCTTAGCTAAGTAAAAATTCTGACTGACAACGTAGTAATGGATTTCCGCAAAATAACGCCTGACTATAAATCATCATATGAAGAAAATTATTATCTTGTTATCAATGTTTAATAAAATGTATATTACTTACTTATTCTTTTGAGATCGGAGTTAGATCTGTAACAAGAAAAATTATTTTTAAAAATGTTGACTAATATTTGGATGCTGTTGAGAGAAAATAATTTGATTGATGTTTTTATTTGACGAAGCTAAGGTTAATGTTTTTATGAATATTATTTTAATGGCCCTTGATTTTAAAACTGAATGTAGCGACAATATGCCCAGGGCGGCTGGTAGAGATAGTATGATCTTGAGGTCTATGTCCAGCAATGGACTGCGGCAGGTTGTTGATGATGATGGTGAAGAAAAATTTTAACGTTGTCGCTTATTTATATAACGACAACTTTTTCCGTTCTTGTAATCTAATCTTCGCACCAATATATATATATATATATAATAAATTTTTGAACGCCGTTTCGAAACTTCTTTACGAATATATTACCTAAAAGGCAAAGTGTACGGCATTCTAAGAAATTCATTCAAACATTTATTTATTTGTTATATTGTCAAATATTTTGACGCGTTTAAAAAGATTTGAGCCCTTTGTGAGCGTTCATTCACAGTGATTTCTTTTGTGATGCTGTCGCTTTAAGATGTTAATCTCTTAACTCGGCTTCGATCCTTTTTCCCGTAATACGGGATGACACTTGGTGACGCCCCACCGGGACAGACTTTCGTCTACCTGCCCTTGTTACAGTAACAACTGCTAGGTATGACAACAAATGTTGAGAGTACAGAGCACAAAAAACTATAGAGACGACTTATAATATTGTTACGAGAAAAATTGTATTTTTTTTGGAAGCGATAAGCAATAAATAAAAGCGTGATAGTTAGTGTTCTCAATACATCTGCAAGATAAATTACTCTGCATTGGAGCGAGACCATGTATGCGTCCCCGGCTAGATGGTGCGACGATCTGCGCAGGGCGGCTGGCAGAAACTGGATGCGTGAAGCCGAAAATCGGGCTAGGTGGCGCTTCTTTGGGTTGGGTGAGCCTATGTCCAGCAGGGTACCGCTGCAGGTTGTTGATGATGATGATAGCCTTTTATTTCTGTAAAAAAAGACGTGTCACATATGAATGTTTTCCTATTCTATACGTTTTAATTTCTTTTCAATAAAAGAGTAAATTATTCGTTTGATTATTCTTTTTTATTTGAGTTTTATCTTCGATGTTCACTTTAATTAGTTTGTTTACATGATTCAGTGACATAAAGCAACACACGCGCTTGTGTTTGCAATCTCGCCGACCTGTCTGTGTACCCGCCATGTCTGTGTGACACGATTACCATGAAAATGTCCCCTTCAGGCGGTTTTATTGAATCATTGGGAGCCGACGTCGGAATATATTACGCTGTATGGAATTCCTGTGTTTTATGTGGCACGCCGATAGAAATATAGGTTTGTTTTGATTCTATTCAATTCTTGACATGGATTTTTTCCATATAGGTTATGTCATTGGAATTATTTTTGTGAAATTATTACGAATATAGGCCTTCGCCAAGTAGCGCCACTTAGCCCGATCTTCAGCTTTACGCATCCAGTTTTTACCAGCGGCCCTGCGCAGATCGTCACACCGTGATACTTTGTCAAGAATGGCATAATATTTGTCTGTATTATGAATAGGACGGCTCGTCCGGTGAAGTACCACACTTCCACAGAAAACCGGCGTCTGAGTGGTAGCTTAGCTACCACGCTTCGTACGGTGAGCGGTTGAGTTCCAGAGGCCCAACATCTTCTCCTCCCGCTTCCCCCTCCCCCATCCCCCTCCCACTCCCACTCAGTTTCAGATTATTCAGATTATGACGCTTTCTTTAAAGGTCGGCAACGCTTCTGCATTGCCTATGGCGCTGCGGATTTCTATGGGCGGCGTTGATTGTTTTTCATCGGATGACACGCCTGCTCGTTTGCCTTTCTATACTATAAAAAACACCTGGGGGCGTTTCACACAACGTTTTTTTACGGAATAGAAAGGCAAGCGTATCAGCTGATGGAAAGCAGGTAATGACGCCCACAGACATCACCACATTAGGCATCACATATGCGTTGCAGGTCGTTAAGATATGCGTGGGCTTGTTTTTTGAGGGTTTCAATGTTATATCCGTACAGAAATACCGCTGAAAGCAGCTGGTTATATAGATTAGTGGTGCATGGAATGAAGTTGCGGTAAAAATGCACCGTACTGAGTGGCCACTACATTACAGATGGTGGGGACTACTAGGACAGATGGTGGGGATGAAAATTTGGGTAAGTTGTGCGGTAGCTGTCGTTTGTCAAGACGCGGTCTCCATTCCAGTACTCGTCTACTCCAGCGGCTGTCGGGTATCCTTTAAACGTGACCAGCCCATTGCCACTTCAGTATATTGATTATTAAAAAAAAGAATTTAAAAATAGAGTTACGAGTTACTTGTTTGATTAAAATATTTTTTGTTTTTTTTTTTGTATATTATAATATTATTAAGATTTTAAAAAAATAATTATTGTAAAGAAGGTGTCATAAATAAAGTTTTTCTATTTCTTTATTATATAAGAGAATCAATAAGGTTTTAATTTTTGATCTTTTCTTTTTATTGGATGCAATCAGTTACAACTATTATGCCAGTGTCAAGTAAAATACAATAATATCATATCTCTTGAAATATAACTAGTCGGCTTATCACGTTACGTCTTGATAAAATTGTGACTATTCTACCAAAACCTTCTATGGACTTTTTCAGTCTACTTTTCAAGTCACGATACACGCATTTATTTCATATCACTTCACAGATAAGTCTTAATCGAACTATATTTTATAATTAGTCACCAAAATTAGACAATATAACTGATAATAATATAAGATTATGAAAATGTCACTGACAGACAAAGACAATGGACACTGATGTCAGTTGGCGGGAAAAGTCCAAAATTAAATCGTTCACTACGCACATAAACAGAAATATCATAATCACTTGATCATAAGTTTTTCATATCATAAATGACAATTCGTGCTCCTATAACACAATATGACGCGACATCAAGATATTTGAGACGCAATCACTTGAAGGTCGAGTGGAAGGGGCTTCACTTAAGTTGTATTGACTTCTTTATGTGATATCTTAACCTACGCTTGTCTGAATAATGGAGATCTTCTACATAACACCATCCGAAACTACATTCTTATTTAGTGTAGGTGTACCAGGGCTATGATTTGAGCTTATAGATTTTTTTATGGTATGATGGAGAGCAATGAAGTGGTCCCATAAACTTCTGCAATACCATAGGCATCAAAAATGTGTTACGAGCACCTTGAGATGTGAGTAGGCTTGTTTTTTGAAGGGTCCAATGTCGAATCAGTTGAGAAATACCGCCGAAGGTAGTTGGTTCCTGTTTAGTTATAGAGGTGGTCTGTGGAGTGAAGTTTCCACGCACCATTTCTGTAACTTATCATGAATGGGGTTGAAATTTTCCTTTGATACGATTTGAAACGAACAAATCCATCGACATAGCTCTTCGAGTTAACAATCTGTAAAGGCGTTCTGTTTGGAAGATACTGGTTATCAGTCTGAACCTCTTAATTATTACTATACCTCTTTTAAATGCAGGCAACGCTTCTGCCTGTGGCATTGCGGATGTCTATGGCCGGCGTTGATTGCTTTCCACCGGGTGATACGACTGCTCGTTTGCCTTCCATATATTATATATAATCTTATTGAAACTTGATACATGACTAAATGGTCTTCCGTAGAGTATACTATGCCTGATGATCTCTCGTGTTGAAGCGAAACACGTGTCGTGTACATTGTGAAGAGAAGTGCAGTGGTAGTGTGCATTTGGTGTTGTTGATAATAATTGGAAAGTGAAGAGTTGCTGACGGCCGTTTTCTGGCAAGGTTTAGTTAAAGTTCCCCGTAAATCCACTTCTTCCATAAAAACAACCACATTATTATATTTCTATTTTTATTTGCTTGTCGCAGATCTTAGTCAAGGAAAAATTCTGACTAATGACATACTAATGGATGTTCGCAAGGTATCACTTGACGCCATTAATAGATTTAGGCCAAGGTTAAGTCCACCGAAGAATTGCCACAGGTAATTTTGAAAGGGTAGTCCTTTTACAGACAGTGAGAGACACTATTCAACAAACAAAACAGTAATTTCACAAAATCAAACGTACATATCTATTCAAAAGAGAAAAAATATAATATTATAAAAGCACGCATAGAAATGAGATTGTTAACAAAATACCGCTTGGATAACTGTAAGAGACACATCATTACATAAAACGCTTAGTTCTTTGATATCTTTACAAAGCTGAGAAAATTAAAGCTGAAATAAAGCGCCCGTTGAACTGTTGGCGCGTTTTTTAATGAATTAAGATGGCGGACGGCCGCGCGCGCGCGAATTAAGCGGTGTTGTGTCTCGCGTTTCTCTATTTAAACTATTTTCTCGAAATTGTTGGAACTCTACGTTTCTATAACTTATTTTTATGACCTTACATATTTATCTTAATTTTTGTTTCTGTCTTAATTTTTTTTTTCTTCTGTGTTTGTCTACCTAATTATACATTTAAATGAAATCATAAGTCATATTGTTATTGTTAAATATTTATTGTCATTGTTGTGTATTGTTGTAACTGGACTTCAGGTTTACCTTAAATTCTTTTGCATGTTGGTTATCTTATATTTTATTTAATCTGTAGTCGGTAACTGTACCTTTTGTAATAAAAATAAAATAAATAAATATGAATGTCGAATGTGGAACTAACGTCTCATGGAGATCGCAATAAGTTAATGTCTCACGTTGTAACGGTCTCTATTGCCAAAATTTCTATGTTTTTTTTTCTTTGATTGCAATTATTTAAAACTATTATGCCAGTGTCAAGTAAATAACAATAATATCAAATCTCTTGAAATGTCAAATCTTCTTCTCACGTTACGTTTTGACAAAATGGTGGCTATTCTACCAAAACCTTCTACGGACTTTTTCAGTCAACTTAAAAAGTCACGCCTCCGCAGTGCCATAAAATCAATGCTCACATTTGAAAAGAAGGTGACGTCAGAAAATTAGAAAACGCAAGACTAAAATATTTCTTATTGTAGTGTATTATACTTTTTATATTCTATAATGCTTTATATTGAACTTTAAAAAATTTACATAGCTCAACGGATGAGTGTTTTCCATTAAAAAAGAATTTTAATAAAAAAAACAAATTGGTGGTCATGTAGTTCTGTCAATACTTATTTAACTTTAATCCTAAAGATTGAGAGATCGATTAAACATTGAGTTGTAAAGATTCGGCGCACTACAAGGGCGACAACGTGGGACGTGCAGCCCACATACAAAATGGCTGCCATAAATTAAATGTCAAATTCAAAATGGTCGCGTTATACTGCATTCCGGTCGCATATATCTCGCCTAACCGCAGACCGGTGACAAATCGTCCAGCGCGCCCGGCTGCGCTCTCTGGATTTATGCTTCCACGGGGACCCAGCGGCGACTTGGCATTTCTATCTTCCGAATTGTATAACCCATGGAAAACATCTTGGACAAAGAAAACGTACTAATTAGTCTCATTCATAAACATTAATTAACTTTTAAACAATGCTTTAAATAATGTTTAACAAAATTGCATTCATAAACACTCTAGAGTTATCCATCTTATATTTGTTACTTAAGTAGCTGTCTATATAAAAGTTAATCAACAAAATGGCGGTCAAAAATTATTAGCAGCTGATGTTTGGGATGACAATTTAATGGTGAGTAGCTACAACAACTTAGTGATACTAACTAGAGCAATAACCAAATCTCACACACATATGGCACATAGATTTACTTTAAAATGTTACCAAACCATAAATAATATGTATACAGACAGCCAGGTTTTACCGATAAAATCAAATTCTACCACAGTGTTACAAGTGTGAAAATAAATAAGGTATACTTTACTAAGCAAATGTCAAATTAGCTAAAATTTTAAGCTTTATTTAAAGTTTTATTAGTTGATTAATTAAATAATGCTTAAGACCTCAATTGACGAAGTTTTATGAATAAAGCTGTAAGTGGACTTTTCCTGCCAACTTACATCAGTGACGCTATGTTTTTATTTTATTTTCATAATCGTGTATTATTTATTATCAGTTATATTGTTTAATTGTGGTGGCGTTTTATTAAATATAGTTCGATTAAGGTGTATAAGTGAAGTGATATGAAAAAGTCCATAGAAGGATTTGGTAGAATAGCCACCATTTTATCAAGAAGTAGCGTGACAAGCTGATTATTATAATTCAAATATTTGATGTTATTATATTTTAATTGATGCTGGCATAATAGTTATAGATAATTGCCATCAAAGAAAAAGAAAAAAAGCTGTAAGTGATTTATGCGGCTGAGTGAAATATGATATAACACCGCCATATTGGAAGTGCAAAATGATAATTTAACTGTCAAAATACGTCAAGTATTATTACAATTGACGTCTGTTAAGTATGTCTTGGCCTCCTTAATGAGAACCGGCACTAATCAGGGTGTTTGGCTACTTCTCACCAATTACCTGCTCGAATCTCGATTAGGTCAGCGATCACTGCGTCTCTCCATCGATACTCAGGGCGACTGACCGGACGGTATTGTTATATATGTCTTAGGCCGCACGATCCTCTCCATGTGACTGAGTCAAAGTATCCAGTGCGTTTTCGAATCTCTGAATATGTTAGCATTGGTCACAAGCTTTTAGATATCGGCGTTCTATAGAACTCTTGATGATTATGACGTCCAGTTTCTGTTTTGGGCCGAGGATCTTTCACAAGATCTTTCTTTTGGTTACCAGTGACTTGTTCAGCATTGAATTATTCATCATTCAGTATTCAGGTCTTATATTCGTACATTAAGATGGGTCTGATGATAGTCTCATAAATACGGATTTTATTACGTCTACTGAGAAGCATGGATGACAAAATTTTGTCATTTCTCAAAGGCCGGCAAAGCTTTCGCAATGCTTGTGGATCAGAGGACGTTTATAGGTGCCGTTTATAGCTTTCAATCTGGTGATATACCTGCTCGTTTGCCTTCCTATCCAAGGCGTATTCAACATAAGGAGTTTTGGATGTGTTTCTTAAGAATTTCTTAGAAGGCGCATACGTTCGGAAGTTAAGTCTGTGAGTCATGCGACACGATAAGCCCTCGTCTATTAGTCCATCATTCTGCAGTTTGAATACCGAGCGAGCGCGGGTACTTCTCGGAATCACAATAGGATGCGCGCACGCGAAAACAGTCGGCTCATTAGACTTGTACGATTACACCGGATGCAGTCACGATCGACAAGTAGATCCGCTGCATATAGTATTATCCTTTTTACTCTATTAGGATGTTGCGGACGGTACGATAGTTACAAACATTTTTAGTAGTGACAGAGCCGCGCTGCAGACGAATAATTTGTCAAGAATGGCGTATTATTTTTTTTTAATATTTACGCCTATCCCCCGCAGGGGTTAGCAGAGACCACAGAGCCCCTCCGGTACCATTCATCGTAGCGTAACGGCTCTCCATTGGTCGCTTTTCGCCCTCGTGAGAATCAGGACGTGACGGGTGGCGAACCACGTCGCCGTCATTTTTCAACAAATTAGGTATATTAAATCCGGAGGAGCCCTATCCCGGGACGGTCGGCACGCTTGCGACTAAGCTCGCCCTTAGCCACGCATCCTTTGGCACGACAGACCGTGACTTGCGGAGAGGAAAGGAAAGGATAGAGAAGAATATATATATTTATTCCGATGAAGTACCACACTCCCCTAGAAAACCGGCGTCTGAGTGGCAGCTTAGTTACCGCGCTTCGTCTCGTGAGCGATTGAGTTAATATGGTTAAGAGGTATTACAAACTAAAACTCTGTCATATTCACAACAGCCTCGGTGTGTTGATACCAATGGGGTATTAGCATATGTGTCCCCGTGGTAAGTAGGGCCACGTGTGCACCATGCGCGGGACGGCGGCGCACATCCCACGGTATATCTGTCACCATGGGCAATAACGCATGCGCTTCAAATTGTAATGCGCTCGCGCATATAAATGTGTCGACGCCGCCGGGAGGAGGTCGCGTCAGATTTACGGCGCAACCGCCGCTGCTGGGAAATGTCAATTGGTATACTTCGCTTCAAAACTGGTTTCTGTCTTCCTTTTGCAAGGAATAAAGTATCATGTATCACAGTAATTTGTTAAAATATGACTTCGACGTTGTTCGCCACCTATCACGTTCTGATTCCCACGAGGGCGAGAAGCGATTAACGGAGAGCCGTTTCGCTGCGATGAATGTGAGAGGAGTTCTTAGCGAGAAACGGCCGTCTGCCAGTCCTCCAGTATTTCCCAGTGTCTACCAACCTTGACAAAATTCAAACTCACACTATCATTTATCACTACAAACGCGCTTCGTCCGGTGAGCGGTTGAGTTCCGGAGGCCTTCACCCCCTTCCTATCCCCCATCCTCCGTTCTCCCTCCCCTCCTTCTTCCTGCTCCCATAACGCTTCTACACTGTCTGTGGCGCTGCAGATGTCTATGGTCGGCGTTGGCTGTTTTCCATCAGGCGACACGCTGCTCGTTTGCTTTCCCATCTTATTATTCATTAATAAGGAGTCAGGCGTTACTTTGCTGAAATCCATCACTATAAGGACAGTCAAAAGTTTTACTTAGCTAAGATCCGCGACAAGCAAAACAATAACAGAAAATTAATAATGTGTGTTTTTCCGTTGCGTTAAGTGGATTTATTTGGAACTTAAACCAAAAACTTACCGAAAAACGGCCATCAATTCTCCACCCACCAACCACTATACACAACACCAAACACACATTATCACTTTTCCATCTTGTAAACGACACGTGTTTCGCCCCAACACGAGGCATCTTCAGGTATAGTAGACTCTACGGAAGCACGTTTCGGTTGTCGCCAAATAAATCCACTTAACCCAGCGGAAAAACACACATTATTAATTTTCTGTTATGGTTTTGCTTGTCGCGGAGCTTAGCTAAGTAAAACTTTTGACTGTCCATATTCCCATCTCATAAAAAAATAAATATATTTTGTAATTGCTATTATTTTCGCGGATGTTTCTTTGGCACGTCTACAAATATAGGTCGGGGGCCCGCGTACGGAAATGAGGCCTTTGTGCCCCACGAATATTACGAATTGTTTCGCTTCACAATGAATGCAACGGGGACGAATGGAAAATAAGAGGCGGGTGAAAGAAAAAAAAAACAACGATTTTTACTGTTCATGCTTTTTTCCAGCTATATTTTTTTATTTGTTGTTGAATTGTTTCATATTGTACTCCAATATTTGCAGAAAATTAAGTTTTATTAACTTGGATTACCTCTTTATATATTTAATGGGCCCCTTCAGTATCATTAAAAGTTATCTGTACCAAATACATTAATAATATAAAATAAAAATGAAACATCTTTGCTGTTATTGATATTATTCGTATCTCACTTATCATCAGTTTAATCTATCCCTATATATAGTATCTATATATAATCTATCCCTATATATAGTAGGCTCTACGGAGGGAAAGACTACTGTACCTAATGATACCTCGTGTTGACGAGAAATAGGTGTCGAAAAAACTATCATAAAGATATGTTCAATAATAATCATTCTCCAGTCAAAATCTGTATAATATTTAAACACGTATAATATAAGCCTGCTTATAAATTGTACAAGTATAATATAAGGCTGCCTATAAATTGTATACGTATAATATAAACCTGCCTGTAAGTTGTACACGTATAATATCAGGCTGCCTATAAATTGTAGTATATATTGTACACGTATAATATCAGGCTGCCTATAAATTATACTATATATTGTACACGTATAATATAAGTCTGCCTATAAATTGTATACGTATAATATAAGCCTGCCTATAATTTACAGAAGAATAGGTCCTCTATTTTATCTGCTGGATTGAAGGGATTGAAAT
The DNA here is from genome assembly GCA_031353405.1 of Baronia brevicornis. Classification (NCBI taxonomy): domain Eukaryota; kingdom Metazoa; phylum Arthropoda; class Insecta; order Lepidoptera; family Papilionidae; genus Baronia; species Baronia brevicornis. Next base: position 241,980 of record JASFAT010001913.1, read on the forward strand.
AATATTTCAATCCGAGTGGTTGGTATGCTTATCAGTTGACACATTAAGATATCAGACGAACTATTAATGTACATAATAATTCTCAATTAAGTACGTCAGTTTTGGGTCAGGAGAGGAGATATAAGGGTCAAGCATCGTTAACCCTTACATATGCTGGGAAGCGGTTCTGCGAATCCGCATTATCAATTTTATCGGCTTCCAGTAAACAAGTTCATTAAACGCATGTCAAGGTATCATCAGTAGAGAATGAGAGATTGTTATTATAGTACAACTTTTTGTTCTATCATTAATGGAGTCAGGCGTTACTTTGCGGAAATCCATCACTATGTGGACAGTCAAAAGTTTTACTTAGCTAACATCTGCGCCATGCAAAACAATAACAGAAACTTAATAATGTGTGTTTTTATGCTGGATAAAGTGGATTTATTTGGAACTTAAACCAAATACTTAGCGAAAATCGGCCATCAACTCTCCACCCACCAACCACTATACACAACATCAAACACACACTACTACTTTTCCACCTTGTAAACGACACGTGTATCGCTCCAACACGAGGCATCCTCAGGTATAGCAGACTCTACGGAAGACAACCGAAAAGTGATATTTTTCGATTGTCTTCCGTAGAGTAGAGTGTTGTGTATAGTGGTTGATAGGTGGAGAGTTGCTGGCCATTTTTCGATAAGTTTTTGGTTTGAGTTCCAAATAAATTAACTTCATCCAGCGGGAAAATACACATTATAAATTTTCCGTTATTGTTTGCTTGTCGCGGATCTTAGCTAAATAACACTTTTGACTTTCCACATATTTGTTGTATCTTAAATCATTACTATATATTATATATGCAATATATAGGCATCGAGTGACGGAATTAGGTTATAGATTGAATATTCAGTAAACGCATGGTTATTATTTTCTGTCAATATTAAGAGAACATCCTGCCTTCATTCATGGGATCTTTAGGGGGTTTCAGCTTCGATGTAATTGAAATTCTTTCAAGTGAAATTAATTTATTTTTCCATTCACTGTACATTTACATCTTATTCATACTTTATTCACACTTTTCACTTTATATATTATATCTCAATATATGTAATATAATTACAATATTTTGTGTCGGACGGGTGACATGTTTATCAAAAGACGTCAGTGGAACTAATACTTTTGTTTTAATATAAAACAAATTATTTCTTTTTTATTTTAAATTACGAATTTAAAAAGAAATAACATAATATAAAAAGTTTTGATATATTCAAAGAAAAAATTTCATTACATTAGTGATACATATATATATATATATATATATATATATATATATATATATATATATATATATATATATATATATATATATATATATATATATATATATATATATATATATATATATATATATTCCCGCCTATCCCCCGCAGGGGTTGGCAGAGACCACAGAGCTCCATACGCTTCCCATTCATTCATCGCAGCGAAACGGCTCTCCATTGGTCGCTTTTCGCCCTCGTGAGAATCAGGACGCGACGAATGGCGAACCACGTCGCCGTCATTTTTCAGCAAATTAGGTATATTAAATTCATCTTAGTGAATCCCACGAGCCGCAAGAGAGGATGGAGATCAGCTCCGGCAGAGCCCTGCACGCTGAGGCACCATAGTACCCAGGGAGCCCGATCCCGCGACGGTCGGTACAATTGCGACTAAGCTCGCCCTAAGCCACGCATCCATTGGCACGGCAGACCGTGGATTGGGGGAGAGGAAGGGAAAGAATAGAGAAGAAAGGAAAAGCGGATTGGGGGGGTTACCAGACTCGGAATAAATATTTATAGATCCATACATATATTTGTTCCGATGCGGGGATCGAACCCGCGACCATTGACTCCGAGGGCGGAGGGCCGTACCACTAAGCCAATCGGTCGTTATTAATTCATCGAAATAAAAGTGTGTCAAGGGTCATATTTGTTTTTTTTTGTTAATTTATGTATATATTATGTCATAAGCTGCAGATGATATAAAATAAATATATAATAAATAATAAAAATTGATCAAGTTCGTACATAGATACGTAAGGTTCAATGGTAATTTATGTAGGTATATATTATATTATGTTATAAGCTGCAGAAAATAGAAAATAAATTATAATAAATTATAAAAAAAAATGCTTCAGTTCGTACGTAGAGATTTAAGGTACAATGGTAAAAGTAGTGATTGTCTTGAAATCAATTATGAATAAAGAATGAATCATATACATATAAAAGCACATGAACTGTAAGCAACACAACTATGTTGCGATGGTCTCCCGCCGATCAGTAACCCATTCCAAGTTTATGGCTACACGAGCTACCGGTTACTTCACGTCTTTAGAGGCATTCATAAGAAGGAAGAAACAAAAACTTTATTTATCTATCCAAAAACAGTATAGAAACAGAGAATACAAAAAATATATGTACATATAAAATAAAAATTATGAGACAAGACATAGAAATGAAAGACCAAAATTATAACAAAAACATAAATAATTTATTTATTTTATTTGTACAAAATGTACATCAGGCTGACTTAATGACATTGGGCATTCTCAACCAGCGGACTTAACCAGTGGGCGAAACTTTGAAAACGAGAAGATTGGTTTGAAGGTGTTTTTCTTTATATATATATATATATATATATATATATATATATATATATATATATATATATATATATATATATATATATATATATATATATATATATATATATATATATATATATATATATATATATATATATATATATATATATATATATATATATATATATATATATATATATATATATATATATATTCACGCCTATCCCTCGCAGGGGTTGGCAGATACTACAGAGCTCCATCCGCTACCATTCATCGCAGCGAAACGGCTCTCCATTAGTCGCTTTTCGCCCTCGTGAGAATCAGGACGTGACGGGTGGCGAATCATGTCGCAGTCATTTTGGTGTTGCAGCTTGAACGAAAGAAAATTAAAAACTAATTTTATAAATTTAAATATATACAATACATATACACATATATTGTACAAATATCTCGTGAATTAGTGCATAATATATATTATACACTAATTCACCTTCTCAAATGCCGACAACGAGTCCGCAATACCTATCGTACAGCGGATGTCTATGGGCGGCGTTGATTGATTTCAATCAGGCTACACGCTTGCTCGTTTGCCTTTCTATCCCATAAAGAAACGCAGCTAGTGAGTTAATAAGCCGGGGTTCATTGCATTAGCGGGAAACACGCAGTAAACGGTTAGTTCGTGTGAACAGACCATCATAACGACTGCGCCACTGTACACACGGGCTTCTGTCTCTAACTAGAAAACAAACAAACTTAACATTGCACTAATGTGACCATGATGCATCCTGCCACAATAGGACAAGTTTGTTTTTGTCCGTTAGCTCGCAGACAAACCGTAGAATAAAAAACGAAGACTACTTTACGTTACCACCAGTCTATGAAATAAGCTGCCTTTGGAGGTGTTTCCAAGCCTTAAAATAATCAAATCTACTCATATCTTAAAGGCCGGCAACGTTATCTGTGATACCTCTGGGGTTGCGGATGTATTTTTACTATAAAGAAGCAAATCTTAGTATGTAAAAAAAAATAAGTAAGGAAACCTTAGTATGTAAAAAAATAAATATATAAATCTGAGATGGGACAGTCTCGATACGAACGCAATGTGGGGTCAACGTACATTGTGCAGGTTCACGGTGAATTGTGGAAACAACAAGTGAGTCGTGTCTCGGTGTGTTTTTAAGTTTTTCACGTGTGCCCGTTTGCCTACGTGTTTGGTTTGGTTGGACATACACCATGTGATTTATGAGTGGGCAGCAACTCTGAGTATACTTGGAGTTATGGCTGACTGTGTATTCCATATGACAATTTGTTTCCCGAGAATTTATACTATGATATAAAAGTAGGCTTATGTTGGCAATTGTACAATTAATTGACGTAGTTAGGCGTTACTTTGCGAAAAATCAACAAACTACTACTACGGTGTGTTTTTTTAGAAACTTCATCCATGCATCAAAACCCTGTGGAACCAGCTACCCTCAGCGGTCTTTTCTGAACCCATACAACATTGAAACCTTAAAAAAAAAGCTTACACGTTTCTCAAAGACCGGCAATTCGTTTGCAACGCCAATGGCACTGCAGATGGCTGTGGGCGGCCTTGATTGCTTTGCTATTATGCTGATGGAATGCGCTCATTTGCCTTCCTTATCGATAAAAAAGTCAAATTTAAAGGCGAAAACTCAAACTTTGCTAAGATACGCGACTACAAATCGGGAAAAAAAAAAAAAAAATATATATATATATATATATATATATATATATATATATATATATATATATATATATATATATATATGTATATATATATGTATATATATATATATATATATATATATATATATATCTATATATATATCCGATGCGGGGATCGAACCCGCGATCATTAACACCGTGGGCGGAGGGCTCAGCCACTAAACCAATTAGTTGTCATACTTACAGAGAGTTACTTACCAAGAAACCCGTACTCCTTTTCTTGGTAAAAGTTAAGGAATTTTATTCATATCCTTTATAGTATTTTTATTATTTTATTATATTATTATTATTATTATAATTATAATTATTTTTCAAACATAAAAACTATTTCTGCTACACACATACGGACATCCTAAACACTGACAGTCTTTCGACGTTGGTAGCAAGCGAAGCCGTTATACCCTGTACAAGTTGCCTGATCTTTTTGACAGATGTAATATTTTCTGATCGACATAACTTTGCAATGACGTCTATTATTTTCAGAGTTCCTATTTAAAGTAAAATTTAAATAGGAACACTGAAAATAATAGACGCTTGTACAATGTTACATCGGTCTGTACTGTATACTGCCTGTTATTCGTGTCCCATCCGTCCAACCGATGTAACATTGTATAAGCGTCTATTATTTTCAGTGTTCCTATTTAAATTTAACTTTGAAGCAATAAAAAGTCTTAAATTTTCGGATAACGCTTGAATCTTTAGGGGCTTTTGTGTTATGTGTATTTATATAATATTTTTACAATTTTTAAAATCGTTAAATTAAGAAAATAATACGTTCGTCATTGCAAAGTTATGTCGATCAGAAAAATTTACATCTGTCAAAAAGATCAAGCTAACTTGTACAGGGTATAGCAACAACTAGTTAGATTAGCCACTAGATGTTTATGCAAAGAGGCCAATTATCATACGTAATACTCGCAGTATAGTTATTCTGTATTCAATCCATGGGAGTACATTGCAGGTATCTTTCCTATAAATAACGGTACGTACAAAATTCATGATCGATGAATGGCGATCTATACAAGCCACAGAGCAGAGAACCAAATGTCCACTATTGCTATAACTGATGATATATTGATGATGATTGATTCCTGGTATAGAATAGATTTTAGTTTTTGATTAAAACACTAAAAATCTTTACGATCAGCATATGTGGTGATATGCAGATACACAACGCACTACAACTCCATTTCCTCTATCGATATTATTGAAGCGACATAACAATGCTGCTTTAAAAACGATGCAGCTTTAAAAACGATGCTCCTGTTCAGAAATCCAACATTCCTCGATACCTTTAGTGTTATAAGAGCAAATACTGGTCGTGACTATTGTAAATCACGTGATACGCTTGCTTGTTCAACTTTCATCGTTATATCTATATATATTAAAATCACGTGTCATGAAGTTTGTCCCTACTAAACTGCGAAATCACTAAACCGATCTTGATAAAATTCTGTATAATGTATGTAATGTGGTCCGACTTGAGAGATAGGATAGATTTTATTTCAATTAATAACCTCAACTTTTTTAAATTCAATGTTTATATAGGATAAAGACTTATAATTATTTGTAAGTTCCACAAGGTTCTAATAGATGGCAGTGTAAGTTTATTGACTGACACTTCAACATTTTATATTATCTAGGTTGTATCAACCAATACATGGCGCTACGTTTCAGTTTCGTGTAGCATCACGAAACTGAAACGTAGCGCCATGTATTTACTTCACGTCACAAAGGTTTTCTAGATTCACGTATGACGTAAAAATTACCATGTTTTCTTAGTTTTGTCGTAACTTTTCATTCTCAATTCCGCGCAATTTGAGATCGGCTAAAAGGTCCTTAACTTTAGTAGTGAATATTTATTTGTATTTATTTAATAGTTTAGTTTAATATAATTTCAATGCATTTTAACTGAAGTTGCGGTAGTATCATATCCCTATCATCCTGTCTAAATCTTCTTCCATCTTTCTTTTCCCCTGCTCTTTCCTTTTTTCTTCTCTATCCTTTCCTCTTCCTCTTCGGTCTGCCGTGTCAATGGATGCGTAGCTAGGGGCGAGCTTAGTCGCAAGCATGCCGATCGTCCCGGGATCAGGCTCTCCCGGGTACTATAGTGCCTTACCTCAGCATGCGGAGCTCTGCTGCTCCTCCATCCTCCCTTGCAACTTGTGAGATTCACTATGACGAATTTTAATAAACCAAATTTGTTAAAAAATGACGGCGACGTTGTTCGACGGGTGGCGTTGTGACGTTCTGTTCTTCACGAGGTCGAGAAGCGACTAACGCGAGAGCCGTTTCGCTACGATGAATGTGAGAGGAAGGACGGATGAAAAGATGGGTGAGTGTGGAGGAAGCAGGGAGGGTGTGTCGGGATCGTAGCGGATGGAGATCTGTGGTCTCTGCCAACCCCTACGGGAGATAGGCGTGACGATATATATATATATATATATATATATATATATATATATATATATATATATATATATATATATATATATATATATATATATATATATATATATATGAATCTGCTAGTAGATATGTATATAAAAAAAAAAGAAAAAATATGTCGCTCAGATAATAGCAATTGTCCATTTGCTTTTATACTCTGTGACACATAGTAACCAAACATGCGTTAAACCATTATACAATTATAATCTCTAATACACAAATTTAAGGCTCATATTACAATATTATTTGGATGTAGGCTTAGTCTACGTGCTAATGCATATGATCCATTGTCTCGGATGATGTTTCCAATGCGTATACACAATGACTCGCCTTCTGTCTGTCTGTTTGTACGCTTCCTACGCGAATTATGCAAACTATTGTACACTGGCTTGTTGGCTCAGTGGCGGGGCCCTCCGTCCGCGGAGTCAATGGTCGCGGGTTCGATTCCCGCATCGGATTAAATATTTATATGGATTTATAAATGTTTATTCCGAGTCTGGTAACCCCCCAATCCGCATTTCCTTTCCTGCCCCTTCCTTTCTTCTCTATCCTTTCCCTTCCTCTCCGCCAATCCACGGTCTGCCGTGCCAATGGATGCGTGGCTAGGGGCGAGCCTAGTCGTAAAACGTGCCGATCGTCCCGGGGTCGGGCTCCCCCGGGGACTATGGTGCCTTACCTCAGCATGCAGGGCTCTGCTGGGGCTGACCTCCATCCTCCCTTGCGGCTCGTGGGATTCACTAAGACGAATTTAATATACCTAATTTGTCGAAAATGACGGCGACGTGGTTCGCCACCCGTCACGTCCTGATTCTCACGAGGGCGAAAAGCGACCAATGACGAGCCGTTTCGCTGCGATGAATGGCAGCGGATGGAGCTCTGTGGTCTCTGCCAACCCCTGCGGGGGATAGGCGTGAATATATAAAAAAATTGTACATTTAGTCAAAGATAAAAACACGGACAGACAGGATGTATTATTGTTCTCTTATTAATTAATATTGTAATATATAAAGGTACATTACATTCACGATGACGAATTTTAATATACCTAATTCGTTAAAAAATGTCGGCGACGTGGTTCGCCACTCGTCACGTCCTGATTCCTATGAGGGCGAAATACGACTAACGGAGAGCCGTTTCGCTACAGTGTAGAGAAAGCATTGAAGGTGTGCCGGGATCATGGTGGATGGAGATTTGTGGTCTCTGCTTACCCCTACGGGAGACAGGAGTGACGATATGTATGTATGTATGCATTACCACTCACTGACAAGTTATTAGCAAAATTGCAAAACATGAAAGGTAAGTTTGTTTTAGGATAATGTTCGGACAAGGACTCAAGGTAGAGGAGTTATATTCCAACCTTGAAGATCTGAAGCTGGTAAAAAATTGCTAGACCGCCCGCCCTAATGGTCACATTTACGCTTCAGTACAAAAAATGATCAAAGTGCATTTAATTATGCACTTCTTTTTTTAAGAGCGCATTTCCGACTTGCGAAGATTCCCAGCCAATTCAGCACAACTTTCATCCTCCCCCACGAGGTACAGCAGTTCTGGACGGTATCCCTGTCCACTCTCTGATATTACGTAGCCAAGACTTTCTTTTTCGACCAACTTGTCATTTGCCCGCGATTTTTCCCATCATGATCAGTTGCAGCAACTTGTACCTGTCATGTCTCATGATATGACCCAGGTAAGCAACTTTTCTATCTTCCACGGTCTGCAAAAGTTCACGTTTTTGCTTGACTTGTCGGAGAACCTCGTCATTTATGGGCTAATTTCATCGAAATATGGCATAGGTCCAAAACGCGTCGCATAACTTTGAGGGACCGTCGAAGGTGGACTCCGAAAAGCTAGTTGTTATTATTATATATTTAAAGTGAGCTCGGAATATGGGATTTAAAAAATATATAAAACCCAACATAGTGGTACGAAAACTCTCAACTTCGTCACTACTTCAGAGAGTGAGTGGTAAAGAATACTGTGGCTAGATTTCAAATCTCAGATGTTACGATAAATGTTTTGGCGAAATAGTTAAAAACAAAACCTGCACTTCTCTTCGTTTTAAATATTATTGAGTCTTATTTATATCCTAAATTATATTTTTTTTTTCACAGCTCATATATGTCTCGCAGCTGAGCACGGGCCTCCCCATTTCTAGAGGAATGGTCGCTAACCTAACTAACACGCTTGGCCAATGCGAATTGGCGAAGTTACCAGACTCGGAAAAAATCTATAGACCATACATATATTTATTCCAATCGGGGATCGAACCCACGATCATAGACTACGTGGGCTTCGCCACTGAGCCAATTGATCATCGTATTATATATTGTATATTACATAATTATTATATTATATATTGTTTGAAATCTATTCTGCCAACGTACATCCTATATAGTGCACGATCGCTTAAATATTAAAAATATGGGGAGGCCCGTGCCCAGCAGTGGGGCATATATGTAAACTAGTGTGTAATAAATAAATTAATAAGCAACATAATAATATACGTAGTGATGTAAGAGAGACTTTCTGCATGTAAACTCTCGACAAAGAATTTTCACAAAATTTTTCGACGTGGAAAGTTTTGTGTCTGCAAGATTGGATTTTTACATTACCGCCGGGACTTCTCAGGGTTGTAGTTTTAAAATGGTATTTTCCGAGTTAATCTATGAAACTTCGACTTAGATAAAACAAGATTACTTACCTCAACTAGTGGCTGAGGGGTCCAATTAGGTATCTCTCAAAGGGACAGATGGGGGAGTCAGTCAAGGTAAGATCCGCGAAAAACAAATTCAAAAAATAACATTGTGTCTTCTTATTCACGTTCTTCATTATATGGACAGTCAAAAGTTTTACTTAGCTAAGATCCGCGACAAGCAAAACAATAACATAAAATTAATAATGTGTGTTTTTCCGTTGGGTTAAGTGGATTTATTTGGAACTTAAACCAAAAACTTACCCAAAATCGGCCATCAATTCTCCACCCACCAACCCCTATACACAACACCAAACACACATTATCACTTTTCCATCTTGTAAACGACTCGTGTTGGGGCGAAACACGTTGTGTATAGTGGTTGGTGGGTGGAGAATTGATGGCCGATTTTCGGTAAGTTTTTGGTTTAAGTTTCAAATAAATCTACTTAACCCAACGGAAAAACACACATTATTAATTTTCTGTTATTGTTTTGCTTGTCGCGGATCTTAGCTAAGTAAAACTTTTGACTGTCCATATAGTGATGGATTTCCGCATAGTAACGCCTGACTCCATTAATAATCACGTTCTTCATGTTTGAATACCGTTTGTCTGTATTTATCCTCAGTCATGCCTATGAAAATAATATCTATCCTTTTTACCTTCACTTCATTTGTGTGTATACGAACCAGTATTAAGATAAATAGATAAATATATTCTGTATTGTACACCAAAAACAAAATTATACAATTATTGTTTGTAATATTTATATACATAATGGTCCTATCGCTAATGGCGATTTCTTTCAGACAACCGTAGGATTGACACAGTGTTAAAAATATAATTTGATTTAGTTTGGGCATACTCTCCGGCGCTACGCCAGTCATATCTCAAAACAAGCCCTCGAATGGCATCCACAGGGGAAAAGAAGCAAATTTGGGCTCCCAAAACGAATTTGGCCGCGTACTGTGAAAGCCGAAGTGCAGAAGATGGGCGTATCCTAAAGCGAAGTAAAGCGGGAAGGAGGTTAGGTCTCCAGAACTCAGCCGCTAACCGGACGAAACGCGGTAGCTAAGCTATTAGTAAAGTAAGTGTGGTACTTCCCCGGGCGAGCCGGTACATTCACGATACGGACAAATTTAATAGCGGTAGAGCCACGCTGCAGACGAATACTTTGTCAAGAATGGCATATTTGTTTGTAGCATGAATGGGCTGGCTCGCCCGGGGAAGTACCACACTCCCGCAAAGAAGCGGCGTCTGAGTGGTAGCTTAGCTACCGCGCTTCGTACGGTAAACGGCCGAGTTCCGGAGGCCCAACGCCCTCCCCACCTTCTACTTCTCCCCGTCCCATTCCCACTCCCCTAATGACACTTTCCTTAAAGGTCGGCAATGCTACAGCACTGTCTATGGCGCTGCGGAAGTCTATGCGCGGCGTTGATTGCTTTCCGTCAGGTGACACGCCTGCTCGTTTGCCTTCCTATCTCATAAAAAAAAATACTATTCCATTCCTGACAAAGTATTCGTCTGCAGAGTGGCTCCACCACTACTGACCCGCATACTAGTTTGCCTGCTCCGCTATAAAAAAAATAATGATGAAAAGGTTTATGTAACATGTATGTATAGTCGATTGTAACATGACGAGGCTTACATCAACAAAAAGGGATGGCGATGGGCAGCTGAGCAAGCGTCGATCCTGTCACTCTGCATTAGCCGCGCTCGCATTAATCCGTGTTTAGTGACTCGCGTCACTCGCCATTCGCCTCCACGATATACTGTTACAAGTCGCGCAGTAGGGTTGGCACTTTTGTGTGTGATATATATATTTGCAAATTTTTGATAAGAAATTATCGCGGGATACATACGTATCTCCCCACCTGTCTTCCGTAGGGGTTGGCAGAAACCACAGATCTCCATTTGCTACGATCTGGGCATACTTTCCTAGCTTCCTCCACACTCATCACTCTTCACAAGCAAGCCCGCCGGTTAAGGGTACTGTAGTGATACATTCATAAATGTATCACTAATGCATTAAAACCTTTTATATTATATTAGTCTTTTTTATATTCGTAATATTCAAATTTAAAATGAAAAAGAAATAAATTGTTATAAGACAAAATGCATTAGTTCGACTGACGTTTTTTTTGTATAGACGTGTCACCCGTCCGGCACAAAACATGGAAATTATAATATATTATATATTGAAATATAAAATGTAAAATAAAAAAGAAAAGTATGAATAATATATTATATAAATGTACAATGAAACGCAAGAATATATTAATATCATTTTGAAGAATTTCATTTACATAAAGAAGCCCCCTGAAGATCACGTGTCGCTATAGTAGCTTATATTATAGTCGCTATAGTAGCGCTATAGCTTTCTTAAAAACTTCAGCAATTTGACGGTTCTGCAAATCGCGGGGTATGTGAAATCGTAGTCAGTGACGTCGTCTCGATTCAGGCTACGCTCCCCTCCGTACGACTTTATATGGGGTGACTTACACGTGAGCATACGGTAGAGACCGAGCCAATGTGTCACACCTACCGAGCCTCATATGACGCTTCTCTTTTTTTTTAAATATATTTCAGCCTTCCGCATCGTTCTGTTCGGTCAAGAGGATGTAGTGGAGTGTTCAAAGTTTGAAGCAGCGATCCGTTCTTGAGCGAAACACGCGTCCAGGATTAAACGCTCGCGTGAATATTAGTTTACAAACCGATGTTTTTACGTGTTCACATGAATATTCTTATATTTTTCTTTATGAATGAACTTCTGAACATTTCCACTCGTGTGAATCGAACTTCTGAATCATTTTGAAGTTTATTCGTAAAGTTTCATCCTCACCGTCTAGATGAAACGCGATCAAATACGTTGAGTTTTTCTCGAAACTTCTTTCCACGCACCACTACCATTTGGATCTAACTACCTTCAGCGGCTTTTCTGAATCGACACAACATTGGTACCTTCAAAAAACATACTTTCACATTCACAAAGCCAGCAACGCTTCCGCAATGCCCATGGCACTGGAGATATCTATGTTGGAATAGAATAGAATAGAAAAAACTTTATACATAAAACTTTTTTAGGGCCTCCGGAACTCAACCGCTCACCGGATGGAGCAAAGTAGCTGAGCTACCACTAAGACGCCGGTTTCCTGCGGGAGTGTGGTACTTCCCCGGGCGAGCCGGCCCATTCACGCCACAGACAAATAAAATGTCATTCTTGACAAAGTTTTCGTCTGCAGCGTGGCAATACTACTAAAAATAAACGAAAGTTAAGTGTAGTCTATAGAACACAGAAGGGTCTCGGTATATATTTTTGTCCAGGTGAAACAAGAATCGATAATCTGCCGCCACACGAAACTCACGGAGATGAGGAAACTCAAATTCTTCATTTCTCGACATAATTATTTATATATCATTTGTCAAGTGTCAGTCCGTAATCGATAGCGAATCGAACCGAATCGATACCTAATACCATTATTTCGTAATGAGGAAACAAAGACAAAAGAAACTATGGAAATATCTTTTTGTCTTTTTTACATTATCTTTTTAAGAAAAACCAGGTCAATGAAGAGACTGATGAGTGTGGATGGAGCAAAGAAAGTGTGCCGAGATCGTAGCAGTTGGAGATCTGTGGTCTCTGCTTATACCAACGGGAAACAGGCGTGATGATATGTATGTATTGAATTTACACAGAAGCGTGTATTTGGAAATGAAAACCAAAGTTAGTCAATATCAGGCTTGACCAAGTCACGCAGAAAGCGCTCTTGAAATCTTTAAAATTAAAACAGACCGCAATGATATCTTCAAGAAAAAAGGAAGCTGAGACTGGTTGCGTGTAGCCGAAGAAGGCACGCCTTGGATGAGGCCGATGTCCAGTAGTGGACTGCTGTGGTCTGATATTCATATTGAAGCTAAGTTGGTAGGAAGCTTACTTTTTATCACACATTGGGTCAGGATAAAATTGTGTTCAACCCTAAAATTTAATGACGTATTGCAGAAATATGATAACTGACAATTGGTGGCACATACTAGCTCCCCCCTCAAACCCCCTCCTCGCATCCTACATGGCCTATGAGAGCTACCACAAACCATCACAAGCCCGGACCGGGAGATAAAAGATCTTTCGTTGTATACTTGTATTTAGAGGAAAAGTTGCGTTTTGTAGAACTCAGTTGCAATTTTACATATATACATATCACGCCTGTCTCCCGTAGGGGTAGGCAGAGACCACAACTCTCCATCTGCTACGATCTCGGTATTCTTTCCTTGCTTCCTCCTCATGCAAGCCCGCCGGTTAAGGGTACTCTTGACCTGGCCTTTCTTAAAAACTTCGGCAATTTGGTCAAGGTATGTTTTCCGTGATCTTCCCTTACCAACCCATCCGCAACGTAAATTTCTTTTGCTAGTCGTCTTTCATGCATCCTCTCTATGTGCCCAAACCATCTAAGAGTCTCTTTCTCAACTTTTGTCACGACACATTCTTTTACTCCACATCGCTCTCTCATATCTTCATTCTTTATTTTATCATTCAAGGTTACCCCTTCTTAATGCTCTCATTTCCACTGCATTCAGTCCGCTTTCATGAATCCTTTATTTTATTATTTATATTTGAAAATCTACAATCGAACACCCTATATTACTACATACCGTGACTCCTGTGACTATGAAATAGAGCCCAATCGGCCACTTCCAACTAATGTCAGCTTTTTACATTAATTCACTTTCCTTTTCTTTTGTACTAAAGGAAAGATTTTATTATTTATGTTTCAAAATCTAATTCTCCTACCTGACACCCTATATTAGAACTAAATTTAGTAATTTTGATTTAATATATATTCGCAGAAAACTCGTTTGTCGTTTTATGAACAATTGAGTATTATCCTCATGGTACCCAGCAGTCTCTAGAATTCCGTCGGTCTGCTGTCCGGGTGGGTTTTTTTACCATCGCGACTTGCATGCAAAATATGGAACGTTTACTTTGACGCGAGTAGTGTGTTTAAGCGACTTAAATTGGTTTCATGTATTAGTTCTATAATAACAATTTGAACCAGGTATCTTTAGTTTGCTTACAGATTTAAGGCATCTTAGACATAGATTAGCATCTTATAAAATTTTAAGACTTTTTATTGCTTCAAAGTAAAATTTAAATAGAAAACTGAAAATAGTAGACGTTTGTACAATGTTACATCGGTCGGACGGATGGGACACGAATAACAGGCAGTATACAGTATAGACAGATGTAACATTGTACAAGCGTCTATTATTATCAGTGTTCCTATTTAAATTTTACTTTGAAGCAATAAAAAGTCTTAAAATTTTCGGATAACGCTTGAATCTTTAGGTACTTTTGTGTTATATGTATTTATTTAATATTTTTACAATTTTTAAAATCATTAAATTAAGAAAATAATATGTTCGTCATTGTAAAGTTATATCGATCAGAAAAATTTACATCTGTCAAAAAGATCAAGCTAACTTGTACAGGGTATAATCCTATTTATGGACCGCGTAATCACGATGTTTCATTTAATAGAAATAAAATATTTAAACAAATGTTTTTTTTAAATAAACGGTTATAAAACAAGCGTTGTGTATTTTACCTTGAAATGAAACGGGTCCTTAGTATAAGGTTATAACGGGTCCCTTAATATATAAATAACTTAGCGTCTCCGCTCTCACTCGGGCCCCACAATATACCACTGCTTAGCAGTCACACCGCGTCGCCGTTTATCGATACGTCCCACGATCGATTCCGTTTTAAACGAATACTCACAAAGGCAAGATAAGGTGCGCCTGCGCAGGCGTGCTTCGTACCCACATCAGTATGCCTCGTGGGGACCTTGGGACATATGTATGTTTTGAATTCATGAATAATGACCATCACACTAATGAACACAATCGTCTAAATAGAATATGACATAGGGGAATCCAAGAAAAGAGCGTTTATGTTCGCTAAAGGCCAGCAAGGCATTTGTGTCGCCTCTAGCCTCTATCGTCTGTCGCTGATGTCCATAGGGGGCGGTGATTGTTTACCACGAGATGACCAGCATGCTCATTTGCCTGGTCTGCTAAAAAAAAGGATTTAACCGGTGTTATCTTTTTAATTGGATCAGTGGTGAAGTGGTCGCGGAAAGAAATAGGTGGCTTTACCATATGATATTTTTCCTCCAATGTTTTTCGAGATGTATCTCTCTGAGTCCTAAGTCCCCCTGATGGGGCAAAGGGCAGACACGACGTTTCTCCATCTGGACCTGTCGGAGGCCATACGCTTCACTTCGCTCCAGGATAGGCCCATTTTCTGCACTTCGGCCGTCACAGTACGCCGCCAAGTTTGTTTTGGGCGCCCACGTTTTCTTATCCCCTGCGGATGTCATTCGATGGCTTGTTTGGGGATATGACTAGCGTGGCGCCGGAGAGTATGTACGAGATGTATACTCGAGAATAATCATGAATTTGCGAAAGGTGAAAAGTAAATCATCAACAGCCTGCGGCAGTCCACTACTGGACATAGGCTTCACGCATCCAGCTTCTGCCAGCCACCTTGCGCAGATCGTCAGAGGGAGGATGAGAGTTGGGCCTCCGGAATTCAACCGCTCACCGGACGAAGCGCGATAGTTAAGCTACCACTCAGACGCCGGTTTTCTGCGAGGAGTGTGGTACTGCCCCGGGCGAGGAGGCTGACAAAGTATTCGTCTGCAGCGTGTAGAGCCACGCCACTTCGAAATTCTATGTAGAAAGTGCGTTTTATTGTCTGAAAAATATGGTAGAAACCCTAAGATTTCATTCATCATTAAAGCATTCAACACACCGGCGCCTTAACCGGGGAGCTTGCATGAGGAGATTAATGAGTTTGGAGGAAGCAAGGAAAGTATGTCGAGATCGTAGCAGATGGAGATCTGTGGTCTCTGCCTGCCTACCTACCTACTGGAGACAGGCGTGAGGTGTTACATATGTATGTATGTATGTAACACACTGTCTTTAAGAATTAATCGTAATGCGTATTATCATGTCTGTGTTTACTGTGGCACTAACGACTCGATGTTTTTAGCACATGATTCCCGCTAATTAATGACCCCAAATACAATTATCTAATTATAACGATCGAAACAGATGTGGAACTAACGACCCAGACAGCACCGACGACTGTTGCAAATTATTCTAGTCAAAGAGCCAGTGATCTCTACCACCAATACAAACTAATTAATTAATCAATTAATAAAACCTTTTATTTCGTTAACAGTTGAAAAAAAAAATTAATATTTACACAGCATATTTTACACAGAACTACAATTATTTCTCGTACCCATTATTCCTATAATAAGTTATTTAAAGCGCTAGATTTATTTCATACAACTAAAGCCATATTAAAAATATATATAAATTATTTTTTATTATTATGTATTCACGCCTATCCCCCGCAGGGGTTGGCAGTGACCACAGAGCTCACTCCGCTGCCATTCATCGCAGCGAAACGGCTCATCATTGGTCGCTTTTCGCCCTCGTGAGAATCAGGACGTGACGGGTGGCGAACCACGTCACCGTCATTTTTCGACAAATTAGGTATATTAAATTCGTTTTAGTGAATCCCACGAGCCGCAAGGGAGGATGGAGGTCAACTCCAGCAGAGCCCTGCATGCTGAGATAAGGCACCATAGTCCCCGGGGGAGTCCGACCCCGGGACGATCGGCACACTTGCGACTAGGCTCGCCCCTAGCCACGCATTCATTGGCACGGCAGACCGTGGATTGGCGGACAGGAAGGGAAAGGATAGAGAGGAAAGGAAGGGACAGGAAAGGAAAATGCGGATTTGGGGGGTTACCAGACTCGGAATAAACATTTATAAATCCATATAAATATTTATTCCGATGCGGGAATCGAACCCGCGACCATTGACTCCGCGGGCGGAGGGCCCCGCCACTGAGCCAATCGGTCGGTCTAAATTACATAGGCCAACGAATCTGTATATGTTTTTAGAACTTCTCCACTTCTCAACCACTATCAACAACACCAACACCAAACACACACCACCACTCTTCCGCAATGTAAACGACACGTGTTTCACCCCAACACGAAGCATCATCAAGTATATTATAGACTCTACAGAAGACAACCGTTAAGTGACTTTACGGTTGTGTTCCGTAGACTTTTTTCAGTAAGAGTTTAGTTTAAGTTCTCCGTAAATCCACATCTACCATTAAAAATAGACATTATTATTTTTGTTTGCTTGTCGTGAATCTTAGCTCAGTAAAAATTCTGACCGTCCACATACAATAGTAATGGATATCCGCAAAGTAACGCCTGACTCAAATAATTATCGAATTTTCGGGATTTAGTTAAATTAATTATAGTATAAAGTATGCAATAAGTAAGAAAGTATAATATAAGATTATAATATAATAAAGGATATATGTAATGTAAGAAAAGTAAGAAATTATAATGAGTATATAGTAGAAAGATCCGTATGATGTCAGTTATAATCTTGACAAATCAATTATCAACAGTAGAATTAAAGGACTTAAATATAAAACTGGACATAGGCCTTCCCCAAGAAAAGTCAAAATTCAAAAACATGTGGATCAAAGAATGTTCAAGTTCCTCCCCCCCATTTAAAGTTATTAACTATTATTATAAAATGTAATATTTTCAGCTTAATAAAATACCATTATTGTTATAGCAGTAGCTCTTAGACTATTGGCGACGAGAAGTGTGGGTGGCAGCGCTTTGCCTTGTAATCAAAGAACTGCGTTCAGACCTTGTAAGTAGGTTTGCATGCATTGTAATCATGACATGAATTACAACGGCGTAATGATTCATAGACATTCACTCTCCGATTTACGCTGTACTGATGTTTATTCGCGTGATTAATGTATTATCCATATTATAACTCCACCATCAATCTGCGGAACTAGCTACTGTAGCGTGCCAGCCGTTATTGCTTAAGGCGACACCCGAGATCTTTAGGGGATATTTTATCTTCAAATAAAATTCTTCAAAACGATATTAATTTATTCTTCTTGTGCTCAAATCATATGTGCATTTATATCATATTCATATTTATACTTTAATATATTTTATTAACACTTTTCAATTTACATTTTATATTTTAATATACAGGGTGTCCCAGAACTCAACGTCAAGCCGAAACGGGGCGACAGCATTGATTGTAACCATTATGAGAAAAATCAGAAAAAAAGATCTATCCCATGCAGTTTGAAAATTATGGGCTTTTAAGAAAAACTTAGAAATTTGGTCAAACTGTAACCATTTTTCGGATATTGTGGTTAATTTTTATTATTTTTGTTCATTTAAATTTTGGAACCGTAACCCTAAATAACATTTCTAGAATCACAGTAAAAAATAATGACACAATTGCCCCAAGTTTCCTAAAATCTAGACTATTTGTTAAACTATGATTTTAAAATTTTCAAAATTTGTCGACTTTGAAAGGCCCTCCTTTAAAAAAAAAGTACTAGAGTGCTTTGGCAAGTGCCATTTGAAGTTGGCGCATTTAATCAGGATTGTAAAATGGTACAATACTTGTTAGTTTCATAGTAAAAAAAAATCGAGTAAAAAAATAAAAATCTCAAGTAACCCGATTTTTGCTAACCCATTTTACTCAGTTAGAATGTTTTTTATTCTCACAAGCTCTTGGTAGGTTCTTAATTTTAAGATCTTCAGATAGATATTTTTCATGATGGTTACATCATGGGTACATCAATCCTGTCACCCCGTTTCGGCTTGACGTTGAGTTCTGAGACACGCTGTGTATAATTTAAATTTTTATGCCGGAAAGGTACATGTCTATTCAAAAGACGTGAGTTGAACTAATATTGTGTTTTAATAGAAAACAATTTATTTCTTTTTTATTTCAAACTTTAAATAACGAATTTAAAAAGAAATAATATGAAAAGTTTTATTGCATTAGTGATACATTTATGTATGTATCACTACATTTCCTTCGGCAGTCTTTCCGAACCGATACGACATTGGCACCTTCAAAAAACAAGCCTACACATACCTGAAAGGCCGGCAACGCTTCCGCGACTCCTGCGGTGTCGCGGTTGTCTACGGGCGGCGTTGATTGCTTTCCATCTGGCGGCACGGTTGCTTGTTTACCCTCCTATCCCATTAAAACAAATATAAAGCCAGGTGGACAAGGTTTAGATAGTAAAACCCGCACTAAATAATAATAATAAACCTGTACCGCAAGAAGAGATTCTTCGTAAAAAATTGTAAATTTGAAAATCTTATCCAGCCTTCGGACACCATATATTATTCACCCATTGTACAATATCCCTTTCTGTTCGTTAAATACATGATACTTTTTAATTATAACTTCACGAATTTATCGACACCCACTCTCGGTGGTCCCACAATTATGCTAATAACCATCGTTTACGACGTCCTGCGTGGAGGGCGCCACAGTTGAGTCGCTGTCTGTTTTTATATTGGTTTGTAGTAAAACTTCGTAATTGGAAGCTTCTAGTTAACACTCACGGTCCACAGGTCGCTAGCGTTCCGGACACACTGTTGGTAAGTTCAGGCAATAGGTTTCAAAACATAATAGTGAAAAATGTTGGAAAAATGTCGAGTCAGACGTTTATAGGTTAAGTCGTATTTCGTGTGAAATTTTTTTCGACTCACATTTTATCTCCAAATTTTTCGGGTGATTATTTAATTTTTATAAATTTTTCGGGTAATTTTGGTCATAGTGACTTCCACATAAAAGGTAGATATATGCTGTCGCGGACTTTTATTTAAAAATATTCAAGACAAACAATCCTACGGTACATCATCTTTGTGTAACTCCAATGGTTTAGGCAGCGTACGCCAAGATAGCTTAATTGACATGTATCGTTATATTACGTCCAAAATTACATAAAATCATTACAAATTGTAGCCTATATGTCAATCCGATGTATAACCTATATTACTGTAAAGTTTCATCCAAATCCATCCAGTAGTAATTTCGTGAAAGAGTAACAAACATACATACTCACAAACTTTCGCATTTATAATATTAGTAGGATTAAATTAATTTGTTCGTTCTCCTTGATTACCATGTGTCAGATCAAGCCAGCTACCAACTTTAATGACGACCGTAAAACCGCATCCTGACGGGCGACGTGTCAACAACGGCGCATTGACGGCGACACCCGTAAACATATCAGTTCCGGGTGATTGGCTCCGGGACTATAGTCTTGTCTGGAGTTGACCATTCTTGTGGTTAGTGATTTAACACATGGGCCGAGTAACTCGACGAACTACCACCACGCTATGGAATCGGCTGCTCTATGCATCCTACATTACGTTTGTTGAGACGTGGTCTCTATTCCAGCACTCGTCTACTCCAGAAGTTGTCGGATTTCTGACCAGTGACCACTTTACCATTACCACTTTAGTTTGCTTCGGAAGGATTCGGAAGACTATTTCGGTGACTTACATATTACTTATATATTCCTAGCGACGTAAAAAACCGAAAACGCTGTAAATGAAACAGATGTAAAAAAAAAATAATGTATTTTCGGATCAGAAAGAAATACTGCGTCGAATGCTTCGAGTCCGACAGTTCTAACACTAAAGCCAAGTTTTGTATAGCGTTGAAAGCTGTTTTTTTTTGATTGATCAGATACAATTTTTGGCTCTGATGGTAAGGCCCAACAGGGCCTCCCTTCCCCCCTCCCGTCCTCCTCCCACTCCCATAAAGACACTCTCCTTAAAAGTCGGCAACGCTTCCGCACTGCCTATGGCGCTGCGGATGTCTGATGATAAGGGGAGTGGAAAGGGGAGGGGGAGTGGGAAGGGGAGTGTGAAGGGGAAGGGAAGGGGAGTGGGAGTGGGAAGGGGAGGGGGAGTGGGAAGGGGAGGGGGAGTGAAAAGGGGAGTGGGAAGGGGAGGGGAGTGAAAAGGGGAGTGGGAAGGGGAGGGGAGTGAAAAGGGGAGTGGGAAGATGAGGGGAGTGAAAAGGGGAGTGGGAAGGGGAGGGGATTTGGAAGTTTTGTGGTTTACTACTAATTTACATAAGTGTTATAAATAAAGTTTATTCATTCCTCTTGTTTGTATCGTAAACTTTGTCTATCGTATACTTATTCAATAGATTCTAAGTACTTATGTAAGTACATATGTAAGTCTAATGATCATGTGATATTCGATTTTCGATTTAAAAAAAAAACAAACACTAGACCGGGAAATGTTGTCAAAGCGCTCTAAGATCAAAGACCAACTTTCCGTCGGAGCGCAGCGAGATGATAGCAAAAAAAAAACAAAATTAAATGTTTCTGAAGAGGTTATCCCGTCGAGAGCACTAGTTATTGGGTCCGTGACGACGTGCGTGTATTTCGAGTTCAGTTCAAAACCTCGAGTGTTGGTTCACCGCTGACTGGTGAACGAATCAAGCGGCGTGCTCTCGCATCACTTGCCGCTAATTTCCCCCTTTCCCCTCACTCCACTCCACTTCTAGTTCCACTTCTCTTTAACCGGCAACTAATTACTAATTTGCAGGGTAATTTTTCTATATCACATCACAGATTCATATTATAGCGATTGCGGCGTATGCACGAAAATATTAAATTAATATCAAATGAAACGGATTTCATTGATATTGGATTTATTTTGTTCGCTCATAAAGTTACCTAAACATTTATATAGTTATTAGTATAGTTATAATTAGATGTTTTTCAATCTTTGTAAAACTACTAATAAATTTGTACGTACATTTTTTTTCAGAAATCAATGATATTCGTAATTATGTAGATCAATTGAGTCAGGCGTTGGCTTGCGGAAATCGATTACTATGTGGACAGTCAGAATTTTTTTTCGGCTAAGATCAGCGACAAATAAAAATAAAATACAGAAAAGAAATGTGTGTTTTATTGGAAGAAGTGGATTTAAATTTTCTTAATGGCACTTAAATTTTCTTACCGAAACAAACGGCCGTCAGCAAGTTATGGCTGCGAAGTGTCTCTACACTTCCAAGTCACTATCAACAACACCAAACACACACCACCACTCTTCCACAATGCACACGACACGTGTTTTGCCCCAATACGAGGCATCATCAGGTGTAGTAGACTCTACGGAAGACAACCGTTAAGTAACTTAACTAATAACTAAGTAAAAAATCTTACCGTCCACATATTCAACATTATGTTCAATACAGTTATAACAGTCCACTGCTGGACATAAAGAGTGTTACATAAATTGTCACGCTATACGTAAAGATATTTAAACATATTTTGCGCACTGGAGAGGGTGAGATTTGGCATAATTCAGGAAGAACTCACGACGTCAGATTGTAAGCCGATTTTTGTTAGCTGAGCTATTCCAGCTTTCGATATTACCGACAGAAGTGAAAACGTAAAACTATATTTTGAAATTTCAAACTAATTGTAATATTAAACGTTGCTATTACAACAGCATGTTGCTGACGCGATTCACAAAACTTTGTCCATCCATAAAGCGTTCAACGCACACACATACAATGAGATATATACAGAATGTTGTCAGGTATATAACTGCGTTTAAAGTATGTCTATAGCTAGACCTTAAGCATTAGCGTGTTGCTGACGTCAAGCCATAGATTTTTTCCCTACTTAGGAATGGACGCCTTCGTTGGGCTGGGCACATGGTATGGATGGACGAGGCTAGAGTACCCAAACGCTTACTCGATGGCAAACCAGATGGCCGTAGAAGCTGCGGAAGGCCTAAGCTCAGATAGCTAGATGGCATCGAGGACTTAAGGACAATCGGTGTGAGAGGCTGGAGGGAAAAAGCTAAACGAAGTTTCGACTGGACAAAATTACCACCCGCGGCTGTAATGCCTTAATGATGATGACGCGTCATTCGTGTAAACGCGGCTATAGAAGTTTCCAAAAAATGAAGCGAAGACAACGAATTAAGTGACCGTATTTATACAAGTTATCTAATTACAAATGTGTGACTTTATGGCACCGTAAAGTTATTCGAATATGTATGTAAATCGGTGTCGGGAGGATCAAAGGACGCCTCCACGAGATACATCAACATGTACGGTTTAACTGTTAACTCGGGTGAAGAGATTAGAGAGGTCGGGGCCGAGAGGGCGCTATTTATTAGCCGTATATTTACCATACATTAGCAAATTGTGGGAGTCGTTCGGAAGATCGTTGGGTGGGCGAAGTCGTTCTGTTGAGTTTGTGCCTTACTAATTGCCCGTATTAAATAATCCTCTTGTCCGGTTTAGCTTCCCTAACTTGGTGTACGAAAACTAATCCACTTATGACCTCGTGGCAACCACCGTTGCCAAAACCTTCGAACATTTTAAGTGAAGGAATAATTATATAATCTATCGTAAATTTAATATTTAGTCGTATAGAATCGTTTTCTATAGCTCATTAGCAACAAAAAAAAACATTCATAGTAGAACTCCAGAGAGTTTTCGCTTCGTTTACGTGTACGCGGCGATCCATAGGTTTTTTCCCTAAATCTATGGGTTCGCATCAGCAACATGCCTATACTAAAAGTATATCTATAGCTATAGACATACTTTAAACACAGTTAATGCGCGCGCAGCTGCCTACGTACACGCATCACGCCAACACATTGTACATACCCTATTGTATGTATGTGCGTTGGACGCTTCATGGATGGATAAAGTTTTGGGAATCGCGTCAGCAACATGCAGTAGTAATCTGTAGCTATCATATCTGTAGCTATCATCCTCGCATGTTATATAATATTAGTGTTGTGTAAATCTATACAAATAAAGTTTAGTTTTTCACGTGGAAAGTTCTATGTGTGTATACTTTGCGTTGTTCTTTATATTGTGTTTTAATTTGATTATTTCAATTGTTGAATTGTTCGATCATTGCGCAGTTTAATAGTGAGTAATAAATATATTATTAATATTTCAATTAGTTTGAAATTTCAAAATACAGTTTTAAATTTCACTTCTGTCGGCAGTCCTCATGACTGCCAATTTTTTTCGATTTTTTTTATTCTTTCTTCTTATAGCTTATTATATTGTTATATATTCTCTATCTTTCTATACATACTTTAAATGTTTCATGTTGATATAGCAATTATCATTTTGTTCGATCTTTTAATTTTCTATACGTTTCTAATGGATCTCTATCAATATACTAAGGTATCTATCACAAGTGGAAACTCAATTAAGAAGATTTTATGTAGAGCATCTACCTCTACATAAAATCACCCTAGAAATGTGGTGTTGGCGGAGAGTTCTCGGTATCTTTTTTTTATGGGGTAGGAAGGCAATCGAGCAGACGTGTCATCGAATGGAAAGCAACCAACGCCACGCATAGACAGACATCCGCAGCGCCATAGGCAATGCGAAAGCATTGCCAACCTTTAAGGAAAGTATCATTATGGGAGTGGGGAGGGGGAGTAGGGAGGGGGAATGGGGAGGGGGAGAGAGGAGAGGGTGTTGAGCCTCCGAAACTCAGCCGCTCATCGTACGAAGCGCGGTAGCTAAGCTACTGTGGCGTGCCAGTCGTTCTTCTTCACGGCGACACCCGGGATCTTTAGGGGGTTTTTATCTTCTAATAAAATTCTTCAAAATTATATTATTTTATTCTTCTTATTTCTTTTTACATTTATATTATATTCATTATTATTACTTTTTAATTTACATTTAATATGTATGCCGAAAGGGTGACATGTCTATTTTTATAAAAATGTCAATTGAATTAATCATTTTGTTTTAATAGAATATTATTTCTTTTTAATTTTAAAAACAGTATTTAAAAAGAAATAAAACAAAGAGTTTTATTGCATTAGTGATACATTTATTAATGTATCACCACTCAGACGCCGGTTTTCTGCGGGAGTGTGGTACTTCCCCGGGCAAGCCGGCCCATTCACGCTATAGACTAATATTATGCCATCCTTGCCAAGTATTCGTCTGCAGCGTGACTCTACCACTGTTATATCAAAAATATTTTCCAAAATTGTGTTTAATGTACTATAGAGTAGAGCAACAATCATATGAATGGATGGTAAGGTCTGCATCGACAAATAATTGTCCCATTAAGGCTCGCCATTCACGCCTCGACGCGTATTAAACGCTACTGTAATGTTCCTCGTTGTAATCGTTTGAAGTTTCCATTTGTATATACGTCACGAGAAAAAAAATCGTTATGTATTCAGTGTATAAATATTTATTTATTTATTTTCACAAAGTGTACAACTGGCGGACTTAATGCCACTGGGCATTCTCTAGCAGTCAACCTGCGGGCGAAACTGAGTAAATTGGTTTGGAGGTGGTGCATACATACATACATACAAACATACATACATATCGTCACGTTGACACCTGTTTCTAGTAGGGGTAGGCAGACACCACAGATTTCCATCCGCTACGATCCCAGCACACCTTCCTCCATACTCATTCATCTTTTCATCCACCCTTCCTCTCACATTCATCGCAGCGAAACGGCTCTTCGTTAGTCGCTTCTCGCCCTCATGGGATTCAGGACGTGATGGGTGGTGAACCACGTCGCCATATTTTTTTAACAAATTAGATTTATTAAAATTCGTCATATAATGGAGGTGGTGCAGTTTCTTGTAAAAAATAAGCTAATTGTATAAATTTAAATTCATGCAATACATATATACACCCATACACACTACATAATATACCATACATAATACATAATACTCCTGCGGTGTCGCGGTTGTCCATGGGCGGCGTTGATTGCTTTCCATCAGGCGACACGCTTGCTCGTTTGCCCTCCTATCCCATAAAAAAATAATGTGCATATATAAGTACATAATATTTATATATGAACTAGTACTATTAACGAACTTCTTGTATTAATTTAATTACTTTAGGAGTAGAGTTTTCCCGTAGACATGAAACTGAGCACAGTAGATGAGTTTCATCACTCCATGATATTGCCAGAGGCTACGAAGACCAGCTTCCATTTATGCTTTTTATTGGGTAGGATGGCGAACAAGCAAGCGTGTCGCGTAATGGAAAGCAATCAACACCGCCCATAGACATCCGCAGTGCCATAGGCAGTGCAAAAGTATTGCCGGCCTTTAAGAAAAAAATAGGTTTGTTTTTTGAAGGTTCCAATGTCGTATCGGTTTGAAAACACCGCTGGAGGCAGTTGGTTCGACAGGGTAGTGGTGCGTGGAAAGAAGTTTCAAGAAAAACGCACCGTACTGGATCGCCACTCATCCAGACGGTGGGGATGAAACTTTTGTTTATAAAAACTAAATAATTCTATTATAGCGTGCAGTGGAAATGCGTAAAGTTCGTGCGGGATTTTTTGCGGCACTTGGAATCGCGTGGCGGACGCAAAGACGTATCCCACTTACGGCTTGTCACAACCTTATCCGGCCACACATCGCTCCAACGCATTGTGTGTATACACCCTTATCTTAACTACGCATAGAAGGGGTCCCGCCCTAACCAGAGTGTAACCAGTGTAGCGTGAGTTTAAAGAATTGAACTGTCATGTCTTTCTTTTGATACGTTAAGCTTAAATGAATAATTTTCAATAGATTTTCGAGCGTAATTTAAAACTATTTAGGAGTTATTGTGTTCTGCGTTAGGCCGAGGCCGTAAGCAGGGGTGTGGTTTGGGTATAAACGCCCCGGATATATATTTATTACTTTTTTGATGGGATAGGAAGGCAAACGAGCTGGCGTGTCACATGATGGAAAGCAATGAACGCCGCCCATAAACATCCGCAGCACCATAGGCAATGCGGAAGCGTTACTGACCTTTGAGGAAAGTGTCATTATGGTAATGGAAGGGGGAGAAGGGGGAGAAGGGGGTGAGAAGGAGGGGAGGGGAGGATGAGGAGGAGGGGAGGATGGGAAGGAGGGGAGGGGAAGGGTGTTGAGCCTCTGCAACTCAAATTTTCACCGGAAAAAGTGCGGTAGCTAAGCTACCACTCAGACGCCGGTTTTCTGCGGGAGTGTGGTACTCCCCGAGAGGGCGAGACGGCCCATTCACATTCATGTATTATATATACACAGACAAATATTATGCCATTCTTGACAAAGTATTCGTCTGCAACGTGGTTCTACCACTATCAAAATTGGATATATATAAAAACGGAGAGCTGTTTGGTAGTCTCGCTATAGTTCAAAACCGGGTCGAAAATTTGAATATGTTTTTTTATTGTTTCGCACTAATACAGGAATGATTTATAAATAAAGAGAACAGCTTGAAAATTGAAAAATTCATTCTCCACGCACCACTACGCTGTGGAATCAGCTAGCTGCCTTCAGCGGTATTTCTGAATCGCTGCGACATTGAAACCTTCAAGAAACTTACATACTCATATCTTAAAGACCGGCAACGTAATTGTAACGACTCTGGTGTTGCCATTGTCTGATGTCTACGGGCAGCGTTGGTTGTTTTCCATAAAGTGATACGCTTGTTCGTTTGCCTGCCTATCCCATTAAAAAACTCACCATAAGCTTACCGTTATAACATTGTATAGTATACACAAATATACAAACCCTTTTATTGTTTCTTTGTTTTTATGCATATGAAGAAATCAATACAATAGAATATCTTTCACTTACTTATTCTGTTGAGTGCGGAGTTAGATCTGTAACAAGAGAAGTTATTTTCGTAAAATATTCACAAATATTTGAATGCTGTTGTATATAGAAAATGTTTTAGAGTCAGTTCCTACTTTTTTCCAGCTGCTCCACTGACGGTTTTAACTCCTAAATTTATATACTAAATATCTTATATAAAATATTTTTTTTCTCCTATATATTTTTATGGGATAGGAAGACAGACAAGCAGACGCGTCACCTGATGGAAAGCAATCAACGCCCCATAAACATCCGCAGTGTCATAGGCAGTGCGGAAACGTTACTGGCCTTTAAGGAATGTATCATTATGGGAGGTGGAGGGGTGGGGAGGGGTTTGGACTTCCGGATCTCAACCGCTCACCGGACGGAGCGCGGTAGCTAAGCTACCACTCAAGAGAAGAGAGTATGTGTTCGTTCCTCCGTCCTTGCGGATTCCTATAGGCGATGGTTATCGCTTACCAACAGGTGACCCGCCTTCTCGTTTGCCCGCTCAAAATTGTATCAAATATTTGGTACGAGTCTTCAGTTTCATGATTTACACAATAAGTCTTTCAAGGCGTACGTTAAAGCTTCAGGTTAGCGCAATTAATATAAGTCTACGGTTTTATTTACGAGCGATGTTGAAATTTACACTCCGTACTAAACGAGCAAAACCTTTTATAGCTGTGTGTGAATCACGGGTGCTTATTCTGTAACCACTCGCACTAAGTCGAAACGGTTTCCGTACGTCAAACCGTACGTACGTAAATGTGTCATAAATAAGGTTTTTTATTTCAGATTTGTTCTTTGTAAACGAAATTTATTTTAAAACAAACACTATTGCCTTGTATTACATGCTACATACGTATGTATCGTCACGCCTGTTTCCCGTTAGGCGAATCAAGTCCCCGTCATTTACAAATTATGTTTATTAAGATACGTCATAGTGAACACGAGCCACAAGGGAAGATGGAGGTCAGCCCTAGCAGAGCTCCGCATGCTGAGGTAAGGCACTATAGTACCCGGGAGAGCCCGATTCCGGGACGATCGGCACGCTTGCGACTAAACTCGCCCCTAGCCACGCATCCATTGGCACGCCAGACTGTGGATTGGTGGAGAGGAAGGGAAAAGGATAGAGAAGAAAGGAAAGGGTGGGGGGAAGGAAAGATTGATTTTCAATCAAATGTTGTCGGGAATTGAATCAGTCACCCTTGACCCCGAAACTGAACACGTGTTTTTAGTAATCATCAATAGCTCATTTGGTAAAGCTCTTGCTCTCGATTTGTACATAATAAGTTCGTATACTCCATTGATCTATTGATGTGGACCATTTCTTTACAAAATTATTAAAAGGTTAATTTTATAACTTCTTGTACAGATTCTGGTTTAAAAGCGTTATTATCGTAAGGTATTTATCTGTCAGTCAACCTTTGAGTTTTAGTAATATTAAAATAATTCTAGTAATATTAAAACATTGCTAATCTTTTTTTTAAAAACGTGGATTCATATAACTTAATAGTTCAATCTATAAATTGTGTAACGTTTCGCAGTCTTTGTTAGTCCTCGTGTGTCTCTTTAGTAAACTTATAAAGACTAGTTCGCCCAAAGTCATTCCTAATAAAAATTGATATATTTTTAAAGCGTGTTACTTGAGAATTGCCCCCCAAGTTGTTAGAGGTGGTCGATGATACGCTACCGTTTATGACTGGACACACGAATACGATAACACTCGCTATACGATGCAATAATAAGGCGCAGACCACACCGGAGACGAATTTGAGTTGGATTAGATTCGCTCTTACTGATCTCTCAAGCGATACTTGGGTCAAGCAACTGGCCTTCGAACACTTGGTCGATTAAAATAGCTTCACACTCCAATCCTCACCCATTCGCTCAAGGTGACCAAGCCAACGAAGACGATGTGCCTTAATCTCGCCCATAATGTTTGGTTGGTGCACCAGTTCTTCTATTTCGTCATTTTTTCGGATCCG
The DNA here is from genome assembly GCA_031353405.1 of Baronia brevicornis. Lineage (NCBI taxonomy): Eukaryota > Metazoa > Arthropoda > Insecta > Lepidoptera > Papilionidae > Baronia > Baronia brevicornis. Next base: position 272,008 of record JASFAT010001913.1, read on the forward strand.
AGCGCTTGTTCGTTTGCCTTTTCATCCCATAAAAAAAATAATTTACAATGCTCAAATCCTTCTGAAACGATACAAGATCGATCTCGATAGTACAGGAGGGGTTAGTAGTGATCGAATAGTCTGTCGGCCGAAGTTCCTTTTTTAAACAACAATATCCAGGATCAACGATATAACGTCCTTTGTTAAATTGTTGATCCTGGATTTTGTTGTTAACACTCAACAATGTAAACAACAATTTAAGGGCTTAACTACCTACAACAAAATTAGTCGAGATCTCCGCGAACTTATTATACTGATTATTCCTATTGACACTGATCTTGAGCACTCGACAAATTGCATTGTAGTACACTTAACAACACAGAGAACAAATCACTGATTAGTACACCAATCAGGCCCAAAACGTGCTTTTGCACAAGTCAAGGTAAGCGACCAGTGTCTCCTTCCTATATTCTCTTATGGCGCCGAACCATGGACACGGAGAGTCCGTCTGCTTCACAAGCTCAGTGTCGCTCAGAGAGCTATGGAGAGAGCTATGCTCGGAATTTCTCTTGTAGATATGATTCGGAATAAATAAATCCCCCAGAGAAGTAAAGTTACTGACAGAGACTTTCGAATTAGCCAACTAAAGTGGTAATGGAGCAGACGAGTACTGGAATGGAGACTGCGCCTTCGTAAACGTAGTGTGGGACGCCCCCGGATAGATGGTAAGACGATCTGCGCAGGGCGGCTGGCAGAAACTGGATGCGTGAAGCCGAAGATCAGACTAGGTGGTGCTTCTTGGGAAGGCCTATTTCCAGTAGTGGACTGCCGCAGGCTGTTGATTTGATTTGAAGGTAAGCGCTCAAGTTTCACGCTTACAGGGATATTAATTTTACTTCTGCAATATAACACCTCATACACGCATCCGTCCAATACATTATATTCTAAATATACCGAGTATGGCCACAGCATCCGTCCTGTACGCAATGCCAGAACTTAACATAACAATGCCAATCGACACACCAAAATGTACTCAACACCAATCAACATAAAGTCGTTAATTGATAAACCAACTAAAATTTATGAAGTGATTCCAGGAGCAGAACAACATGATTACCGAATGTGAAGAAAAAAAAAAATAAACGATTCGAGAAATTTAAATATCACTCGAAAATAATGTTTCTATAACGCGAAAACCATCAAACCGAATTCGACTCAACACGTGTGTGATAAAGTAGAATTTTGAATGGTTGTAATTTTATATGTTTATTTGGACACCGTTCGAAACTGGCGTCGATGAACAAATTTATCTGTTTGTATGCGAAGGCGTGCGTACGCGCATTCGCCTGTCAGATTGATGGATACTGTAAATACGATAAGCCCGGCCGTGGCCGAGACTGGGTGAATAGATTTCGAGTTTCCTGCTCAATATTCCGTACGTGACGATCAATCGGTTAAGTGTCTCAAGAATTTCGCGCGGGTTCGATCCGCGTATCGAAATAAATATATGTATGTATGTATTTTTTATATCCGGTGGTAAACGATTACCGCCGCCCATAGGCTTGTATTCATTAACAGCTTGCGGCAGTCACTGCTGGAAAAAAGCCCTCGTCCATGAAGCGCTACGTAGCCCGATCTTCGGCTTCACGCATCCAGTTTCTGCCAGCCGCCCTGCGCAGATCGTCGCACCATCTAGCTGAGGGACGTCCCACACTACGTTTTTTTATAGGATAGGAGGGCAAACAAGCAAGCGTGTCGCCTGATGGAAAGCAATCAACGCCGCCCATGGACAACCGCGACACCGCAGGAGTTGCGGAAGCGTTGCTGGCCTTTTAAGTATGTATAGGCTTGTTTTTTGAAGGTTCCAATGTCATAACGGTTCGGAAAGACCGCCGAGGGTAGCTGATTCCACAAACTGGTGGTGCGTGGAATGGAAGAAGTTGATACTGGGGAGCCCCGGCACAGAGGTGAGAACAGTATTCCACATGTGGCCTAACTTGTACCTTGTACAGTTGGAGGCAATGGCCAGATGTGAAATACTGACTCGCTCTACTGAGCACACCCAGCTTTTCCGAGGCCAGCTTGGCCTTTTTTTCCAGATGGCCGCGGACCTGGACGTTTACCGAGACGCGGTCTCCACTCCACAACTCGTTTGCCCCAACTATGGTCGGAACTCCGACAAATGTGATCAGCCCATTGCGACTTTAGTTTGCTAATTCGAAAGGCTATGTCGGTGACTTTACTTTGCCGGGCTTGTATGACATACAGATATTTATTACGAGACCGGATACCCTGTCAATCTGCATTGGACAAGCGGATCCTTCTGAAGTGAGGAGGCCCGTGGTTAGCAGTGGATCAGATGGAAAAAAATCCTTCGACAACTGGAACAACTCTGTCAAAAAAATTCATAAATCTGATAAAGTTAGCTTGTTATGACGATACGGTTGGAACAGAAAACTATTAACAACGATAACTATTCTCGGAGTGTCTCTGTTGGATATGATTTACATATATAAATATATATCATCAAGCCTTTCCGTAGGAGTTGGCAGAGACCACAGATCTCCATCTGCTACTATCTCAGCACATTTTCTTTGCTTCATCCACACTCATCATTCTCTTCATACAAGCCCGCCGGTTAAGTGTACTTTTGGCCCCTCTTAAGAATTTCGGCAATTTGGCCTTCCATCCACATCCGTAACGTAAATTTTTAAAAAATCACCAAGGAGTCGCTGACATAGTTCTTCACCATTAAAATATGATGTGTTTGAAAGTATTTTTTAGTTTCAAAGCGACATGAACCCAGAGCCAATAGCTCAGAAGACAGTTCACTACTCATTGATCCAAGTGGTATTTACAAGTAATGTCCAATTAAGTCCAATGCAATAACTATTTTACTAAAAAATAAATATTAAATTTTAATTCATGCTTTTCCCATTTACAAACTATAAAAGTTTTTATACACAGCTCATATATATCCCACTGCTGGGCATGTGGTCTTCCCATTACATTAGGAATGAACGTGGGCTTACGCTTATTCAAGGCGTTCTAGTGGTTTTTAAAAAAATCAGAGTCAGTCACGAGGACTGCCGACAGCAGTGAAAACTTAAAACTGTATTTTGAAATTATAAAAGTAAATAAAAATTGAAGTCTTCATAATATATAAATAAGTTAATAATAATATTTTTAATCAATTAACAATAATTTTAATAATATATATATACGTTAAGCATTAGCATGTTTCTGACGCGAGCCCATAGATTTCCCTACCCAGAGCCGTAGGTATAACGCGGCTATAGAAGTTTTCGATTCAAAAATAAAATTGGAAAAAAATGTCAATGCTAATTCTAATAAAAGCTTATCTGATAAGCTTTTCGACTAAAAATAAAAGAAACTGAAAAGTGGTTATCATTTACCGTTAGATGGGCTGTTCGTTCTATTGTTAGATGGTCTGTTTTTTTTTTGGATTATTTGTTAGTCACTAAACTAAATAAAACAAATATTAAACAACAAAAGCCTTAAAATTTTCAAGTCTTCGTGTAAAATAATTCGAGAATATTTTCAGATTTTTTTTTAATATATTATACATTATATGCTAATACAGTCTCTGTCACAGTTTTAATATCTCACTCCAGTCGCAAGATATTGTAATGAAAAAATAAATCTAAGATATTGCTTGCGGCAAAGTTCTTTTTTTGTTTCAACTTTCATTTATTTTTTATGTTACTTCAAGAAGCCGCTAAAGTTTATATATGAAGACTTAGACTTCTGCAGCGCCATAGGCAGTAGGGTAGCGTTGTCGACCTTTAAGGAAAGTGTTATTATGGGAGTGGGAATGAGAGGGGGAGGAGTAGAGGGACGGAGAAGAGTGTTGGGTCTTCGGAAAATGGATTTTTTGGAAGGTATATTCACTTACAGACAATCAGGCGTGTCACCTGATGGAAAGCAATCAACGCCGCCAATAGACATCCGCAATGCTAGTGGTATTGCTGAAGCGTTGCCGGCCTTTAAGAAAAGTGTAGGCTTGTTTTTTGAAGATTCCAATGTCGTATCAGTTTGGGAACACCGCTGGGGGTAGCTAGTTCCACAGGGTAGTGGTGCGTGGAAAGAAGTTTCTAGAAAAACGCACTGCACTGGATCGCCGCTCACCCGGAAGGTGGGAATGTGCCCCCCCCCCCTCCCCTTGTCTGTGATTTTTTTATCGTTTAAAGACAATATCTTCGGAAATAAAACGTTAATGGCAATATTTCTATTTTTTCGAAATCTCCTTTTGCGGCTGACGTGCCCCCACAAAAAAGCCCTACCTACCCATCCGTAAAAGATCAGTTACAAAGAAGTAATTTCCTTTTGGGGCATACCACGTGCCCCACAAAAAAGCCCTACCTACCCATATTCTTTGTACCTGATCTTTTCCATCAACCCTAAGGCTGACAGAGAACGCCTACCAGCATTAAGTCCGCCTTTGTGTCAAAAATGTACATTTAGAATAAAATAAATGAATACAGTTTGAAACAGTAGACGACCACTTAGCGCTGTCATGGACACATAACAAGCAAATCAGATAAACAATATCGCCCTCGCGTCCATCGAGACTCAAAGTTCACCAAACGCGTTCAAATGAGGACCAATCACGGACAATTGGCGCGGTCAGCGCGAGTTTTCTCAGAAGCGTCGAGCGCCTGATGATGGATGACTGCGCGTTTACTTCAGGCCCAGTTGTAGCAATCGCCTCGGTAAATACATCCTAATTTATGTGTACACTAGTTACGCCTCGTGGTGATACTTTTTTATTATTTGTTCATTCATATTGTACAGATTTTAGTGTAAAGGCGGATTTAAATCCGAAAGGTATTCTGTGCCAGTCACACTTTGAGTTTGGGACCATATTTATATAAAAATTAAAGACAACCGTAAAGCAACCGCGTCTTCCGTAGAGGCTGCTATGCCTGATGATGCCTCGTGTTGGGGTGAAACACGTGTCGTGTGCAGTGTGGAAGAGTGGTGATGTGTGTTTGGTGATGTTGATAGTGAGGTTGGGTAGTGGAGAGTTGCTGAAGGTGGTTATTTCGGTAAGATTGAGGGTAAATTCCCCGTAAATCCACTTCTTCCACTCGAAAACACACATTATTGTTTTCTGTCTTTGTTTGCTCGTCGCGGAGCTTAGCTAAGTAAAAAAAATTGTCCACATAGTAAAAGATTTCCGCAAAGTAACGCCTGAGTTTTTGACGATCATATTCTTTTTCGATCATATTTTTCGCATTTTATTTATTTATTTTTTATGTAATACTTTATTGTACACATAAAACACGACATAAAATAATTAAAAGGAAAGAAGATGTACAAAGGTGAGCTTAAGTCAAAATTGAGTTTTCTTCCAGCAAACCAATTTCATAATTTTTTTTTAGAAATATACGTTGCGAATGTGGATGGAAGGGTCGGTAGAGGAGGACCACGGAAAACATAGCTTGACCAAATTACTAAAGTTTTGAAGTAAGGCCAAGTCAAGAGTACCTTTATGCGGCGGGCTTGCATGAAGAGAATAATAAGTGTGTGGAGCAAGCAATGGAAGAGATCGTAGCAGATGGAGATCTGTGGTCTCTGCCTACCCCTACGGAAGACAGGCTTGACGATATGTATGTATTTTTCGCATAAAATACATTTTAAAATATAACACACGCAAACAGACAAGCTTCGATATTTTTATTATGTATTATAATAATTTAATGCGTGAGCTGCCAGTAATAGTTAGAGTTGATAAGTGACGTGTACCCTTTCAAATGTAATTGAATAAAAATGATGAATGGTGTTGTTTTCATCATCTACCGTCATTTCCGATATCATTTAAGATATTAAGCATAGTAGAGTGTCACGTCTGTACAACTCAACAAGTTAATGTTGTCGGGGAATATTAATTCTTAACATTTATGAGGATCCGGAAGTCGTCTGGATGCGAAATAGATCGTTATATATATATATATATATATATATATATATATATATATATATATATATATATATAAATTATAAAATTGTTCACTAATGCGCTGGAAGATGTCTTCAAAACATTGGACTGGAAAGGACGTGGCATAAACGTAAACGGTGAGCACATCTCACACTTGCGCTTTGCCGATGATATCGTGATCTTGGCAGAATCGCTGCAAGAACTACAAGCAATGCTGAACGGCCTAAATGAGTCCTCCAGACTGGTCGGTCTGGCTATGAATTTGGATAAAACTAAAATAATGGTAAACCAACATATTGAGCCAGAACCGACCACGATCGATGGTGAAGTTCTCGAAGTTGTCCAGGAATATGTCTACCTAGGCCAAATAGTGCGATTAGACGGAGACAACTTCGAGAAAGAAGCCGACAGAAGGATACAGCTGGGCTGGGCAGCGTTCAGGAAATTCCGTCAAGTCTTCTCGTATATATATATATATATATATATATATTTATTTATTTATTTATTAGAAACGACCTATTTCGCATCCGGACGACTTCCGGATCCTCACAAATGTTAAGAATTAATACGCCCCGACAACATTAACTTCTTGAGTTGTATATATGTAGTGTATATATGTATATATATGTATATATGTATAGGTGTCCGGTGGTAGAACTAGGTTATAGGTCGAATAATCAGTAAATGCATGCTCACTGATTATTTTTTACGTATAACGAGAAAACATCCTGCTTTCACTTGCACATTGCTTTAATAATGGCGTCATTCCTCACACTGATAGAGAGACTATATAGCTTCTCCTTGATTTCTTTCCTAACAAATTACTGTTAAGTTTCCTAACAATTAATGATGGTGCGTAGAATGAAGCTCTCATTTTAAAATAGTTAAAAAAGCACATATATAGTCTGTGGGCCGCGTTGATTGCTTTACACCAGGTGACACGCTCGCTCGTTTGCCTCTCTATCGCTTAAAACAAATCTCAACTCTTGCCGGGTTGTTTCCGGTATATTCAGATCCGGTAGATTCCGGTAACAGAATCACTGCTTTTCTTATAAAGTATCCCATATTCGTTGTGTCCATGTTATTTTTAGCCGTTTTTCACAAACACATCGCAAAAGTTAGTATAATAGTTTTATTGATTATTACATTACATTAAAACCAGGCTAGATTTACAAATCTAACCCGATGCTTTAATATTATCACATTCGTCTCCATATCACGTTCAACAATCCAATACACCATGAACATCACACCGGAGTCCATTTACCCTCCCTACAAGCGTTCAGGACTCGATAAACCTGTCAAATATAACCGACCGTTTGTTTGAACAAGGCACGTACGCGTCACAATCAAAAATAACTCTTATATCGTCTTACAGTAGAGTTGGAATTGAATTGGTCGGGTGATGCGAGTTGATTCACTCTCCATGTGTAGACAAAGTTTGAGGTGTGGAAATAACAAGCTGGTGTGTGTTGAACGTAAACTGTGGACTCGATCGCAGCGTGTGCTGCTGGACGCGGGTTCCATAGAGCAACATATCGTTTAGACACGGCAACTAATTAACAGGACAAACAATTTTCTTCTTCCCGGTCGTTTGAACTCTTTTTAGAGTGGCCGTGGTCATCACTAATCCGGTGGTGGCTTGCTTTACGCTCCGTCGCCATTCTTCGTGCATTGGAGGCTTCATGAAACGAATCATTCCATTCTAGAAGTACTCGGCATCAAAAATCATTTTTTCTTCATCCTTCGAGCTCGTAATGAAGCCTCTCTGGAACACCGCGTGGTGCAATGCAAAATAGAAGTAAAAATAGCTGTTAGGTAGAACTCCATTGCGTTGGACCGACCAGGTGAAGAAGGCATTCAATGGTCCGATAAATTTCACACAAACAAAAGAATTTCACACATATCTTAGAGGCCAACCAAAAGCCAAACATTGGTGATGCCTATGGTGTTACTGATATATGTAGGTGGCGTTGATTGCTTTATATCAGGTGACACGCTCGCTCGTATGCTTCTCTATCATTTAAAACAAGTCGCAAGTCTTGCCGTGTAGTTTCTGGTATATAACAGTTGGATTCGAAGATGTTAATGCTGGTAGCCTATTGGCTTTAACAGCTTTATCGTATTCAGGGCCCGCGGGCTGAAAGCCCGTGGGCAAGTAAAATATAATTGGGAATCTGCGCAAATCGCAGACTCCATCGGCCTGACGCCGTGTCGGAGGTACACATATGTGTGTGTGTGCTGATTTTAAACTCGTCATGATTCTACGTTAAACATCTAGGGGAGGATTGAACTTTAGTAACTATAGTCCCTATTAGTCCCATAGACCCTAAGGTCTAGGGGTGAGAACCGACCGGGTACGTGAGAGAATCTCGTGTAAGCGGCCGGTGTAGAAGTGTTCCCTACTCTACGTGCTCGGCTAGAGCCGGGGTGCGTGTGAGTGTTGGTGTCATGAGTGGATCCGAACGACGCTGTTTCGTCGTCCGGATCGTGTAACACGTTACGCGGGCGTTGTCTTTTCGGGCGCGCGTTTAAATCGGGTGAGGGTATATAACAATCACTGCATTTCTTATGAAGTATTGTATACTTGTTGTGTCCATGATATTTTTAGCCATTTTACAGGTTCTTACAGCGTAGATAGAGGAGGACAGAAAATACGTAATTAACGACTCGTATACGTAGTTGTAAAACGGTTCGAGAAAACCGTATATTGGCAAATGGTCAGGCGGAGCGATAATCTTTACTGTGTTAAAAACTAGACACATGAAGCTAAAAATCTGGTTTTACGACGCATCTTGGTTCAGCAAACTTTCACAGACTGTTGATGATGAAGATTCTTTTGATAAGTTTAGTTTAGTACTGGGCAATGATAATTAACTAATTGTTGATAACTGACACAAAGGAAAACAGAGATTCCTGTCTGAACGTTTGTAACTCTATGGCGTAAAGAATATGTCCAATACAGAAGCAATCTATTCGTGGCTAGCGGTCGGCGTCGCACAGCCGACGGGAAACAGAACGACTATCCAATGACATACCGCTTGTGGAATGAATGCCACGGCATTTCATTTGTTTGAGGAATTTGACAATTTTGTTTAGTGCGAACTCTCATACTTATATGTTTATACTATCTCATACTTATATCACTATATTGACAGTAGTATATACACATACAGACATGTTAGTATAGTTTATCCGGTCGCAGAATTAGATTTTGAAATATAAATAATACAAAGGATATATAAATATAATTCAATAACATTTACGAAGATAGGTTCGGGTTTTATTGAAGTGAAAATTTCTATAGCCGCGTTACACGACACTGGGTAGGAAAAAAAATGTATCGTTTCGCGCCAGCAACATGCAAATGCTTAAGGAATATCTATAGCTATAGACATACTTGAAACACAGTTCATACGCGCGTAGTTGCCTACGTACACGCATCACGGCAACACATTGTATATACCCGCTTGTATGTGTGCGTTGGACGCTTCATGGATGGATAAAGTTTTGTGAGTCGCGTCAGCAACATGCTGCAGTCATTTTTGATAATATGTAATTAGTTTGAAATTTTAAAATACAGTTTTTAAGTTTTTACTTCTGTCGGCAGTCCTTATGACGGCCTCCAATTTTTTTTAATTATAAATTTCGTCTAAATGGTGACCGCTACGTCAGGCACACTCTCGGAGTCTAGCCACAGTATTCTGTGCCACTCGATGAAGTAGTGATTTAGGGATGCCGTCAACTTCGTAGATGATATTTTCTTTTAGTATTGAGATGGGATCGGGTTTGTTTCATACACTTCATTGTTGAGGTACTCCCTACTGACAAAAAGAGATCCGGCGATCTGGGCGGTCAGGGGATATCGCTGAAACGGCTTATTAATATGTGTTGAATAAAATCATGAAATCACTGTACGTTGGTTTATTTTGTTAAAATGTTCACAAAACACACAAAAAATATTTTAAAGATTATTAATGGAGTCAGGCGTTACTTTGCGGAAATCCATCACTATATGGACAGTCAAAAGTTTTACTTAGCTAAGATCCGCGACAAGCAAAACAATAACAGAAAATTAACAATATGTGTTTTTCTGATGAATTAAGTGGGATTGGGAACTTAAACAAAAAACTTACCGAAAATCGGCCTTCAATTCTCCACCCACCAACCACTATACACAACACCAAACACCCACTATCACTTTTGCATCTTGTAAACGACACGTGTTTCGCCCCAACACGAGACATCTTCAGGTATAGTAGACTCTACGGAAGACAACCGAAAAGTTTCCTTTTTTCCGACCACTTTTTGGTGTTTTTGGTTTAAATTCCAAATAAATCCACTTAATCCAACAGAAACACACATTGTTAATTTTCTGTTATTGTTTTGCTTGTCGCGGATCTTGGCTAAGTATAATAAAACTTTTGACTGTCCAAATATTTTAAAGTTAAAGTTATGTTGGAAATATGTTGGAATAACGCGACGGAGACCACGTGAAAGAGAGAGAAGGAAAAAGACAAAACATAATATATGACATACGAAGTAATATGACAATACTAAACATTAATTATTAATTATTAATTTGTTAGAAAAGACATCACGAAGAAGCTCCATGATCTCAATAGCAGTGAGAGACATGACGCCGTCTTGTTGGAACCATGAGCGTAAAGTGAAGGCAGGCTGTAGGTGATATTGATGAGATAAGAAATTCATCTTCAGCACGTTCATGACGAAATTCACACAAGAATTCAACATACAAAATCCATCATGGCCAATTTACATCAAAGCAGTCAATTTTGGAACAATGTCAATATTTCCTGAACACTTTATGCCGACGCGAGCCCCGGCGTTCCCTTGATTTCCTCGAGTTTCCGGGAGAGCGTTGCGAATATGAAATCGGCACACATTCAGAATCAATTTTCGCGTCCCCGACAAGCGGTAGGTGTTACCATTTTGTGCTCCTTGAAGCACTTTGGTGTTCAGAGTGCTTTGATGTCAGGTACGAGTTCAAACAGAATTTATAGAAACCACATTTATAAATACATATGTTTTTACAAAAAGGCAAACTTATTGATTATTGGATCTTTTCTCTTGTCTTTGTATGTCACGAAAGTCTTGACGTAATTGTATGATACAATTGTGTGTGACTAACTCTAATAGTGGTAGAGCCACGCTGCAGACGAATACTTTGTCAAGAATGGCATGATATTGGTCTGTAGCATGAATGGGCCGGTAGGCCCACAAGTATCACACTCTCATAGAAAACCGGCTTCTGAGTGGTAGCTTACCTACCGCGCTTCGTACGGTGAGCGGCCTAATTCCCAGGTCCAACACCTTCCCCTCCCTCTACCCTTCCCCCTACCATTTCCACTCCCATGATGACATTTTCCGTAAAGGTCTGCAATGCTTCCGTACTGCATATAGCGCTGCGGAAGTTTATGGGCGGCGTTAATTGCTTTCCAACAGGTGACACGCCTGCTCGTTTGCCTTCCTATCCCATAAAGAAAAAAGGGAGTGGACGGGAAATGCAAGTACCCTCAAAGTGTTTCTCCTGAAGATGATTATGCTGAACTATTATTAATGGAGTCAGGCGTTACTTTGCGGAAATCCATCACTATATGGACAGTCAAAGGTTTTACCTAGCTAAGATCCGCGACAAGCAAAACAATAACAGAAAATTAATAATGTGTGTTTTTCCGTTGGGTTTAGTGGATTTATTTGGAACTTAAACCAAAAACTTACCGAAAATCGGCCATCAACTCTCCACCCACCAACCACTATACACAACGCCAAACACACACGAAAACTTTTCGGTTGTCTTCCGTAGAGTCTACTATACCTGAGGATGCCTCGTGTTGGGGCGAAACACGTGTCGTGTACAAGATGGAAAAGTGATAGTGTGTGTTTGGCGTTGTGTATAGTGGTTGGTGGGTGGAGAGTTGATGGCCGATTTTCGGTAAGTTTCTGGTTTAAGTTCCAAATAAATCCACTAAACCCAACGGAAAAACACACATTATTAATTTTCTGTTATTGTTTTGCTTGTCGCGGATCTTAGCTGGGTAAAACTTTTGACTGTCCATATATGCTGAACTATTTATTCTCCTTCAGTAGTCTGATAGATAATTCTTTAAATTAAGGATTTAATTAATCTTCTTGACGCCTCGGAAAGTTTATCGTTCGGGCTTGATTTGCACGAGTCATTATAACCGATATGTCGCATCAGTGAGTCAGCATTCCCGCACAATATTTCGGCGCGGCTAAATGGAGTATCATGTTCTCTGTTTACCATTAACTTTGCTTGCCGCAGAAAAATATCAGGAATAATACAATGATTGATGAAAGTAAATATTTATTAATATTTTCGATCACACTTGGAGCGTGTATCATCATCGTCAGGTATTTAAAAGCTTCATCCCCGCCATGTGGATGAGTGGCGATTCAGCAGGGTGCGTTTTTCTAGAAACTGCTTTCCACGCACAAGCATATGGAACCAGCTACCTCCAGCGGTGTTTTCCGATACGACATTGGAACCTTCAAAAAACAAGCCCACACACTTCTTAAAGGCCGACAACGCTTCTGCACTGCCTATGGCACTGCGGATGGCAATGGGCGGCGTTGATTGCTTTCCATCAGGTGAGACGCCTGCTCGTTTGCCTTCCTATTCCATGAAAAATGGCTTTCGATATTAAGTCCATCTATGCACTAGAATTTGTACAAAAAAATCAGTCTAACCGAAAAGTTATTTTTATTTAGTCTATTATACCTGAAGATGCCTCGTGTTGGGGCGAAACACGTTGTCGTTTACAAGATGGAAAAGTGGTAGTGTGTGTTTGGTGTTGTGTGTAGTGGTTGGTAGGTTGAGAATTGATGGCCGATTTTCGATAAGTTTTTGGTTTAAGTTCCAAATAAATCCACTTCATCCAGCAGAAAAACACACATTGTTAATTTTCTGTTATTGTTTTGCTTGTCGCGGATCTTAGCTAAGTAAAACTTTTGACTGTCCACATTTTAGGTAGGCACTGAGTACATTTTTAAAGTCTTGTTTAGGTTTTGATTAAGGGAACTTATAGATAGTTGGATTTCCACCAGGACCCAGGAGAGGCCCGGGTCGACATCCTACACAGATATTTATATAAATGTATATATAAAAGTCAACGTCAGTTCGTCATAAATTCGAAGACAACATTAGGTGTGAATGACATCTAGCATTTTATACACGCTCGTAAATAACGTTTACAAATATTCGAGAGCGTCTGACGCATCAGATATTTCGCAGAAGTTATGACAAAGTATTTGGTTTCACACAAAAAGTAACAAGGGGTTTATTTATTGCCGAAAAATATGCGGTTTTTTATTTTACAACCGCAAAAGTCAATCGATGACTATTCCGTGAAATTTATGTATTTTATTTCAATGAAATGACGTTTTAACTACTCATTGTATATGTATTAGGTCGGGGCAAAAGTATTTTCGTATTTTGAATGTATTATTAGTAATCAAACCTCTTTGGCTGCACTGAATGTAACTGGCTGGTTTTAATACCATTAAATGTGACATTCTGAAGATGCAATAAATAAAAAAAAACTAGTTCCCGCCATTTTTAAATTGTTTTTCAAGCAAGCAAAATGAACGCATGTAACGAAGAAATTCGGTACATTAATAAAAAAATACTAATTATGACTTTAAATTTTTGACATAAACTTTGATTTATGTTGCTCTGAAAAGAGACTTGCAGACTTGAAACACTTGAACCACATTTGTGCTACTCTTATTGATACCGCATTAGGTCCGTAAATCGCACACATTTTATTCGCGGAGTTCGTCGTATTTTTACCTTTTTTGTAATAAAACTTTAAAATGTACCGAATTTCTTCGTTACATGCGTTCATTTTGCTTGCTTGAAAAACAATTGAAAAATGGCGGGAACTAGTTTTTTTTTATTTATTGCATCTTCAGAATGTCACATTTAATGGTATTAAAACCAGCCAATTACATTCAGTGCAGCCAAAGAGGTTTGATTACTAATAATACATTCAAAATATGAAAATACTTTTACCCCGACCTATTATTTGTTAAAAAATACTTATTATGACTTTAAATTTTTGGCATAAATTTTGAGTTATGTTGCTCTGAAAAGAGACAACTTATATTAATAATGTTACGAGCTGGGGTTAGGGGATCGGAAAAATTAAATCGACCACTAGTTTCACTTCTCTTCTACTGAAAATTGGTAGTGTGTGTTTGGTGTTGTGTATAGTCGTTGGTGAGTGGAGAATTGATGGCCTATTTTCGGTAAATTTTTGGTTTAAGTTTCAAATAAATCCACTTAATCTAACAGAAAAACACACATTATTAATATTCTGTTATTGTTTTGCTTGTCGCGGATCTTAGCTAAGGAAAACTTTTGACTGTCCACATTCTCTTCTACTATTTTCCTTGGATTCTCTTCCTTATTAAACTTTTAAAATCTCTCTTCGGCACACTGTCGCACCTTTATCTACGTAAGGGTATGTGAGCATAAACAGCAATAACTATTTTTGTATGCAAAAATACGTATTATATTTTAGTTAAACAATGTTTTTTTAAATAATTACAATTATAACTCTCGCAGTTGGAATGACAAAGGTAGCGGGCATTGCGTAAATGGCGGGCCAATCAAACTGTCCGCCATCTAGTTCAGGTTAACATGGGCACCGCAAAGTGCCGACCACGAAAACTTTGGATCCATTTCAAATGACCAATATGATTAATGGAGTCAGGCGTTACTTTGCGGAAATCCATTACTATGTGAACAGTCAAAACTTTTACTTTTACTAAGATCCGCGACAAGCAAACAATAATAGAAAATTAATAATGTGTGTTTTACTGCTGGATGAAGTGGATTTACAGGGAACACTTTTCCACCTTGCAACCGTTGCAAGGTGGAAAAGTGGTAGTGTGTGTTTGGTGTTGTGTATAGTGGTTGGTGGGTGGAGAGTGCCTGACGTCCGTTTTTCAGTAAGATCTAGTTTAAGTTCCCTGTAAATCCACTTCATCCAACAGGAAACACATTATTAATAAAATAAATTTTCTATTGTATGTTTGCTTGTTGCGGATCTTAGATGAGTAAAAGTTTTGACTGTCTACATATCAAATGACCAAAAAAAGAACGCTAAATAAATACTACGCTAAAAAACACTCAAGTCCGCAGTGTGAGTGGTCGAAATGCTTCGAATGCAACTGCCGCGTCCTCACTGATTGCTGATTGCATTACAGCGGTCCGCTCGTTAGCTGGCAACACCGCACGGGGATGTCGGGTGCATGCGACGTTCGCAACATGCACACGACCTCGCCTCTGCGACTGCAAATATTGCCAGGTATACATACATACCTAAAGCGTTATTTAGTTGACGATGGTAATTAATGTGGTGTAAAGTATGAAGATTTTGTTTCAGACAAAATTTTCTTCTTTAATTTTTTTTATTTTTTATATATTCACACCTATCCCCTGTAGCGGTTGGCAGAGACCACAGAGCTCCATCCGCTACGATTCCGGTACACTCTCCCCGCCTCCTCCACAGTCATCCATTCTTCCTCTCACGTTCATAGCAGCGAAACGGCTCTCCATTGGTCGCTTCTCGCCCTCGTGGGAATCAGGATGTGACGGGTGGCGAACCACGTCGCCGTCATTTTTCAACAAATTAGGTACATTAAAATTCGTATTTCTTCTTTCGTTCTTCTTTAAATAGTCTAAAAAATAGGTCAGGGAGTATCTTTGCCTAGCCGCCTGTCCGGTAGTTATGGTATTGGCACACGGATACGCGATCCCGACCTCGTGAGTTACTGCCGTATCACTCCTTTTCCTTTGCGGTACTATCCTATCCCCATCATCCTGTCTAAATTCATCTTTCTTTTCCCCTGCCCTTTCCTTTCTTCTCTATCCTTTTCCCTTCCTCTCCGCCAATCTACGGTCTGCCGTGCCAAAGGATGCGTGGCTAGAGGCGAGCTTAGTCGCAAGCGTTCCGACCTTCCCGGGATCGGGCTCCCCCGGATACTATAGTGTCTTACCTCAGCATGCGGGGCTCTGCTGGGGCTGACCTCCTTCCTCCCTTGCGGCTGGTGGGATTAACTATGATAAATTTTAATAAACTTAATTCGTTTAAAAATGTTGACGACATGGTTCGCCACCCGTCACGTCCTGATTCCCACGAGGGCAAGAAGCGACTAACGGAGAGCCGTTTCACTACGATGACTGTGAGAAGAAGGATGAATTAAGAAGTAGATGAGTGTGGAGGAAGCAAGGCAGGTGTGCCGGGATCCTAGCGGATGGAGATTTGTAGTCTCTGCCTACCCCTACGCGAGACAGGCGTGACGATATGTATGTATAACATACATACATACATATCGTCACGCCTGTCTCCCGTAGGGGTAGGGCAGAGACCACAGATCTCCATCTGCTACGATCTCGGCATACTTCCCTTGCTTCCTCCACACTCATTATTCTCCTTCATGCAAGCCCGCCGGTTAAAGGTACTCTTGACCTGGCCTTTCTTAAAAAGTTCAGCAATTTGGTCAAGGTATGTTTTTCGTTGTCTTCCTCTACCGACTCTTCCACACATGTATGTATAATATATATGTATATGTATGTAATATATATGTAAATACACGAAAAATTATCTTCCTCAGTCGTACACTCGTGGCGGAGTGGTTAATATTATTGTATACGAAAGAGGATCCAGTATCTAATAATGCACTTGGATAAATATGAAATTCTCCTTAGAAATTGATACGACGTGTGGATTGATGCGCGCCGCCTGGCTGTAATATGTGTGGACTTCTCGCCAAATATTCAATTTAGAGGCGTTCCGATATGCGACACGTGACGCGGGTTTCACCTAATATTATTTTATGCTTTCCTGATAGCCATATCGTTTTCGCGTCAGGATAAATAACTTTCCTATAATATGATAAACCACGTAAGTATATCTTTTGCGGGATAAGAAGGCAAACGAGCAGGCGTGTCGCCTGATGTAAAGCAATTAATGCCGCCCATAGACATCCGCAACATATGGTGTTGCGGATGTCTATGGTGGTATTACGGAAGCGTTGCCGGCCTTTAAGGTTTGCGTAGGCTTTTTTTATGGTTCCAATGTCGTATCGGTTCGGATACACCGCTGAAGATAACTGGTACAGGGTGGTGGTGCGTTAACTTATTTTCATGCTACGTAACACATTTTTGAAGTTCTAGAAGCTAAAAACGTGCAGAATATATTTTAGTATTTTCAATTCTCGAACGGACTTTTCCCGCCAACTTACATCAGTGTCGGAGGGGGGAAGGTGGGAAGGGGAGGGGAGATTGATGGGCCGTCAGAACTCAACCGTTCACCGCACAAAGCGCGGTAGCTGAGTTACCACTCAGACGCCGGTTTTCTGGAGGAGTGTGGTACTTCCCCGTGCGAGCCGGCCCATTCACGCTACAGACAAATAATATGCCATTCTTCACAAAGTATTCGTCTGCGGCGTGGCTCTACCACTTGGCATTTAAATACATGTATTAAAATAAATTTAATTAGTTGCAAAACTAATCAAATGTACTATCCAATATAATGTACATATCGTATTAACGAAAGAGGGAACTGATAAGATGTTAGTATTCTGCGTCGAGAACGAGGCCTCAGCCATAATGCTAATGAAACGCCTGGGGCCATCTCGAGGCCGTCCCCGGATCTTAGACCGGGATTAAATCATTGTTTATTGGGCGACAACTAGTGACCCTTCGCAGCGCAAAACAAACTTTTTACGCGGTCGATACATACTTAATGTATACTAGCATAAAGCTGTATTTGCCTTGATAAAGCTATTTGATTAAGTTACATTGCTGAAGGTGGGTGTGATCAAAGTTTTGTACATTTCTTGAGGTCGTATGGTTACATAATTGAGCATAGATAAACTAAAGGGCGATGCGAAAAACCAAGTGAGTTACACGAAGATAAGTAATCACTAGAACTTTCCTGCCAACTTACATTGGTGACGTTGTGTTTTTATTTCATTTTTACAATCTTATATTATTTAATTATGGTGGCATATTGTGCAATATATTATAGTTCGATTATGGCGTATACATACATATATATCGTCATGCCTTCGTAGGGGTAGGCAGAGACCACAGATCTCCATCTGCTACAATCTCGGCATATTTTTCTTGCGCACTCCTCACTCATTACTCTCCTCATGCAAGCCCGCCGGTTAGGGGTACTCTTGACCTGATCATTCTTAAAAACTTTGTGACTTTTTTCAGTCATCTTAAAAACGTGACTTTTTAAGTTGACTGAAATAGTCCATCAAAGGTTTTGGTAAAATAGACACGATTTTATGAAAATTTTAAAAGCTGATATCACAATACAAGCTGAATGTGAAATTTCAAGATATATGATAATATTTTTTTAAACACTGGCATAATAGTTAAAACTAATTGCCATTAAAGAAAAACAACAAATAATCTCTGCTAACAATAGACAGTTGTAACATAGAAGCCTTGCCTGGTGATAAGATGGTGGTGTAATTCAGTCATAGAAAATAAGAAGTGGTAAAGCCACTATGCAGACAGATACTTTGTCAAGAATGGCATATTATTTGTCTGTAGCATGAATTTTTTTTATGGGATAGGAAGGCAAACGAGCAGGCGTGTCACCTGATAGAAAGCAATCAACGCCGCTCATAGACATCCACAGCGTCATAGGCAGTGCAGAAGCGTTGCCGACCTTTAAGGAAAGTGACATTATGGGAGTAGGACTGTAAGTGGGAGGGGGAGGGGAAAGGTGTTGGACCTCCGAAACTCAGGGTAGAATGGAAAAGCTTGTCCGGGGAAATTTGGAATCTTATAAAATTCGGAAATATCAAAAGAATCTGAATAATATAGAGAAACAGATACATGCTCAGCATTTATGTGGATACCGAAAAAACTGAATAGCAAAAGAATTTTCCGCGTCGTCGGGCTCTTGTCCCGAGGAATGTGTTCCCGTCAAATTTACTGCAGACTTGGAAAGTTCCAAACTAACTCCTCACAAGTGGGAGTACGAAGTCGCAATGCGCGGACTCTACCAACTTAATTTTCAAGGGATTCGAACTTCGTATTGCTGTTGGTACGTAAAATACGAGGCGATTTACTTGAATTATTACATGCTTATATTTCGTTCGCGAAATTTATGTTTAGAATATATTTTCAGCGTCAAACATGGAATGTCCATTTTTATAGTATAAGGGAGCCTAAAAGTTGCGATGTCTGCATCAATCCAAAACGTGGTCTAATGAAGTCTGGATTTCGGACACAAATTTATTTCGACACTCTTCGGCGTGTGTTCGAGAAATCTCGGCACGGCTGGAGTATAAGGTATTTATACCCCATGCTATTGTCGGTAAAACAACGCATATATATATATATATATATATATATATATATATATATATATATATATATATATATATATATATATATATATATATATATATATATATATAGAAAAATCTTTAAATATTATAATATACAAAAAAAAAATTAATAAACAAGTGTCATAAAATGGTTCTTGCTTAGCATATGCCGGGCGCTCTATTTGAGCACCTGGCGCTGGTTTTCAGCAAGAACTAACATGGTCCAGTCGCGGACCATAATGACGACATTCATATTGACACACACACATACGCTTACATACATCCATATATATACTACTACTCATATTTACTACACATACACATACAATACTGTAAAATTAATTTTTAGTTTAGAGTTTTAATTTAGAGTTTTGTTTTTTTTTAACTTAATTTTTTTTAAAACGTGTGCACTCTTATCGACTTGTTGAGTTTTTTTAAAAATACAACAATAATACTTCCTCCTAAAATATTAGTCATTCATATAACAAGTTTGTACACGTAACACAATTTGTATGTACAGTATCCTGAAAGTTTCAAGTAAGAACTTGTGTTAATACTTAATAGGGATCGACGTTTAGACCTCGTCGACCCCCAAAATCAGTTTTCGTTTGTGCGACCCCTTTGGGAATCTCTGACCTAGATAGTAGGATGAGTCCTTTCTTTGTGGCAAGTTGTCCGGTCCAACAATTCCTCGGAGCACTCCCCGTGGTAAAAACGATAGAAGATACTAAGAGATGAGATATCCCTCCGGAGCTCCAAAGGATCTAACCGTTCGGTGAGATCTTGGTCATCGACAATACGAATAGCCCAACGTTGTTTGCGGTCAAGGGGAAGAAGCTGATACTGAGGTGCCCCGGCCTAAACATAACAACAGTATTCCATGTGTGGCCTGACTTGTGCCTTGTAAAGTTGGAGGTGATGAGTCGATGTGAAACACTATATACATATTTATATATTTACGCCTATCCCCCGCAGGGGTTGGCAGAGAACACAGAGCTCCATCCGCTACCGTTCATCGCAGCGAAACGGCTCTCCATTGGTCGCTTCTCGCCCTCGTGAGTTGTCAAATGAAATAAACGAAAGAATACCGGGACAAATGTTACCAAGAATTTGTCACCTAATATATTTATGGTCGGAGAGTCACACGCTTAATTTGAACATAACGAGCTGCAAAACAAGCGAGCTGACACGTCACGCCACGGTGTCACGTGTCACGCCGGAGGATAAATTGCTTGACGTTAGATCCGGCTCACATGAGTCTTTTGCATTCCTCAGAGCAAAAATAGAGAGAGATATAAGAGATAAATTAATCCAAAATATCTTATATCAGGACCTTGCATTTGTTTGTTAAATCGTCAAAAATGTCTCTTTTATCTTATTTTATATCTTAACAGAGGTAGAGCCACACTGCAGACGAATACTTTGTCAAGAATGGTATAATATTTGTCTGTAGTATGAATGGGCCCGCTCGCCCGGGGAAGTACCAAATTCACGTAGAAAACCGGCGTCTGAGTAGTAGCTCAGCTACCGCGCGAGATACGGAAGCCAGGCAGGCCTCACCCCCCTCACCCCCTCACCTCCCTCACCCCTCCCAAAATTACACTTTCCTTTAAGGCCGGCAGCGCTTCTGCATTGCGGATATCTATGAGCGACGTTGATTGCTTTCTACCAGGTGACACGCTCATTTACCTTCCTATTCAATAAAAAGAAGTGAACGATTAATCAGAAACATCACAAAAAGATTGACGCCCTTGAAATGTTGTGCTGGAGGTGTTTGCTAAGAGTATAATTGTCTGCATTAAAGTCTCCGTCCTGAAGGACTTTCTTCAGAGGCTTGATATATAATAATAGTTTTACAAATGTCAATTTGTTATTATTTAAGTTTTATATGTACCAACTTACATATAATAATACCATATTATATATAATTTACTATATTATATAAATATGTCTTATAATTCCTTTAAACATAACTCGATATTGGCCTTCGGTTTCATTTGAATAACAAAATGACTGATTCTCATTTCAGATAGCCTTATAATTTCATATTTTATCTGTGATATACAATTATATATAAAGATATGTAAATATGAAAACATTTCAGATTCATATATTTCGGAAGCACCGCAATAAATTATTTTTAATTTGACTATAAAGTCAAAGAACACCTACATACACACATCTTATATTATGCAAGGCAATTCAATATTAAATTACAAGCATTTTCGGAAAATTATGTTTATTTTATGCAAGGAAATGACAGAGTTCCAAATGTTTAGCAGCCATTAAAAAACCAAAGAATCACATATCAATTAGCGTTGTAATTTTTATAAACTATCAAGTCACACGCATATCGATGTCCGTACGTATTGTTTTGACAACCAACTAGTGATTAACAGTGTTATATTGGATAGCTTTATACAAAAAGCAGTTATAACGTATATTATTTTTATACTGCTATTCACTGGGCACTCTAATATTAGATATGTTAATACAAAAAAACAGTCATAACGTTTATTATTTTTAAGCTGCTATCGGTTGCGCACTCTAATATTTTATTTCTCGTTCGCGTTATTTATTGTGAAAAACTATCTAACTAACTAACTTTGTTGGCGCAGCGAACCAAAATGGACCTTGACCACCGAACAGCGTAAGAACGCCACCATGTCCTGTCCTGCGCCACCTCCAGCCAGGTGCAGATTTGAAAGTTGCACAAGTAATCCCACACCATGTCTCTCCAACGGTACCTGGGGCACCCCACAGGACGTCGTCCAGTTGGGCGACCCACATACGCTCTCTTGACTGTGCGATCCTCCTCCATCATCTCAACGTGGCCCAGCCAACGAAGTTGGTGAGCCTTAGTCTCTCCTATTATATTGGATTGAGCCACCAGATGTTCGATTTTAGTATTTTCATTTTTTTTTAATTTTATTTTAAACTCAGCCAGATAACCTTCAGCGCGTGTAAAAGAACCTTTTCTTTCCAGTTCTTCAGTACTTATTAAATTAATCAAACACTGGAAACATTATAGATAAATCTGGTAAAATAATTGTATTAGATAAATCTGTTAACAAAATTACATGTATTTATAGACTAATGCTTTTTTAGGACAGAGAGGCAAACGAGCAAGTGTGTCCTGATGAAAAACAATCAACGCCACCCATAGACATGTGCAATGCAATTAGCATCAAAAACGTGTTGCTGACTAAGATATAAGAAGGCCAGTTTTTTAAGATTCCAATGTCGTATACGTTCAGAAATACTGTTTAATGCAGACGGTTTCATAGATTAGTGGTGTGTGGAATAAAGTTAATGCATATTAAACGCATTAAATAACGCATATTTAATAACGCGTTATTTATAAATAGCACAACGTTATAATGCGTTTTTTAAAAATAGCCGTTGTGAACACGCCTAATCTAAACGCGGCTGGCTCGACACTCTTCATCTTGTTATCTTAACGGGCATCCAATTAATTATTTAACTAATTCTGTTGGTCCCTTTGCCATCGGACCTTTGCGACCAATTAGCGTTCTGTAACGAGACACTATCGGAATGTTTTTCTTTTAATCTAAAATCGGAATGTTGTATCTAATTTAATATTCAGCTTTGTTGTGTTCATGTCGAAGCGGCTATATTTTTATTTATTTACAAGATGGCCCGATGAACTTCGTTTCACCTACAAATTATGTTCCCCTGTATTTATCTTCTCCTGGTATGTTAGTACTTAGGTATGTAATACTTTTCTAAATTGCACAAAACAAACGACAGTTTTATATAACACGTCCGTTAGACGATAAAGCCGTCACGAACGCCATCTATTGAAAGTAAATGGAAGGATAAATAGGAGAAAAATAATTTTTCATTTTTCAATCTGTTTTTTAATGTTTTCCCTATATTTTTTATTCGCAAGTCATCGACATAGTCTTTCGAATTGGTAAACTGAAGTGGCAATGGGCTAATCACGTTTGTCATCATCGTTGGAGCAGACGAATCCTGGAGTGGAGACCGCGTCTTGGCAAACGTAATGTGCTACGTCCCCTGGCTAGATGATGCGACGATCTGCGTAGAGCGGCTGGCAGACACTGGATGTGTGAAGCCGAAGATTGAGCTAGGTTGCGCTTCTTGGGGGAGGCCTATGTCCAGCAGTGGACTGCCGGGGACTGTTGATGTACGCCTAACTACATAAATTATTTCCATTATTTTGTTTAACTTCGCTTAGTTCTCTTAAGCGACTTGAATAAGCTAAATGAACCTTGCCTTGATTTGCTTCGTTCTCGGTGTGGCTAGCGCTTAATACGTTTTTAGTATGCGTCAGTTCATTCATGTATATGCTACTATATTCTTGATCGTGATGTGGTTGTAGACCTGGTCTACCCTGCAGTAGAATTTTCAGTGTCCATCAATTATAACAAAAAATCAAATTTTAAAAGCAAATATTTTTTAATACATCAAAAATATTGAATAAGAGCAGTCAAAAGGAGCCGAACGTAGCTGGTTCGCTCTCAAGCACTAAACCACTAAAAATGTATAAAGTGCTCCTCAAGTCCTTCGCCTCGGGGGATATGAAAATTTAACCAGGGGCGCACCGGAGGACGGTTACAGGTGGCCGGTAAATTTTCGTCCGGATAATGCCGTCGCTATATCCGGGCGGCTTACAACTCCTTTATTTATTTCATAGCACTTTTGTTCGCGACTGTACTTTTCCACTTCAACGTGTATTCTGCGATATAAAGCTTTATGCATTTGTACGAGAAGGTACTACTTACAGACGCATGACACAAAATGCATTATTATTTTCTATTTTACAAGGTTTTCGTTCTTTGGTTAATAATATATACCTAGCTGAATTCTGAGTCAGGCGTTGCTTTTCGTCTATTTCATAACACGTTCAATCAACACTTTCGCATATAATTTTCCGACGACACTTGGTAGGCTGATGCTCCGGTAATTTTCACATTCATGCTGTGACCATTTTCCTTTATACATGGGTACTATAACGGCTTTGCACCAATCGTCCGGTACTTTGCCAGTACTCCAGCATAAATTGAAAAGGTAGTATAGCTGACTGTCTATTATCTCACCAACTGACCTCAACCTTTCGACAGAAATCCTATCATACCCAGCAGCCTTACCTAATTTCATTCCATTTAAGGCTTTTACAATCTCATCCATGCTAATTATCTTATGATCCTCATTTTCATATGTCGTACGTGTCTCACCGTGTACTTCTGTCCTATCAAAAAGACTTTCAAAATATTCCTTCCATCTCTTCAAAGTATTTTGTAGACTCATGGTGTCGCAGATGAAGAGAACTATAACAGTTCGAGCAGAGATCTGTTAAAAACTGGATCCGAGAAGCCAAACATCGGTCTAGTTGATGCATTTTGAGGCAGACCTTTTTTTTGAGGTAGGAAGGCAAACGAGCAGGCGTGTCACCTGATGGAAAGCAATCATTACCACCCATAGACGTACGCAGCGCCATAGGCATTACACTGGTCTTGTCCAACAGTGGTCTCTCGCAAGCTCTTGACGATGATGAGAATGAACTTATAATGATGACTGGACTGGTGCATAACAAAAACAACGAAACAGACTATAGATCTACACTGGACATACTCGTACATAGATCTATCTTATACAACACTAATCTGCACCGTTATGTGTAGCAATCACTTTTGGGTGGGTAGATACTGTAGCGATACATTGATAAATGTATCACTAATGTATTAATTCTTTTTATTTGAATATAATAAAACCTTTTATATTATATAACTTCTTTTCAAATTCGTAATTTTAAAATTTATAATAAATAGAAATATTATTAATGGAGTCAGGCGTTACTTTGCGGAAATCCATCACTATGTGGACAGTCAAAAGTTTTACTAAGCTAAGATCTTAGCTTAGTAAAACTTTTGACTGTCCACATAAATAGAAATAACTTATTTTGTATAAAAACAAAAACATTAGTTCGACTGACGTCTTTCAATAGTCACGTCACTTGTCCGTCATAAGAAATTGTGGTATAAAATATAAAATGTAATTTGATAAAGTGTGAATAATGTATGAATAAGATATAAATGTACAGTGAATAGAAAAATAAATTAATTTCACACGAAAAAATTTCAATTACATCGAAGATAAAACTTCCGATTGGCTCAGTGGCGGGGCCTTCCGCCCACGGAGTCAATGGTCGCGGGTTCGATTCCCGCATCGGAATAAATATATATATGAATTTATAAATATTTATTCCGAGTCTGGTAACCCCCCCCCAATCCGCATTTCCTTTCTTCTCTATTCTTTCTTTTCCTCTCCGCCAATCTACGGTCTGCCGTACCAAAGGATGCGTGGCTAAGGGCTAGCTTAGTCGCAAGCGTGCCGACCGTCCCGGGATCAGGCTCCCCCGGGTACTATGGTGCCTTACCTCAGTATGCAGGGCTCTGCTGGGGCTGACCTCCATCCTCCCTTGCGGCTCGTGGGATTCACTAACACGAATTAATATACCTAATATGTTGAAAAATGACGGCGACGTGGTTCGCCACCCGTCACTTCCTGATTCTCACGAAAGACGAGAAGCGACCAATGGACAACCGTTTCGCTGCGATGAATGGTAGCGGATGGAGCTCTGTGGTCTCTGCCAACCCCTGCGGGGGATAGGCGTGAATATATATATATATATATATATATATATATATATATATATATATATATATATATATATATATATATATATATATATATATATATATATATATATATATATATATATATATATATATATATATATATATATATATATATATATATATATATATATATATATATATATATATATATATAATATATATAAAATAAAACTTCCTAAAGATCCCATGTCGCCATAGTACACAGTGATCAAAGAACTAGCAAAACATCCTTCTTCTTTCAGCAGGATACATTGCCTGCAAATGAGGTTACCAATTTTACTGTCTTGCCTAGTAACTATAGAGTGTCTGATGACAGAGTTAGTTAATAGGTCGAATAATCAGTAAACACGCATTTGCCGCCAATATTGAGAGAACATCGGGAGAAGCCGGTTTCACTCTACGTACGTGGTTTAAACAAGATGGCGCAACATTTCACAGTGCTAGAGAGACCATGGAGCTTCTTCCTTAACCATTTTGGTGATATCCCCTGCCACCCAGGTCGCCAGATTTCACCCTATGGACTTTTCCTGCCCCCCAGTGACTTAGGATCCCCAGGACTTTACTTCTGACGGTTACCTCAAAAGTAAAGTTTATAAAACAAATATGACGACCATTACAGCACTAATGGAAAATATCGTCCGCCAGGTACCGACATCCCGACGTCACGACGTCCCGGCTTGGCGGACATTTAGACAAAATAATTTTTAAAAAAATTCTCACACGAAAACTCGCACTTTTCCTCTTTAAGGTATTAAATTCTATTTATATCCTTTTAATATTTATGTTTGAAAGTCTATTTCTGCCACCGGACAACCCTATTTTTTGTACTTTCCCTATATTGTCTCATCATCAGCAGCCTGCGGCAGTCCACTGCTGGACATAGGCCTCACCCATAGAGCGCCACCTAGCCCGATCTTCGCCACCTAGTCCGATCTATATTGTCTATACTTTGTAAAACAGTACATTTACATGAAACTCCCTACACCCACCCCCCAGTTCCGGAAGTCCGAGCACGCCGCACGTGACCCGACCGGATCCTGATTTATTTCTGCACGCCGTTACCTGCGCCAAAGAGTAATGAATGCGCAGACAGCCCATTTGTTTCGCGGGCTTTGAGATATTTGAACGATTTTGCTGAAAGTAAACTCATTTAGGTTATATTTACGTCCTTCAAGATAAGTGGAAATTATCAGTTTATGAGAATATTTTTGACGAGAGCACGTAATATTTGTTTTTATTTATTATTTTGACGAGTTTGTTTTGTAGAAAGTAGTATTTTACCTTCTTTTAAAATCAATACTTTATGTAAAATAAAAGTGTGCGAGATTCGATTACATCTTGCAATATTATTTAAAAAATATACTATTCACGATTAAAACTACTACTGTAACAGGTGATCCATCAACTATTACAGAATAATGAATGAATGAATGAATGACCGAATAAATAAACGACTGAATAAATGAATCGTTTATTAACGACATTCGTACTAAATATTTAGAAAAAAGCGAATGATTAAACTAATGAGAAAATTAGAGAATAATTTAAACTCAAAAGCAAATAATATATAATAAGATACATGCAGTAGTGTGACGTCATTAAAAAAGCTCTCACTCAGCATCACCCGTGAAGATCTATGTGTATAGATCGTCAGGCGCTAATTTTTTTGTAAGGCTCTTTGTGTTTCTCGTACGGAAGCGCTAAGTATGACACGTATGATAATTAAGTTCGGGGTCTTTTTATATATCTATGGCGTGTCTGTTAACGAGGAATTGAGTACAGTATACTAGTGCATCGAAAGGTTTAAGGGCTATCATTTTTAGATGATGATTTTTTTTGTTTTATATGGATATATAATCCTAATAAAACAATATATCGATGCACTCGTATACGCCCTAGGATTAACGCGGCGATGGGCTGGACATGTGATGCGTCTCCAGGACCAGAGGTGGACGGGAAAGCTGTCAGTGTGGAAACGCTCACAAAGGAACCGTAAAAGAGGGAGACAGCCGGCTCAAACTGATGTCAAATAGCCCGCTCCAAAGAGTAATATATATCCCTGGAGGAGGCCTCCACCTGCAGAGAGACTTTTGCTCAAAATTCGGTTTAAAAATATTTTGTTTATGTGTAAAAATAAGTTGTAAGCAAGAAATAAAAGGCTTTTTTATTTTCATTATTTATTTATGGCGTGTCTGTAATTAATATAATCTATGTGAATGCAACCCCGGGCTTTATTGGAGCACCTGTCGGTAACACCTCTATTACCGGTTCTGCCGTTCTGTTTACTTTTATTTTCCTCCCGACACTTCGCCCGTGTAATTTGCTTGCGATGTACATTCTGTAGACTTATTCTTTGGATTCATTAATATTACAACGGATTGCTGTTACTTTTTTGAAATTTCAGTTCACTTGATAGTATTCACTACTCTATGATGATTAAATATATTTGCTTATGGCTATTATCTTTGTTTATTAATATACTTTTCTAGCAATTATTCTTTCGTTCTTCGATAATACCGCCATTTGTATATGATTTGTATATGATATATTACAATCAATAACTGTATAACTTTATTTTTGGTTTACAATAAAGAATATATCCATCTATTAAATTGGCACACTGAAAAGCTTTCGCGCTTTCAGTCTCACTGGTCATGAGTTCGAATAACGCATTTTCTCGAGATATATGTACATATGTAAATCTTATAGGTATTCCGAGTCGAGATGTTAATTTCCACAGAACTCGAGAGACAATTTTTCTAACAATGTGACATATATGAGCTTTAAAAAGCACACGGACGCTCCAAATTATTTAAATTAAATTATGAGAGGGAATATAAGTAATATACAAGTGGTAGAGCCACGCTGCAGACAAATACTTTATCCGGAATGGCATATAAGTTGTCTGTAACATGAATGGCCCGGGGATGTACCACACTCCCACAGAAAACCGGCGGCCGAGTGGTAGCTTAGCTACCGCGTTTCGTTCGGTGAACGGTTTAGTCCCGGAGACCCTACCACCTCCCCCCGCCCCCTTCCATAATGACACTTGTGCCCAAGGAAGGAGAGTATGCAACCTTGTACAATAGACGATACGCGATTTAATATTGAGTTCTTGGAGAATGGAGACGTTTGTTCTGAACTTAGTCCAAGAGATATCGAACATTCTCAGCCAACACCGCAGTTCTAGGATGTTTATATTCTCCCTGTCAGCTCGTCGCAGGTCCATGTCTCCGCCGCATACAGGAATACAGGATAACAAGCACCCGCACCAACCGTAGTAGTAGTTAGCAAGTGATGTGCTGAGGATATTGTTTTTAAATAAATAATTAAGTTCCAGGTACCATAATTTTCCGGACAAGGCAGCCTATTTGTGATAGAGTGCCAAAAATGAAAATTTTCCGACCAAAATTTACACAGCTTTGCAGCTTACCAGTCTAACAAGTAAAAGTTACGCTTCGTTTAATTAAAAAAAAAAAAACAAAGCTTGCTTTTTTAGAAGGAAGGCAAATAATTTCAAATTCAAAAGAGCGGTTGGTTACCTTAATTTTGTATCATTACCTGGGAACTGTAACTTCTCGTTGAGTCTACGCCGCCCGGCGCCCATCGTTTCTCGTTATAGGCGTCATTTTTCAAGGGATCCCGTTATTTTTCACGGAGGCATTCCACACCCGCGAATTTCGGGAAAAAAAAAAAACGTTCGGATTGAACGCAAATTGGTCGTCGAGGCTGTTACGAATTTTTAGCGGAATGAATTCAAAAACGGTGACCAGAATATCTATACTACCTTTCCTATCTGACTGATAGATCACTTTTTTATTTTTCCTGTTTTTATTTTGAGTCAAGGATATTTCCTTGTTTCATTTGTCTGTTAATAAGAGTACCTACAGAAACCTTATGTGGGATAAGAGTGTGTAACTTATGTACGATTTTTTTTACTGTTTTTATCGATCGATCAAATCGTGGTAATTTGTGATAGCTTAGCTACCGCGCTTTGTCCGGTGAGCGGTTGAATTTCGGGCCCATTCCCCCTTTTCCCTCCCCCTCCCATAATAACACTATCTTTAAAGGCCGGCAACGCTTTTGCCTCTGGCACTGTGGATATTTACGGGCGGCGCACGTCTCCTCGTTTGCCTTCCTATCGCATAAAAAGAGTATTTTAATTTTGTATAACATATTATCATTATTATTTGTGTAGCGAATTTTGCCACAGTGGTATATGAGGCAGGTTACGGCAACACAAAGGGCGAACCCGAAAAAGAAATGGCCGGAAGTAACGGCCTGCCGGAAGCACACCTCATTTCCTTCACCTTCACAAAGAAATTTCCGATTGCGGTGCTTCATCATTACAAAAGATTCTACTATTCGTATTCGTTTAGTACTCGTACTCGCTTACCAACAATAAATTCACGTTCCAGCATAACTGCTGTATGTATATTGCATAATAAATAATAGACTATTTATTTAACTTCTACGTGATTAGAGTACCTAATCTTTTCACCAATATGTGATTAGCGTATTTAATTTATGACCTATATGTGATTAGTGCACTTAACTTTTAACCAATATGTGATTAGCGCACTTAACTTTAAAGCGCATGTGTCTTTAACGTTTAAGCCGGTACGTTTTGGATATGGATGGAACGGTGAGTAGGGCAAGCCCAAGGAGAACATATCTTGACCAAACCGCTGACGTTCAAAAATGGCCTTAACCGACGACCGACGACGACTTTGTTTGATTCATCCACACCGAGAGTGATGAGTGTGGATGAAGCAAACAAAGTGTGTCGAGATCGCAGTATATGAAGATTTGTGGTCTCTGCATACACCTACGGGAAACTGGCGTAATTGTATGTATGTATGCAATACTTCCTTTTCATAAAATGTAGTTTTATTACGCACTTAGAATATATATTCATGGCAAATGGCAAGCCGAGGTGTATCACAAATCCCCCGCGGTGCGCGGTGTAAATGCATACACGGTTCTACGTAAACAAATACCAATCGTCCCGGTTCTGCTGTCAGAATCACACTGCACCATGGTATGGCTGATACGATATTAAATACAATAAATTATTGTGCGTAACACATGATAATAAAGACTTGAATTCAAAGTGTAATAAAATTCATTCAGGGCTGTCACGCTTTCGAAACAATAAACCAAAATAATTATGCTTCTTTGTTGTTTCACTTGTGTTTAACTGAATCTTTTTGTTCGTGATAGAGCCACGCTGAAGACGAATACTTTGTCAATAATGGCATATTATTTGTCCGTAGCATGAATGGGCCGGTAGGGGAAGTATCACACTCCCGCAGAAAATCGGCGTCTGAGTGGTAGTTTAGTTACCGCGCTTCGTACGGTGAGCGGTCTGAGTTCCAGAGGCCCAAAACCTTCCCACTCCCACTCCCACTTCCATAATGCCACTTTCTTTAAAGGTCGACAACGCTTTCGCACTGCTTATAGCGCTGTGGATGTCTATGGGCGGCGTTGATTGCTTTCCATCAGATGACACGCCTGCTCGTTTGCCTTCCTATCCCATAAACAAATTTAATTACGTTTACATCACACAATATCACCATCGTGGCGATAGAACCTTTCAAAAAATAGTAATAAAGATAAGAAAAAACAAGAAATGTCCTGATACAAATCTACTAAGTTCAGATAATAGTTAGAGTCTCGAATGTTTCGAAATGATGAGTTTAGCTCAAATGGAATCAATTAGTTGGAAAAGAAGCAATTCGGTACTATAACACACTGGTTAAATTAATATTGCGTTTTTTCTGCGTGTTTTGCCCAGAGATAATCTCGGGAACTTATTCCAAGTCCTTATCCTTATAAATAAAATCGGTTTCTGAATATTTTTGGAGTGAAAACTTCTATAGTCACGTTATACGGCTCTAGCTGACACGAACCTTTTTTCCCCACCTAGTATAACTATTTTTTATATAATATTTTTATATAATATATATAAAAAATATATTATATAAAAATAACTATACTCATAGCTATGAGTATAGTTATAGACATCTTTAAACATAGTTAATGCACGCGCAACTGCCTACTTAAACGCATCACGCCAATACATTGTAAATACCCGATTGTATTTGTATGCGTTGGACGCTTCATGGATGAATAAAAATTTTAAGATTCACGTCAGCAACATGCTATAGTAATAGCAGCATTTAATGTTACAATTAGTTTGAACTTTCAAAATACAGTTTTAAGTTTTCACTTCTGTTGACAATCCTCATGACAGCCTCTGATTTTTTGTAACACGCTTGCTCGTTTGCCTACCTATCCCATTTCTATCCCCCCCCCCAAAAAGATGTCGCTATAACAAATAAAGATGTGTTAAACTATCTAAGAAATGATAATATATTTATTTATTTTAATCACTTTTTCATCATATCATCAACAAAAAAATGTCAACCCTGCATCATTTTAGGCCGTATGACATCACGGCCTGTTATTATGATGATATATTATAATCTTTAACACCTATGTCGTTAAGTGTATAATGGCGTGAATGAATTTTATTAGCGAAAATGTACGTTCGAATTTTTATGTTGTGCCATATATTGTGTCACACTTTACAGTCCAATATGGCTTTGTAAAAAAAAGGATGTAGGATTTTATAGAATGCAAGTGTAAAGCGAAACGCGTTCACTAGACAAATAATAAAAAAAAATCGAAAGCAATCATGAGGACTGCCGATAGAAGTGAAAACTTAAAACTATTATATATTTTGAAATATCAAACTAATTGTAATATTAAATGCTGATATTACTACAGTATATTGCTGACGCGACTTAAAAAACTTTGTCCATCTATGAAGTGTCCAACGCACACATACAATCGGGTATATTCAATGTGTTGGCGTGATGCGTGTAAATAGGCAGCTGCGCGCGCATTAACTGTATTTAAAGTATGTATATAGCTATACTCATAGCTATAGATATACCTTAAGCAATAGCATGTTGCTGACGCGAACCCATAGATTTTTTCCTTACCCAGTGTCGTGTAACGAGGCTATAGAAATTTTCAATTCAAAAACACATTTTAATGATCGATAGTCAAAATTTACTCCGAGATCATAGCAGATGGAGATCTGTAGTATCTGCCTACCCCCAATGGGAAGCAGACGTAACTATTTGTATGTATGTACGTATGTTGTCTAGTTTAGGGACCATCATATCGGGACATCCACACCATACCTCATCAGCAAGCAAGTACGTGCCTTGGGGTTGTGTCCCATGCATGAGTTTCAACTCGGAAGGCAACTTCTCTTCCAGACTTTGGCTGCCTTTAATGACAGGTTTCGATTTCATGAGTACGTTTCACCCGTACTCTTGTCAAGGTTTGCTCGGGAACCGAGGTTGACTTCAATCTCCCTTAGCGGGCCCATCACGATTGGAGTAGTTAACGAGAGCGGCTGTCCCTGGAGAGGATGTGGGTGTAGAGATGCGAATTAAAAGGACCACGATCTTTTTAATCGTTACAAGAGTCTGTAACTTGCACCACACACGGTTACTGAGCCTCTGTGGAACATAAAATTGAAAATAAAAAGCATTGTGAACACGTCGACCTGTCAATATAACACGTCTATATTGCGCAAGATGGCGCCAATATAGCTTCGCGTATTAGTATGGATCGCAAATAAACAGAATATCCAATGGATTTTGTTTATTTCATATTATAACATAATTTGCATATTTATTTAATAAACACTCTTCTTACTAACGGCGTTTTGTACATTGTGTTTGCACTTACTGTACTGTCAAATTCTTTCGTTTTATTTTACTCCCTTCCTTTGGTGTTTTTTCATCATCATCAAGGTATTACAGCCGCGGGTGGGCCTTAGCCTAGTCCAGAAATTTTTCCAGTCGGATCTTCGTTTAGCTTTTTCACTCCAGCCCGTCACACCGATTGTCCTTAAGTCGTCTTCGATTCCATCTAGTCATCTGAGCTTAGGCCTTCCGCGGCTTCTACCACCATCTGGTTTGCCGTCAAGTAGGCGTTTGGGTACTCTAGCCTCGTCCATCTGTACCACGTAATGGTTTTGATGACGTTCGGCTCATTGTACAGCTCATATAGCTCGTGGTTGTTAAGAGTACGCCATCGCTCATTTTCCAACACGAGGCCAAAGTTACGCCTTAAAATTTCTTCTCTCTCTTGTTTTTTTTTAACAGCTCATATATGTCCCAGAAAACCAGAGTCACCAACATAGCTCTTCAAGTTAGCAGACTGAAGTGGCAATGGGCACGTTTGTCGGAGAACCGACAATCGTTGGAGTAGACGAGTGCTAAAGTGGAGACCGTGACTCGGCAAATGTAGTGTGGGACGCCCCCCTGCTAGATGGAGCGACGATCTGCGCAAGGCGACTGGTAGAGATTGGACGCGTGTAGCCGAAGATCGGGCTATGTGGCGCGACTTGAGTGAGGCCTATGTCCAGCAGTGGACTGCCGCTGACTGATATTGATATATTGATATGTCCCACTGCTGAGCACGGGTCTCTCCATTTCTGAAGGAACGGACGTTAACCCACCACTCTTGTCCATTGCGGATTGGTGGGATTACCAGACTCGGAATAAATATTTGTATATCCATATATATATTTATATCCGATATATATATGATACCTATGACTATATGACTCATATAGATCACTACTGAGCTATCATCATATACTATCATATCCATATGATATATATCATATATATGTATATGTACTATATATATATATATATAGTACATATAGTGGACTGAATGCGTGGATCGCATTCTCTGGCAACCATTCACTCGGGTGGATGGACCCGACTGAACATGAGCCAATAGCTTGGTGCAATGATTAAAAGTCTATGAGCCTTGCGATTTGTAAGTAATGTGGTGATACATTCATAAATGTATCACTAATGCATTAAAACCTATTATATTATATTACTTTTTTTTACATTCGTTATATTCAAATTTAATATGAAAAATAAATAAATTGTTATAAAACACAATGCATTACTTCGACTGACGTCTTTTGAATAGACATGTCACCCGTCCGGCACATAATATTGAAGTTATAATATACTAGCTTTTGCCCGCGGCTTCGCTCGCGTGGAATTTGGTCTGCCATATTAAGTTTTGTGACAGATCATTTTAAATAAATATATTTTTTTTACTTAATTTATGGTTCATAATTTTGGTCATAGTGGCTTCCAGATAAAATATCCTGTTGCGGACTTTTATTTAGAACCATTCAAGACAAACAATCCTACGGTACATCATCTTAGTGTAACTCCAATGGTTTAGACGCCAATATAGCTCTCAGAGGCCAGATTTTTTTCCGACTTAATTGACATGTATGTAATTGGCATGTAAATATTACGAACAAAATTACATAAAATCATTACAAATTGTAGCCTATATGATATTCCGATGTATAACCTATATTACTGTAAAGTTTCATCCAAATCCGTCCAGTAGTTTTTTCGTGAAAGAGTAACAAACATACATCCATACTCACAAACTTTCGCATTTATAATATTAGTAGGATAAGATAGGATAGAATATATTGAGATATAAAAAGTAAAGTGTAAAGTGTTAACAAAGTATAAAATATATAAATGTACAATTAAACGCAAGAATAAATATTATTTTGAAGTATTTTATTTGAAGAAGCCCACTAAAGATCCCGGGTGTCGCCGTAAGCAGTACGGCTGGCACGTTACAGTACGTATTCACGTCCAAATATAAAAGCTTACCGCAAATTGAAAGGTACAACTACAGCGTTTGTGCAAATAATATTAAAATTAATCACGAAGCGAATCTGTGGATCCAGTAAATGAGATACGTATTCCAATAAATGAGTGTGCTCGTACGCTACAATATGGCAGCCAAGTATTTTCATTTCAGCGGATAATCCCAAAGTCAAATGTTCTAGGTTGAGTCGATGAGATTAAAGTTGTCCTTATTTTTAATTGCGTATTATTTAATTTTTTTTTATGGGATAGGAAGGCAAATGAGCAGGCTTGTCACATCATCATCAACACCCTGCGGCAGTCAATTGTTGAACACATGCCTCCACCATGAAGCGCCACCTAGCCTGATCTTCGGCTACACGCATCCAGTTTCTACCAGCGCAGATCGTCGCTTCATCTAGCCGGGGTGCATCCCACACTACGTTACGGGGGGCGTGTCACCTGATGGAAAGTAATCAACGCTGCTCATAGACATCCGCAGTACCATAGGCAGAGCAGAAGCGTTGTCGGCCTTTAAGGAAAGTGTCATAATGGGAGGGGAGGGGGCTTTGTGCCTCCGTATTCAACCCCTCATCGGACGAAGTGCGGTAGCTAAGCTACCACTCAGACGCCGGTTTTCTGCGCGTGAAGGCAGGATATTCTTTCAATATGTGCACGAAAAAAAACAGCATGCGTTTATCTACTAATTATTTGACCTACAATCTAATTCTGCCACCAGACACGCTATACAACAAAAAATATTTGCTATTCCTATGTTAATAATATTGGCTCTAGTCGCTAAACTGCGCGGACATGCGGGGGTTTCTTTCTCATCATCATTATCAACGGAAATAGTCCTATAAGTTAGGCATTGGCTTCTAAAAAATAATCAGTATGCATGCTTTTACCTACTGATTATTCGACGTATAGCGTAATTCTGCCTACACTTAATATTTCAGTGAATTGATAATATATTACATTTATTAAGTCCCAAATTTGTTTTCAATAAAGATGGTCATCCTAACTCCATCCGACATGTCCGTCTGTACAGTCAACAATTCCCCGCTCCCGTTCGAAATTTATTTCCACTCGAGCTTAATCGGGACTTGCTGATCTCAATAAAGAGGAAATTGATTAAAACTGTAGTGTGGCAGGTCCTCATAGATTTTCGGTAAATTGGAGTCGATGAGAGCAACTGCAGGCTGCCACGCGCCCGTTCCCAATTGCCTCCGGTACGATATCCAAAAAGATATTTTTCACGAGTGCTTTGTACCTACGTTTGAGTGGATTTTATTGCCTTCTGTGTTTGTTCTAGAATATGCGACTGTGCAGGGTTCAGTTGGTTTATTTAAATATTGATTCTTTCACGTTTTGGTTTCGTTTCGAGACGTTATTTTTACGTATGTTATACGTAAATTGTTGTAATAATATGGCAAAGTATTCGTCTGCAGTGTGGCTCTACCACTATTAAATATAAAACATACTGCATTATAGGAAACAGTATTATATTATTGTGATTGTATTTTTTGTTTTTTTTATATTTTATTACTTGTGTCTGTTATAGTTTTCGTCTTTCATTTCTGTGTCTTGTCGCATAATTTTTATTTTATATGTACACTCTTTGTCTACTGTCTCTGTACTGTTTTGTGGATTTATGAATAAAGTTTTTCTTTCTTTCTTTCTGTCTACAAAGAAAGACCAGTCGAGGATCTATGACAATGCACAGGTATAACTCGTGTAACAGATGTAGATCTTTATTCCAAATTTACGTCACACGTCCCGATAGCGGCAAACGTCTCGGCAAAGCACTTAAGGCGACGCTCAAGTTGATAGATTGTTAATTTTCCCGGCGGGCGTCGTTATGCCGAGACCCGTTCTACGAAAAAAACAGAGCGGAGATTTTCTGAAACACTCCATTGCCTTCCATTACGGCAAAGGGAGGTCCAACCTGTTTATATTAAAGGACTGCGCTGAGGCACCACTTAATTTATTGCCGTATCAAGTGCTCTTTAGCGTCCTCGCTGATTTGTTGACCCGATTCTTCTGTACGCTTCTTTCAAGCTCTTTGATAGTTATTGCCGCATTTGATTCATTATTAAGGAAGTGATTCTGTTCCAAAATCGTTATTCGAAAATAGGGCCTTACAATACACCGTTAAAAAAATCGGAGGCAGTCATGAGGTCCACAGAAGCGAAAACATAAAACTATGTTTTGAAATTTCAAACTAATTGTAGTATTGTGTAAATTATATAAGTAAATAAAAATTTAAGTCTTAGTTATATATAAATAGTAAATGAATAATGAAAATAAATAATTAAAATATAAATACTTTTAATATTTTAATATTTTTTACACACACACACACACACACACATACACACACACACACATATATATATATATATATATATATATATATATATATATATATATATATATATATATATATGCTGTTCGTTACTCTCGCGAAAATGTATATGTTTCTAGAAGCTTTGCGGGACCAGTTATAAAAATTTGTAATCCATACATATATTTATTCCGATGCGGGGATCGAACTCGCGATCATTGACTCCGCGGGCGGAGGGATCCGCCACTGAGCCAATTTGTCGTCGTTTGGAATATGCCATAGGCGAAATGTATTGATACCAATATAATTCTCCAATTCAAATGAGTCATGGTAAATTAATGGGATAGGATATGTCACCCGTGTTTGTTTTGTGCGTGGTCCACCGTTCCCAGTATCGGCGTGAGATTAGCGCGTCACGTCGATGCTGTTTCGCATACCTCTCAGATTGTAGATAACAGAGCATTCCGAGAACGGATACGGTTGGACGATAAGAAGAACGGCTCAGGTAACGTCAGTGATAAATGCATTTTGTTTTATGTACCTACCCAGCAGTCAGTGTTGTTAAAGTAGCAATAGCTCTGTTGGTTAGAGTCGTGTGTATGATCTGACTTTAGAGTTCGTATGTATATTCTTTTGGTATATTGATGTGAATCATTTTTTTTTTCAATTTCTCGCGGAGATGCCGTGCAAGGCATCTTGAGAAACACGAGTCCTTAATATTGTCCCACATATTATGTATACTTTAGATCGACCCACATCACACCTATAATCTACAATCCAGCCTTATATCCTACTAATATTATAAATGCGAAAGTTTGTGAGTGTGGATGTACGTTTGTTACCCTTTCACGAAAAAACCACTGGACGGATTTGGATGAAACTTTACACTAATATAGGTTACACATCGGAATAACATATAGGCTACAATTTGTAATTTTGTTCGTAATATAATTTTATTACTAAGTAAAAAAAATATAATTCTATAAAACGATCTGTCACAAAACTTAATGTGGAAGACCAAATTCTACGCGTGCGAAGCCGCGGGCAAAGCCTAGTATATAAAATAAAAACAAAATGTGACAATACCAGTACTGCTGAAATATGACTGTTAGAACTTGTTTTTAATATGTTTGATTATTAAGTTAGATAAAAAAAGCCAGCCAGCCACCCTGGGGGGGGGGGGGCGGCTACTACGTTGGTCACTGGCGTGTGTGTGTCTACTGACTAAAGCCCTATGACGGTAACCATCGGAGTTCCGGGATCTCTTAAAGAACTGCTTCTCTCGGGGCTCCTCCGGCGCCTGGCTCACAAAGCCCGTCTCGGGGGTTGCGTGAGTTTGCTACCCCCGACACATCGTCCTCTTCGAAGCCGCTTGATGAGCACTGAGGACCCCCCACCCCCGAGTGCCCCGCTTACGGTGGGGGAACACCGTCTACTGCAGGGCCGTGACGAGGCGCGCGGGGACCGCGTAGGCGTCGTCTACGGGCGGGATCCGCTCTCTCGCGGTCCCGCTCGGCAGTCTTTTGGGACATCACGGTCTCGCAGAAGGTGGCTACGGCCCTCCACGCCGTATCCCCGCCCAGCATCGCCAACATGGTTTAATATTAACTTATCCACCACGCTTTGCCAAGGTGGATCAGCGATCTAGATATGGTATAAATAACTGCATATCATACTTATAAGTATCACGATGCGAGAATTTATCTCTTTGGGTGTCAATAAACAATGGTTTCGCCACAACTGTCTACATCGAAAGCGGTAACATCGTGACTTATTCTGCTTGAATAAGCAGTCTGAAATTTGAAACGTAAAGAAGCCACGACTTGAGAAATTTGCTTTGGCTACCCATATTCTTAAGTGCGGGCATATGCTACTTGTAGTTACATTTTTTTTCAGGTCGGAAGGTAGGGTTGACTGCGACGGGTCGGCGACAGGACGCCAGGCGACGCAGGCAGCCCTGACAGGTAGCGCACTTGACGTTTAAACGCACCACTCAAACGTTATGTTAGTGATGTGAAGAGAACGTAAAATTTTATCGATAACTTTTAAAACTCTTTTTTTGCAATCATTTGCACATTTCAAGAATCTGTATTTTTTTATCATTTGCACATTTCAGAAATCTGTATTTTTTTTTGGTGTATATTCATCGTTCTTTTAACAGTCCATATATGATTATTAGACTCAAGCGGTACTTTACAGAAACCCATTATTATGTGGACAGTCAAAATTTTGACTTGGCTATTATCCGAGATAAGTAAAAAAGGCCGAAAAATATTAATATATGTGTTTTTTACTGGAGAAAGTGAATTTACAGCTAATTTAATTTAAATACTAGCGAAAACCGACCGTCAGAAACTCTCCACCTCCCAACCACTATCAACAACACTAAAAATAAATATGTATACTTTTTTTTGCAATGAATACGATACATGTTTCCCCTCAACGAGAGTTTGTTGTTGTTGGCGTTGATGACAAATTAAGTAAGTAAAGTAATAAATATTTTTAAATATGAAACAAATTTTCTGTCTCATCAATTGTGAGGTCTTCAAACCAATCAGAGAATTTTAATTTATAATTGATATTATAACTTGAAATCCTTTTAAATATACAAGTTATTACTAGTAATTTGTAATAATGTACTTTTTTTAGTATAGATAAAACATTTAAAAAAAATTAGCTTTTGCATAGACCCCGTTTATTTTTTTTTTCATTAACCATAGACAAATTTATTTAATAGACTTTAAATCATAATTTGCAATGAAAATTATTCTTGTGTGTTAAGTGATAGGAATTTATATTCTATAATAAAAATTATATTCTAAAAAATTACAATCTATCCGATTTTAATAATAATATATTACTTTAGTTTAATAATTAAACAAACTTTTCAAATGCACGGAACATGCAATGAGCTGAAACATTATCAAAATCAAATACATGTTGATTGCAATATCGATATATTGTTTGTCGATATGAATTTGAATCCCTAGCTAGTTTATCGGACCTTCATTTATCAAGGACCCACTTTTTTGTCGCAGACGTCTTATTTGTGAATAAAATGTTCCGTGTCGCGTTTCCAACACAAAAAAGGCACTCGAAAAGGGACACAAGCGCGCTCCAATAATGTGTGTTAACCTTTTAAAAGCAAGCTTTATCTCTGTACGTGGTTATTTTTGAAATAAAATCGTTATCCATGTTACGGGCGGTCGATAAACTTTACCTTTTTTTTGTAGACAATCAATTTGCCGGTTTCGAGATTAGATAATTGTTATTTGAATTAGTGACGAGCTAATTGGTTCGGTGTCGAAACTTTACTGTCGCCTTTGGAAATCTTTTTTTATGAAATAGGAAGGCAAACGAGTAGGTGTGTCACCGGGATGTGCGTGATGGAAAGCAATCAACGCCCCCCCATAGACATCCGCAGCGCCATAGGCAGTGCGGAAGCGTTGCCGGTCTCTAAGTAAAGTATCATTATGGGAGAGAGTAGGGAGGAGGGAGAGGGGTAGGGAGGAGGCGTTTGGGCCTCCGGAACTCAACCGCTCACCGGACAAAGCGGTAGCTCACCTATCACTCAGTCGCCGGTTTTCTGCGGGAGTGTGGCACTTCCTCGGGCGAGCCGGCTCCTTTTCGAGTTAAGGCGTCCCGTCTTGGATTATAATACTTGTCTCTGCAGTCCTACACTCCTGGTGGATTAGTTGTGGTCTACAATCAT
Source organism: Baronia brevicornis (assembly GCA_031353405.1). Classification (NCBI taxonomy): domain Eukaryota; kingdom Metazoa; phylum Arthropoda; class Insecta; order Lepidoptera; family Papilionidae; genus Baronia; species Baronia brevicornis. The sequence goes on from JASFAT010001913.1 coordinate 313,829, forward strand.
CTCAAAAAGTGATAGCGGCGTCAGCGAGGCTTCTCCATTTCTTGCCATTGCGTGTACAGTTGGTAATATAACTCTTAGTAGATGAAAAAGTCCGTCCATCTTGTGGGTAATCGGCCGCGAAAACTTTTTACTTAATTTTTTTTTAATAGCAGGCGTGTCACCTGCTGGAATGCAATCAACGCCACCCATAGACATTAGCATTGTCATACGCATTGCAGATTCTTCTTTAAAAAAAAAAGGTTTTCCTGCTACTTAATTAGAAGTTGTAATTTCGTCGCACATTTGTTGAAGTACCCTGTATTCCGGGTACCGTGCAATGCGGATGTCATTCTATCCAATTTGAAATTAAATAAATTTGCTCTGCGCTCAGCTCCCGCGAGAGTGCTTCCAACAGATTCAACAAGTCTCGTACGAATGTCGCCCATATTGCACAGAAATATTTCACGATTAAAAATAATTGTATTACATATAAAGAAAATTCGAAGCGAGAAATCGAAAAGGTAGTAAACCGCAAAATGAAAACTCACAACCAGAACCAAAAATACTTATATAGATATCTGAAAAAAATGTATCTGATCACACAAAAACAGTTCGTTTACGTCAGTTTCACGGTAGAGCTATGAGACTCAGACCATTCGCCCAGTATATTTTTCTGATACGAATATGCAATACATTTTTTTGTCATCTGTGTTATTCTTGCATTAAATATGGAGCATTATGTTGGTGTATTCTATTAAGGACATAGCCTCTCCCCCAAGAAACGCCACCTAGCCCGATCTTCGACTTCACGCGTCCAGTTTCTCCTGCCGCCCTGCGCAGATCTAGCCGGGGGTCTCACATTACGTTTGCCAAGACTCAATTTAATTTGGTTCCCACCATTTGGTCACATTTTTTTATGGGATACGAAGGCAAATGAGCAGACGTGTCACCTGATGGGAAACAATCAACGCCATCGCATAGACATCTGCAGTGCCATAGACAGTGCAGAAGCGTTGCCAGCCTTTAAGAAAAGTGTCATTATGGGCGGGGGATGGGGGAGGGGATAGGGCCACTGGAACTCAACCACTCATCGGGCGAAGCGCAATAGCTGAGCTACCACTCAGACGCCGCTTTCCTGCGGGTGTGTGGCACTTCCCCGGGCTAGCCGGCCCTTTAATGCTACAGACAAATTATATCTATCTATCTCTCTTTCCTCATCCAATTTTCAATAATCTTTACCCTACGTCTGACAATGCATTTACAGTAACTCCGGTGATTATATTTTGATTAAACTTTCAAACGTTCAAAACCATCCCGGGATCGGGCTCCCCCGAATACTATAATGCATTACTTTAGCATGCGAGACTCTGCTGGGGCTGACCTCCATCCTCCCTTGCGGCTCGTGTGAATCACTATGACAAATTTAATAAACCTAATTTGTTAAAAAATGACGGTAACGTGGTTCGCCACCCGTCACGTCCTGATTCTGAGGAGGCCGAGAAGCGACTAACGGAGAGCCGTTTCGCTACGGTGAATGTAAGAGAAAGGATGGATGAAAAGATGGATGAGTGTGGAGGAAGGAAGGAAGCAAGTGCCATCAGGAATATACAATTATAGCTTACACAAGTAGGCAAGTTATCATCTAGTAGTGTTAGTATATATAAAACGTTTATACGAAAATATATATGTACTACTGCTTTTGCCCGCGGCTTCGCTCGCGTGGAATTTGTTCTGCGACATTAAGTTTCGTGACAGATCATTAAAAAAAAATATTTTTTTACTTCATTTATGGTTCAAAATTTGGTAATGCCTTCCACATAAAAGGTAGATATATGCTATCGCGGACTTTTATTTAGAACTATTCAAGACAAACAATCCTACGGTACATCATCTTTGTGTAACTCCAATGGTTTAGGCAGCGTACGCCAAGATAGCTCTCAGAGGTATATATATATATATATGTAGATATATGTATGTATATAATGAATGAATGTAGACAGTGTGTTGCAGTGTACTGATTGATATGTATGTTCGACGAACTCTCCGTGTGGCACGTGGCTCGGATTACACGATGCGTGCGCGCATGTGCTCTATTCATAGTCCATACCCAAAGCTACCGCTACAACATTTTTAATAAAAGTATTCCTATATGTTAGTAAAATAAGGGCCCCTTTTGCGTGGGCAGTGTATAGGATGCGGATACGCAGATTTAAGTTATAGGTTGAATAATCAGTAAACGATGACTGTATTGAAGGTAGTTTCTAAAATACATCTGCGTGCGTCTGTGTACTGTCTGGTAAAAGTCGGAAGTTGACTACAATTAAATATTATAATTAAATTTAAAATATTTATTAATTTTTTATTTATTTATTAAACTTTTGTACAAAGTGTTCAAAAAAGTGTTGAACTTAATGCCATTGGGCATTCTCTGTCAGTCCACTTGCGGGCCAAAGTGATAAAATTTGTTTGGTGCCGATATAGTTTGAAATTAAATAAACTAAAAACTTCTTAATAATTTTAACTACATATAATATTTAATGTATTCATTACAACAAAATATAATTTTTTCACAGCCTATATGTGGTGCCACTGTTGAGCCCGGGTCTCCCTATTTATGGGGTTGGTAGGGTAACTGACAACTTTAAGGCTGGAATCTGTGCTGGAGGAAAAAAGCTAAATTTACTGAACCAGGCTAAGGCCCACCAGCGGCTGTAATGCCATGATGATCATGATGATGGGGTAACTAGACTGGGAATAAATATCCGTATACAATACATATATTTATTCCGATGCAGGAATAGAAATCGCGACCATTGATTCTGTAAGTAGCAGCTCCGCCAATGATCCAATTGCAGGTCACATTAATGTATTTTAAATACAATCACTCAAATACTGATAAATATGCAAAATGTGCCAGCTGATACTAGCTAGTACTGATACAGTGACACAGCATCTTTACGGAGCTTTATCTTCTATAGAATAAAACTTTTCCAAATGAAATTTATTTGTTTTTATATTCACTGTACATTCATATTTCACACTATCATAGTATTTACTTGTGCAAGGAAGGGCGATCATATCATAATTCAAGTGAAAAACAATTTACTTCTTTCTATTTTAATTTTTAAAATTACGAATGTGAAAAACAAATAATATAATAAAAAAGTTATACATTTCGCTAACATTTAGTTCTAGTAGATTACCAAGTCCGTACTATAAATACGTCTTATAACACGTGGCCTTGGTCAGGCATCTTAGTCCAAAGGATGGAGAGAGATATTACGGTGACTTAGCCCACGGCGCCAACCGCGGTGAACTCGAGTGGATTAGGTACTGATGACAACCATCTGGTTTGCGTCAACGCTTGTGACTTGCTCTGGAGAAAGGATTACCTTCGGAAGAGTACCTTATACAAATAAACAATATTTTCTTAAAAATAATTTTATAGGGTGTTCGATATTAGAATTAGGTAATAGATCGAATAATCAATAATCGCATGCGTACTGATTATATTCTGCCAATATTGAGAGAACATCCTGCTTTCACTTCACGCACACGGTTTCAACAAGATGACGTCACGCTTCACACTGCTAGAGAAATCGTGGAGCTTCTTCGTGATTCCGTCCCTAGCAAATTAATAAGCCGTTTCGGCAATATCACTTAGCCACCCAGGTCACCGAATCTTATCCCAATGGACTTCCTTCTAAGAAGACGATCGTTTCAGCACTAAAAGAAAATATTATCCATGAGGCTAACCGTATCTCGACGTGATTACTTCAGCGAGTGGCACAAAATACTGTGGCTTGATTTTAAGGCTGTGCTCGACGTAGCAATCAACATTCGGACGCAGTTCTTATGTTTATCGCTATGGGAGATTTGATCCTGCGACCATTGACTGCAAAAGCGATGAGTGCCGGAATCGTAATTATTTTCCTCTTCGTGTATTTCCTACTTCTGCTCTTAAATACATATATATTGTCACGCCTGTTTCCCGTAGGGATAGGCAGAGATCACAGATCTCCATTCGCTAGGATACCGATACACCTTCTTTGCTTCCTCCACATTCATCCATCTTTTCATCCATCCCTCCTCTCACATTCATCGTAGCGAAACGGCACTCCGTAAGTCGCTTTCTCGCCCTCGAGGGAATCAAGACGTGATGACATTTTTTAACAGATTAGGTTTATTAAAATCATAGTGAATTCCACAAGCCGCAAGGGAGGGGATGGAAGTCAGCCGAGAGAGAGTCCGATCCCGGAACGGTCGGCACGCTTGTGACTATGCTCGCTCCTAGCCACGCATCCTTTGACACGGCAGACCGTGGATAGGCGGAGTGGAAGGAAAAAGGATAAAGAAGAATGAAAAAGGGCAGGGGAAAGAAAAGATGGATTTAGACAGGATAATAGGGATATGATACTACCGCAACGGAAGACGAGGAATGATACGGTATGCTGCCCTTAAGAATTAATTTTCTACTTTCGTTCTAACATATCCTTAGCCTAAGTTATGGAATGCATCTACAGTCCTACTCCTATATTGTGGATGTCCATGAGTGGTGCTTCCTGCTTACCTCATCTGACCTGTTTGCTCATTTGTCTATCCATTTGACAAAAGAGTAATGAGTGAAAGCAAACTCACGATATTGGATCGCAAGCCCAAAGAAGAACTAATTAGAATATGCCGTTTTTATTTGTCTATTCATAGTTTTTATATGTCTGCCTATATTTAAAGGAATGCATTTATAATATTTAAAAAAAAACATCCATTCCCTTTTACAAGTGAATTAATTAATTTCACTTAATTAATTAAATCGTATATTTTTTTGTATCGTGAAATGATGGCATCTTTCGACGGTTCGATCGCAAGTGGCGATGGCGAACGGCGGATGGCTGCTAATGAATTAAGCACGTTATCAACGAAATGTGTTTTTAATTTGCATTTACGTGTCTACTCGTACGCGTTCGCTAATGGACGTGTTTTATACACGAGTCGTCGACTGAAGATAAGGTCTCGTAGTGTTGGGCGCATTGAAATTCGAAATATCGATAACGATAAGGCTATCTCAAAAATAATTGGACATATTACTAAAGTAATACGATCGAATTAAAAACGATAATTTTAATATCTATATAATACTAGTGAGCCCTCAGACGTTGTCCCGAAAATAGAAAAAAATCGTATAAAAATGAAATAGAGTGTCACCTACCGGGTCTAGTTTTGAATCTAGTTTTTATAGTGGTAGAACCACGCTGCAGACGAATACTTCGTCAAGAATGGTATATTTGTCTGTAGCATGAATGGGCCGGCTCGACCGGGGAAGTACCACGTTCCCGCAGACAACTGGCGTCTGAGTGATAGCTTAACTACCGCGGTTCGTACGGTGAGCGGCTGAGTTCCGGAGTGTAGGGCTCCATTAACCTGATCACCAGCTTTCAATCACCTTTCAATATCACCATCACATTTTCCATGTCTTATAAACAATGACCCCAAATATACAAACTCATTCACTTGCTCAACTTTTTTTCCTGAATACAGTACCTCACACTTGGTGTAGTGTCCTTCCCTTCAAAAAAAATAGATCGAAATCCTGCGGTCGTCGACGTTTCAGAACGCTGTCCGTTATAATATAAAAAGATGTATTCAATATTCCTCATGTTTTGGAGAGTATAAGTATATGGACAGTCAAAAGTTTTACTTAGCTAAGATCTGCGACAAGCAAAACAATAACAGAAAATTAATAATGTGTGTTTTTCCGTTGGGTTAAGTGGATTTATTTGGAAATTAAATCAAAATCTTACCGAAAATCGGCCATCAATCCATGGGTGGAAAATTGATGGCCGACTGTCCATATAGTGATGGATTTCCGCAAAGTAAGGCCTGACTCCATTAATAAGAGTATAAGTATTCCGTCATTATTCGCGTGGGCAGACCGCATCACACATTAAAGTTTGACTTGTTCCCTGGTGCTGTGGGAAAACGCGTGGGATGTATAGCTGTTACCTTGTTATCGAACTGTTGATTTTATGCTAGGTAACCAAAACTTTCTTTTTTTTTGTGTAATAGGAAGGCAAACGAGCAGGCGTGTTACCTGTACAGAAGAGTTTTCAGCCTTTAAGAAATGCTTAGGCTTGTTTTTTGAAAATTCTAATATCTTATCGGTTCAGACACACCGCTGTAGGTAGCTAGTTCCACAGGATAGTGGTGCGTGGAAAGAAGTTACCAAGTTCAATTACATTATAAGTCGGCAACGATTCCGTGATTCCTATGGTGTCATGGATGTCTATGGGCGGCATTGATTGATTTCCATCAAGTGTCAAGCTTGCCGGTTTGCCCCCCCATAAATTTTTCTAATCTATTATCCCATAAATTTTTTTTTTGAGAAAAACGCACTGTACTTGCCGCCAGCTCGCTTCCCTTTCTATCCCATATAAACATATTAAATATTTGACGGGTGACTATTTTTAAGTATTTGACGGTTGACTATTTTTAAGTATTTGACGGGTGACTATTTTGAAGTATTTGACGGGTGACTATTTTGAAGTATTTGACGGGTGACTATTTTGAAGTATTTGACGGGTGACTATTTTGAAGTATTTAATGGGTGACTATTTTTAAGTATTTGACGGGTGACTATTTTTAAGTATTTGACGGGCGACTATGTTTAAGTATTTGACGGGCGACTATGTTTAAGTATTTGACGGGTGACTATGTTTAAGTATTTGACAGGTAACTATTTTTAAGTATTTAATGGGTGACTATTTTTAAGTATTTGACAGATGATTTTTTTAAATATTTGACGGGCGACTATTTTTAAATATTTGACGGTTGACTAGTTTTAAGTATTTGACGGGTGATTATTATTAAGTATTTGACGGGTGACTATTTTTAAGTATTTGACGGGTGACTATTTTTAAGTATTTGACGGGTGACTATTCTTGATAAATTAACGGGAGTGTTTTACCGTCCTATGTGAGCGTCTTTTTGGTTCTAGTTATGATTACAAACAGTGGTAATCGAACTACATCAGAAGTCATTTAGCGACTTGAAACCTAGCAACAGATTGTAGATTCTATGAACCGCACAAAATTATTGAATCAACATGCCCCATCTTCTTGATTCACTGAGCTGCTAAACGGGAATCAATTTACACAATGAGGTCATATATCACAGTGGATAATTGCCCATGGGTTAACTTATTTCAAAATCATTTACTCGGAAGAAGGACAGCCACTAAAGTACAATCCTTGATTGAAATATTACTAACAATTAATATAGCTGAAATATATTAATATATACTTAAAGAAATTTGCAATAAGAACGGAATTAGCATCTAATTCATCCACGGTATTCAAACATAATAACAATGTTGTAAAACTCATAAAGCCTCGTGCGAAATGCCGCTTACAGCAAGGGGCACCATGTTTTAAAAGAAATGGGACACTTTCCTATTTTAGAATATTTTTCTTTCTTTATTTATTACAAGCAGTTATAAAGTGATGAAATCGGATGGAGCTTAGTGAGTCTCACTAGGCTGGCACGCGCTGAGACGTACCGATTCGGTCATTATTCGTCTGCAGTTGCGTCTAGAAAGTCTAGAAGCGTTGCCGGCCTTTAAGGAATGTGTCATTATGGGAGAAGGGGGAGGGGAGTTGGGCCTCTGGAACTCAACCGCCAGACTAAGCGCGGTAGCTAAGCTATCACTAAGACGCCGGTTTACTGCGGGAGTGTGGTATTTCTTCGCGCGAGTTGGCCCATTCATGCTACACACAAGTAATATGCCATACTTGACAAAATATTCATCTCCAGCGTGGCTTCTCCCTCCTATGACCAATGACCTTTTCTTAAAGGCCGGTAACGCTTCTGCACTGCCTATGGCACTGCGAATGTTTACGGGTAGCGTTGATTGCTTTCCATCAGATTAAACGCCTGCTCGTTTGCCTTTCTATCCCATAAAAACAATAAAATCTTATTATATAATCTATAATAAGTTAAGGATTCATTTTGAAATTTGACTTCTGAGATTTAATGCATTCATTTCATACAAATCGAAAATTTTCAAAAATATAATTTACTAATAATGTAATGTAAATAATCTACGTGAATAATAATTCATTACTAATGTAATGAAATATTTTTAAGCAAAGTGTCATTCGCATCTGCACTGTCTATGGCACTGCGAATGTCTGCGGGCAAAAAAATAGATCAAGCTCTTGATCTTGAGCTATTATATTTATATATCTATTATATTTATCTTCATCTATTGCATTATTTGATTTTTATTATATAAAATGAAAAGTGTAATATTCTATATCCTAATTATCATAGCAAATATGGAAGCACTAATTGCCACCCACTTCGAACGCAGGCGGATAATGCAAGATGGCCGACACTAAAATTGTTAAGTGCTCACATGCAGTTCGTTTTGCGACAATAAAGACGAATGTTGATTACGTGGATTTATATTGTAACCATATTTTTTTATGAAAAAAAAAAATGGTCATTCCAGTGAACATGCCACCCTAATAGGACATAGCAACCACTAAGTACAAATTATTTCTTCTAAACTAAGACTCAAAAGTAACTATTATTTAAATTTAAAAAAAGTAAAAAAGTTGCTTGCTTGGGTCATATCATGAGATATGAGAGATACAAGTTGTTGCAACTGATCATGATGAGAAAAACCACGGGAAAAAGACAAGTTGGTTGATAAAGAAAGTCTTGGTTACGTAATATCAGGGAATGGGCTGGGATAGCACGTGCTCCAGAACTGCTGCACCTCACGAAGGAGGAGGGGAGTTGTGCTGGATTGGCTGCCAACCATCGCAAGTCGGAGAGGTACTCTTAGAAGAAGAAGGAGACAAACGCAACCAGTCCATTGCCACTTTAGTTTACTAATTCGGATGACTATGTCGGTGACTACTTCTCTGGTGGATTTTCCTCATTCCGAATAATAACCACCAGAGAAACTCTAAACATAGTTTTTCCTACATGTATCCTTAAAAATACTTTTTAATCATTGTCACCCTACAGTGCCCGAGATGCGTGTGCGCAGTGCGGACGCACGCGACGACAGCGAAATGTGCGCGACGAGCGATTTACACCGCCGACGAACATTGTAAGTGGCTCGCGTACCGAGAAACACGCCTTCCGTTTCCTTCGGTGGCTTACACTTCGGCGTCCCGAAGGCCATTCGTCTTTACATTTTGGATTAAAATATAAAACTTACCGACTTCGTCGGGCGTAGGTATTTCCTGTAAGCAAAAGGGACATAATTAATGTTTTATTTAAATTCCATTGCCGATAAAAGAAATATATGTTGCTACGAGAATCATCATTATAATCACAGGCATGGCGAAGATCGGTGTGGCGAAGGGTAACTGACAGAGATTGGACGCATGTAGCAGAATCCTAGTTCATGTGTCGAGCCTTCGGCATAGCGTTTGTCGAGCAGTGGGCTGCAGTAAGCTGATAATAATGGTATGTCTGGAGACAAAATCTGAACAGGTGAACAAAAAAGGATAGAATTAAAATTAAATAACTTTAATTTCATCGTGTTTAGTTTAATTTAAATAAATAAAAGCAGAAAGCACGTGACTTTAATCAATATAAAAGCCGATAAAAGCAGTGACCATGATTTTACTGCTTTTTGGGCGGATTTGAGATACAGTCAACACCTCTCAATTTCGGGGAAGTAGAATTCAGTTAATTGATCGAGTCAGGCTTTACTTGTGGAGATCCAATATGAAACACAAATCGAAAAAATAATATTATGTGTTTGCGAAGAAGTGTATAGAGAATGACTTACCGATTCTACGGTCGCCTTTTGTAGAGTCTACTACATCTGGGGATATCGCAATTGCACAAACGCATTAGGTTTGTGGTGAAAGTGGTAGTGTGTGTTGGACATTGTCAACGTCAGTGACCATGGTGAGGTGTTAGAGGATTTGTAGATGGCCATTTCTCAGTGTATTATGGTTTTTTTTAACGGGATACGAAGACAAACGAGCAGCCGGGTCACCTGATATAAAGCAAACAACGCCGTCCATCGACATCCGTAGTGCCATAGGCAGTGCAGAAGTGTTGATCATCATCAACCCATAATTACATTTAATGAAAATGTAATTATGGGTTGATGAGGGGATGGGAGGAAGGAGGAGGGGGGGGGGCTCTGGAAATCAACCGTTCACCGTAAATTCGCGGGCGAGCCGGCTCATTCATGCTACAGACAAATAATATGCCATTCTTGACAAAGTATTCGTGTGCAGCGTGGCTCTACCACTTCAAACACAATTCTTCGCAAACACACAGTATCGTTTCTCGGACTTGTGTTCGCGGATCCTAGTGAAGTAAGTTTGTCTGTCCTTCATAATTTTAGTTACTCGAACAAAAGAAAACAAAACCTCTAATTAGCAAGTAGGGGAACATACTGGAATAAACATGGCTCTCAATACAACAATTTGTACGGGGACAGGACACTTCACTCAATATACGATCAATACAAAGAAAATTGCTTTGATAATTGCTTTTGTCCGTTGAACTGACAGTACAAATTCGTGACGGCTCTCATTAATTCCCTTCGCTCATGAATTTTACAACAATACACGCGGACAAGTTCCACTTTTAATAATTAATTAGTTCAGACTGTAATACCTTTTAAATAGACATAAGAAATCAGTTATAGAACTGCTTTGGCAGAAGATCAGTGCTACGTGAATGGAAGCGGTGTATTTATGTATCTATTGTCTGTATATATGTTTTAAATCAGATGTATATGTTTTACTAGCTTTTTAGAGCTCGCCTGTAGAGGTCCCTCAAAGCTACGCAAAGCGTTTCGGGCTTCTGCCAAATTTGAACCAAATCGGTATTGGCGGTCATATTTGCAGTGATAGAGCCACGCTGCAGACGCATACTTTGTCAAGAATTGGATATTATTTATGGCATAGGAAGGCAACGAGCAGTGTCACCTGATGGAAAGCAACCAACGCCGCCCATACACATCCGCAACGCCATAGGCAGTGCGAAAGCGTTGCCGACCTTAAAGGAAAGTGAAATTATGGGAGTGGGACGGGGAGTGGGAGGGGGAACGGGAGGGGGAGTGGGAGTGGGAATCGCAGGGGGAGTGGGAAGGGGAGGGTATTGGGCCTCCGGAACTCAAAATTATTTATCTGTGGCATGAATGTACCATGATGAGTACAGACAAATAATTTGTTCAGTTGTACAGACAAACAATTCCTACAAGGTGGCGCTCCATGGGGAGGCCTATGTCCAGCAGTGGACTGCCGCAGGCTGTTGATGATGATGATGATAATGATGTACCATGAATGGGCCGGCGCCCGGGGAAGTATTAAACTCCCGCAGACAACCGGCGTCTGAGTGGTAATTTAGCTAGAGGGCTTCGTCTGGTGAGCGGTTGAGTTCCGAAATTCTAACCTCCCTCCCCCCTCACCCTACTATAATGACACTCCAGTGCAGATACATTTTCCACCTTAAGGTGATAATGGAAGAATTATTTGTTAAAAACACCTAATTTTCACCCATAGTTACATAATAAATGAATTTTCATTTAAAAGAATTATATACGGTAATGATGCGAAATATATTTGGCAAAACAGAACATAAAGTTTAGTTAAAATAATAGATTCAGCGATTTATTTCTCTGAACAAATTTTCCAGATCAAAACTATTTCTAAGTTATAACGAGTGTTTCCTCGTGAAGATGAATGAGCGAAGCTTTTTTTTTGTATTGCTGACGCCGCGGAGACGTGAAAATATAATAAGAACGCATCAAACTTTTCCTATTCGTTTCCAAGGCGGTATTCGAATAGACAAACTCACAACACCACTTTCCCCGCGGGGTAAAGGATACCACAATAAAAGCAAGAGCGGGCTCCGCTAATGTCTAATACAATCGGATCGAGTGCTGTTCATGTAACGGAGGGCGCGTACACCGAAGCGGTGGCCATAGGGAGGTGGCAAGACAACATCGATATTTTTGTCGATATTTTCAATTAACATATCGACGCAAAAAGCGAAAACGCTGTAAACGAAACAGATGTCAACAATTTTTCATTGCACATTGTCGGACCAGAAAAAATACTGCCTTGTATAGACTGAGCCTCACCGATCAATAGAAAATTTTGTACAGCGTTTTATGGTGTTTTTATGTGATCCGTTACATTTTTTTTTTCAGAAACCGTTATTTTGACTCTTGTGGTAAGTTTACATATATTTCGGTAAACTACGTTTTCGCCGATTGTGTTTTAGTACAAAAGAAACATTTGTTTATGGTATTTCAGTAGTGGTAGAGCCACGCTGCAGACAAATGCTTTGTCAAGTAAGATATATGATTAGTCTGTAGCATAAATGGGCCGGCTCGCCCGGGGAAGTGCCACACTCCCGCAGAAAACGACGTCTGAGTGGTAGCTTAGCTACCGCGCATCGTCCGGTGAGCACGCCAACCACGCTTGTCCAATGCGTATTGGCGGAGTTACTAGACTAGGAATAAATGTCTGTCGGCCATACACATATCCCGATGTAGAGTCGAGCCCATTGACTCCGTAGCTGGCAGTCCAGCCGTTGACCCAATTGGTCATTAATATTTGACATACATGTATTATTCATAATATAAGTTACATGAGTAAAAATAATCATTATTTATTATTTTGTAGTATTTTTTATTGAATTCATCGATATATAGTGCCCGACGCTATGTCGCCCCTTCAGTGCTTGCCATTAAGGGTGATCCATCAAAACGTCCGCCAGGATTTAGGGGTGTTCGACGCCTGCGCGGTGGTTGAATGCGCTAGGGGAGAGTGGGGTTTGGGGGAGGAAGGGCAACAAACAAAATTAGATATTCGTGCGGTGTTCCCGCAAAGCGGCGAAAGTGCACCCTGATTGATTGCTTTCGCAAAGATTTACATTACAACGGGAACAAAAAGAACTACAGTTGAGTTAGTGGAGATGTTAAAATCCACATTAATGTAATAAAAATTCAAGCAGGTAGAGCTAAATGTAAAAAAAGAGAAGCAACTTAGGACGCTTCAATCAATTAACAGCCTACGGCAGTCCACTGCTGGACATACGCCTCCCTCATGAAGAGCCACCTAGCCCGATCTTCGGCTTCACGCATCCAGTTTCTGCCAACCGCCTTGCGCAGATCGTCGCACCATCTAGCCGGGAGAGGCGTCCCACACTATGTTTCCCGAGACGCGGTCTCCATTCCAGCACTCGTTTGCTGCAACGATTGTCGGATCTCCGACAAACAAGTACAGGTAGTCTCAAGTAGTCATTAATGAAATTAGAATAAAATGAAAATCAATTCTTAAGTCATATGAAAAACACCGGCAGGACAAAACGAAAGAAAAACGTCGACTTGGTTAAAAAAAACAAAACAAATAACACAAGACAACTCGACTCCGTCCACGACGAGCATTTTCAATTTAATAAATTAAAATACATTATACTAGGAATCGTTTGCGGACCAAATTTAAACCGTAACCCGTGGAGCCGAAGTGTTTAAACAGCTCGCTCGATTTCGCCGCCGATATGACTAGCCGAGTTAAAGATTTTCCCCGTACAAAGCACACCACTCCAAGGTAAAAACAAACGCAATGCCCAAAAGAAAAGAAAAGCAACACCACTCGAAAGAGAAGAGCAATCGAAAGCAAGTCTTGAAACGTTACAAAACTTGGCGCGGGTTCATTTGAAAACGAAACAAAGCTCGGCTCACGGCGCTCGCAAACAAACTACTTAAGTTGAAATATTGAACGGCGAACTGGCGTTTTCAATTTCCAATTACAATGGCGCGGTATGGCTCTAACGCTCGTCTCGTTAGTGGGGAAAAAAAAATATTTTCATCACCGACTTATCAACACGGACGTATCAAGACGACCGATTGGCTCAGTGGCTGGGTTCGATTCTCGCATCGGAATAAATATATGTATGGATTTATAAATGTCTATTCCGAGTCTGGTAACTCCCCCCCCCCAATCCCCATTTCCGTTCCTGCCCTTTCCTTTATTCTCTATCCTTTCCCTCCTCCGTCAATCCACGGTCTGCCGTGCCAAAGGATGCGTGGCTAAAGGCGAGCTTAGTCGCAAGCGTGCCGACCGTCCTGGGTACTATGGTGCCTTACCTCAGCATGCAGGGCTCTGCTGGAGCCGACCTCCATCCTCCCTTGCGATTCGTGTGATTCATTGAGACGAATTTAATATACATAATGTACGAATTTAATGACGGCGACGTGGTTCGCCACCCGTCACGACCTGATTCTCACGAGGGCGAAAAGCGACCAATAAAGAGCCGTCTGCGATGGATGGTATGATGCTGTAGTCTCTGCCACCCCTGCGGGGCATATATATATATATATATATATATATATATATATATATATATATATATATATATATATATATATATATATATATATATATATATATATATATATATACGTCGTTCTCCCCCTGTATATAATGACACTTTCCTTAAAAGCCAGCAACGTCACTGCACAAGTTTCTGCATTGTATGATATGTGTATGCTATAGGCAGTGCAGAAACGTTGCTGGCTTTTAAGGAAAGTGTCTTTATAGAGGGGGAGGGGGGTTGGGCCTCCGGAACTCAACCGCTCACCGGACGAAGCGCGGTAGCTAAGTTACTCTACTCAGACGTCGGTTTTCTGCGGGAGTGTGGTACTTCCGCGGGCGAGCCCGCCCATTCGTGCTACAGACAAATAATATGTCATTCTCGATAAAGTATTCTTGTGCAGCATGGCTCAACCACATCGGACATACACACTTATGTGTAAAAAAAAATTAGTACGAATTGACTTTTATTATACAAATTTTATGTATGTATTTTTTTTTATATAATAAGTGATGAGTTTAATGTATAATACATTAAACAAATTTTGTTTATTATATCCTTACAACAGATAGTAGTCACAAAAGTTCTGGATATTAATACAGTTTCTATCGTATATATTTCCTTGCTCGATATCGTCACGTCTTTATAACACAGACTATAAACGAGGTGGAAAATGTCTGCGGGCTGCATTATGGATATAATACCCGATGCTTCGTGCGCTCAATGAAGTGGAAGGGTCGCGGACTTCTTTTTTCCTTTCTTTAATGACAATATTAATAACTATCATGCCAGTGTCAAGTAAAATAATAATAATTATCTTTTTTTATGTCAATTAGTTATAACTATTATATTATGCCAGTGTCAAGTAAAATAATAATAATTATCTTTGTTTTTATGGCAATTAGTTATAACTATTATGCCAGCGTCAAGTAAAATAATAATAATTATCTTTTTTTGATGGCAATTAGTTATAACTATCATGCCAGTGTCAAGTAAAATAATAATATATATCTTTTTTTTTTTGATGGCAATTAGTTATAACTATTATGCCAGCGTCAAGTAAAATACAATAACATCAAATCTCTTGAAATATAACTAGTCAATTTATCACGTTACGTCTTGATAAAATGGTGACTATTTTACCAAAATCTTCTATGGACTTTTTTTAAAAAGTCACGATACGTATATTTATTTCATATCACGTCCCTTAATCGAACTATATACATAATACGCCACCACAATTAAAAAATATAACTGATAATACTATAAGATTATGGAAATGAAATAAAAACACAACGTCACTGATGTAAGTTGGCGGGAAAAGTCAACAAATATCTTGAAATGTAAATTCAGATTTTTTTTCTTGTCTTTGATGGCAACTAGTTATAACTATTATGTTAGTGTCAAGTAAAATACAATAATATCCAATCTCTTGAAATGTAACAAGTCAGCTTGTCACGTTACATCAAACTGTAAATTTAGCACGGTAGATTCGGCTTTTCACGATACGTTTTGATAAAATGATGCTTTTTCTTGAAGTTAAAAAAAAACACGATATAACCATATATGTATTTCATTTCACTTCACTTCGACGCCTTAGTCAAACTATACTGCAACCTCATTTCAATATAGCAACCTCAAAAGCGAAAATACTGAGCAAACCAAAAGGAGAAATACCATGTGGACCAGTGTCGTATTATTTCCTGCATCGATCGTGCAGTCCCACAACAGCACCGACTGGCGACTATCCAGCCTTCGCAACGTTTCACGTATTGTAGCGCTACGCCTCCACGGACCCATTGTGCTACGCTGTAGCGCTACGATATTGCGAAAACACGAAACTGGTTGGTATCATTGTGTAGACACTGGACAGTGTATAATTGAATGTGTTATTGTGGTTTGATACTGTTCACTTGTATTATGTGGGAAGAGTAGTACAGTATTAAAGACATCAGAACAATCGATGTTTGTACAATTTTATTTTTAATAATTGTTATTTGTTTAACATTTTGTATTGGCAAAAAACGCATGTACTAGCTTTTCGAATTCGTGCTGAATTAAAAGATGAACCCAACGAGCCCTGAAGTCCCTTTCTCGAAGCGGACACTTAATCCCCTGGGAGCAACGGGGCGTTAAAAAGCCTATTCGTCTAAAACCCCGACTTGTCCGGGCAACGAACACGTCGAAATCACCAAAAGGCGAATTTCCTACGCCACTCATACCACAGTAAAATACATTTTTCTTGCTAATCCTTGGATACACCCAACGGCGTAGATATAACCAAAGTTTCTTTTCCTCTTTCATGCCATTACACACCTTAATACTTTCTCGTTAAGATCGAAATTGGTATGCAAATTATTCGTGTCGGAATCCTAACTGCGTTGAAGTCGGTATAATGTTGGTGCCGGATTGTCAAAAGGTAGCTCTCAGCTCTTTATGTAAATGCTCATCCGGACATAACCATTATGTTCTTTAAGGAGAGGAATCCTCCATCCGAGGAGAATGGAGGTATTAACGGATAGGAACTCTAATTTTTAATAAAGGGCAAATTTGTTAGCATTATGTATTTGTTATGAAATTGTGCATTAATTAAAAGAGAATATTGGGCGGTATACCCAAACTAAATATAAATACCTGTGCCCCACATATATTAATCTTGATCTGTGAATTGAACCTGTGACCTTGACATCGAAGGCGGTAACTTCGTCACTGAGCTAACTAGTCAATTCGTAATATTTTTATATGTAAACGAAATTTAAATTTTTTTAAAGGAACACCTTTTTACTCTTAACCTACCATTATTTATATGTTACCCTAAGGTACACATTGTTCTTAACGTTGATAATGTCAATGATTAGTGATTATCAGATTACTCACATTACCTGCCTTTGCATAAAATGACAAAAAAATACTTTATGCATGATAAATGGAGTCAGGCGTCACTTAGCGGAAATCTATTACTATGTGGACAGTCAGAACCTTTACTTAGCGAAGATCCGCGACAAGCAAACAAAATACGCCCTTCGCAGAGTTGTCTTAACGGTTGTCTTCCGTAGAGTCTACTATACCTGATACATTATGGAAGAGTGGTGGTATGTATTTGGTGTTATTGATAGTGGTTGAGAAGATAAGATTTAGCTTAAGTTCCCCGTAAATCCACTTCTTACAGTAAAAAATACACATTATTATTTTCCTATTTTGTTTGCGTGTAGCGGATCTTAGCTAAGAAAAACATCTGACTGTCCACATACCTTTATGTATGTCATTTTTTAGGTTTAGGTTCGTTAGGTTTTATTATAATTTGAACGTAGAACATCCTTATATTCTAATCACTAAGCTATACGATCGTCATATGTTTATATAGATAAGAGACCGGCCATCGAGAAACGTTATATTTTCTTGCTCATATTGAAGAGCTCTACAGGCGTTTCCTATAACACGGTGTTTTTTGAACCCGATTCCAACGTAACGCGAAGCAAAACATGCAAGTTTCCGATAACGCGGTCTATGTAATGCGGTCTCCTTATAACGCGTTTTACAAAAAATATATTTTTTTGATAAATTTTAGTAGTTTTTAATTTTATATATCATTTAAACCTACATCACAAACATATTTCTATTACAAAAATCGTTTATTAACTGTATAAATCATTTTGAGTGAATAACGTGATACTTTGAGAATTCGGTTTTATATGGACCCAAAAATGTGAAAACGCTGTGAATGACGCAGATGTCAATTTTTTATAGCATATTCGAATCAGACGAATATACTGCGTCGAATAGTCTGAGTCTCACATCTCTACGACCAATAGAAAATTTTTTCAGCGTTGAAACTAACTTTTTTTGAGTGACCAGACACAATTTTTTCAGAATTTCAAATTTGTGTTTTTTTGCTCTAGTGGAAGGTAAGTCTTCATTTTGCGATTTCCTACATTTCCATTTTTTTGCGTCGATATGTAGGTCTGATTTACATAAATGCAATTTATTTATTCCTGAGATACCGTATAACGCGGTACGAAATCATTCACTTGTATTAATTCTCAGTTTCTTATAACGCGGTTTTCATATTTCATTACAAATTAATCTGATTTGTCCTATTTCTGCGTTTCTCATAGCGTGATTAACATAAAACGCATTTTATAATTTCAATTAAATCTCCATTTCTCATAACACGGTATTCATATAACGCGGTACAAATGAATAGCGTTATAGAAGACTTAACTGTATTTTACTTAACGAAACAGTAGCTATCGTGGAATCTCTGCGGCAAATTACGTGCCACGCTGTACCCAATTACTGCATCAAACTAACCGCTAGACGACCACCCGTAACATCTGAACCATAAGAACGAAAATCGCACGTTAAGCTATTTAATAATGCAGGTAAAAATGCGTGGCTAGTAAATCACTAGCAGGGAATAATTTTCCACGGCAGCGCGGCGGTAAATCAAGGAGGCCCAGGCTCCACGACCCCCTCCCCCTCCCCCATCCTCCTCCCCCTTTAAACATGTCCCCCACGAAACGTGGGGATACACAAGTGTAGTAATTAAGCCTGTATGGGTTGCAGGAAATTACACTTCACCGAAACACATCGATTTAAACAGCGTAATGATGAGTAGCCGAGAATTGTGATTGCATAATGACAAGTATTTTTTTTTATTTTTGTATGGGATAGCAAGGCAAAGGTAAAATGGTCAATGACGAGGTTCTCCAACAAGTCAAACAAAAACTTGAACTTTAGCAGACCGTCAAAGGTAGAAAAGTTGCTTACCTGTGTCATATCATTAGACACGATAGGTGGAAGGTACTGCAACTGATCATGATGGGAAAATTCGCGGGCAAAACACAAGTTGGTAGGAGAAGAATGTCTTCGCTATGTAATATCAGGGAGTGGAACGGGATAGCAAGTGCTCCAGAACTGCTGCACCTGGCGAAGGAGGAGAAGAGTTGTGATAAATTTGCTGTCAACCTTCGTATGTCGGAGGGGCATTCTTCATTCGGAAGAAGAAAGAAGGCAGACCAGCACACGTGTCACCCGATGGAAAGTAGTCAACGCCGCCCACAGACATCCGCAGTGCCATAGGCAGTGCAGAAGCGTTGTCGGCCTTTAAGGAAAGTGTGGACTTGTTTTTTGAAGGCTCCAATATCGTGTCGGTTCGGAAACCGCTGGAGGTAGTTGATTTCATAGAGAAGTGGTGCGTGGAAAGAAGTTTCTTAAAAAACGCACCAATATGGATCGCCACTCATCCAGAATTTCCTTTTTCCAGAAGGCTGTTCCTCGAATCTGAAGAACTCAATTGCTAGAGAGAAAAGCCTCTAATAAGTGTGACACAATATATGGTACAACATAAAAATTCGAACGTACATTTTCGCTACTAAAATTCATTCACGCAATTATACACTTAACGACATAGGTGTTAAAGATTAAAATATATCATCATAATAACAGATCGTGATGTCATACGGCCTAAAATGATGCAGGGTTGACATTTTTTTGTTGATGATACGTCGCTCGTCATTGATCGCTTTTCGTCCTCGTGAGAATCAGAACGTGACGGGTGGCGAACCACGTCGCTGTCATTTTCGACAAATTAGGTATATTAAATTGGTCTTAGTGAATCCCACGAGCCGCAAGGGAGGATGAAGGTCAACCGCAGCAGAGCCCTGCATGCTGAGGTAAGGCACCATAGTCCCCGGGGGAGCTTGCGACTAGGCTCGCCTCTAGCCACGCATCCTCTGTGCGCGCATTTTCTGTGCTTAAAGCATTAGCTAAGGTATATCTATAGCTATACTCATATATATAGATATATCTTAAGCATTAGCATGTTGCTGACGCAAACCAATAGATTTTTTCCCTACCCAGAATCGTGTAGCGCGGCTATAAAAGTTTTCACTTCAAAAGTTGTTCATATCATCCGAAGCAATATCTCGTGAGAACACACAAAAAGCGTTACGTGTCTAGCAGTAAGCCGGTGTCCCATTGGATCTCGCTTAGGCCAGAGGGCCTCCATTAATAACCGGGTGAGGGCCTGTAAACGTCGCCTCACAAATCCTTTAAGCTATGAGACGCTGCCTAATAGATAAATGTATTCCTTATGCGTTGTATTGAATGCTTAGTTGAGTATACCTCGATGAGAATTTGGACGTGTAACCATGAGACGCACCTTTATACATAGAAAACTGAACTCAAATTTTGGGTGCGTTTTACGAACCGAAAGAATATAGTACGTTACAGTTGTCTTCCGTAGAGTCTACTACACCTGATGAAGCCTCGTTTTGAAGAGAAACACATGTCGTGTGCAAGGTGGAAAACTGGTAGTGTATGTTTAGTGTTCTGATTGGTAAATTGCTGACGGCCTAATGGCTGACGGGTTTTTTGGTAAGATTTAGTTAAGTTCCGAGTAAATTCACTTCTTCCAGTATAAAAACACACATTATTATTTTTCTATTTTTTGCTTGTCGCGAATCTTAGCTAAGTAAAAGTTCTAACTGTCTACATTGTAATGGATTTCTGCAAAGTAACGCCTGACTCCATTAATCATATATTTTATAGGCCATAGGCCTCGTAGCCCCCTTCCCCCCTCCACTTCCATCCCTCCCATAATGACAGTTCCCTTAAAGGCAGCACGTCTGCACTGCCTATGGTACTGCGGATGTCTATGGGCGGCTTTGATTGCTTTACATCACGTGACACGCCTGCTCATTTGCCCTCCTATCCTATAAAAAAAAAAGAAAATTCACCAAGTGTTAGCGGAATATTCAACCATTCTTCATACACATATCTATGC
The DNA here is from genome assembly GCA_031353405.1 of Baronia brevicornis. NCBI lineage: Eukaryota > Metazoa > Arthropoda > Insecta > Lepidoptera > Papilionidae > Baronia > Baronia brevicornis. The sequence continues at coordinate 334,956 of JASFAT010001913.1, forward strand.
GAGATTAGCTGAACGACGTACGTAAGCGGAAAGTACTAAGGGCTGATTTATATTTTATGAAAATTCGAAGTCCCACGTCGCGTGTACCACGGCATAATTCGTGTTTTCCCAAAACATCTGGTAAATTCATCGCGATCGGCGCGGGTCGTTTGTCATGCGGGGAGGGGAGCGGGGAGACGGGAGCGGAGGGGGGGGAGGAATGCCACGTTTTCACTTTTTCCGACTCTCCCTTGGAACGGGCTCGCGTGTGAATAATTTAAGTGAGCCTTCGTCCTTTTTGCGGTCGGTTTAAAAAAATGAAGCGAGCGCGTCACTCCGCGCGGCGCCCGATAAAAAAACTTTGTGCCGGATCCACTGGAGCTTTTTCAGCGTTATAAATGTGTTGTTTTATCATAATACACCAGGCTCGGTGAAGTGGGGTCTTGCCGCTCAGAATAACAACCTTAAACTTTTCAGGTTTAAGCATAAATAATAATACAGGGTGTCCGGTGGGACAATGGGGTTATAAGTCAAATAATCAGTAAAGTTACTGATTATTTTCTACTAATATTGAGAGAATCTGCTTACTCTTTACGTACATGGTTTCGTAAAGATGGCGCTATGCCTCACACTGTTAGGTCTCTACCTTGGAGCTTCTTTGTGATTTCTTTTCTAGTTAGGTTCTAAACACTTCTAGTAACGGTTCTTTTAGGTTATTTGTTTGTCAACTACTTTTATATTAAAAAAATCCGTAACTCAGTCTAATTATTATTAATAATAAACACAAATATTGTTTATTATTTGTGTTTGTTGTAATTTTAGTTCTTTATTTCTGTATCTTGTCTCATAACACGCCTGGTTTGCCTTCCTAAAAGTCGCAGTAGTGCGAATACTTCCCGATTAGGTCGATATAATCATAACTACGAAATAAGGCTAATCTTCTTATAGCTAAGGCTAATCTGATAGCCTTGAAAGTAGACAAGTAGTTAAAACAATACAAACATTTATAATATTCATTGAACAATTGGTACGAGATTATAGTTAAAATAAACATTTTTATAAAGGGCGGAATAAACAATTGATTACAAAATTGGTGGCGCCGTTGTTGCCAGATATATTGTTATCAGCCAATAAACGAACCGAACCGAACCGGGGAGAATACCCGCGGTTACCAAACACCGGATAAGGATTAACATAATTCAATTGGATTGAGATTGTAATTTGATTATTTACTGTAGTAATTTCTTGGCTTACTTTTTAGTATATATATATATATATAATATATATATATATATATATATATATATATATATATATATATATATATATATATATATATATATATATATATATATATATATATATACCAAAGAGAGATATATAGTATTATAATTTAATAACGTAGTAAACCGCTTAGTCACCTAATGGAAAGCATTCAACTCTGCCCATAGACATCCGTAGTGCCACAGGCAGTTCAGAAGCGTTGCCGACTTTTAAGGAAAGTGTCATTATAAGAGTGGGAGGAGGGAGGGGGTCTTGGGTATTCGGAACTCAACCGCTCACCGGACGAAGCGCGGTAGGTAAGCTACCACTCAGACGCCGGTTTTCTGCAGGAGTGTGGTACTTTCCCAGACGAGCGGGCCCATTCATACTAGAGACAAATAATATGCCATTCTTGACAAAGTATTCGTCAGCAGCGTGGCTCTACCAGTAATAAAAAATACATCTATATAAATTTGAAATAAAAACTGCCATTTTTTAAGGAGCTAAAATTTAAGAATTACATAAAGAAAATACTTTAAAAGACTATGTTGGTGACTTTGGTTCTCTGGCGGATTTCTTCATTCCGTATCATATCTATTAGAGAATCTCCCAGCATAGCTCTCTCCGTAGCTCACTGTGCAGAGCAGCTGGCAGGAACTTATTCTTCTTGGGAGTGGCCTATGTCCAACAGTCCTTCCCATCCCATAAAAAACAATTACTACACTGGAAGATTCCCATTACTTCCTCCTTCCTTTTAAGCACAGATATTAGTTCGTGTCACAATTAACTAAATACTTCATATCGTATAACAGACGCATGTAAATATTGGAAAAGTAGGTTAGTCTACAAACGTTTGTTGGCTCCAAATATTTGTTCAAATGTTCTCGTGCAGATCGAGTATCGTTCAACCAATGGACATGTTTGATCAAGTGTATCGAAGTTATTGTCACAGTTTTAAGGCCACAGATTATTATAAAACTTTGCGTACACACACACTCAAGTATGAATAAAATGCACAAATATAAATGTAAAAATTCCTAAAGTGGAACGATCGTCAGCAAAACCATCGTTCGCTGCCCTACTCCTGAGTTTAAAAACATTAAACACACAACACCTCCTTTTTAGAAATATATGCACATATATCGCGTACTCACTTCAATACGATGGATCTTTCTCAATACTGTGGAAGACGTCTGATGATAAGGCACTCATTTAAACCTGATGGAGTGGAGACTATGTGTTGGAAAACATAATGTGAAAATCGGGCTACTAAATAGTGTAATAAATAATATATCCTATGAGGATGATATGCTCATTTGAACAAACCCTTTATTATCAACAGACATGACTCATATGTGCTATTAATTAGATCGTATGTGAGTGGCATGTATATTGGAACAAACACATTATTAATAATAGTATATAGACATAATTTGTATGTACTATTAATTAGATCGTATGAATGTGGCATGTACATTGGAACAAACCCATTATTATCAACAGTATATAGACATAATTTGTATGTACTGTTGATTAGATCGTATGAAGGTGGCATGTACATTGGAACAAACCCATTATTATCAACAGTATATAGACATAATTTGTATGTACTGTTGATTAGATCCTATGAAGGTGGCATGTACATTGGAACAAACCCATTATTATCAACAGTATATAGACATAATTTGTATGTACTGTTGATTAGATCCTATGAAGGTGGCATATACATTGGAACAAACCCATTATTATCAACAGTATGTAGACATAATTTATATGTACTGTTAATGAGATCCTATGAAGGTGGCATATACATTGGAACAAACCCATTATTATCCACAGTATATAAATATAATTTGTATGTCATGTTGATTAGATCCTTTGAGGGCGGCATGCAAATTGGAACAAACCCTTTATTATCAATAGTGAATTGATTGATTCGAAGATGTTAATGCTGGTAGCCTATTGGCTTTAACAGCTTTATCGTATTCAGGGCCCGCGGGCTGAAAGCCCGCGGGCTAGTAAAATATAATTGGGAATCTGCGCAAATCGCAGACTCCATCGGCCTGATGCCGTGTCGGAGGTACACATATGTGTGTGTGCTGATTTTAAACTCGTCATGATTCTACGTTAAACATGTAGGGGAGGTTGAACTTTAGTAACTATAGTCCCTATTAGTCCCATAGACCCTAAGGTCTAGGGGGTGAAAACCGACCGGGTACGTGAGAGAATCTCGTGTAAGCGGCCGGTGTAGAAGTGTTCCATTATCAATAGTATATCGACATAATTTGTATGTACTGTTGATTAGATCGTATGAAGGTGGCATGTACATTGGAACAAATCCATTATTATTAACAGTATATAGACATAATTTATATGTACTGTTAATAAGATCCTATGAGGGTGGCATACACATTGGAATAAACCCTTTATTATCAACAATATATAGATATAATTTGTATGCACTGTTGATTAAATCCTATGAAAGTGACATATACATTGAATCAAAGCTTTTTTTTTTCAATAAAAAAGAAAATACAGGGTATGGTAAAATTTGTACTCGCAGACACTAGGTTGAACTATGAACTGAAGATATAAATAAAACACCGTGTTTGCTTCAGTAGAAAGTTGATTTTATTGGCAACCAATTTTTGACTATATAGAATCGTTACAACCAGTCGCCAGCATGTTTCAACAAATATCAGCGACATCTGTGGCCCGCCGGTAAAACTAATAACATTGCTCGTAGACAAAATTTGTTTCTTTACACGCGTTATGTTAAGAATTTCCTCGCGAATACATTTATTGAGATGAAATTACCTTTAACCGTTTTACAGTAAAACCCTCTGCTTCCGAATCCATCGCGCGCTTACATTTCGCATTTGGTGGATTTTATTGGTTTATCAAAGCTGAGGAAATTGCAAAGTCGCGCCGCCTGGAACTGCCTTCTGGCGTATGTTTTATATTTCGTTTTATATCAATTTACGTTTCGCGAATCCGCCTTATTGACTAGTCGATCTACTTCTGAATTTATTAGATTTATTATCTTTATCACTCCTTTTACGGAGTAAAAGAAGGTGTTTTGACAAAAGTTGAGAAAGGGCTGCTTAGATGGTTTGGGCACAGAGAGTGGATGGATGAAAGACGGTTGGCAAAAGAAGTTTACGTTGCAAATGTGGATGGAAGGGTCGGTAGGGGAAGACCATGGAAAACATCATCATCATCATCATTATCAACAGCCTGCAGCAGTCCACTGCTGGACTGTCGGTGACTTTAATTCTCTGGTGGATTTGTTCATTCCGAATCATATTTTCCAGAGAAATTCCGAGCATAGCTCCCTGAGCAACTCTGAGCTTATGAAGCAGACGGACTGTCAGCGTCCACGTTTCGGCGCCGTAGGAGAGTACGGTGTAGTATGGAAAACATACCTTGACCAAATTGCTGAAGTTTTAGCCGAGGTAGTAGCAAATAGAGATCTGTGGTCTCTGCCCACACTTACGGGAAACAGGCGTGACGATATATTCATAAGTTGTCTTTATGGTACTAACGTTTACTGAATGCAAATATGTTATATATTTTCTCTTGGCAATTAGTTATAAATATTATACTTGTGTCAAGTAAAATACAACAATATCAAGTACCTTGAGATGTATAATGTTAGTCAGCTTGTTACGTTATGTCTTTATGAAATGGTGGCTATCATATCAAAACCTTTTATGGACTTTTTCAGTCAACTTAAAAAGTTACGATACACGCATTTTTTATGGTATAGGATGGCAAACGAGCAGGCGTTTCACCTGATGGAAAGCAATCAACGCAGCCCATAGAAATCCGCAGTGCCATTGGCAGTGCAGAAGCGTTACCGCGTTGTCTTTAAGGAAACTGTCATTATGGGAGATGGTAGGGGGTTTAGGTGTTTAATCTCCTTCCACCTGCACAATTTTACCATCATATGACGCGCTGCAAAAATAAAATCCATCCACACTTCGATGGCCGGCCATACGGCCGGATAAACGTCCATCTAAGCGATTTAGTATAATTTTAACTCATATGTGAATTGCAAAGTGTAAAATACTTTCGTCCACGAGTTTAGTATCCGTGTATGAACATACGTATGTGTGTGTACAGTGAGTGGCCCTCAGAGGGACAGTGTGGTAGAACTCTTTGCGGCCGGTGAATGAGGGCGCCGGGCAAATATCACACTATGGTAAACGCTCATCTTTAAATAAACCTCAGAATTGAATGTGACGAGTGGAAAACCTTGAGAGAAAGACACATTTGTCACACACATTTTAAATCCACGTTTTTATTATAATAATCTACAGGCCAAATTAAATCACTTTTTGACGAATTACGTAAAAACTTTAAAAAAGCAAATACAGCTTAACGGATGATGAAAATTGAAAATTATTTTATTAGTAAATTAAAAAAAATTATTTTAATCTCCTTTATTTGCAGATTTTTTTCTCAATAACAATATTATTAATATTATATAAAAAATAATATTATTACTAGGGTTATTGATCCTTCGTTGTGGGATAAATCAAGATTTCAAAGTGCTAGAGCCACGCTGCGGAAGAGTACTTTCTCAAGAATGGCATATTATTTGTGTGTAGCATGAATGGGCCGGCTCGCCACGGTGAAATCCCACACTCCCGCAGGTTTTCCGCATCTTAATGGTAGATTAGCTAGCAATCCTTCTGGATTCACTATGGTACTGCGGATGTCTATGGACGACGTTGATTGCTTTTCATCAGGCATTTCATTCAAAAAAAAATGTGCAGTGTGTTTTAATATTATAAGTGCATTGGAACCTGCTAAGAACGAGCCTCGGTGGAAATGAAACTCAATTGCATATGGAACACAAAGATGTCAAAAATGTTTATGTCAGCCCCCCCCCCCCCTTGTAGCAGCCGTTGACGAGCTAGCGCTGGGGACTACGAGACCTTTATTAAAGCGGCCCGTCAAGAAACCACGCGCAGTCTAATCGAACTTATTATAATATAAATCGAAAATGCGCCGTGACTGACGGGCGAGCATTCACGCCGGCAATTAAAAGGGGTGGACTGCGAGGGTGGCTCTGTCATCCGTCACGCGGGATTACGGGGACACTATTATTATTAGCGGCAGCCGATAACCGGCTTAATCCGGTTTTTGTTCGCCAATTTTCGGGAATCCGGAGCGCGTACTGCGTAAGTTATTATTTGTTAACTACAGCCGGCTTTGATTATACAGGGTGTTGCGTGGTAGAATTAGGTTATAGGTCGAATAAACAGTAAACCCACGTTCACTGATCATTTTCTGCGAATATTATAAATTAATATATATATTTTAAATTAATATTATAATTAATAATTATAAATATAACCATTCAGCTTATCACGTTACGTCTTGATAAAATGGTGGCTACTCTGTCAAAACCTTCTATGGACTTTTTCAGTCAATTTCAAAAGTTACGTTACACGCATTTATTTCATATCACTTCACATATAAGCCTTAATCGAACTATATTGCATAATACGCTACCACAATTAAACAATATAACTGATAATAATATAAGATTATGAAAATGAAATAAAAACACAACGTCACCGATGACAGTTGGAGGGAAAATTTCATCCTGCCTTCACTTCACGCTCATGTTTTCAATAAGACGGCACCACGCCTCAGACCTTTGAAAAGACCATGGAGCTTCTTCGTGATTTCTTCCCAAATAAATTAATAGGCCATTTCTGCAATATCCCCTCACTAACCAGTGATTATTGTATTTTAATTCTCAGTTAAGGGTTCCAGATTCAAATACCTGTTTTTAAACTACAAACTATGTACATATATGGTCTATAGATGTAATTTTGTATGTCTAATTTATCTAGAAGACACTGCATTTTAATTATTTTCCAACCGCTGGTTGCCTTGTCTGGTAGGATAAAGGACTAGGCTTGAATACTCTACAATACACAAAATTACATACATACATATCGTCACGCCTGTCTTCCGTAGGGATAGGCGGAGACCACGTATCTCCATCTGCTACGATCTCGGCACACTTTCCTTGCTTCCTCCACACTCATTATTCTCTCCATGCAAGCCCGTCGGTTAAGGGTACTCTTGATCTGGCCTTTCTCAAAAACTTCGGCAATTTGGTATGTTTTCCGTGGTGTTTCCCTTCCGAATCTTCCATCCACATTCGCAACGTAAATTTCTTTTGCCAGTCGTCTTTCATCCATCCTCTATATATGCCTAAACCATCTAAGCATCGCATCTCAAAATTACATTCTCTATTTATGCACATATATGTGTACTAAATCATTCAAATATATGTGTACATATATTGAGTTAATAATTCTAGAATATCCTAGAAGAGGGCACCGAGGCAGATCGCCAAGAATATAACATGCAAGAACCCGCAAAATACACCGAAATTTGGCCTCAATTCATATCAATTCTCCCTGCTGTCGTCACAGTGATTGACTTGCCTTTGTAGTGTAACTTTGTAACCTATTAATTAAAGTTTGTCCTCGAAGATTGTTATAAAGTAATCAAACATGGCGTCTTAAACATAGACAATAGGTAAACTTTTTTTTATTTTCTTTAATGGCAGTTAGTTATAACTATTATATTATGCCAGTGTCAAGTAAATACAATAATATCAAAGCTTTTGAAATGTAAATAGTCAGATTGTCACATTACGTCTTGATTAAATGGTTGATATTCTACCAAAACCTTCTATGGACTTTAGAAGTCAACTTAAAAGTCATGATACACACATTGATTTCAAATCACCTCACTTATATCCCATAAATCAAACTAGAATATATTGCATAATACGCCACCACAATTAAATAATATAACTGATAATGACATAAGATTATGAAAATGTAATAAATACACAAAGATTAGTTAAAAATATTAGAACGTATTTCTTTTTTTATTAATAGCAATTAGATGTATTATTAGCCAATAAAAACAAGTAACTTAAAATGTTCTCATACGAAATGTGTAACATATTGATATAATGGCGTCGTTTCTACCAAAAACTACTATGAACTTTTGTGATCAAATTACAAAGTCGCGATTGAAAGTTAGCCTTGCTCGAAATGTGTGTGTTGTAATCTGCAAGCATTTCAGGTGTTTTATCGAAACGATTTGCGTCAAAATACCGGCAGCAAATACAATATATTCCTCTAACACTTCGACAATCGTCGCCGATCGAATAAGAGCCACTTTGACGTCAAATTGACAGCTCGACAGTTGTTTTGACGGAACACACGCAATTTGGACGTCGCGGAATTTGTATGTTTGTTCCAATTTTTTTCACATAAATAAATTTCACACAGGCAATTAATTGCAAAACTGCGTAAAGAATAAATTTGTATTGAAGTACGATTTAGGTTGAAACTTTTTTTAGACCAACTGGGATTTCTAATTGTGGTTAATAGTATATATACATACATACATATTGTCACGCCTATTTCCCGTAGGGTTAGGCAGAGACCACAGATCTCCATCTGCTACGATCCCAACACACCTTCCTTGCTTCCTCCACACTCATCCATCCATTTATCCACCCTTCCTCTCACATTTATCGTAACGAAACGGTTCTCCATTAGTCGCTTCTCGCCCTCGTGGGAATCAGGACGTGACGGGTGGCGAACCACGTCGCCGTCATTGTTAACAAATTAGGTTTATTATAATTCGTCATAGTGAATCCCACGAGCTGCAAGGGAAGATCAGCCCCAGCAAAACCCCGCATGCTGAGGTAAGACGCTATAGTACCCGGGGGAGCCCGATCCCGGGACGGTCGGCAGCCTTATGACTAACTTAGTCGCCCTAGCCATCCATTGGCATGGTAGAGCGTAGAGTGGCAAGGGAAAGGATAAGGATAGAGAAGAAACGACAGGGCAGGAGAAAGGAAAGATGGATTTAGACAGGATGATAGATATATGATACTACCGCAACGGAAGACAAAGAGTGATACGGTAGTGCCTCGGGATGCCGGGGTCGCGTACCCGTGTACCAATACCATAACTAACGGACATGCGGATCGCGGATTAGATATCCGCATCGCAATAAATATATGTAAGGTCTACAGATCTTTATTCCATGTCTAATAACCCCGCCAATCCCCATTGGACAAATGAGGTGGGTTAACGTCCGTTCCTCCAGAAATGGAGTGTGAAAAAAGTAATACTGAAATTAAGGAAAGAAAAACCGGAAATCATTATAAAAGAACGGAATATGTTGACGGCCTATGTGTTTTCCAGTGAAACATAACGAATGAATCATTCCGCATCGAACAAATACACTTCGAGTCACATCACAATCACCGAACGTGAGCATGAGCACATCTGTTTTATTTTTGCTCATCGTCCATCATAGCTGCCCGATGACACGAGCGTGTGTTTGCCTCAAATCCCAAACTTAACCCCCTAGCTTTAGATAACAAATTGCATTGTCACCTCACATATTTGCCGTGGCACAGTGAAATTTACAGATGGATAGACATTTTCTATGGCGCCTATTATTAATTTTATCACGCTGCGATAAATCCTGTGTTACTAAAACAAATATCATACAAAATGTAACTTTGGATTTGTATATGCGGAGAGCAGATTGTAAAAATACTGTGAAGTCACGTGATCGATTGGTTCGGTGATTGTTCGGCCGCTTTTATTGAATCTACCCTGACTTCCATGACATTGACTTCCATGATAACATACTGATGATTTTCATAATGGATGCCATATATCCATAAGTCTGTAAAAGAAGCGTTTTTATTCGATTCCTACTATTAGTCAAAGTCTTCCTACATATATAAGAAATATTTACATATCTTGTCCCGACGTTGTGACCGTCCCGGGATCGGGCTCCCCCGGGTACTTATATTTATGAGATAGGAAGGCAAACGAGCAGGCGTATCACATTTTGGAAAGGAATCAACGCCGCCCATAGACATCCGCATTGCCATAGGCAGTGCGAAAGCGTTGCCGACCTTTAAAGAAAGTGACATTATGGGAAGTCTTTAAAGAAGTGGAAATGGGAGGGGATGAGGGAAGAGGAAGGGGGATGGTGTTGAGCCTCCGAACATAGCCGATCACCGTACGAAGCGCGGTAGCTAAGCTACCACTCAGACGCCGGTTTTCTGCGAGAGTGTTATACTTACCCGGGCGAGCCGGCCCATTCATGCTACAGACAAATATAATATTATGCCATTCTTGACAAAGTTTTCGTCTGCAGCGTGAATCTACCACTATAGCGCTTTACCTAGGCATGCGGGGCTCTGCTGGGGCTGACCTCCACCCTCCCTTGCGGCTCTCTTATGATCAGTTGCAGCAACTTACCTATCATGTCTCATTATATGACCCTGGTAAGCAACTTTTCTACCTTTGACACAAAAGTTCACGTTTTTGTTTGACTTGTCGGAGAACCTCGTCATTGGCCACCCTTTGAGTCCAGCTAATAGCGAGCATCCGTCTATATGCCCACATTTCGAACGCTTCTATACTTTTTCTGAGGTCTTCTTTAAGCGTCCGAATCTCACATCCGTATAAGAGAACGGGCCAGATGTAACAGTGGAGCATTCTAATGCGCAAGGAAAGTTTGAAGTGGTGATTAAGAAGACACGTTTCATCTTGTTGGAGGAGCTACGAACGATTTCAATACGGGTGTTTTATTTCTTGATTACTTTCCTAAGATTCATTTAATCACATACAGAAGTATATTATTTTATTTAAAAAAATGTACGTAATTATAATTCGGATGTTGAAAGTCCAGAATGGTAAATATTGCATCACAAGTGAATCGAAGCGGCAAAACAAGCGACCCCCTAGCTGTCCAGTTTAAACATTCAGACGTCGTACGGAAGCCGAGGATATAATTCAATTGGATAGGGTTCCGTTCCGCTACCACAATGGAGGGCGATTGACTCACGAACTGAATCCAAATTTGGTCAAAAGTTTTGCGAACCTTTCGGTTTAATCACCACTGAATATACAGTACATTCAACTATACACATGTATAGTTTTAGTTTGAAGGGGTTCTTGTATAGCTAGCATGAAGAGAGAACTTGAACGTGGATGGAATTGAATAAAACTTGGCTTGTCACCAATCAAAAATTGTTTCTTCATCTTCTAGGTTCTCATACTCTTGGCAGAGAAGTCGTGGTCGTTATATATTAGTGGTGACTTGACGTGACGCTGCCATTCATCCCTCATGGCTGCTTACGCCTATTTTATTGGATAGGAAGGCAAACGAGCAGTCGTGTCACTTGATAGAAAGCAATCAACGCGCCCATAGACATTCGGTGTGCTATAGGTTATGCAGAAGCTTTGCCGATCTTTGAGGAATGTGTAGGCTTGTTTTTTGAATGCTCCAAAGTCTTATCGCTTTGCGAAATATGCCTGGAAGTAGCTGGTTCCACGGGGCAGTAGTGCTTGGAAAGAAGTTTCAGGAAAAACGCATCGTACTGGATCACCAATTATTTAGCCTGTTACCTGCTGTAGGGATAATTTTTATCCCTTTTAAATATATCGACTCAAAAAACTGAAAACGCCGTAAATGATATAGTTTGTATATTCAAAAGTTTTAGTCCATATTCTAATGAGAAAAAATACTGTGTCGAATGATCTGTGTCTCTTGACTCTACATCTATAAAAAACATTGTACAGCGTTGAATCTGACTGTTTTTGAGTGATCAAATACATTTTTTTACTTTGATGGTAAGTTATGGCTATTGTCTTTGTTTATTAATATTTATATGTTTCTCTTCTATCGTCATAACGATAATGTATCATCAACCTACATCAAATTATCTATTTAACATTGTGTCCATCCTACGGTTGTCTGAAAGAAATCGCTATTAGCGATAAGACCGTCATTTGTATGTATATATTACAATCAATAATTGTATCATTTTGTTCTTGGTGTATAATAAAGAATATATCTAAGTTTTCATTTTGCGGTTGATATGCAATTATGTGACTGATGTAATTGTAAATCACTAGTACAGGCTGTACTTATTTGTATCTACGGGACCTTCCACTCCAAAATACCACCTGAGTATGCACTAAGCATATAATTAAAGCCTGGTTTAGGATTTGATAATCCCCCTAGTTAGTCACCCATTACTTATATAAAGATTTGTTATAAACAAATATAGCAACACTCACCCTGATGATTTTACTCTCTTATATTTTTCCAGCTTCACACTAGAACTATCTAACTGAAGCCATAAAAACACGTCTAGGCCATTCTTCCCAATTTGTCTTCATTCCTAGTGTTACTTTGAGCTATATAAGGATTTATGTTATGGACGAGCAGGGCGGATAAATTGCATCTTTACATGATACATTATTTTCAACGTTTAAAATTATATCTTTTTCATTTTTCACCTGGGCTAATTTTAGGAACGGCTGAATCGTTTTCGATGAGACTGTTACGAAAGATAGCTTCTAGAAAATATCTTAGACTACTTTTAATTCTTTTTGGTTGTTTATACATTAATGTAATTATTGTAATGTATCATTGAAAGTACCTAGTTGTACAGAGTAGTGGAATATGGAAGTAAGTTTCATGAAAGAAGCACCGTACTGGATAGCCACTCATTCAATGCTTGAGATGTTAGCGTTTGGTGTTTATTAAATAGACCGTTCCGGGATTGGGCTCCTCCGGGTACTATAGTACCTTACCTCAGCATGCGGGGCTCTGTTTGGGCTGATCTCCTCATGATCATCCTCCCTTGCGACTCGTGGCATTCATTATGACGAATTTTAATTAACTTAATTTGTAAAAAAAAAGACGGCGACGTGCTTCGCCACCCGTCACGTCCTGATTCCCACGAGGGCGAGAAGCGACGAACGGAGAGCCGTTTCGCTACGATGAATGTGAGAGGAAGGATAGATGAAAAGATGGATGAGTGTGGAGGAAGCAAGTAAGGTGTGCCGGGATCGTAGCGAACGAGATCTGTGGTCTTTGCCTACCCCTACGGGAGACAGGCGTGACGATATGAATGTGTGTAAATAGATTGCCCTGGCTTAATAGTTACCGATGTGCTCTAAATTTACTTAACACAAATCATGTTAAACGTTAAGTAGAATAGTTTGATAACTTGTACACACACGCAGACGAACATAACTAACTTTATCGCTGACAAATAATTGTTCGTGTCGGCATTGATTAACTTTTGTTTACGTAAAACTTAAGTTAACTAGTTATCTTATTCTTAACAGTACCTATCGTCTATTAATAAATAATGCATTAAATATGTTGTTTGTAGAAGACGAAGTTGTAATATCTGCTATTCTTTTTCAATCAAAGAGAACATAAAGAATCAGAAAGACGACTGACAAAATAAATTTACGTTGCGTATGTGGATGATGGGTCGATAAGGGAAGACCAAGTAGAACATATCTTGACCAAATCGCCGACGTTCACAAGAAAGGTCAGATCAATAGCGCCCTTAACCAGCGAGCTTGTATGAAGAGAGTGATGAGTGTAGAAGAAGCAAAGAAAGTGTGCCGAGATCCTAGCAGATGGAGATCTGTGGTCTCTGCCTACCCCTACGGGAAACAGGAGTGATGATATATATATATATATATATATATATATATATATATATATATATATATATATATATATATATATATATATATATATATATATATATATATATATATATATATATATATATATATATATATATATATATATATATATATATATATTAGGTGTACAAATAAGTTTCCGCAGTTTTTTATAAAAAATTAGGAATTTATTGTAAAGGAAAAGTACATTACGTTTTATTCAAAGTATTTTCCATCATTTGCCACTACTTTTCCCCATCTTTCTGGCAACATTCGGATACCCCGTCGAAAAAACTCTTCATCTTTTGACGCTATCCACAAATCTACCCAATTTTTGGTGTCTTCATATGATGTGAAGCGCTGCTCAGACAGACCATGTGCCATCGACCGGAACAGGTGATAATCAGAAGGGGCTAAGTCTGGTGAATACGGCGGGTGGGGTAAAACTTCCCAGTTGAGTGTTTCCAAGTATGTTTTTACCGGCGCCGCAACATGTGGACGAGCATTATCGTGTAAAAGAATAATTTTGTCGTGTCTGGAGTAGTAATGGGCGCGTTTTCCTTAAGTGCCCGACTCAATCTCATCAATTGTGTTCGGTAGAGAGCTCCAGTAATGGTTTCGCTTGGTTTCAGCAATTCATAATACACGACACCAAGCACCATGAATATTCGGCTTAGCTGTCGATGTTGATGGTTCGCCGGGCTTAACCCATGACTTTCTCTTCTTTGGATTATCGTAGTGAATCCATTTTTCGTCACCAGTGACTATACGATGCAAAAAACTCTTTTTTTTATTCCTGGCAAGCAGCATTTCACTCATGCATAATCGGCGTTCAACGTCTCTCGGCTTTAGTTCATATGGAACCCAATTTCCTTGTTTTTGAATCATTCCTAACGATTTTAAACGATGTGAAATTGCTTGTTGAGTCACTTGTAGAGTAAGTGCAAGTTCTTTTTGCGTTTGGGACGAATCTTCCTCCAATAGTACTTCTAATTCCATGTCTTCGTACACTTTCGGCCTTCCACTGCGTTCTTTGTCTTTAACGTCAAACTCACCGTTCTTAAACTTTTGAAACCATTCCTGACAACTTCTCTCACTTAAAGCAGCTTCACCATATGCTTCTAGAAGCAATCGATGCGCCTCAGCTGCAGATTTTTTCACATTAAAGAAGTAAATCAAAAGTTCCCGCAAATGATGCTTATTCGGAATAAAACTTGACATTTTTGCACGAAAAAAATTACGTGATGCTGATACGGAATCACTAGTACTTTAAGGTTATGGTGTTGCCAGATGACTAAACTTGGGATATTACGTTTTACATCTGACAATTTCTCCATAACCTTCTGGTGGGGCCATCTTTTGACAAACCGCGGAAACTTATTTGTACACCTAATATATATATATATATACTACTCTATTGATTACTAATCTAAAATATCATCAAGATATATTATTGTTTTAACTGTATATAATAAAAGTAACGTAATGTAAGCAAACTTCTCACACACACACGTGTATATGTGTGACACACACACAACATATTTTTAATGGGATTGGAAGGCACTCGAGAACATGTCACCTGATGAATAGTAATCAACGCCGCCTGTAAGCGTTTGCAGTGCCATAGGCATTGCAGAAATATTGCCGGCCTTTAAGAAGTGTGTAGGCTTGTTTTTTGAGAGTTCCAATGTCGTATCGATTCGGAAACACGATAGTGGTGCGTAGGATGAAGTTTCGGGTAAAACACACCGTACTAGTTCGCCATTCGTCCAGATGGTGGGGATGAAACTATATATATGCACGCTCGCTACACTTAAGCATAAACAGACCTACATATATAATCCAGTTTGTGGAATCAGCTACCCTCGGCAGTCTTTCCGAACCGTTAAGACATTGGAATCTTCAAAAAACAAGCTTATACATACCTAAAAGGCCGGCAACGCTTCCGCGACTCCTGCGGTGTCGCGGTTGTCCATGGGCGGCGTTGATTGCTTTCCATCAGGCGACACGCTTGCTCGTTTGCCCTCCTATCCCATAAAAAAATATAAACAAATGTTTGATTAACCGTCGTGACCAACGAATTTGTATATATTTTACTATAAGTTATAAGGATTAAAATGTATATCCATCCGCCAATGGCTCCAGAAATATATCGCAATTCGACGTCCCCACAGAAGCAACCCGCTATATGTTACTACGAATCTTTTATACAAGTCAAAAAAGTTTTCTGAAATGTTATCCACATTTTTCCTATGTGTATTTCCAGAGATATTATAAGTGCGGGTTCGTTCTATTATTATATACAAAGTAATCATGTAGGTACAACAATAAATATGTTTTTTTACTAAAATATTAGACAGAATTTTTGACAGTAATAAATGATTGTGATATTATTCGTGTTTTGAACGATGAACTGTTAAAATAGTTATATATTGTATTATTACAGAAACAATAATCTTCGTGCATAACAATAGCCGTGGATATTGTTATGCACTAAGAAATCATTAATATCGATTACGATAAAGTGTCTAATGAAAAATATCAGTGAATAATGTCGTAAGATTATGTTACTGTTTCATGTTTTAAGCAATATTCAGACGAATCATATGGTAATGCAACATTAATGCAGGAAAAATCTAATTTAATTCTAACGAATACAATCGTACCTGATAATGCCGATAAAAATGTTTTATCATAATTAGCTATTATGCTTTTGCTTTAATTATAATAAAATTAATAGTTATAGGACAAATTAATTAATATAAATTGTTTACTTTTACAATTAGCTATCCTTTCGTATACATATAAAAGGAATTCATCAAAGATCATCTATCATTTGGGGATTTATTTACAAAATTCGGTATTTTGTTTTTCCTGAAAACTTTGGATTTCACGATTACTTGTTCTTCTGCAGGGTCGTCGAATTGAGATAAATGTTAGCTTAAGATATATTGTGGGATTTTGTTTTAAATAAATAAATATGGACAAATTTTAATAGGATTATGAACTAAAAACAGTCTCTCACCTTATTATTGCAGATGTGCCAGTAAGCGCGCCGGTCGCCGGCACTTCCTCGCAGCGTTTCGTCAATATTTACCTCAACAACACCTCCCCAATCGTCGGGACCACCCCAACACACACCAAACTGACTCTTAACTCTCCAAACATAGGAGCAATTTTCGCGCGCACAACTCACATCGTAACTCCATCGACGGTCCGTTTGTTAGTCCAAACAGCCAGTGAGTTAAGAACTACTGGTAAACGATTGTTTAACTTGGTCGTTATTTTTAACACCCGGTGCGTTATCGTTATTTTTATGATTATTATTGTGTACGAGACTCGACCAGAGATTTGATATCGGTTTAGAATGTTGTTTTGTTGAGTTATGGACTGTTTCAGTGTTTAGTAAGATAATAAAAGTTTACTACTGCTTTAAAAGTTATACGAGCACCTACACACGCACTTTGCCATTAACTTTAATCTTCGGTAATGTTGTCGTGAGTAATATCGAACATTGCGAAGGGCGGATCGCTGGGGCGGGCGGCGCGTTCGTTTGACGCCGAGCGAATGAGCTTGGGCGGCTGGTTCCGTCGCTTTAAAGTGTCCTGCGTCAGCCTTATACATCGGTAGGTCTATCCAAACCTTACTGCATTACTCATTCTGATGTCTTTGAGTACTACAATGTTATGTTTTAAATAACAAAAAAAATAGTTAATTCTTTATAACAGTAACCTTATAATTAGTAAAATATTTTTTTAAACTACTATTAAAAATATTTATTTAATTTTTCGGTATTATGACCTAGTGTGTCTAGGCCTCCGATAGGCATACGAGAACCTGTCACAGCTCATTTAGATCAGAGATCGCCGCGTCGATCCACTGGTACCTAGGACGACCGACTGGATATCGACTGGACAGTATTGCCACGTATGCCTTTTTGTCTCTCCAATTATGTTGGCATCATTCACAAGCGGATATTAGCTAAGTAAAACTTTTGACTGTCCACACAGACTTAACTGTTGTCTTCCGTAAAGTGTACTATACCTGATGATGCCTCGTGTTAAGGCGAGACACGTGTCGTGTACACTGTGATAAAATAGTGGTGTGTGTTTGGTGTTGTTTATAGTGGTTGGGAAATGGAGAATTGCCGACGGCCCTTTTTATTTAGTTTAAATTTCCCGTAAATCCATTTCTTCCAGTAGAAAAAACACATTTAATATTTTTCTGATTTTGTTTGCTTGTCGCGTATCTCAGCTAAGTAAAAGTTCTGTCCACAAAGTAACGCCTGACTTGATTATTCATACATATTTAAATTTTAAAAATACAATGTACGTTATTTCATTACGTTTCTCAACTTGTTTTATGAAGTTAATCGATTTGTGCACTGAACGTCTCAAATCTCAGTCCGTCAACGGGGAGGGTGTTGGGACTCCGGAAAATTGGTTGGCTCTCAGCCGTTCACCGCACGAAGTGCGGTAGCTAAGCTACAATTCAGACGCCGGTTTTCTGCGGGAGTACGGTACTTCCCCGGGCGAGCCGACTCATTCATGCTACAGACAAATATTATGCCATTCTTAACAAAGTATTCGTCTGCAGCGTGGCTCTACCACTATCAATACAGTTCGTGAAATCTTCAGCTTTCGTGAAATGGTGTGAAATGTGTTATTTGTATAAGATAAATCATAAAAACACTGTCAACAAAATTACAATTGCAGTGGATCCTTTTAAAGAGCATAAAACCCCGATAATCATGTTGATAGCCAAATAAAACCCTACGCGGACAAATTGTAACTAGCTTTTAATTTAATTCTTCCCCTTTAACGGTTCTTTTATTGCTCGCAATCGTCCGCTGGGCTACACTTGGACCTATTTAACTTTATGGTAGGGTATAAAAATTTTACACCGTGTCGAACGCCCTGCTCCTGCGTATCGAATACCACTACACCTATTTTGGGGTTGTTATGACCGACAAAACTAAACTACTTTTTAACGGAATCCTTTGGATTTAAGAATTTGAACAGTAAAACTGCTTTTAAACTGCTTTTTGCTGAGAACCGCGAACATAGATCAGATAAAATCAGAGGCAGGCATGAGGGCTGCCGATAGAAGTGAAAACTAAAAACTGTATTTTGATATTTCAAAGTAATTGTAATATTAATAACATATTTAGTACTCACTGTTGTACTGCACAATGATCTGATAATTCAACAATTGAAATAACCAAATTAAAATACAATATAAAGAACCAGGCAAATAGAACAAGACACAGAACTTTCCACGTAAAAAATTAAACTTTATTTATATAGATGTATACAACACTAATATATTATATAGCACGTGAGGGTGATAGCCACAGATATGCTGCTATTACTAACAGCATGTTGCTGACGCGACTCACAAAAATTAATCCATCCATGACGCGTCCAATGCAAACACATACAATCCTCCCACACCATGGTCATTAAGGTTGACAACGTCAAACACACGATACCATTTTTCACCATTTTAAAGTGTTTAATTATGTATATAAGTTTTAACAACAAGATGTGCTGTGAAATAAATTCCACTTTATTTTAATTTATTTTATAGGTCATCCACAGGAATTACAAAAAATAAATTATTTAAATTAATTCTTACAACATATTAAAATGGTTTATTCCTGATTACGGAATGATACAATATATACATATAATGAAAACAAACTGGACAATTTTATAAATTATATGACAGCTTATATGCTAGATTTAATATTGCCTTTTTTATATTATTTGCATTTAATATAGGAAGCAAGGAAGGTGTACCGGGATCGTAGCTGATGGAGATCTATGGTCTCTGCATACCTCTTCGGGAGACAGGCGTGACGATATATATCGTAATGAACGTATAAATAATTTTTCATTTATTTGTGGCACAATTCAAACAAGATCAACAGAAAACTACCGCAAAATGTTGAGAATTAAAATGGACGAGTCCGTATATAAGATAAATCGCACCCACAAAATTATCTTCCGCCCACAGAAATGAAAGTCAAACTTAGGTAAATCGCTTACGGCAACAAACTGTAAATTTTCCTATACGGACGCTATTTAAAAATTTGCATAAACCAAGCAGGGAGGCCTCAAGAACGAGCCACACAACGGCTATAAGGATTAAATCCCAAAGAACAACACGAATCCAATTTAACAATCCGCCAATAGTAACACCTAATCCGCACCGGGGTTCGACGCTGACATTTTTTTAATTAAACGCCACTTACCCAGCGCCTTGCTGGGGATTCGTGGTAAAATATATTCGGGTGAGGACACAATGCCGTAAAAGGAGCGGAATATTCCACACATCGAGACAAAGTGAAAACTTACTAAACCGCATAACGAAAACTTACCACCAGAGCAAAAAAAAGTTATTAAGATTTCTGAAAAAATTTTATCTGATCACTCAAAAACAGTTAGTTTCAACGCTATAGAAAAAATCTATTAGTCGTATACAGTTGCATGGAATCAAGGACGACTTAAAGGCAATCGGTTTGAAGGGCTGGAGGGAAAAAGCTAAACGAAGATCCGGCTGAAAAAATATGTTGAATCAGGCTAAGGCCCACCCGCGGCTGTAATGCCTTTATGATGATGACGATGTACACAGCTGTGACTCAGACCATTCGACGCAGTCATTTACAGCGTTTTCGTTTTTTTGTGTTAATTCTCATTCCTAATTCCTCACATATCACAGCTCTTGATTGCTAAATTGTTCTATATTTATCTTGGTAGAATACTTCTGTGATAGAGCCACGCTGCAGGCGAATACTTTGTCAAGAATGAATAACTCAATAAATGTCATGATACATATTAGAATTGGGTCAGAAGTCAGCTTGTCACGTGACGTCTTGATAAAATGGTGGCTATTCTACCAAATCTTCTATGTATGTATCTTCTATGTACTTTTTCAGTCAACTTCAAAAGTAACTATACACTAATTTATTTCATACCACTTGTACACCTTAATCGAACTATATTGTATAATACATCACCACAAATAAACAATATAACTGATAATAATATAAGATTATGAAATAAAAACATAACCTCACTGATGTAAATTGGCGGAAAAAGCCTTCCTCATATCTGAATGTATGAGTGGTAATATAGCTGTATTAACATATTACCTAGCTAAGTAAATTGCTTTTCAATTAATTCAGGCGCTTAAGTATAATTAAAAACAACATCTTATTCCATATTTATTCAGATTTGTACGTGAAATTAAAAAAATGATATGAAATAAATATATCACAAAAAAAAATAAGATTTAAAAAGGTAATTGCATCGACCGGGAATCGAACCCGGGCCGCCCGCGTGGCAGGCGAGCATTCTACCACTGAACCATCGATGCTTATAATCGATTGTTAAAATAAAGAATTATTTAATTCATTCAGTTACTTTCTCTTTTAGAATTATTAGAGTTACTTATTTTAATTATCTTGAATAATATTATTATTTTAATTTATATGTACTGCTATCTTTACTTATTCTTATATTTACATATTTCTTAACTATATTTTTTTTAACACATTGTATATATTTTATTAACTCTTAGTTAATTATTCGCTAATGATGGAGCTATGTATGAACATTTCCAAATTAAATTTTTCTTAGTACGGACTGGACGGATTCAATGGATTAGGAGATTGCAAAAAGGATAGCTTATTATGGAAATCTAGGGCAAGGAAACGTCGACCTCAAATAAATGGGATAATTTTCTAGACTATAGGTGCCCAGCGGAGTGGTGGATTACCGCCCATTCCTTTTAATGGGGGTCCAAAGGCAAATGGCAGAGAAATACCCTATTTTCACGAAAAAACATATATTATTATAATCGCATAAATAAATATTTTTTCTTTTCACGAGGGCGGTAATCCATAAAAGGTTGAGAATTTTGTAGTGGTAAAGCCACGCTGCAGACGAATACTTTGTCAAGAATGGCATAATATTTGTCTGTACCATGAATGGGCCGGCTCGCCCATGGAAGTACCACACGCCCGCAGAAAACCGGCATCTGAGTGGTAGCTTAGCTACCGCGCTTCATCCGGTGAGCGGTTGAGTTCCGCAGACCCAACTCATCTTCGACCTCCTCTTCCAATAATGACACTTTCCTTAAAGGCCGGCAACGCTTCTGCACTGCCTATGGCACTGCGTATGTCTATGGGCGGCGTTGATTGCCTTCCATCAGGTGACGCGCCTGCGTTTGCCTTCCTATCCCATGAAAAAAAAACCTATGGTCTAAACACAAAAAAATATTTAAAGGTTGTTGATGGAGTCAGGCGTTACTTTGCGGAAATCCATTTCCATGTGAACAGTTAGAACTTTTACTTAACTAAGATCCGCGACAAGAAAATAACCGTTAAGACTTAACGGTTCTCTTCCGTAAAGTCTACTATACCTGATGATGCCTCGTGTTGAGGCGAGACACGTGTCGTTTGCAAGGCGGAAAAGTGGTAGTGTGTATTTGGTGTTGTGTATTTCGATAAGATTTAGTTTAAATTCCCCGCAAATCCATATCATCCAGTACAAAAACACACATTATTAAATTTCTGTTTTTGTTAGCTTGTCGCGGATATTAGCTAAGTAAAAGTTCTAACTGTCCACATATTTAAAGGTTTTCAATGTATGAAGGTCGTTGTTGCTAGGCATCGTTTTGTTTTTACACATTCTTTTCGCAATTTGGCTGGGTTATGATGTGTCACCTTTTATTTACTAACACAGCTTTAAATAGTGGGCGAAATACATGTAAGTCCTATACTTGAAAGTCTAATAACATTGCTATAAACATACGTTGCTGACGGTTAGTGCTCTCAAGTCTACATCCGTCCTCACGGGCAACTAAGCAAGGCAGCCGGAAGTGGCGGCGATAAGCTCCCTGCCAACCGGAAGTGACGTTTGCGTCGTCTGCACCAGATAGTCTGTTGATGCTCGCTATTGACATTGTGTGCCTGTTTGTGATGTTACTTGGATTTCCTGTATACTTCTCTAGTACAGGAATAGTAATATTTTTAATTTTACTAGAATTCTTGTTAACCATTCCAATTGAGCTCATACTGCTTGTGCTAGGATATGGTTCACATATCAAACTCTCCTACAACCCCATAACCGAGGAAAAGGGGAAGCCTCGTTGCCCGACATCTGAACCTCAAGGTGGCGCACCATATGTGCCTCCAAAGTAGGGAGAAGTTGGGGAGCCTCATCTCCACTTGCACCATGAGCTTTTTGACTGAGCTATTGCTGGTTAAATTGACTTGACTGCCTTTTGTTATACGTGTACACTTACTTGCATTTTCACTACCCCTTCAATTATCATCATATAGCTCTCGATAAAAAATGAAATAACTTAATGAAAAAAGCCAGAACGTGGACACTGACAGTCTGTCTGCTTCACAAGCTCAGAGCTTGTGAAGCAGACGGACTGTCAGTGTCGCTCAGAGAGCTATGGAGAGAGCTATGCCAATAATTTAAAAACTTATGTGAAATAAGGACTTCAAAAGTAATGGTTCTGGAGATCATAAATAGCTAGAAGAGCCATATTTAAAATAGCGATTTCTTCTAGACAACCGTAGGATGGACACAATGTTATAAAGATAATTTGATGTAGGTTGGTGATATATTATAGTCAGGATGATAGAAAAAAAATATTAATTTTTTTTATATAATATAAACTTTTTGAAAATTGGGAGAAACTTCGATTGTCTCACCTCCAGCGGCAACAAATTCTATCTTCATTACTATCTACTTATTATATTCTTCACGATAAATGAATTCATTAGTAATGTGTAAAACATTCGAAACTTACTCCCAATTGTTATAAATTCACATTTTGTCTCCATTGAAAATATTTCAAATAACAAGCGAGATTGTCTTCCACTATCCCTACGTGAAGAAACTTAAGGCAAAGCAAACACCAGCTGGACCGCTTCCCAGAGCAGTGTGCGCTGTAAACGAAATCCCGGAATCCAGACTCGGAGACGGGCTCCCGGCAGATGCGACCGCTCGCACGGGATTAAAGTGGCGGGACGCGTGCGATAATCCCCGGGGTGGGTGCAAGTGGGGATTACGGGATTATTAATAGCGCACGTCGCACTGCGTTTTGAATGCAATTATCATGTCAAACCTTCCCTTAATGCATGCCACTTCATGGGTTGGTCTTTAATGAAAAATATCTTGTGTTTCTTTAGAATTGCTGTTTTATTTTGATTATAATGGTCATATTGGTACCAGGGCCTTCACATCATCATCTAAAAGACGAAGAATACCTTGCGAACAGGCAGGATATAGAAATTTGTCAAGAATAGTTCATGATTTACTCACCGCACGCACCCTACGTTGTAATAACCCCATAAAACATCCACTTCCCCATCCCAACCATAAACTATAGAGCAAGTTGATAATTACACCAATTTATAAGGTGTTACGCGTCGTACTAAAAAGCAATAAATTGACATCGTTTGTCGTGGATGAATGGGGTTAACATTTTTGTGAGGAGGGATGATATTGTGTTTGGCTTAAATAAATTAAGTTTGGCTTGAATGGAAAACGTTCAGCAACCTTTACAGCCATTGGCTACAAGGTGGCAAAAATATCTCTTTTTCCCCTTTAACTTTTTTATTATTTTTACTAGCAACACCACGTACATAGATTGCTAACACACTGCATTACCACGTCGGATGGCGATGCATATCCTCTGGATAAGGAACGACTCGGACCGAGAGCCAAATCCTTAATATGGCAAATTGAATTAAAGAGCCACAATTGTAAAATTAGAAATACTTAAACATTTTATATTATTTTATTTATGTAAATATAATAATTGTTTTTTTTATGTTTTTAAGATTTTTTTTCATTCCATTCATCGCAGCGAAACGGCTCGTCATTGGTCACTTTTTCGCCCTCGTGAGAATCAGGACGTGACGAGTGGCGAACCACGTCACCGTCATTTTCGACAAATTAGGTATATTAAATTTGTCTTAGTGAATCCCACGAGCCGCAAGGGAGGATGGAGGTCAGCCCCAGCAGAGCCCTGCATGCTGAGGTAAGGCACCATAGTCCCCGGGGGAGCCCGACCCCGGGACGATCGGCACGCTTGCGACTAGGCTCGTCCCTAACCACGCATCCATTGGCACGGCAGACCGTGGATTGGCAGATAGAAAGGGAAAGGATAGAGAAGAAAGGAAGGGGCAGGAAAGGAAATGCGGCTTGGGGGGGTTACCAGACTCGGAATAAACATTTATAAATCCATATAAATATTTATTCCGATGCGGGAATCGAACCCGCGACCATTGACTCCGTGGGCGGAGGGCCCCGCCACTGAGCCAATCGGTCGTCTCATGATATGACCCAGGTAAGCAACTTTTCTACCTTTAAATAGTAACAGTGATTAAAATAGAATTTTAATACCGAATAACTGTAGTGGCATTACTACAGGAGTACATTTCAAGGTCATATCAAGCAGCAGATCAAAACCCTTCACACAAAGAGCCACAACGGGCTCCGCCGGCGCTCAAACGGCGCGCCAGTTGAACCGAGCGAACTCTAACTTCACATTTCAAAGAGGCACTTGTATCCAAACACTTGAATGAAAAGCGAAAGAAATTTTGTCATCCCACCCCAACGCCATTATTCATACGCAGCCCGTCTACACCACGCATAATCTATTCAAAGGAACACTTTGGAAAAAGTTTTCTCCGCGTCCGCAAAAAGAAAATACGTGGAATAACGAATCATCGCATCACATGCCTTTCTCTGCGGGTGAAATCTAAAAAAAAAACATTACAAAATGAGTTGTGCCGCAATTGTGCGCGGTGGGGGTACAGCTAGCCTCTTTGTTTCTGCCACCACTTTAGAATGTTAACAGAGGCGTTTGAAAGGGTCGACTTCTAGTGCCGCGTAACCTCCTGAATGCGACGCTCTAGCTTTTTTATTTATTTTTATTTTTATATAATCATGATTTTAATCAGTAGCGTTACGCGAATCTGCTTTCGGTTGCTTCGGGCACATGACAACAATTTGTGCATCTTTAATTTGTGTACTAATATTATAAATAAAAGTTTGTGAGTATGCATGTATGTTTGTTACTCTTTCACGAAAAAATTACTTGACGGATTTGAATAAAACTTTACAGTAATATAGGTTATACATCGTAATAACGTATAGACTACAATTTGTAATGATTTTATGTAATTTTGGTCGTAATATAACGATACATGGTCGGAAAAAAATCTGGCCTCTGAGAGCTATCTTGGCGTACGCTGCCTAAACCATTAGTTACACTAAGATGATGTACCGTAGGATTGTTTGTCTTGAATAGTTCTAAATAAAAGTCCGCGACAGCATATATCTACTTTTTATGTGGAAACCACTATGATCAAAATTGTGAACCATAAATTAAGTAATAAAAAAAATATATATTTATTTAAAATGATCTGTCACGAAACTTAATGTGGCAGACCAAATTCCATGCGAGTAAAGCCGCGGGTAAAAGCTAGTCTATTCATATAAAAATCAATTGCTGTTCGTTAGTTAGTCTCGCTAAAACTCGAGAACGGCTGGACCGATTTGGCTAATTTTGGTTTTGAATTATTTTTGAAAGTCCAGGGAAGGTTTAAAATGTGAGTAAATATAATAAAAATATTAGGAATATAGTAAAAACAAACAAAATCGCTTTCCCTTAGAAATTAATCCTACCTGTCAAATATTTGATAGTCGTCCCGTCGTTCAGAAATCAATTAAATTTAAAAGTCGTGCAGAAATCAAATTAAATTCAAAAATGAAGATTTTTTTCTTTATTTCTTTGGTTTTGAATTTTTGTTCAGCTTTTTATTTATTGAGGCAGTAAGAAGTTTGTCGGGTCAGCTAGTATTTAAATATAAATGAACCTTCATCTTCTAAGTGTGCCTCTCCGACTTGCGAAGGTTGGCAACCAATTTAGCACAACTCTCCTCCTGCTTCGCGAGGTGCAGCAGTTCTGGAGCACTCGCTATCTCGGTCCACTCCCTGATATTACGTAGCCAAGACTTTTTTTCGATTAACTTGTCTTTTGCCCGTGACTTTTACCATCATGATCAGTTGCAGCAACTTGTACCTGTCATGTCTCATGATATGACCCAGGTAAGCAACTTTTCTACCTTTCTACCTTTGACAGTCTGCAGAATTTCAAGTTCTTGCTTGACTTGTCGGAAAACCTCATCATTGGCCACCCTTTGAGTCAAATTAATATATTGTAGATTTTAATACTTCACACTCTGTATAACATCATAAGCAAGCTAAATGCGTCGCAAGGATAGACAGTGGAAAGTAATCCTCGCACAAAGAAGGATCGCAGTGATCCGGTCTGATTGATCACCGACTGCGGGCTCTACTTACGTATCTTCGACTAAAGATGCTGGACGTCTGTTGCGAAGATCGATACGTACGTAGATTTAAAATATTGTCGACGCGGGTATTAGGGTGGTTTCTTAAAAGTCTGAAGTTGAACTCGATTATATTGTTTAGTGTAATGCTGACACCTAGCCCGGCCGTCGCCCCATTACAAACTACAATAATTTATATAATTAATTAACTAATCAGTGCACCTTTGGCAACCGTCGCGACCGGGTGCATTCAAATATTCTAACATCAACATTAACATAAACTGTACGCATTTATCCTTGTTAACAATAAAGCGAAAAATAAAATTATATATATATATATATATATATATATATATATATATATATATATATATATATATATATATATATATATATATATATATATATATATATATATATATATATATATATATATATATATATATATATATATACAACGTGTTACAAAATACCCCGTAAATATATAATTAATTATCAAAGCCAAAAATTTTGTGAACCCTAGTAAGCTGTTATGTCAGGGAAACAGATTATTTAATAGAAAGGCCTACGTATAGACATGCTGAATCTATATTTCAAGAAACTTTTTATTATTTTAGTCGACACTGGTATAAAGTCTATAGCTAATTGCCATCAACGAAAGAAATGCCTATAACACTGCGGATGTGTATGAGCATCGGACATGCCTGCTCGTTTGCATTCCTATCCTGTAAAAAAAAAGAAGTAAATATATAAAACGCACACGTAGAGCTGCGGCGATGGTATTAAAGGATCAGTGATGTAACCGCTGGCGCTGTGGTCCCCGGGGGCCATTCGATTCTCTGTTTGCACTGGCGGAGTTTCGTGATTGGGGGCGAATATTGCACGAGTTCTGGCGAACGCTTTTTGCTCTCATGTTGGAAGCACAGAGTGTTAGATGTACGGCACAAAGTGTGGCCGATATTAGAAACGCTGTCGGGTGTGTTGGTGTTGAAATAAAAAGGCAACTCAGCCACCAACAAATATGGTGATCGCTTCGGTTTAACATGTACGCTGTGCGATAGACCATATATTTTTATTTCGCTCTCGTTCTTTATTTGATATGTAGCCGGTAGTGGCTGAAAACTAGCAACACAGGGAAATCCCTTCCTTTATTAGTAAAAGCTGAGACACTTCTTTTGCCCAGAATAATATTATATACATTGAAATATGTAATATAAAACTGCCTCATGTAAACAATTTATTGTGTGTAATTTTATATATTGGGGTTAGTATTATAAAATACTAATATGTTCACCTGTATTATTATACTTCTCTTTAAGAAATAGAAAAAGCTTTATTCGTGACTTTATTTTTACAATACCTAAAATGAAAACCTTAATAATATTATAATATATTATACAAAATAAACAAAACAGAAGAATAATTTTAATGTAACGAGTGTCACAAAATGGTTCTTGCTCAGCATATGCCAGGCGTAATAGAACGCCTGGCATATGCTGAGCAAGAACCATTTTACTCCAATAGAGGAGTACCTGGCTCTGGTTTTCAGCAAGAACCAACGTGGTCAAATCGCGGATCACAGTGACGACATTGATACGTACACACACATACATAATGCCATATATATACTACTATTCTTACTCATATACAGATTAAAAACAACTAAATCATGTTACAAATTCACCACAACAAAAGTTCCAATTTGCATACTTAACCCTTCTTTGCATAATGGTGGAAATTTCCATCATAACACTGAATGCCCAAAAATTATATAAAAGAACAAGTTCACTTCAAGTTGATCGTGTCTGGATACCTTTTTAATGTCCATTGCATAAAAAAAAAACATAGCTGTCAAAAATAAGCAAGTGTCACTATCAGTAAAACGAGCTTGAAATTATCATTCCGCTATTTGTTGTTATTGCAATAAACGTATGATTTTGTTTTATTATATTTTACAATTTCTTTTAGTAAAAATAATAATTGTTTAGTTAATCATCATAAAGAATAACATATATCTAATGATATCCTCTTTTATTTCTATTTAGTACTAAGCCAATGATCTTACTTTGCATGATAATGGTAATTTCTATCATATGGGTTTTTACTAAATTTATACTATAAATATATACTAAGATTTTTTTAACCATTTTTCCTTTAATTTTGAACATGAATTATATCACCTTGATTTATTTCACCAATAAAGAAAAAATCATGCAAAGAAGGGTTAAAATTAGATTTTTCGTATTTTTTAGGGTTGTTAATTCAGCAAGAATCATTTTGTGGCACTTTTTATATTTTAATTATTTATATACAAAATAATATTTATTACGTTTACCTTAGTTTTAGCATTAAGTTATGTATGTATATATATATTCATTAACAGCTACCACTACGGGAACAATGACAGTGGATGATTCCACTTTTGACATTCTCGTCATGTCGAACAATAATATCCACTTATTTTATTATTATTATTATATATTTCCTTGGATTATTACACATATATATTACGTATATTATAAGCT
Organism: Baronia brevicornis; assembly: GCA_031353405.1. Taxonomy (NCBI): domain Eukaryota; kingdom Metazoa; phylum Arthropoda; class Insecta; order Lepidoptera; family Papilionidae; genus Baronia; species Baronia brevicornis. The sequence continues at coordinate 364,685 of JASFAT010001913.1, forward strand.
CCGACCTATTTGATTCATTGGCAATACCACCATAACGTCAATGATGAAATATTGTTTAAAAATAAAATCCAAACTTCCCTTCTTCGTAAAAGTTATTGAGTTTCATTTATATGCTATATATACACCCTATAGACTCTAACTCGAAGTAAACAGTCTAGATCGTTTCCGCCGCCAGTGAGGCATGTAGGCAGGTCACCGGTGACTCGTAGCAGGGTGTTCAAACCGCAGCGCTGTGTGTTCACGCACTCCTGCAATTCCCCGGCTGAGACTGCATCGAAACACGAACAGTTTCATAATTCGATTTCAGTTGCTTTTAACTAGGGTGACCATGATGCCAGTGAATTTTTTTTGTGATAGAAAGGCAAGTGAATAGGTGTGTCATCTGATGGAAAGCAATCAACGCCGCCCATAGACATCCGCAATGGTATATATGTTGCAGAAGAGGTACCTGCCTTTAAGAAATGTTTAGTCTTCTTTTTTTTGATGATTCTAATATATTATTCGGATTATCTAATATCTGATATATTATTAATCATATATAAGGTAATATTTAATATATTATTAGGATATACATAAAAATATAAGTTGTGGTTGGACCATTTCCTCTAGGGTCGCTATCGGAGTTCAGCCGTAGGTAATGCAATTTAAACTGTAGTGTACAGTTTTACATTTGCTTTTACACTGAAATATTTGAAATGAATAATTCGATTGAAATTTAATTTTCTTTCTTTAATCATCCACTTTGATATATTAATGTAGTAATAACATAATAAAATATTTTGGTTATTGTTTTACGCATGAAGCTTTAATAGATTTATTGTCTATTGAAAATATAAGCAAATTGCTTGTATTTTTAGATAATATATTTGATGATAATGGTATATTTAGTGAACAAATGATTTGAAATCACTTGATTATTTTTAAAATAGTGTTACGAGCTGGGGTATTCGGGGATCGGAAAAATGAAGTCGGCCACTAGTTTCACTTCGCTTCACTTTACTTCCACTTCTTCTCTTCTAATATTTTCTTCCGATTCCCTTCTGTATTAAACTTTTGAACTCTCCATTCGACGCATCGTCGCCCTTTTATTAAGAAAAAACAATCGAAAGTTCTAGCATTCCGAAATTCGAAAATGTTTCAGCAATGCGTAAATAAGAAATGAAGATATAAGAGAGCACACACACACGTCCACAAACCTACCACCTACTCTACCAAAATCATAATTCTCGTATAACATTCTAGGATAGTATTTTGTACTTACGTAATTATGTATAATATTATGCACTTACTTATGTACAATATTATGTACTTACGTAATTATGTATAATATTATGCACTTACTTAATTATGTACAATATTATGTGCTTACTTAATTATGTATAATATTATGCACTTACTTAATTATGTACAATATTATGCACTTACTTAATTATGTATAAGTAAAATGTGTTATATAAAACTGTATCATTTAAACAGTTTCGTATTTGTAATTTTTAATCTACAATCATTGTTAGATCAATTCACTATTACTTGTACTAATATATTTAATACTTAATTAATTTCAATTTTAATATAAATTAAATTAGTGTTTTTTTTATTGTTGTTATTAAAGCGACAATATGGCCCTCATCTCCCTTTTCTATCTTGAGGAGTAAGGAATGGCTGAAAACCAGCGCTCTCTGAGACTTAAGTCTCGTACAGTACATTCTTGAGTCATTGCCTTTTGCTGGACACTTGTAATTTTTGATTGTTACATATTTCAAATTGTAAGATTTTCGGCAATAAATAGTTTTTTATTTTATATTCTGGCAAATAAAATATTATTGAAACTTTTACTTAGCTAAGATCCGCGACAAGCAAATAATAATATTTTTTTTATATATATTCACGCCGATCCCCCGTAGGGGTTGGCAGAGACCACAGAGCTCCATCCGCTGCCATTCATCGCAGCGAAACGGCTCGTCATTGGTCGCTTTTCGCCCTCGTGAGAATCAGGACGTGACGGGTGGCGAACCACGTCGCCGTCATTTTCGACAAATTAGGTATATTAAATTCGTCTTAGTGAATCCCACGAGCCGCAAGGGAGGATGGAGGTCAGCCCCACCAGAGCCCTGCATGCTGAGGTAAGGCACCATAGTCCCCGGAGCCCAACCCCGGGACGATTGGCACGTTTTACGACTAGGCTCGCCCCTAGCCACGCATCCATTGGCACGGCAGACCGTGGATTGGCGGGAAAACAATCCCACGGGAAAACAGACATTATTAATTTTCTATTGTTGTTTGCTTGTCGCGGATCTTAGCCAAGTAAAAGTTTTAACTGTCCACATAGTCATAGATTTTCGCAAAGTAACACCTGACTCCATTTATCATCCTAAAATATTATTATTGTTATTAAAATGCATTCATAGTGTAAGAAAGTGCATTGAACGAAAATATCACTACGATTACGAAAAATATATCGAATAATCAAAAACGAGGAGCGCTTTCAAAACATACCTTAAATAACCGTCAGTCACATAGTTCGAATGGCTTCGAGTCTCGATGCTGATGTCTCCGAATGGCGGAACTCCTGCTAACTATGCAGGCAGGTGAAAGAAGTCACCCCCAAAGACTCCCGACTTCCCGACGCACCGTAGAATATTTAGCGGAACTTTTGCCAAGTTTGCGGGAATCGACAACACGAAATAAGCGCGGTTTATTCGTTCCCTTCGAATAGTTTTCTGCTGGGAATACGTTAATTCACGCGTTTAATCCTTAGAGAGTTTTGATATAAATATACACACATATTTATATAGTCACGCCTGACTCCCCGTAGGGTTAGGCAGACATTTTTATATTTATATCCCTCTTCGTCTTCTGTTGCGGCAGTATCATATTCCTATTATCCTATCTAAATCCATCTTTTCTTTCCTTTGCCTTTTCGTTTCTTCTCTATCTTTTTCCCTTCCTCTTCGCCAATCCGAGGTCTGCCGTGCCAAAAGATAGGTGGCTAGGGGCGAGCTTAGTCGCAAGCATGCCGACCGTCCCGGGATCGGGCTCCTTAGATGGTACCATAGTGCCTTACCTCAGCATTCGGGGCTCTGCTGGGGCTGACCGCCATCCTCCCTTGCGGCTCGCGGGATTCACTATAACGAATCTTAATATACCTAATTCTTTAAAAATGACGGCGACGTGGTTCACCACCTGTCAAATCCTGAGTCCCACGAAAGCGAAATGCGACTAACGGAGAGCCGTTTCGCTACGAAGAATGTGAGAGGAAGGATGGATGAAAAGATAAATGAGTGTAGAGGAAGCAATGAAGGTATGCCTGAATCGTAGCGGATGGAGATCTGTGGTCTCTGCCTACCCCTACGGGAGACAGGCGTGACGATGTATGTGTCTTCTTTGAAACCAGCAAAGTCACTGAAAAAATATAATAACAAATGCTAGTTTATTAGTAGAATAATATAATAACGAAGAAAATACAATTTATATTACATACATACATATCATCACGCCTGTCTCCCGTAGGGGTAGGCAGAGACCGCAGATCTCCATCTGCTACGATCTCGGCATACTTCCCTTGCTTCCTCGACACTCATCACTCTCCTCATGCTAGCCCGCCAGTTACTTTTGACCTGGCCTTTATTAAAAATTTCTGTAATTTGGTCAAGGTATATTTTGCTTGGTCTTCCCTACAGACATTTCTATCCACATCCATAATGTATATAATCAGTATAAACATATTTATCTGTGCCTACACGAAAATTAAAAAAAACCACAAACATTTGTCAGGTGAAATATGTACATAGTTGTGCACAAATTTAGAATGAAAGCACGTAGAATTTGTAGCACCGTCGATTGGCCCTCCATTCAACGTATCATAAAGTTATTCAGAACAATAGTATCGGATAATTCCCGACACGCCTGTAACCGCTCCTGTGTCGAAGCCGTGATGAAATCTGAATGCGATGAAATCGGGATATTAGGGTAACCAAACAATGATAACTTTAAAGACTTTTAATTTACATTTTATTTATTTATAAAAATTACCGACATTTTTCCTACTGATAAAAGTTCCATCAAAACGCAAAAGAAATCTATTATTACAATGATTTATAAACGAACAATACATAAACATTAAAAAAGGAATAATTTATATTATAATAACTAAATACATATAAACTTAGGACAGTCAAAATTTTTACTTAGCTAAGATTCACGGCAAGTAACCAAACATAGAAAAATAATAATGTGTGTTTTACTGGAATAAATGAATTTTTATGGGGAACTTAAACTAAAAACGGCTATCAGCAACTCTCCACTTCCCAACCACTATCAAGAAACCCATTAGTTTAACTATCACCATTAGTTTAACTTTCCCGTCCTGATTCTCACCCTCGTGAGAATCAGGACGGGACGGGTGGCGAACCACGTCGCCGTAATTTATTTTTTATAATAATAATGATTTTTATAATAATAATAATTTTTATTATTATTATTATAAAAAATACAGACACTGTCCGGCAACAAATCATGGCGACACGATTTATAACGGACGCTTGAATTCCAGCTTGCGGGCGCACAGCTCGCTGCGAATTCGATTTTTATTCGATTCCGATTCGCGTCGCCCGAGCGAGCGAGCGAGCGAATCGATTCTCGAACGAGCGCACCCCGATAATAAGGTAGCTGTTAGTTTCTGATTTAGCCGACTACGTTTTTACATTTCATTTGGTCGACGGCATTCCGTTTGAGTAAGTTCCGAGAGGTGGGTGGGTGGGTTTTGCGCGGGTAATTGAATTAGTTTGCCGGCAGCCGGGACTTGCGTTAATTTGGTTACGACGCGTACAGTTATTTTAATAACTTACGATTGGATTGGTTCCCTTTCATATTTAAAATTCAATGTCGATATTAATAAGTACAAATGTATTCGAATTTGTTTTTATATGGGATAGGAAACGAGCAGGTGTGTCACCTGATGGAAAGCCTTTAAGGAAAGGGACATTATGGGAGTGGGAGGGGGGGTGGTGGGCCTCCGGAACTCAGCCCGCTCACCGTACGAAGCGCGGTAGCGAAGCTACCACTCAGGCGCCGGTTTTTGCGGGAGCATGGTACTTTCCCGGGCGAGCCGGCCCTCTCATGCTACAGACAAATAATATGTCGTTCTTGACAAAGTATTCGTCTGCAGCGTGGCTCTACCACTATCGACTATGACTGATCTAGCTGTCTTAAGCCTTACTGCCACCGATTCCATGGACTTGCTAGAATACTTTTACCGACAATCCTTGGTTTTTCTTTGTCAACCACCTATAGGGTATTTACTATAAACCTATAGGGTGATTACTATAAATATATGTATTTGAAGCTCTTAACGATTGCGAATGAAAACATTCAGGCAAACGAATTCAATTTGTCCATGTGCGTGTGTTTTTCTAGATTTCTTTTACGTGGGTTGTCTTGAATACGAAGATAACTAGAGATTTCTTTTGAAACCGGTGAAGAGGCAATCAAGGACGCTGTGAGACACTAACGAACACGTCTTTACTAAAAACATACTATTATAGCAAATTACAGTGTAATAGACGGGTCTAGACGTCTGTATGATGACAGTTCAGACTAATCTTAGTCTCAGAGTTTAGTACGTACTGATTATAATTTGTTTTCATACAATGCTGGGGTATAGATAGATAGATATATTCTTTATTGTACACCAAAAAAGATAATTCAATCATTCTTATAATAGAAAATTAATTAAATGTGTGTTATATTAACCTGCAGGTGGATGAAGTGGATTAACAGGGAACTTAAAATAAATCTTACCGAAAAATGACCGTTAGCAACTCTCCACCTACCAACCACTATATAGTTTAATATTGTGTAGTAACTAGTGTTAAATTGATACGAAATTCAAAGTCACGGGAAGGATGACTCGACTCCCGGCTTCCTGAGGCCCGACCAAGTCATCCCGCACGGCTTTTAAGAGATGCGAGGCGTGTCGCGTGCCGGCTATAGTTAACGACGTCTAGATGAGCTTCATCGCAACGTGGACACGCTCCGAAACACTTAAGTTTTTGCTTTAGTTCGTAGTTAAACTAATTTGTACTCATTATACTTCACTCATAGTGAAGCGTTGAGTGAGCGTGTCTCTTGCTTTCCGGAGATCCATAAATATACTTTTTTTATGGGATAGTAAAGCAGAAGTGCGTTATTATCCCATACGTCATATATAACGGCCGTTCCACCATAAATGGAGAGATCCGTGCTCAGCAATGTGACATATATGGGCTGTGAGAGTGAAGAAGAGAAAGCAGAAGTGCCATGAACATTGCAGAAGGTGGGTAGGCTTCTTTTTTGAAGGTTCCAATGTCGTATCAGTTTGGAAACACCGCTGGAGGTAGCTGGTTCCACAGTGTAGTGGTGTGTGGAAAAAAGCTTTGGGAAAAGCGCACTGTACAGTATTGCCATCTATACAAATGGTGGAGAAAACTTTTCTTTGTAACGAGTTATATAACAGTGCAATTCATATCGTTTTGATTTTTATTTTACTGGATAAGAAGGCAAACGGGCAACGCGTGTCACACTCAAGTGATTGATGTCTTCCAAACAATCAAAACATGAAATGGAACTGGACCGGATATATCATGAGGACAGAAAAGGACAAGTGGACAAGATACATCGTGGAATGGCATCCCAAGAATAAAAAAAAATATAACAGGGACGGCAAATAAAGAGATGGGAAGACAATTTACCAAAAGGATGGAGAAGAAGTTGGGACAGAAGTGGATGAAACTAGAGGAGGCCTATGTCAAAGGACGACCTGAGAAAAAACTGATTGCTAATGGCAATATTAATTCTATAAATGTATAGTAATGCTAATCTTATTATTTGTAACTACTCTAGTCAGCAAATAAAGGATTATCTTATCTTAATTCTAGAAACAAGCTCAATCTTGCTTAACCCCACAGCGGCTCTACCACTACAGTAATTCGTCTCTTCCTCTACTTTCTAGCTTTTGTCTTCACAGCCCATATATATCCCACTGCTGGGCACGGGCGTCTCCATTTCCGGAGGAACAGACTTTAACCCACTACGCTTGTTCAGAGCGAATTAGAGGGATTACCAGACTCGAAATAAATATCTGTAGGCCATAACATATATTTATTCCGATGCGGGAATCGAACCCGCGACCATTGACTCCGCGGGCAGGGAGCCACGCCACTGAGCCAATCGGTCAAACTTTCCAGTTATAGTCAGTAAATCGATCCAAGTGCATCCGTACCTAATTACAAGGCAACCGAACGGGAGCCAACTGGCTCCTTTGTAGAGACACCGGCTGGTACACTCGGAAGCAATTTTCACTCAATAAAACGCTACAAATTCAATCAGGCGAACGCGTAGTCACCGCGCCCCGTGCTCCGTGCTCCGTGCAGGGTGCATAAGTGAGTTACTGGCTCCCCCCTTTGAACGCCCACCACCCCGACACCGTGGCGGAATGCATCTAATGCATCGCCGTACTCTCTAATTGTGGGGAAACATTTTGGGGATTTTGTCCAGTTGGATTACGAAGCTCCATCGTATGAGAGTTAGACGAATGTATTTAAAAAGGTTTTGTAGAACTTTCTTGACTTAGGTCGGGTTAGTTTGGCTGTTGTAATACATTCCTGCAACTCTTTACTTGTTCTTTTCTCTGTAAGGTAATTGGTGAAGAACAACGTTAACATAACGAGCAATTTGGCTTGTATGTTTCGATTACCGCATCAAGATAATAAAATATACATATGTATGGCCTACATATATTTATTCCAAGTTCGGTCGCACCCAACAATGCTTTCCTTTAAGGGCCACATAAGTGCAAAGGATTTTAATTTGTATTTCAAAGGGAGAATTTAGTAGTGGTAGAGCTACGCTGCGGACGAATACTTTGTCAAGAAATTAATATTATTTGTCTGTAGCATGACTGGGCCGGTCGCCCGGGGAAGTACCAGACTCCCACAGAAAACCGGAGAACGGTTGAGTTCCGGAGGCGTCCTTCCCCCTTCCATAATGATACTTTCCTTAAAGGCCGGCAACGCTTCCACACTGCCTATGGCGCTGGGGATGTCTGTGTGCGGCAATGATTGCTTTCCATCAGGTGACACGCCTGCTCGTTTGCCTTCCTATCCAATAAAAAAAATATATTTATAAAAAACAAGACAATGGATATGTCTGTTATATAATACAGACATATCCGTTGCCTTATACTTTTTTAAAGTGTACCGCGAATAAATTTCGAGTGCGCAATGTACTACATACAAGTTTTTCCAGTGTTGCCAACTTTAAAATTCAATTAAAATATCACATATAACTTTTTTCGTACTTAACAATTCCACAGACAGCTGACGGTGTAATTAATGGTGATGCAACGAGAGATCCTTCAAAAGTGACAATCTGTTGTCACTCTTCACGCGTGATATACTAATTGGATTCTATGGTGTTCGAATTTACTTGCCATGGCTGGAAAAATGGTGCGAGAGATATATTAATGTATACAAATATGTTGGAACACGAGTATTCAGACTGAAAAACGAGTGAAAATAGATAGATGGATCCTTCGCTGGTTTTTTGCGGGAGTGTGGTACTTCCCCGGGTGAGCCGGCCCATTCATGCTACAGACGAATAATATGCCATTCTTGACAAAGTCTGTAGCGTGGCTCTAACACTTCTTTTTTTTTTTAGGTGCTCCTTAGAAAATTCTACTTCTGTTTAGATTTTGCCTATTTCATTATCTTATACATTTTAATAGTGGAAGAGCCACGGTGCAGACGAATACTTTGTCAAGAATGGCATAATATTTGTCTGTAGCATGAATGGGCCGGCTCGCCCGGGGAAGTAACACACTCCCGCAGAAAACCGGCGTCTGAGTGGTAGCTTACCTACCGCGCTTCGTACGGTGAGCAGCCGAGTTCCACAGGCCCAACACCCTCCCCCTCCCTCTACCCCGTTCCTACTCCTATAATTTTCTTTAAAGGTCTTTAAAGGTAAATCCACTTTCCTCAAAGGTCGGCAACGCAAAGTCTATGGGCGGCGTTGATTGCTTTCCATCAGGTGACACGCCTGCTCGTTTGCCTTTCTTTATCATAATTAACATAAAATTGTAAGCGAACGTGATAATACACGTTAACAGTAGGATCATTTCACTCGGCTAATCGAGCCGGATGCTTATTTATGCGTAAGCCCCCACCGAAAGCCTCCCGACGGTGTTATGCATAGATTAATCGGAAAATAGGCGCTCGCATATTATCGGGAGCGTATCGGTAATTCAAATTGTGATAGAACTAGTTACCATTCATCAGAATACCCGAATAGTGGCGTGTTTATACGATAATGAATATTGTGTTATTTATTTTTGTTTTATATAATTTCAACGCTAAATTTAAATTATTAAGTAGTTTAAAAATAACCCCATTCATGTAAAGAAAACATTTGACCTGTTATTGTAATCAACTTTTGAATTCATTTGATACATCGACGTAAAAAAGCGAAAAGGTTGTAAACCGCAAAATAAACCGTCAGAGCTAAAAAAATATTTAAGATTTCTGAAAGAATTGTATCTGATCTCTCAAAAACAGTCAGTATCAACGCTGCACAAAATTATCTATCGGTCGTACAGCTGCGAGACTAAGACCATTCGACGCACTTTTTTTATATATATATATATATATATATATATATATATATATATATATATATATATATATATATATATATATATATATATACGATCCCTAAAGAGGTGAATCTATCATCTCTTAAGGGATTGTAAAAAACACAAAGCATATAAATAAAATTTAATAAATTTTACGTAATGAAAAGTACGAATTTTATAATAAAATGTTCACCACAGTTCTGTACCACTCGCTGAAGTAGTGACGTCGGGATACCGTTAACTTCACGGACGATATTTTCAATTAGTGCTGAGATGGTTGTCGGATTTGTTTCATGGACTTTTGTAGTACCGTCACGGAAAAAAGTCTATCGGCTCGAGATCCGGCGACTTGTATAGCCAAGAAATATCACTGGAATGACTTATTAGTTTGTTAGGAAGGAAATCTCGAAGAAATCCCATGGTTTTTCTAGCAGTATGAGTCCCGGCGCCGTCTTGTTAAAACCATGTGGGGGAAGTAAAGACAAGATTTTCTCTCATGTTGGCAGAAATTTACTGTTTATTCAATCTATAACCTAATTCTACTATCGGACACCCTGTATATCATCCTTGTCATACGTAGAGACGTATTTCTCATTTTATATTAAACACTCGACTTTTTTGACATTCCCGACACGCTCTTGGTCACCAGCAATATCACGATTTAGCCCCAAAACACTTTAGTTAAATCTACCCTCGTCACATCTCTTGTTTCTTCTTGAACGCGTTCGCATAAGTCTGTCTCTGTTAGCCAGTATCATTAAGTGAGTTAATTACAGGCTCGCCCGATGTATGACCCTCGGCTGTTGTATAATTAATTTAACACTTAACCCATTTTACTGGAAACCTCTTTTACATACATATCTGCGAAAATTTGTTTCAGCTGTAAATATCATTAGAGTTCATTAAAATATAATAGTTTGTGTCCTTTATGAAATATACTTTTAGTGAGGGTATTAGAACCAAGAATTGAATATTGGCTTTTATATACATACATATCCCAAGCGGACGGGCCGCGCAGCTCGGCCGCAAAAAGACAGCGGCCGCGACTCCGCCGCTTTGCGCATTACATGAAGTGGCCGCGGGACGGTACTAAACAGGTATGAACTCGCAAGCGCGACCGGCTGCTCGGCCCGTCCGCTTCACATAATTGGATGCGTATGATCTTGTGTTATCTTAGTGTACAGCGGCCGCGCCGCTTGGTCCCACGGCCCTTTTAGGCCCTAAAAATGCAAACTAGCAGGACCTCACCTGCTGCAAAACAATTAACACCGCTCATAGACAAACATACATACATATCGTCCGCCTGTCTCCAGTATGGGTAGGCAGAGACCGAGACCGAGACGAGCGAGTTATACCTATTAAGTACCATCCCGTATATTTCATGTAATACGCAAAGCGGTAGAGTCGCGGCCGCTGTCGTTTTGCGGCCGAGCCACGCGAACGCACCGCCTCTCCTATTTAGGCCCTTATTCCATAAAATGAATCTATACAAGTTATAAAGACTAAAAAAGTCGAAACGCACTTGCACACCAACATTAATAAAGGCATACAAACACCGACGATGGAGGGGGAGGCATGCAATACCTCGCTCGGGTGGTCGCCACGTCCTGGTTAATATTTACCCTCGCCTCAATACTTCCGTGTAATGCATGCCAAAGACGACTTCCTTTGAACCCGTTGCGTTACTGTTCAAATAGCCTCTAACTGACTATATCAAATAAACCATCCATGAAATTATATTCCCCGTATAATAGGCTTCGGACGTGGTAGAACGTAGGAGAAAAAGAATAAATTTAATATCTACAAAACAGCAAAAATATATTTACCAAATATGACAACGGATCTGAAACAACAAAGTTTATTCTATATTACTTTTATTAGAAAAGAGATTACTCGATATATGTATTTATAAATAAATAATATTAATAAGTTAATAAATTAAGCGTGCCGATCGTCCCGGGGTCGGGCTCCCCGGGGACTATGGTGCCTTACCTCAGCATGCAGGGCTCTGCTGGGGCTGACCTCCATCCTCCCTTGCGGCTCGTGGGATTCACTGAGACGAATTTAATATACCTAATTTGTTGAAAAATGACGGCGACGTGGTTCGCCACCCGTCACGTCCTGATTCTCACGAGGGCGAAAAGCGACCAATGACGAGCTGTTTCGCTGCGATGAATGCCAGCGGATGGAGCTCTGTGGTCTCTGCCAACCCCTGCGGGGGATAGGCGTATATATATAAAAAAAGTAATAAATTTATATATGCACTACAATATTTTTCTTAAATCGATTTTTGCATAAATTTACGATACCATCTGATATATTTTTAATTTATCAAGTAATTTTAATACTCTTTTTTTAATTTAATAATATAAAAATAAAGAGCTATTTCTTAGTCTCGATAAAACTCGAAAACGGCTCGACCGATTTGAATAATATTTTTTTTTACTTTCTGTCTAATGTATTTCCAGTTAACAGCGATAGATGGCGCTACTAATAAACGATATGGTTTGTTTATTGAAGTGTAACTATATGTTGTGGAAAATATTAAATGGTGTTTAATTTATATTACTGATTCGACTTTGGGCTAAAGCCCTTTCTATTCTCTTAATACAAGGAAGGTTTTCGAATAATAAATGTAGGGAAACCAAAAAAGAAGAGCTGGAAGAATGAAAATTCTTTTTCTTCCTTCTGCTTCCAATAGATGGCATTCGTGACAGCTTTATCGTCTAACGGACGTGTTGTTATACAGACCTGTCGTTTCTTTTGTGCGATTTTAAAAAGTATTGCATATCTAAATACTAACATACCAGGAGAAGATAAATACAGGGGAACATAAATTGTAGGTGAAACGAGGCTCACAAGAGCTTTCGCGAATTTAATTAAAACTTTTGTGGCCCTTAAGGAGTAGAAAATAGCGAATTTTATCCTAAAAAATGAAACTCACATTTTGTTTTTGCCTAATATTTTTATATATTCACGCCTATCCCCCGCAGGGGTTGGCAGAGACCACAGTTCTCCATCCGCCACGATCCCGGCACACCTTACTTGCTTCCACCACACTCATCTGTCTTTTCATCCATCCTTCCTCTCACATTCATCGTAGCGAAACGGCTCTCCGTGATTAATGGAGAGCCGTTTCGCTACGACGAAAGCTTCTCGTCCTCGTGGGAATCAGGACGTGGCGGGTAGCGAAACACGTCGCCGTCATTTTTAACAAATAAGGTTTATTTAAATTCGTCATAGTGAATCCCACGAGCCGCAAGGACGGATGGAGGTCAGTCCAAGCAGAACCCTAGGACGGATTTGGATGAAACTTTACAGTAATATAGGTTATACATCGGAATGACATATAAGCTGCAATTTGTAATGATTTTATGTAAATGGTCGTAATATAACGATACATGTCAATTAAGTCGGAAAAAAATTTGGCCTCTGAGAGCTATCTTGGCGTACGCTGCCTTAACCATTAGTTACACTAAGATGATGTATCGTAGGATTGTTTGTCTTGAATAGTTCTAAATAAAAGTCCGCGACAGCATATATCTACTTTTTATGTAGAAATCACTATGAACAAAATTGTGAACCATAAATTAAGTAATAAAAAATATATATATTTATTTAAAATGATCTGTCACGAAACTTAATGTGGCAGACCAAATCCCACGCGAACGAAGCCGCGGGCAAAAGCTAGTAGTACGTAAGTACAAAATTAAAAAGAAATTTTCAATTGATTTCAGAACTTTATTCCCTTGCGAACAATCTTGTGAAGTCTGCGAAGCATTCTCCATAGACGGGGCTCGCAGCTTTGTTTCCCAACTCCCAACGAGTCTAGATTCACAAACTTAATGGTCCTCACCTCCTCACCTCACGCGATTGTTAGCAGACTTCGCTTAACTAAACAAAGTCGTATTCGATATTTCTACTTTCAAAAGTTTAACTTATGTTTTACGATCTCTTTATTAATATATTTATTAAAACTTAAAACCTTACCTCAGCATGCGGGGCTAGGCTTGGGCTGACCTCCATCCGTCCTTGCGGCACGTGGGATTCACTATGACGAATTTAAATTAACCTAATTTGTTAAAAATGACGGTGACGTGTGTTGCCACCCGTCACGTCCTGATTCCCACGAGGACGAAAGGCTTTTGTTGTAGCGAAACGGTTTCGCTACGATAAATATGAGAGGGAGGATGGATGAAAAGGCAGACGAGTGTGGAGGAAGCAAGTAAGGTGTACCGGGATCGTAGCGGATGGAGATCTGTGGTCTCTGCCTACCCCTACGATGTGTATATACAGGCGTGATGAAATGTATGTATGTTTCCCGTAATGGACCACAGAATTTTCTCTGCTACGATCTCAGCATACTTTCCGTGCTTCCTCCACACTCATCACTCTCCTGTCCTTGACTGAACTAGAGAAAACTTTTCTTCAAAGTTATATTTGATAGTTCTGATGATTGTAATATTGAACATTTCAATTCACGCGAGTGAAAATGTGACAACCGAAAAGTTTTCGGTTTTCTTCCGTAAAGTCTACTATACCTGAAGATGCCTCATGTTGGGGCGAAACACGTGTCGTTTACAAGATGGAAAAGTGATAATGTGTGTTTGATGTTGTGTATAGTGGTTGGTGGGTGGAGAATTGATGGTAAGTTTTTTGGTTTAAGTTCCAAATAAATCCACTTAACCCAACAGAAAAACACCCATTATTAATTTTCTGTTATTGTTTTGCTTGTCGCGGATCTTAGCTAAGTAAAACTTGACTATCCATATAGGAACCTTTAACCAGTTAACTGTGATTGAAGAGTATACTCGTCATGGAGAAGTTGCATTATTTTGTGTATTGACGAGTATACTCGTCATGCGTATAAATCAGTGATCATTAGTTATACACTTCGTACACCTTACACAAAGACCGACAACGCCTCTGTAATGCCTCTTGTATTGCAAATATCTATCAAGCCTGATATATTTCCATCGAGTGATACGCTTGCTCGTATGCCTCCTTCATCTTGACTTCTATACTATATCTCGTCTCGCCTAAGTCTCGATATAAATGCATCTAATTAAAGTTTAATTATTAAAATTAATCTGAACAAGGCGAAAGGAAGAAGGCGAAATAGTCGTGTGAAAAATTAAAAGCAGGCGAACAGCCCTTGCTTTTATATTCTCGCCAAGTTGGTGCTTGACTCGCGGTGGATAACAAAACGAGAAACGCGACCGCTTCGCCAACTTTTGGAGACTGCTTTTCTTTTTTTTAATGGCAATAAGTTAAAACTATTATGCCAGGGTCAAGTAAAATGGATATCAAATCTCTTGAAATGTCTAGTCAACTTGTCACGTTACGTCTTAATAAAATGGTGGCTATTCTACCAAAATCTTCTATGGACTTTTTCAGTCAACTTAAAAAGTCACGATATACCCATTTATTTAATATCAGTTCACTTATACACCTTAATCGAACTATATTGTATAATACGCCACCACAATTAAACAATATAACTGATAATAATATAAGATTATGAAAATGAAATAAAAACAGAACGTCACTGATGTCAGTTGGCGGGAAAAATCTGGAGACTGCTTGAAAATTATTTTCAAATTAGTATCGAGTTATTGTATCGAAATATTGTTATTGTATAATTTATCGATTTAGATAAATATAATAATCGTCTACCTTAGTAACTTCTAATCATCTTCTATTTTTAGTGCAGATATGATGTTTTCTTAGCCGAAACGGCTACGGTAATCTTTTTTTTCTGCCCCAGAAATTACACTTCTACAATTGCGACGCCTTCAGTGTTGCGGATGTCTCTCGGTAGCGGTAATGGCTCACACCAGATGATCCGCATTCTCGTTTGCCTGCTATACTATAAAAGAAAAGCTATAAATAAACACTTCATATTCGTACTATTTTTCATTTCACTAACAAGTCTTTGAATAGCTCACTTATATGTATTTATCTCGATGGTGAAATTGAATCCACGACCTTTGGACTCCAATAACTTCACCACTATGTCAAATAAAATATCTGTTAATTAAACAAAACTAATTTAGTAAATGTAAAACGTGCTCTGCTTGACTTTAAAACTAACAAGGTAATAGTATTATATCAAAATCTGAATAGATTCATTAGGAGCGTGGACAGTCGAATTAGATATATTATATTATCTGGAGAGTGCAGCTGCAGACTGACTCAATTATGACACCCTGTTCGCTGCAGCGCGATATTTTAAAATGTTATAGTTGTCGTTTGACTGCAGCTCTCAAGTAATATATAGGGTGTCCGGTAATAAAATTAGGTTATAAGTCGAATAATCAGTATACGCAAGCTTACTGATTATTTTCTATTAATACGGAAAGAACATCCTGCCTTCACTTCGCGTACATGGTTTCAACAAGATAGCCCTAAACCTCACATTGCTAGAGAGACCGTGGATCTTTTTCGTGATTTGCATATATACATACATACATATAGTCACGCCTGTCCCCTGTAGCGTTAGGCAGAGACCACATATCCCGGCACACCTTCCTTGCTTCCTTCACACCCATTCACCTTTTCATCCATCCCTCCCCTCACATTCATCGTAGCGAAACGGCTCTCCGTTCGTCGCTTCTCGCCCTCGCCACCCATCACGTACTGATTCCAAAGTACGTGATGGGTGGCGAACCACGTGGCCGTCATTTTTTAACGAATTAAGTAAATTAAGATTCGTCATAGTGAATCCCATTAGCCGCAACAGAGGATGGAGGTCAGCCCCAACAGAGCCCCGCATGCTGAGGTAAGGCGTTTTCGTAAAAATTATTGAATTTTTATTATTTATGTTTGAAAACCTAATGCTACGGACGTCCTGTATAAGAAAAGTAACCCGCCTTCAAATTGAAAAGAGAGAAATAAATCTTCGTCGTATCTTCTCTAACTGCCGTACAAAAGTTTAAACTAGCCCTGTCAACTGACACGAAAATCACAACATAAATTATTCTTTCTTACCATCTTCTTAACTTCCAACTCGCAATCATATTGCCCTCTTCAAATTTTCAAAGTTTCTCAACTGCAAAAGAAATCCAACTCAACGTAAACCAAACTGGAAACTTATTTTTTTATGGGATAGTAAGGCAAACGAGAAGGCGTGTCACCTGATGGAACGCAATCAACGCCGCCCATAGACATCCGCAGCGCCATAGGCAGTACGAAAGCATTGCTGACCTTTAAGGAAAGTGTCATTATAGGAGTGGGAGTGGGTGGGGAGTGGGTGGGGAGTGGGTGGAGGGTGGTATTGGGCCTCCGGAACTCAGCCGCTCACCGTACGAAGTGCCGTAGCTAAGCTACCACTCAGACGCTGATTTTCTGCGGGAGTATGGTATTCCCCGGACTAGGCTACAGACAAATATTAAGCCATTCTTCACAAAGTATTCGTCTGCTGCGAGACTCTACCACTATCAAAAATATAATATCATAAATATTTCATCCCCATTTCTGTTCTATTATTTCCCGTTAATCTTCACCACAAACTACGTTCATTGTTTCCATAAAAACGAAGCAAAAAAGACAAGCAGTCGCTTAATAAGTCGCATTATTATGCTATTCAAAATTTCACAACCTCTGACCGGAAGCCGGCGGCCGGAAGCAAAAACTGGCGACAGATGGCGCCCTTTCCTCTTATTGCTGACCGCGGCACAAAGCCTGTCGCTTTATACTTCGTACTAGCATCACATTCCAAAAAAGTAATCTAAAACTCTCCCTAGCACTATTGCAATAGGGTTCACATAATATGCTACATTAAGATTGCTAGTTATTCGAAATGAACGCAACTAGTTCCCCATGTAAATTTATGTTATGTCTCGATTCTTTTGAAACGGACTTTATGCAGATGCTGTTGAAGCTATTGTATGTGCAAGGAGTAGTCTAAAATATGCAAATAGCAGCATGGCGACGGAAGAGATCTGATACGCGGTGATTTGATAGAATACAGAGCGCGGAGACACCGGAATATTTTCAGAGAGTAACTCAAGAATCGTTTGCACATATGATATATGGTTATGAAATATCCTCCGAAATCTGAAATCCTGGACCTAACCAAAAGAGATGATGGCAGTTGGCGAAATCCGAAAAATGCCGAAATCGAGCATATGGTGGCCCAACCCAATGTAATAAGAGAGCCTAAGTCTCACGGACTTCGTTGGCTGGGCCGCGGTGACAGGATGTGGGAGGATCGCGCAGTCAAGAGAGCGTATATGGGTCGTCCTGTGGGGTGCGCCAGGTACCGCCTGAGGAACATGGTGTAGAATGACTTGTGCAACCTTCAAATCTGCAACTGGCAGGGGGTGGCGCTGGACAGGACACGGTGGCGTAAGATCTTATCGGAGGCCAAGATCCTTTTTGGGTCGCTGCCCTAACAAAGTTAGTATGTTTTTTTTTGGTTATTATATTACAAAAGGTTTAATTTTTGAGTCAACATAAACTTTATTTTAAGGTACAATTTATGGAATCAGATAATATTCTTTTTCATTTTTTTTATATATTCACACCTATCCCTCACAGAGCTTGACAGAGACCACAGAGCTCTCTCCGCTACTATTCATCGCAGCAAAACGGCTCTCCATTGGTCGCTTCTTGTCCTCGTGAGAATCAGGACGTGACGGGTGGCGAACCACGTCACCGTCATTTTTCAACAAATTAGGTAGGTATATTAAATTCGTCTTCTCTTAGTGTATCTTATCCCACGAGTCGCAAGGGAGGATGGAGGTCAGCCCCAGCAGAGCCCTGTATGCTGAGGTAAGGCACCATAGTACCCGGGAGAGCCCGATCCTGGGACGGTCGGCACGCTTACGACTAAGCTCGCCCTTAGCCATGCATCCTTTGGCACGGCAGACCGTGGATTGGCGGAGAGGAAGGGAAAAGATACTGAAGAAAAGAAAAGGCAGGAACGGAAATGCCGATTGGGGGTGTTACCAGACTCGGAATTAATATTTATAAATATATATATATATATATATATATATATATAAATATTTATAAATATATATATATATATATTCATTCCGATGCGGGAACCGAACCCGCGACCATTGACTCCGTGGGCGGAGGGCCCCGCCACTGAGCCACACAAGCACGAAAATTGATACGTAATTATTTATCAGACTTACATAACTTTATCAGGCTTGTTGCCTTATTTAATTTATTACCATGATACCTCGCTTATTTCATGTGGTTAATCTTAATAGAGTTGCATCGGGTGTTACTTTGTTGAAATCCATTACACAAACGTACAGTCAAACTTAATTTGCTGAAGCCTGCGAACACAAATCAGAAAAATAATATTGTGTATTTGCGAAGAAGTGTATAGAGAATTTGAGTTCATTCCACTGGTTATCAAAAAAATATTTAAGTTAAAAATTATTTATAATTAATTAAACATAACTTTTTACATTTTCTGACTTTTATCTGCCCTAATATTCACTTTTCCTTTACTTCTCAGACTGAAAACCCAACAAAATCAGCTGGCCCATACTACGCCAACCCGAAGATATCAAGTACCATTTTCATAAATAAAAAATTCAAAGTGAAGACTCCCTAGTTTCCACAACAATCAACAATATACCATGTAATAGAGTGTGTAGACTCCCACGGGCCCCGTAGCGGCTACACCGCGTAGGCTTTCACGTAGCATCCGCTACGATGCCTCCGTCGAAGCAATAAGACATTTGGAGGTGACAATATATTTTTTTTAATTTATTATTTAAAAAAAATACACACGTACGTGCTTATATCACTACAGTAGCCAAAGTTATACATTTGATGGCGAGACGCTCTCGATTACATTATAATTACTACTATACAGATTATTAATGGAGTCAAGCGTTACTTTGCGGAAATCCATCACTATATGGACAGTCAAAAGTTTTACTTAGCTAAGATCCGCGACAAGCAAAACAATAACAGAAAATTAATAATGTGTGTTTTTTCTGCTGGATGAAGTGGATTTACTTTTTGGTACTATCTACTATTTGGTAGAGTCTACTATACCTGAAGATGTCTCGTGTTGCGGCGAATCACGTGTCATTTACAAGGTGGAAAAGTGGTAGTGTGTGTTTGGTGTTGTGTATGGTGGGTGGAGAATTGATGGCCGATTTTCGGTACGTTTTTGGTTTAAGTTCCAAATAAATCCACTTCATCCAACAGAAAAACACACATTATTAATTTTCTGTTATTGTTTTGCTTGTCGCGGATCTTAGCTAAGTAAAACTTTTGACTGTCTACTATAAAGATACTATATTTTGAAAATATATACTTACTATGTTTTGAAACAATTACTACTTGTAAGCTCAATGCAATGAAACAATTTTAAACTTTCAAAACATGTAAATGAAATTCAAAACATGAAATAATGTTTGTCTCTTAAATTTTGGTATAGATCCCCAACAGGTCTGCTGAGTGTAGACATTCAAATTGAAATTCAATTTTAAATTAAGTATTTATCAAAATAAACAATTACATTTAATTTTTCGAACATCAGTCAGCCAACAATCAACCTTTTACCATCGTTTAGAATACAACAGATATTAGAGTAGAAACCGTTTATTGAAGTGACACACAAATTACAATAACTTAAAGGTATAAAATAATTAATCAATAAAAGGAGGAAAAATATAAAAATCTTATGACCTAAAATGTACAATAAAACAATTCTTGCTCAACATAAGTGTATTTCGTAATGATGTTCATCATCATCATCAATCATACAATAAATCAATCAACAGTCCGCAGTAGTCCACTACTGGTCCTCCCCCATACATAGTCCTCCCCCATACATAGACCTCCCCCATACATAGACCTCCCCCATACATAGACCTCCCCCATACATAGACCTCCCCCATACATAGACCTCCCGCATACATAGACCTCACCCATACATAGACCTCACCCATACATAGACCTCACCCATACATAGACCTCCCCCATACATAGACCTCCCCCATACATAGACCTCCCCCATACATAGACCTCCCCCATACATAGACCTCCCCCATACATAGACCTCCCCCATACATAGACCTCCCCCATACATAGACCTCCCCCATACATAGACCTCCCCCATACATAGACCTCCCCCATACATAGACCTCCCCCATACATAGACCTCACCCAAGAAGTCCCAGTCCCATCCTCGTCGCAAATGAAGTGTCTTTTACTGAAGGACAACTGGGATATTCAGGAGCACAATGAAATACGTGGTTATTCGGCGATTATTAATTTTGACTGACCTACCGTCACTGACCTACACGATTGTTAAAAAAGTCTCCACTTGGTAATATATGCACTTGCTCATAATATAATAATATACATTGATGCCATGTCCACAGCTTCGTAGTTTCGCGGCCGTGGACTCAGCTGATGGGCGCAGGTAGCGTGCCAATATCTGTGATGGTATACTTGTTACGCGTACAGTCCGGTAATCAAGTGCTAAATAGTCTTTTGTTACATTTATATTGTTCTTGTGCTACAGAAATTATTATATTGTTCGGTATAATACTATTTTTTTTCGTTTCTCACCAATTAATATATTTTATACTTACCGAAGCTCATTAGCCACTGAGTCAACAAGGCCGACCCAAACACAGACACAAACGTCGCGCTAACAGATACATTTTTACATTAAAACAGGAAAACATTAAGTGTGACCAAACATTTAATGCTGACCTTGCATGCAACTATCCCATTTATGGAAGAATTACTATTAACCCACTCACTCAGACCGACGATTGTGATTAACAGGTAGGAAAACTAGACTAGACCTGTAGGCCATATATAAATTTTGACCGACGATCAAATTAAACAGGTAGGACAATGAGACTCGGAATAAATACCTGTAGGCCATATATATATTTAATCCCCTGCGGTAATCGCATCCGCGACTATCGTCTACGAAGGCACTAGCTTCTCGTTCCAAGTATATCTCAGATCTATCACAAACACATATTTTCATAGCATTCATCTCACAATAATAGTAATATGTCACAGAACCACACAAAGTTAACAATACAATCTTAGTACACAAATATCAAAAAAATTAAAAAAAATTTTACACCCATATATGTCCCACTGCTGAGCACGAGTCTATCCATTTCTGGAGGAACGGACGTTAACCCACCACGCTTGTCCAATGCGGATTGACGGTGTTAGTTACCAGACTCAGTTGACTAAAAATCATAAATATTAATAAAATAAGAATTAATATTAACTTATATAATAAATAATCAAATATAGAAATCTAAACAATTAATTAATTACAATAAAGCTGATCTTTCGATAAGGTTTGTATTTGATTTTAGTCAGGTGTTACTTTACGGAAATCCATCACTATATGGACAGTCAAAAGTTTTTACTTAGCTAAGATCCGCGACAAGCAAAACAATAACAGAAAATTAATAATGTGTGTTTTTCTGTTGGGTTAAGTAGATTTATTTGGAACTTAAACCAAAAACTTACCGAAAATCGGCCATCAATTCTCCACCCACCAACCACTATACACAACACCAAACACACATTATCACTTTTCCATCTTGTAAACGACACGTATTTCGCCCCAACACGAGGCATCTTCAGGTATAGTAGACTCTACTGAAGACAACACATATTATTAATTTTCTGTTATTGTATTGCTTGTCGCGGATCTTAGCTAAGTAAAACTTTTGACTGTCCATATAATTAATTTTGTCTTAAGGAGTATTTTTATATAATTATTTTGTAAACCAAACGATATTATGTATACTTCTATTCATGATAGCGAGTGGGATTGGGCGGAGAAAGAAAGGAAAAATCGTGTTCCTCGCTTAACGTCTAATTGCGTGAAAGTAATCGATTTATCGCATACGCAGTGCTCGTCGTTGAACAAAGAGACCATCAATGACATATATTCCTCTGCGTCTATAGGCTTTGAATGTCGATATACTAATTCATTATTTATTTTTTAACAAAAACAAGTAGAAAGTGATAATTATAAATAACAATGATTAAAGGTCTTTCCGAATCGATAACCTATAAATAACCTATAAAATAACCTTCAAAAAACAAACCTTCACGTTCCTAAAAGGCCAGCAACGTTTTCGTGACTCTTGCGTCGCGCCAATTTAGCACAACTCTCCTCCTCCTTCGCGAGGTGCAGCATATAAATATTACATCCAATAATCGTATAACTTTATTTTTGGTGTAAAAATAAAGAATACATCTTTCTATTTATGTAAAGGGTATGTATTTTCATTAAAAAGTTTTAAAATGTTGTCTTTGTCAACATTTTTCTACGCGATGATACACCGAAAGTACGCAAGCTCTTACTTTTAGTTGAGGTGTCGGGGCGTGTGACGCGCACATAAAGCCCCTCGCATATTGCCCCGGCATGGGAGGGGCAAGCGGGGAGGGGGGATCCATCAAAATTTGCGTCTTGAGCTATGTAACCTTTTTGCGAGCATTTCGCCCTTGATGAATGAGATTGAGGACGCTTATAGGAAATTACACGTCATGCTATCTTCAACAAAATTGTTCGCGAAGACGTCTTGAGTGCTACACCACGACAGCCACTGAAGAGTATTTTATAGCAATTGTGAGCATTGTAATCATTTCTTGATGATAACACTTAGAGTAATGACACTTATTCTAAGGATTATATAATATACGGAGATAGGAGGAACTGGATTTTGTATAATAAATTTACGTTACTTTTTTATCTGATGCAAAGTAAAAGAATAACTAAAGAGAATCCCGACCGTGCGGTGGTAGAATTAGATTTACTTTCAAACAAACATTATTCAAACAATAACCGTATGCAAATATGTGGGTGTATGTTTTAATTTATTTTTACATATCACAACATCTTTACCGACATACACGTACACGTACACACACACACACACGCGCACACGCGCACGCACGCACGCACGCACGCACGCACGCACGCACGCACGCACGCACGCACGCACGCACGCACGCACGCACGCACGCATGCACGCACATACACACCTTCTTTTCTTTCATTCCTTTAATCTTCAATTGTTATTTGATTATATTTATATTTTATTATCATTACTGTGTTTTTTAATTTATTTTCTCTACATTTTTAATATTTGTGTTCTTACAGTTGCATTAATAGCTAAAGGAAGAGCATCTTATTGTCGGATGTTTTCCGTATGGAAAACATAAAAAAAAATCTTTTTCTTCCGTTTACTTTCAATAGATGGCGTTCGTGGCGGCAAAACTATCATTTCTTTTGTGCGATTTTGAAAAGTATTGCATACCTAAGTACTAACACACCAGGAGAAAATAAATACAGGGGAACATAAATTGTAGTTGAAACGAACTTCACCGGGTCGTCGTCTTGTATAAAAATGAATTGTCGTTCTAAGCAAAAATTTAAAGATTTAAAAAGTAATGACAAAGATAAAGCGATAATAAATATAAGATATAAAAAATACATAAATTAGGTTAATTCCATTTCGCCCTCGGTCGTGAAATGAAATTATTGCGGACGAAAATATCTGTACTTTTATAATTAGAGAGGAAAAAAATCTTCCTTTGACATCCTTTTCGCAATTGACGCAATTATGAAATGCTTAATGGTGTTCCGAAGGATGAATTACTTCTGTTATAATACTGCCATGTTTTATTTAGAAAAGAAAACATCTAGAACAAGATAAGAAGTGAAAAGCAACTCTTAATTGTTATAATTCAAAACCAATAATAAGTAAGTAAGTAATTTTAACTCCAGTAAGAATATTTTTATTATAATAATAATATTATTATCCTTTATTGTCATATTTGTCTCCTTCCTTTCATCTCTATCCTTTCCCTTCCTCTCCGCCAATCCACGGTCTGCCGTGCCAATGGATGCCTAGTTAGGGGCGAGCCTAGTCGCAAGCGTGCCGATCGTCCCGGGATCGGACTCCTCCGGGTACTATGGTGCCTTACCTCAGCATGCAGGGCTCTGCTGGGGCTGAACTCCATCCTCCCTTGCGGCTCGTGGGATTCACTAAGACGAATTTAATATACCTAATTTGTCGAAAATGACGGCAACGTGGTTCGCCACCCGTCACGTCCTGATTCTCACAAGGGCGAAAAGCGACCAATGACGAGCCGTTTCGCTGCGATGAATAGTAACGGATGGAGCTCTGTGGTCTCTGCCAATCCCTGCGGGGGATAGGCGTGAATATATAAAAAAAATTCTCTCTTAATAACAATATTATTAATATAAAAAAATCTCTATAAAAATTACATTATTATACTAGGGTTATTAATCCTTCGTGGCAGGATAATCCAAGCACACGAAGGATTATGCATCCAAGGAAAGGAACCTTCTCACGATCCTAGCTGTGCACTATATGGCTGCTTTTTGAATTTAACCCACTTAGCTAAACCTAACTTGGACAGATGGGCGTCCAAATTTTTACCGATAAGTCCATTCACAGGGACCATTATGTGTACAATGACAGTTGAGTCGACGTACTACATGGCGGAAATCTTATGCGCGAGGTCTATGTATTTTATTTGTTTATCTTTTTCCGCTTTAATGAGATTCTCGTCACGCGGAACACTAATATCAACTATCATTGTCTCGCGTGTAGTTCGATCCACTATCACAATATCAGGCTTATTGGCAACAATGTGCCGGTCCGTGATAATGGATCGATTCCAGTATAATGTTGCACGACTGTTTTCCAGAACTGACTGTGGATCGTATTTATAATAAGGCACCTCCTGCTCGCATAGGTCGTATTTAATGGCAAGCTGCTGATGCACAATTCTGGCTACTTGATTATGTCTGTGCAAATACTCCCCGTTTGATAGCTGGGAACAACCGGAAATAATGTGCCTCAGTGACTCTCCCGGGTGGTGGCACGCTCGGCATATATCAACCGTGCCGTCCTTCATGATGTATTTCCGGTAGTTGTTGGTTTTTATAACTTCGTCTTGTATTGCACAGACAAAACCCTCGGTCTCACCGAATAGATCACCGAATTCTAACCAATGTACCGAAGCTGGTTTGAAGCTGGTTTACTATTAATGTATTATTATTATTACAAATATGAAGTAACATGCTATCACACGCGCTCGCTTGTTTGCCTATCTATTTTATCATATTTTTTGCTCAATACAACTAACGGAGGGAAATTAAATATGAAAGAAAGCAAGAGAAAGTACTTAAACGGAATTGTACACGAAAAAGAAAAGTTGTGATCGCCACATCGCGGCAGTTTGCGTTCCCTTCGCGCCAACAAAATAAAACGATCCTGCGAACGACTAACGATTTCCATTTGTATGCTATTTGCATATTTTCGGATTCCATTTGGCCAGTTCTCTGCGTGAATATCTTTATGGACAGTCAAAAGTTTTACTTAGCTAAGATCCGCGACAAGCAAAACAATAACAGAAAATTAATAATGTGTGTTTTTCCGT
Source organism: Baronia brevicornis (assembly GCA_031353405.1). NCBI lineage: Eukaryota > Metazoa > Arthropoda > Insecta > Lepidoptera > Papilionidae > Baronia > Baronia brevicornis. The sequence continues at coordinate 390,795 of JASFAT010001913.1, forward strand.
TGGGTTAAGTGGAACTTAAACCAGAAACTTACCGAAAATTTTCGGTAAGTTTCTGGTTTAAGTTCCAAATAAATCCACTTAACCCAACGAAAAAACACACATTATTAATTTTCGGTTATTGTTTTGCTTGTCGCGGATCTTAGCTAAGTAAAATTTTTGACTGTCCATATAGTGATGGATTTCCGCAAAGTAACGTCTGACTCCATTAATAATCTGAATATCTTTAATTTTCTCTTCTCTAATAATCTTTAAACCAAAATTTCAAACATTTCATTTGTCAAATATGAGTTCGCTAACAATCGCTCTTTTGCCAATATTTCGCAATGAGATACCTCTGAACAGAGTAGAAAAAAAACTTCGCAGATATCCTCGATTTTGTATTTTGGACCGGCTCGCCCGGGGTAGTATCACACACCCGCAGAAAACCGGCGTCTGAGTGATAGCTTAGCTACCGCGCTACATACGGTGAGCGGTTGAGTTCTGGAAGCCCTTCTCCTCCTCCCCCTCTTCCCCGTGTCGTGTATATTGTGAAAGAGTGGTGGTGAGTGTTTGGTGTTGTTAATACTGTTTGGAAAGTGGAGATTTGCTGACGGCCGTTTTACGGTAAGATTTACTTTAAGTTACCTGCAAATCCACTTCTTCTGGTAAAAAACACACATTATTATTTGAATGATTTTGTTTGCTTATCGCGGATCTTAGCCAAGTAAAAATTCTGTAATGGATTTCCGCAAAGTAACGCCTGACTCCATTAATCAAGATACTTCTTATTAATTTAATTTCTTTAACCATGTTGTTTTATTTGTTTGAATTTTCCAGTCGTCGTCTCCAGGTGTATTCATTGAAGCACTCTTTCGGAAGGGAATTCAAACCCTAAATGTTTTTCGAATCAAAATTTTGCGATTCAAGCCGGGCTTAATTGTAACCGTTCCGGGAGCGGTGCCCCGGGATGTAAGGGACCAGCGCAGTAGAACCCCGGATTATTATGCACCCACCGTAATGCCGGGCGAATTGAGACGTATTATTCATTCGATTTCGCATTCACCGAATTGTTCACATGTGTGACAATAATCATTCATATTTGGGTGTATTTATTTAATAAATAAATACACGCAAATATTGAAATTTTCACACTAACAAAAAAAGCAAGATTGTGACATTTTTACACCAACAAATAAAGCAAAATCTTGATATTTTGGCACTAACAAAAGAAGCAAGACCTTGACATGTTTACAGTAACAAAAGGTGATCAATGGAGTCAGGCGTTACCTTGCGGAAATCCATTACTATGTGGAAGACAAAACTGTTTCTTAGCTAAGATCGGCGACAAGCAAACAAAAACAGAAAAATAGTAATGTGTTTTCTACTAGAAGAAGTAGGTTTACGGAGAACTGAAACTGAATCTTAACCAAAATCTTCGTCAGTAAATATATTTGACGGTTCAAATATATTTGCTGGTTATCCTTGTCAATCGGCATTGTACTAACGATGTGACAGTGATAAGTCCCTGTCTCCAAAATCGACGACTCCCCCAGAAGAAACAAGTAATCTTGAAAATAAATTAGTCGTGAAAGAAAGTGATAGATGATCAAATTTCATTTATATGTACACGAAAGGATTGCTAATTTTAATAGTAAATCACTTATATTAATAAATTGCTCTATAATTATTAATTAAAATAATTAAGACATAATCGAGGAAAAAGTATAATACCTAATTATGATAAACATTGTTATCGGCATTATCACTTAAGATAATATTCGTCGGATTTAAGTAAGGCTTTTCTTGCGGTAATGTTGCATTACCATATTATTCGTCTGAATATTGCTTAAAACATTAAAAAGTAAAATAATCTTACGATATTATTCACTGATATTTTTAGATATATTTTAAGTCCTAATAGCATAATACGGGTTTATTGTTATATATATATATATATATATATATATATATATATATATATAAGATTGATTAATGGAGTCAGGCGTTACTTTGCGGAAAACCATTACTATGTGGACAGTCAACTAAGTCAACAGTTTACTTAGCTAAGATCCGCGACAAGCAAACAATAACAGAAAATTAATAATGTGTGTTTGGTGTTGTGTATAATTGTTAGTGGATGGAGAGTTGCTGACGTCCGTTTTTCGGTAAGTTTTAGTTTAAGTTCCAGGTAAATCCACTTCATCCAGCAGGAAAACACACATTATTAATTTTCTGTTATTGTTTGCTTGTCGCGGATCTTAGCTAAGTAAAAGTTTTGACTGTTCACATATAGATTTTAGTCCGCGGAATAACATAAAGCTAGGTTACCGCAAACGAAGACGGTATTAAGACCTAGACAGTCCCCACATAAATATTCAAATGTAAACCAAGCGGTTTAGGGCTCTCGTGCGATGGTAGCTCGCGGGGTGACCAGCCGTTTTGTGCACGCGACACACGTGCGTCTCTGCTAGGGTATTCCCTAATGAAGTGGGGTTGCGGACCCTTGCTTGACATTGTGTACAGTATAAGCTATGCTCTCGCTAAACTATAAATAGCAATTCAAAATCAGTTTACAATTATATATAATACATAATATGTATATCTACTTATATTAAATATAATATTTACGAGCTGTTTCCTACAACGTTATCCGTGACTGCATTTTTTTTTATTTTTTTATAAGTAATCTATTCACCAATCTCTTATTATTCTTCATCTGTTTTATTCTTCTTCTTCTTCTCTTGTTTGCGTTATATAACAAAAAACATGCTTTGTTAAATTCGCGACTATAAACTAAAAAACATTTGTTGAGTATAATATATAAAACATTATTTTTCATATACTCTTTCGTAAACATACATACATACCTATCGTCACGCCTGTCTCCCGTAGGGGTAGGCAGACCACAGATCTCCATATGCTACGATCTCTGCAAACTTTTCTTGCTTCCTCCACACTCATTACTCTCCTCATGCAAGTCCGTCGGTTAAAATTATTTTTGACCTGGCCTTTCTTAAAAACTTCAGCAATTTGGTCAAGGTGTGTTTTCCGTGGTCTTCCCCTACTGACCCTTCCATTCACATTAGCACTATGTGCCCAAACCATTTAAGCATCCCTTTCTCAAATTTTATCACGTATGAATATAATATATTTCCTATAGCTTAAATTCAAAATAAATTATATATGTATTAAACGCAATAACACGGTGAGAAAACTTTATATTATTATGTACCTATATATTGAAGTATTTATACGACTTGACTTTATCTTCTTTCCACGCACTACTACCCTGTGAAATCAGCTACCTCCAGCGGTGATTCTGAACCGATACGTGATTGGAATATTCAAAAAGCAGAAAACCGACAATTTTTGGAGTAGACGAATGCTTGAGTGGAGACCGCATCTTGGCAAACGCAGTGTGGGACGCCTCTCTTGTAGATGGAGCCTCGATTTGCTTGAGGCGGTTGACAGAGACTAGATGCGTGTAGCCAAAGATCGGGTCAGGTGGCGCTTCTTGGGTGAAGCCTATCAGTGGACTGATAATGATGATATCTCGTAATGGTCCACGATCTGACCACGTATAGAAAGCCTGGCATATGCTGAGCAAGAACCATTTTATGACACTTTTATTAACAACCCATATATGTCCCACTGCCGAGCACGGGCCTCTCCATTTCTGGAGGAATGGACGTTAAACCCACCACGCTTCTCCAATGCGGATTTTCGGCTTTACCAGACTCGGGCTAAATATTTGTAATCCATACATATATTTAATTCGATGCGGGGATCGAAGCCGCGACCATTTACTCCGCGGGCGGAAGGTCTCACTACCGAGCCAATTGGCCAATCTATGACACTTGTTAAATTAAAAGTATTTTCTTTTTGGTTTATTTATTTAGATAGTATTATATTATTAAGGTTTTAAATTGAATTATTGTAAAAAAAATGTTTGATAAATAAAGTTTTTTCTGTTCTATTCTATTCTATTGTAATTACCTCGCGACTCTTACAGTGCAACACAGACTTAATGCGTCTGCAACAAAAGTGCAATTTACAGTAAGAGTCATTTGTTTGGATGTATGTATGTACGTGCCGTCCGATCTGATGCTCATCATCTCTGATTTGAGCGGGATTGCATTATTGACGGAGTGGGACACACTGACGCGGGGACAGTGACAGACAGACAGGAGGGTCGAAAGATATTTACGGATTTAATTTTTATATAAACGACTCGTATAGAATCAAATTAGGAGTAGTCGAGTATTAAAAATGTCATTAACTGTGACACAAAGAAAATTGTATAAAATATGGACAGTCAAAAGTTTTACTTAGCTAAGATCCGCGACAAGCAAAACAATAACAGAAAATTAATAATGTGTGTTTTTCCGTTGGGTTAATTGGATTTATTTGGAACTTAAACCAGAAACTTACCGAAAATCGGCCATCAATTCTTCATCCACCAACCACTATACACAACACCAAACACACATTATCACTTTTCCATCTTGTAAACGACACGTGTTTCGCCCCAACACGAGGCATCTTCAGGTATAGTAGAATCTACGGAAGACAACCGAAAAGTTTCTCGGTTGTCTTACAAGATGGAAAACTGATAATGTGTCTTTGGTGTTGTGTATAGTGGTTGGTGGGTGGAGAATTAATGGCCGATTTTCGGTAAGTTTTTGGTTTAAGTTCCAAATAAATCCAATGAACCCAACGGAAAAACACATTATTAATTTTCTGTTATTGTTTCGCTTGTCGCGGATCTTAGCTAAGTAAAACTTTTGACTGTCCATATAGTGATGGATTTCCGAAAAATAACGCCTGACTCCATTAATAATTGTATAAAAAATATGTATTAAATGTTATTAAATACACGTTCATAAAATTATCAAATATAAATGGTGACCGGTAGCAGAAAGTAGAAACTCAATCTTTACTACTTTTAAGAAATATTTGACCCATTAATAATATATACTCCCATTCACCTCCGCCGGTATGCTCACATACTCTTCTTTACTCTATTTTACGTAACGCCTCTTATCTCAAGATTCTCTTTGTATTTCTCAATGACTCACATTCGAGGTGTTTGTGAACATCTGAAAACTTAATATTAAAAATGCCTGCTCATCATACCAAATTCTTTGACCAATCTTTCACAGTACAGGCTGTTCGGTTATGGAATTTGTTGCCGCTGGAGGTGAGACAAGCGAAGTCTCTCGTGATTTACAAAAATCACTATATATCTTCATAAATATCGTTCTATCGTTTTATGTATTCGTTTATTATTTACGGTTAGCCTATATTTATGTGTGTATGTGTATGTATTTACTTATATATTGGCTTATGGCTATTATCTTTATTTAATAATAATTTTTTCTTTTCAATCATTATAACGATAACGTATCACCAACCTACATCAAATTATCTTTTTAACATTGTGTCCACCCTACGGTTGTCTGGAAGAAATCGCTATTAGCGATAAGACCGCCATTTGTATACAAATATTACAATCAATAGCTCTCCCACCCGCGGAGTCAATGGTCGCAGGTTCGAACCCCAGAATCGGAATAAATATATGTATGGATTATAAATATTTATTTCGAGTCTGGTAGCCCCGCCAAAACGCATTTCCTTTCCTGCCCTTTTCTTCCTTCTCTATCCTTTTACTTCCTCTCCGCCAATCCACGGTCTGCCGTGCTAATGGATGCGTGACTAGAGGCGAGCTTAGACGCAAGCGTGCCGACCGTCCCGGGATCGGGCTCCCCCGGGTACTATGGTGCCTTACCTCAGCATGCGGGGCTCTGCTGGGGCTGCGGCTCGTGGGATTCACTAAGACGAATTGTTATATATCTAATTTGTTGAAAAATGACGGCGACGTAGTTCGCCGCCCATCACGTCCTGGTTGCCACGAGGGCGAGAAGCAACTAATGGAGAGCCGTTTCGCTGCGATGAATGTGAGAGGAAGAATGGATGAGTGTGGAGGAAGTGGAAAGGGTGTGCCAGGATCGAAGTGGATGGAGTTCTGTGGTCTCTGCCAACCCCTGCGGGGGATATGCGTGAATAAATAAATCAAAAAAAAGATGTAATCTATCTGCATGAGGAATATAAATACAAGAAACTCTATTCTATGTTTATAAGGCATAAACTTGTTTAAGTACATCCTAAACTAAAACAAAGTCTTGCTGACGACACGTCATTATCAATTTAGGGGTAACTCATGCTGTCATTACTCCTTTGATGACGAAAATGAGATTTGTCAAACTTGAAGCAAGCATTAATGTGAACAATTCATGTTGATGGTGTATGTTGTATATGCTAATGACTGTAAATTAATTCATCTAAAATAACCAAACGTATAGGGTATCCGGTGACAGAATTGTTATAGGTCGAACAATCGATAATCGTCAAAAGCGATAATCGTCTAATAATCGGTATAATAATAATAAATCGAACTTTTCCCGCCAACTTACATCAGTGACGTTGTTTTGATTTCATTTTCATAATCGTATATTATTATCAGTTATATTGTTTAATTGTGGTGGCATATCATACATTATAGTTCGATTAAGGCGTATAAGTGAAGTGATATGAAATAAATGGGTGTATCGTGACTTTTTAAGCTGACTGAAAAAGTCTATAGAAGATTTTGGTAAAAAAGCCACCATTTTATCAAGACGTAACGTGACAAGCTGACTAGTTACATTTCAAGAGCTTTGATATTATCGTATTTTACTTGACACGGGCATAATACATGGACAGTCAAAAGTTTTACTTAGCTAAGATCCGCGACAAGCAAAACAATAATAGAAAATTAATAATGTGTGTTTTTCTGTTGGGTTAAGTGGATTTATTTGGAACTTAAACCAAAAACTTACCGAAAATCGGCCATCAATTCTCCACCCACCAACCACTATACACAACACCAAACACACATTATCACTTTTCCATCTTGTAAACGACACGTGTTTCGCCCCAACACGAGGCATTTTCAGGTATATTATGTATAGTGGTTGGTGGGCGGAGAATTGATGGCCGATTTTCGGTAAGTTTTTGGTTTAAGTTCCAAATAAATCCACTTAACCCAACGAAAAACACACATTATTAATTTTTTGTTATTGTTTTGCTTGTCGCGGATCTTAGCTAAGTAAAACTTTTGACTGTCCATATAGTGATGGATTTCCGCAAAGTAACGCCTGACTCCATTATTAAACTGGCAAAATAGTTATAACTAATTGCCATCAAAGAAAAGAAAATAATAAATAGAATAATCGGTCGAATTATGTTTTCTGCCGATATTGAGAGAAAATCCTACCTTCACTTCACGCATATAGTTTCAACAAGATAGCGCCACGCCTCACACTACTAGAGACCATGGAGTTTATTTATGATGATGATATATTCCCTAACTTATTAATATACTGTTTCGGTGATATCCCATTCGGTCGGTCTCGTCGGATCTCACCCCTATGGACTTTTTTCTGTGGTACCTCAAAAGAAAAGTGTCTAAAACAAACCCGACAACCATCTCAGTACCAGATGTTGTTACCAGATATATAGGGGAGGCCTGTTACTCCAGAAATTGAGAGGCCCGTGCTCAGCAGTGGGACATATATGGGCTGCTGAAAAAAAAAGGGTATTGCTTTTTGGGATAAATTTGAATTGGCCTTTTTTCCGCTGGAAAGAGAACATTCTGTATAATTGGAATATCTCTGCTTCTAACAAAGTATTGTACCCGTCCCGAATTAAGTGGTAGCGTAAGAAATCCCCGCCGCAAAAAAAAGACAAGTTCCAACGCCCGGGGTCAGTTTTAAACAATAATGGCTTATTGTCCGCCCAGGGGTCCATTATAACAACCGTTTGTTTAATTAAGCGACCCCAAGGCCTCGCACAAAAGATTCCTACTTCGTTTTTCTTTCTCCGACTTTATATTCGACCCTTGGCGAGAACTTTTCACAACACTCGACTAAGCTCAGCTATTTCAGTAGTACGGTGAATGGTAATACACAAAGAAAATATGTATTACTAGCTTTCGCCCGCGGCTTTGCTCGCGTGGAATTTGGTCTGCCACATTAAGTTTCGTAACAGATCATTTTAAATAAATATATATTTTTTTTACCTAATTTATGGTTCACAATTTTGTTCATAGTGGCTTCCACATAAAAGGTAGATATATGCTGGCGCGGACTTTTATTTAGAACTATTCAAGACAAACAATCCTACGTACATCATCTTTGTGTAACTCCAATGGCTTTGGCAGCGTACGCCAAGATAGCTCTCAGAGGCTAGATTTTTTCCGACTTAATTGAAATGTATCGTTATATTACGACCAAATTACATAAAATCATTACAAATTGTAGTCTATATGTTATTTCAATGTCTAACCTATATTACTGTAAAGTTTCATCCAAATCCGTCCAGTAGTTTTTTCGTGAAAGAGTAACAAACATACATCCATACTCACAAACTTCACGCATCCAGTTTCTGCCAGCTGCCCTGCGCAGATCGTCGCATCATCTAGCCGGGGGCGTCCCACACTATATTTGCCAATATGAACACTCGACTCCAGCACCCGTCTGCTCAAGCGCTTGTCGAATCTCCTATGAACATGGGCTCCCCATTGCCACTTTTACTAATGCGAAAAACTATGTCGATGACTTTAGTCCTCTGACGTATTTGTTCATTCCGAATCACATCTAACAGAGAAACTTCGAGCATAGCTCTCTCCATAGCTCTCTGAGTGACTCTGAGCTTATGAAACAGATGGACTGTCAGAGTCCACGTTTCGGCGCCGTAAAAGTGTATAGGTAGGACACAAAATAATATTGTAAAGATCAATTATATAATAACTATGTGGACAGTCAGAAGGAAACACGTGTCGTAGTCGTAAGACAACCGTTAAGTCACTTATATCACAATGTACGTGATATAAGTGACTTAACGGTTATCTTCCGTAGAGTCTACTATACCTGATGATGCTTCGTGTTGAGGCGAAACACATGTCGTGTACATTGTTGAAGATAGTGATTGGGAGCTGGAGAGTTGCTGACGGCCATTTTTTCAGTAAGATTTAGTTTAAGTTCCCCATTTTTTAAATCCACTTCTTTCAGTAAAAGGCATACATTATTATTTTTCTATTTTTGCGGATCTTAGCTAAGTAAAAATTCTGACTTCATTAATCATATTTAATAACTGTTAAATTTACTCTATTGTAAATAACGTCATGGTGTAGTGATTAATTACATATACATTGTGGAAGAGTGGTGGTGTGTATTTGATGATAGTGCTTGGGAAGTGGAGAATTACTGGCGGCCATTTTCTGGTAAGACTTTTTTATTGGCTTGTCGCGGATCTTAGACAATTAATGACTAACCCATTAAAACAGTATGGAACACTCTCCATGATAACAGTGCCTGGCCGTACTGCTTACGGCTACACCCGGGATCTTTAGGGGGTTTTTTATCTTCAAATAAAATTCTTCAAAAGATATTAATTTATTTTTCTTGTTTCATTGTACATTTATATCATAATCATATTTATTCTTTATTAATACTTTTCAATTTACATTTTATATATGCTGGACGGGTGACGTGTCTATTCAAAAGACGTCAGTTAAACTAATTTTACAATTTATCTCTGTTTTATCTCATACTTAAATAATGAATATGAAAAAAAATAATATAAAAAGTTTTATTGCATTTATTAATGTATCACTACATTAATTTCGTTACAAGATACTGAGAGGTGAAATGTCTTACCACAATGCCAAGGAATCCAGCTGAGAGATCCTAGTCTTGGAGGTTCGAATAGCCCGAGAATTGTATACGGCCAGAACAGAACACATAGCGACATCTAGTGAAAAACAAGCACTCTGGTACAAAAATGTTAAACGCATAGCTGAAAAAATGACGTAATTCACTTAGTCTTTTGACGGGTGTAAAAATATTGTGCTCGAAAGAAAAAAGTGCATTAAAATTTTCAAAAGTAAAGCGTGGGTTGACTTGGGAGGGAGGGGGGGAGGTGGGGGGGATGACGGCATATTTTTTTTTTCACTCCGAAGCGCGGCGTTTTCATACGTGAAGAGTCACGTTAATTTCTTGTGAGCCTAATTACTGGCGGGCTTATTTGCGAGGTGCGAAGGCTTGCCTGCCGCTGAAATCCTTTTGCCTTTAGAGGGCGCGCCTTACGCGTGGAGACGGAGACGCGTCAAGCGACGCGACGGTGGGTTAAATGCATTTTAATCTAATTAGATTCGCAAAGGCGGCGGCTTTGAAACGTTAATTTGAAATATAGTTTGTTAATGTTTCCGCGGCTTCTGTGATGTAGTTACTGCGTGTTGTATTGACTATATACATGGGGTAGTAAATTAGATATTAGAGCTTAATACTGCTTAATAGTGGCCGTCTTATCACTAATACGATTTCTTCCAGACAAACGTAGGATGGACACAATATTCAAAATATAATCTGATGTAGATTATAAATGGAGTCAGGCGTTACTTTGCAGAAATCCATCACTATGTGGACAGTCAAAAGTTTTACTTAGCTAAGATCCGCGACAAGCAAAACAATAACAGAAAATTAATAATATGTGTTTTTCTGCTGGATGAAATGGATTTATTTGGAACTTAAACCAAAAACTTACCGAAAATCGGACATCAATTCTCCACCCACCAACCACTGTACACAACACCAAACACACACTTTCACTTTTCCATCTTGTAAACGACACGTGTGTCGCCCCAACACGAGGCATCTTCAGGTATAGTAGACTCTACGGAAGACAACTTTTCGGTTGTCTTCCGTAGGGCGAAACACGTGTCGTTTACAAGGTGGAAAAATACACATCATTAGTTTTCTGTTATTGTTTTGCTTGTCGCGGATCTTAGCTAAGTAAAACTTTTGACTGTCCACAATTTGATGTAGGTTGGTGATACATTATCGTTATAATACTAGAAAAAAAAAGATATTAATAAATAAAGATAATAGCCATAATCAAATATATAAGTATATACATACACACACACATACACACATATACATACATAAATATAGGTTAACCGTAAATAATACACGAATAAATATAAAGATACAAAGATATTTATAAAGATAGCTGGTGATTTTGGACAAACTTTTTGAAAATTGAGAGAGACTTCGTGGGCAGCGGCAACAAATTCCATAACCTGTACTATGAAAGATTGGTCAAGAAATTTGGTATTATGAGCAGGCAAGTTTAATATTAAGTTTTCAAATATTCTGAAACATCTCGAATGTGAGTCCTTGAGAAATATAAAGCGAGTCTTGAGATAAGAAGGGTAACAAGGGTGAAATAAAATAGAGTAAAGAAGAGAGAGTATGTGAGTATTCCGCTGAAGGCGAATGGGGAGTGCAGTAAATTAAAGTATCGAAAGAGATTCGAATCCAAAACTTTTATTCAATTCTAGAGTAGCTACGTATGAACCAAATGACTAGCCTTATAAGGCAAGACAAAGGAATGCAGGGATACATCACACTATACCGGTAAGATCCGAGTAATTAATGTAGTGTTATAGCTCGTAGTCTACGCTCGTAGCGTTCGCTACGCTCGCTCCTGTCACGTATGTGGTGCAAAGCGACGTAGGATCGCAATTAACGATCTCACAACGACATTAATTAAAAGCTTCTTTCGGTAACCCGCCCGCCCTACGTGCCGCCCGCCCCCGCCCTAAACTATCCCTTAGTGTTCGCAGAGTAAAATTTATTTTTAATTAAGAAACACAAACGATTTGAATTTTTTTAGTGGTTGTACCTTGGAGCGTGAAGCTTTTTCGTTAGTTTCGCCAAGTTCTTTAGAGTTGACTCGCTACGTCTTAGTGTTGCAATATCACAATGCGTCCAGAGTGCCACGCCGTCGCGCCGCTCTTTAATTAAAATTTATTTTATACCATTGTACTTTTTTTATGGGATAGGGAGGCAAATGAGCACACGCGTCACCTGATGGAAAGCAATCAACGCCGCCCATAGATATCCGCAAGCCATAGGCATCACAAATGCGTAGCCGGCCGTTGTTAACCCATTGACTGCCAGCTACGAGATATCTCGTATTAAGCGTGTGTATCAAAACTGCCAGCTACGAGATATCTCGTAGTGGCAACCAGCACAGGAATTTTATTTAGTGACGCCAGCTACGAGTTATCTCGTGGTGTTTTTTTTTTTCAATAAAAATTACTGTAAATGCTATTACAATATTATATTTTGTAAACTTTCATTTATTCTTCAAAATAAAACCTTGGCACCCAGGGCAAGACGCTCTAAATATGTCTGGCAGTCAATGGGTTAAGGTATGAGTAAGCTTGTTCAAATGGAAGGTTCTAACGTCGTATCGGAAATATCGCTAAAGGCAACTAGTACCATAGAGTGATGGTGCATAGAATGCTAGAGTGGACAGAAAACTCGATACCTTAATTATGTGAAGAGTTCTGTTTATGTTTAAAATAACTGTTGTTCGGATATACATATATAGTGCAATTATGTCTAAGGTAACTTTAACTGATAGAATAAAGAACGAATATATAAGAGAGCGAGAGAGAGTGTCCTGATAAAAGCTGAGAAAGAGTTGCTTAGATTTCGGCACTAGAGAGGATGGATGAAAGACGACTGGCAAAAGTGAATTTACATTGCGGAGGTGGATGGAAGGGTCAGTAGAGGAAGACCATGGAAAACATACTTTAACTTATTGCCAAAGTTTTTAAGAAAGGCCAGGTCAAAAGTAGCTTTAACCGGCGGGCTTGCATGAGGAGAATAATGAGTGTGGAGGAAGCAAGGAATGTATACCGAGATCGTAGCAGATGGAGCTCTGTGGTCTCTGCCTGCCCCTACGTGTGTGGAAGCAAACTCAAAAAAAAATGGAGGCTTTGAGAAAATAAATAGTCAATATTCACAATTTATTAAGGTACATGTGTTCCAAAAATGAACACACTTTATTATAATATAGCTGTGTCCAGTCTATCATTTCAAAACTTCTCATTTTCACTGTCAAAAACTAATTCATATGACTCACGACATCGCAGCTGACTACTATATCGAGCCAGCCGTACTGATACGGTGACACGGGATCTTTAGGGGATTTTCAGGGGATCTCCGATATAATAAAACTTTTTCAAGTGAAGTCAATTTATTAATGAATCACTATACATTTTATATTAATTATATTTTATATTAATAAATCAGTTTAGACTTAATATTAATTAGAAAAGACAAACCGAACTTTTCGGTTGTCTTCCGTAGAGTCTACTATACCTGAAGATGCCTCGTGTTGGGGCGAAACACGTGTCGTGTGCAAGATAGAAAAGTGATAGTGTGTGTTTGGCGTTGTGTATAGTGGTTGGGGGGTGGAGAGTTGATGGCCGATTTTCGGTAAGTTTTTGGCTTAAGTTCCAAATAAATCCACTAAACCCAACAGAAAAAAGGTGATATGTCCCTCGAAAGACGTCAGTCGATCGAATCCTTTTTTTTATATAAAACAATTTATTTATTTCTAATTTAAATTTTAAAATGACGAATGTACAAAAAGTAAAATGGTTTTAGTATATTTAATTAAAAAGTTTTATGATAACTAATATATAGTCATACATTTATCAATGTATCACTACAGTAATTCTCCCACTATTTTACTACTCCGCTATAGGTTGGAGTGCTGCGGGGAATTGTTCGGAATAATTCCGCTGAATTTCACTATCGAACAAATTGACATTCCCACCATCTGGTATGCCATTTATGGCAATCCAGTACCACGCGTACTACTCTATATCATACTAACTACTTCTACCAGACGTATCGCTGGCTGAAAAGCAATCAACGCCACCCAAAGACGTCTGCAGTGCCATAGGCAATGCAGAAGCGTTGCCGGCCTTTATGAAAAGTGTAGGCTTGTTTTTTTAAGGTTCCAACGTCCAACGTCGTTCAGAAACACTGCTGGAGATAACTGTTTCCACAGAATAGTGGTGCGTAGAACCAAGTTTCGGGGAATACATAAAACCTTTATTTTATCTATTAAACAAATTTTAGTTTCAGACGGGTTCAAACTCACAAACCTTTAAAAAGTCTTATTATTAAGAGAAGCAGTTGTTCCTTTTAAACAAAAACGCAAGTAACAGAACATAAATATATTATATTGCGGATGAAACGTGAAGGGAAATTGTGTTTTATTGCATAATAAGACGTCTCAGAATGCAAAAAAAATATTTTTGATGGAACTCGTCTCGGTCACAATACGGTCCGGGTACAATCGCGCACAACTTCGCTTCGTCCGACATCTCTTTCTGAGTTTGGGCGCAAGCCACACTTGGGCGCAAACTACACTTGGGCGCAAAGCTACACTTTCGTTCACATCGCTTGTTATTTCGACAGTTCGCTTAACTTTTGGCGGGTCAGTTGTTACTTTGCCGACTGGCTTCAGAAGTGGTATTTTGTTATAAAACGCGGAATCTACCGGCTCAATTGTTTTGACATTCGCGCTTCTAGAAACGTAGATCCACTTACTTTATTATATATCCCATGTGTAAATAAGAGGACGACTTAATTTTTTTATGGGATAGGAAGGCAAACGAGCAGATGTATCATCCGATAGAAACTATACCGATAACTAATGGTGCACGGCACTTGAATGCGATAGAAAAATCTTGATAAATGTCCATACAAAGTGTATTATTGATCTTATAGTTGTGTAACATTTACATCAAAATATTTACATCCGTCTTTAAAACTTCGATAAATGTTAATGTTTCGATTAAACGAACGCAGCTTCGATTGTGTGTATTATAATATACACACGATTGTGTGTATTACAATACATGAAAAACAACAAAATCTTCGGCATTCAGTCCGATAGTGCTGTATAATTCACGCGCCATATTAATTCTAGCATGTAAGTTAACACATAATTTCTAATATTGTCCCGAATGACTACACTCTATATTAATGTTGTGTCTATCTGTAATTAGTGTTACATTTTAATATGTTGTACAAATATTTTCGAATAATGTATGTAATTTAAACTACTATTGTTGGTCCATAGAGAAATTGAATTAAACAAAAATAACCTGAAAGGATCCTTTTAATCACAATTTCTTTACTAAGATTTTTATGACACTTATTAATCTTATCTGCTTTTCTATATACCTGTACCTGTAGTAGATATAAATAGGATAAAATACCGGCAGTGCGCTTCGTTTAAAGGCACACTGGATAAATAAACCGATTTTCCGCCCGCCCTGTAGAACCTATGTAACGAAATAGAACATTATTTATCTGTCTATATAGTTTTTGTGAGAACAGCTATTTTAAAGCTACATTTAAGACACTAGAAAAGTAACTCTTTAATTTGTAAGAAAAAATTATCATAAGGTATAAATACATTTAAGACACTTACATTTAAGACTTTTGATTTTGAACCGCCGGAAAGAAAATTTGTTAAGATATATGATATGCATACTCACCATAGTGTTCCTACGCCAATGTAAACCAATTCTCTATTAACGTTATGAAAATGTTTCTTTCCATCAGTTAATAGAGATTCGCATAAGAGACTTCTTTACCTGCTGCCTTCAGGTGCACTTCCTAACAGATACGAGAGTGGAACATAAAATACAAGCCTACTCATACCTCAAAGGCCGGCAACGAATTAGTACATCTATGGTGTCACAGAGCTCTTTCCATCAGGCTACACGCTTACTCGTTTGCCTCTCAATACCATAAAAGAAAATCATCCACTCCAGCACTCGCCTGCTCCAACTGCACAGTTTGCTAATTCGAAAGGCTATGTCGGTCGCTTTAGTTCTCTGGTGGATTTGTTCATTACGAATCATATCCACCAGAGAGACTCCGAGCATAGCTCTCTCCATAGCTCTCTGAGCGACTCTGAGCTTGTGAAGCAGACGGACTGTCGGCGTTTCGACGCCATAAGAGAGTATAGGTAGGGCACACTATTAATTATATATTTTTTTTAAATACCTCATAGCATTGTAACCTGCATTGACAACCAAACTTAAGAGTTTCCGGAAGTCGTACATCATGTTTAACTCATGATTTTGTCGGTTTAATGATCACCCCAATTATCACCATGCTCATAAGGCTTCTGACTTTACTTAATAAGTAGTTCACGGGGCAAAGAGCTTTACTCACCTTTTGATGTATGTGGACAGTCAGAATTTTTACTTAGCTAAGATCTATAACAAGCAAACAAAAATAGAAAACTAATAATGTGTGTTATTTACTGGAATAATTATATTTACAAGAAACTTTAGTTCCCCGTAAATAAAATAACTAAAATTAAAACCTTAATAATATACAAGTGAACAAAAATCAAATAATTTAAATCTCATAGGTGTCATAAAACGGTTCTTGGCATATGTCAGGCGTTCTATTGAAGCACCTGGCACTGGTTTTCAGCAAGAACTAACGTGGTCTGACTGTGGTGACCACAGTGAGAACATTGCTACGGATACACACACACACATATATATATATATATATATATATATATATATATATATATATATATATATATATATATATATATATATATATATATATATATATATATATATATATATATATATATATATATATATATATATATCTTTTTTCTTTTTAGTGGTAGAGTCGCACGTCGCAGACGAATACTTTGTCAAGAATGGCATATTATTTGTCTGTAGCATGAATGGGCCAACTCGCCCGGGGAAGTACCATGTACCATACTCCCGCAGAAAATCGGCGTCTGAGTGATAGCTTGTCTACCGCGCTTCGTACGGTGTCTGAGTTTCGGAGGCCCAACACCCTCCCCTTCCCACTCCCACTCCGATTCCCACTCCCACTCCCCCTCTGATTCCCACTCCTCCTCCCACTCCCACTTTCTTAATTTCACTTTATTTTAAGGTCGGCAACGCTTCCGCACTGCCTATGGCATTGCGGATGTCTATGGGCGGCGTTGGTTGCTTTCCATCAGGTGGCACGCCTGCTTGTTTGCCTTCCTATGCCATAAAATAAATTCCTATGCCAGAAATTAAGACTTAAATAAATCATGTAATAAGCTTACCGCAACCAAAGAAACAAGTTCCTGTTTGCATTGGTACTTAAAATTAGTTTTTTGCACAATTTATGTTTTTAAAATATATATAGTAGACAAGTCATGAAGAGGTGGTGGCAAGTTGTTCCAACGCTTAGTTGTGGTGTATTTAAAGCTACCACGAAATAAAATTAAAGGATGGATGAAAATATGGATGAGTGTAGAGGAAGCGAGGAAGGTGTGCCAGGATCGTAGCGGACGGAGATCTGTGGTCTCTGCCTACCCCTACAGGATACGGAAAACAAACGTAACGATATGTATGTATATAAGAAACAAAGTATTCGATTTACTTATATATTGATATCAAATTCATTGCGGACAAATTTTACTTGTGAGTTTGGCGCGCCGGGAAATTACGTCGACGCGTTATTATTCACGGCACGATGTCCGTTGTTATTAAAAAGCTCCACTTCTAATCGTTGTTTAACATTCAGGAGGCGCTGCTGGCTCCTGATTCGGCTTTCAGCTTTAATAATATTAACCGCTTACCAAATTCATTTCATATTTCCCGCTACCTACCCCGTGTATTTTCTTGTGTTTACAATGATATAACAGTGTCGGCGAAAAGATAAAAATATTTATCACATGTGATTCTTCACGCTAAATTTATTGATTAATAGAGTCAGGCGTTACTTTGCGGAAATCCATTACTATGTGGACAGCCAAAACCTTTACTTAGCTAATATCCGCGACAAGCAAACAATAATAACGCGTGTTTTTACCGGAAGAAGTGGATTTACTGGGAAGGGTCTTCCGTAGAGTCTAGTATACCTGATGATGCGTCGTGTTGAGGCGTAACACGTATTATGTGCATACAGTGTGAGTGGTGGTGTTGTGGTTAGCGTAGGGAAGTGGCGAGTTGCTGACGGCCGTTTTTTCTGTAAAATTTAGTTTAATTTCCAAACCATAAATCCACTTATTCACGTAAAAGCACACATAATTATTTTTCTACATTTGTTTGCTTGTCGCGGATATTAGCTAAGTAAAAATTGTAAATGGCCACATACTAAATTTATAATTAATAGTTTTTCTCCAATTATGATTATAATTTACAATTATAAGTGGTAAATAACAAATAAAGAATCGTCGATCAAATAATATAGTTATTTGATCGACGATTCTTTACTTTTTGAATACTATTAATATTAAATTATTCAATAATAATTTAACAAATAGGTTTTTTGCTTATAAGCAAAATACCTATTCGTTGGTATTGTTTCATGCATATTTTATTTTACATAATAATGTGAAATAAAAAAGCATATCACAGTTTCTTATTATATAGTTGTGTTTTTCCTTAGCGGACATAGCCTTTGTCTACGTCCAGACTATGAATAATACCCATAGGCCATACAAATATCTATTTCTAGCTATGCGAAATTTAATACGTGATCTAATGATTTAAAATCAAAATTAAAATTAGGTCAATTGGGTAGTCTAATTATAAACAAGTAACATAAATAAAAATTAAAGTCAATTCCAAAAGGTCAACAAAGAAATTTATTTTTCCTGCTAAATATAATGTGATAATGTTTTTGATAAAGTACAATTTTAACATATCACACCTAAAATTAAATAAATTTTAAAACATGACGATGTACTAGTGCAGCCACCCCAATGAGTCTGAAGCAATTTATAATAATTCGCAGCGCCCCCACTCGCGAGGGTGCAACGAGACACCGGCCGTCCGAGGTGTGAAGCAATAGAGACATTGCACCTCGCGCCGACGGCTCGGGTTACGGATCAATTGAACCCCAACACCCTAAGGTGCAAGGCTTGCGGTCGATCGACAATTCGCAAGGGTAAACTTGAGTTACTTAAAAAAAATATTATTTTTACAGCCCATACGTATCCCTCTGCTGAAATATGGGCCTCTACAATTTAATCGAACTATATTGTATAAGATACCACCACAATTAAACAATATAACAGATAAATGAAATAAAAACACAACATCACTGACGTCAGTTGGCGAGAAAAGTCATTAGCAATTTTCTTATAGTGTCTTTTAAGGAAAAGCCACTATATTCTTGTGTTCTTTGTATGATCAATATATAAGATGATTATACTATTAATCGACTCAAAGTTGATACATACATTCATATGATCACGTCTGTTTCCCGTAGGGGTGGGCAGAGAACACAGATCAACATCAGCGATGAGCAGAGACTACGATCCCTGCACACGTTCTTCGCTTCATCCATACTCATCAATCTCTTTATACAAGATCGCCGGTTAAGGGTACTTTTGACCTGGCCTTTCTTAAGATGTTGCACAATTTGTCCAAGGTATGTTCTCTTTGGTCTTCCCTTACCGACATGCCATCCACAACAGGAACGTAAATTTTTATCAGTCGTCTTTCATCCATCCTCTCTTTGTGCCCGAACGATCTAAGCTTACTATAAAAATCTAGTATATACTACTATATAAATTGTATATTACTGTATAAATTTCACATTTTCTAGCTATAATCATCCCGATCTAAGAATTGAACCTGCTACCACTAAGTAATAAAACTATAATATAAAAATAATACTTAATATCTATTAGATGACCCAATGAACTTCGATTCACCTATAATTTATTTAATTCAAATTAACGAAAATTATATCTCCTGGTAGGCTTATCCTGGTATGTAAGTACTTAGGTGTGCGATACTTTTCAAAAACGCACAAAAGAAACGAGAGTTTGGATAACCATCTATTTAAATAATTGAAAATAAAAGGAAGACAAAAAATTTTCATTTGTCAAGTTTTTTTATTCGTTAACCTTCCCTGTATTATAGCGAACAAAATAAAAAAAAATTATTCAAATCGGCCGAGCCGTTTTTGAGTTTTAGCGAGACTAAAAAAATAACTCTCCATTTTTATGTATATATATATATATATATATATATATATATATATATATATATATATATATATATATATATATATATATAGATTATGAATTTATAAAACCCAGTCGCCTCAACTCTTTAAGCATTGAATTAAGTTATAAGTGAGTAAGTTCTACGTAGACAGCGAGATACAACCCCAATAGTAGCGAGGCCCCCTACTACGGGGACTGAATGCAAAGCCTGCGCTCACATGGTGACCGCCGTTACCATGGCAACCGGGGTCAACGACCCACGCACCACCAGCCAACCTATTTACCAACTGAAACCACTACTTTAAACTCACGTTCTGGTATTCATAATTTAATGTATAAAGAAATTCGACTGTAAATAATTGTATAGAGGATAATCACTAACAAAACTTACCTGTATTCAACGAAGATCGTAATAAAAACAATTTCACTCACTTAAATTAGTTACTTACTTGATTAATCTTAACAATAACACTTAGATATAACTTAAACTAGTTCGTATACGAAGTAAAGCATAGAATATATGTTTACACGAGTGGAGGGATTTGGTTTTATCTACAGAGAATAGTGCACTGGTAATCGAAAATCGAATCTCACATTTTGAACAACAAACTTATTTTCGTAAATCAAAAAAAACACAAACAAAAAGCCACCGAAAATAGCACAAAAACATTCGCGTGCCGGTACATATCAACGAATGTGACCGGCCTGCGGTGTTCCGTACATACAAAGGGACCCCTACAATAATTAACACAAGAAAAACCCGCACACAATTGATTATCGCCCTTGTTCGAATGCAACACAAACCAAAGACATTGGACCTAACGGCAAATAACATTTGTGAGGATACACAGTCGGATGGAATTTTCAAATGGTGCCGCGGAAAACTAGCTTTTCTACTCGCGTTATAACACCACACCACAACTGAACAGTTTAATTCAAACTTTAAACGGATCTGAACAAGGCTTATATCGAAGTGCATAGCAAGGTCACAAAGCGCCACGCGCTGACGTTTGTAAGGTGAGAGAAAGCTGATTTTATTGCACGGGCGTGCGAGGGAGACGCAACATCCCGAGGGAAGGTAATACAAGGGGTGCAGTTTCGTTTGAAGCGAAACGTCGGCCCATAAAGAATCGATCTAGAAGACGCTCACTGAAACTTATAGGGGTTTTGAAGATGCAACACGTAATGTGTTTAATTTATGTCAATAACTATCAGTGGCAGGACCATCCGGCCGCGGAGTAAATGGTCCCGGGTTCGATCCCCGCATCGGAATAAATATATGTGTGGACTACAAATATTTATTCCGAGTCTGTTAAACCCGCCAATCCGCTTTGGACAAGCGTGGTGGGTTAACGTCCGTACCTCCAGAAATGGAGAGGCCCGTGCTCAGCAGTGGGATATATATGGGCTGTTAAAAAAAACCACTCAAGACCATTCGCTTACAGGATATTTTTTAACCAAATCTTCGAGGTTCAAATCTGGTATAGTTAAAATATTACTGATCAGTTTATTAAATAGTTGGAATGTAAGTTAGTGCGATCTTTGTCAAATCAACTCACAACCTTACCTGTAAACAGGGTTTTATTCACTACAAGAATCTATACAAACTTTATTTATGGGATAGAAAGGCAAACGAGCAAGTATTTCACCTGATGAGAAGCAATTAATGTCCCTCATAAATATCTGCAACACAATAGGTATCAAGATGTAAGTAGGTTTTTTTTTGAAGGTTCAAATCTAGTTTCGGTTCAAAAATATCGTTGAAGGCAGCTAGTTCCATAGAGTGGTGGTGCGTGAAATTAAATTATTTCCAGCAATGGACATCTAAAAACTGTAGATGACAGTAGAAGATCGTTGATATACAATAGATCTAGAGACAGAGACAAATAGAGACATAAATATAGTATTATCAACAATAAAAATACATTAATGGCACTGTACACACGATTCTTCATAGATGAAATAGAACTACACCGACAGTGGGTTAAACTAGATTTATTGTATGTAAACCAAAACATCAATTTGCGTATTAAGTATAATATAATCCGTAACAAGTAAATAAGACTTCTATTATTACATAACTGAATCAAGAATAATGAATTAAAGACACAATTCCTGTGATTGGGAATAGATTTTCCTTTTTAATATTTACAGTCTTTTCTTCAATAAAAAAATCCAGTAGTGAAGATTACTAGTAAAGAATAAACAGAGGTCAAAACACTACGCACAACATGTGTCTACAATGTCTGCACTGTGAGTATAAGACGTGACGTCATGTATGGCCCGACTTGCAGCGAGGAGAGAATTCCCGTGACTAAATCCAATTGCATTAGCATTAGTCACATCCTTATTCTGACTTAGAAAATATCAAGAGAGCAACGATGATTGCTTCTTGTGAATAATTTATCCGCGACAAGCAAACAAAATAGAAAAATAATAATGTGTTTTTTAATGATCCAAAGCGAGACATCATCAGGTATAGTAGACTCTACGGAAGACAACCGTTAAGTCACTTAAATCACGACACGTGTTTCCTTCTGACTGTCCACATAGGAATTAAATAATTGATCTTTATAATATAATTGTGTCCTACCTTTGCTCTCTTATGGCGCCGAAACGTGGACTCTGACAGTCCGTTTGCTTCACAAGCTCAAAGTCACTCAGAGAGCTATGGAGAGAGATGCTCGGAGTTTCTCTGGTAGATATGATTCGATATAGTAGACTCTACGGAAGATAACCGTTAA
Organism: Baronia brevicornis; assembly: GCA_031353405.1. Taxonomy (NCBI): domain Eukaryota; kingdom Metazoa; phylum Arthropoda; class Insecta; order Lepidoptera; family Papilionidae; genus Baronia; species Baronia brevicornis. Next base: position 413,492 of record JASFAT010001913.1, read on the forward strand.
GTTAATTAATTATTCTATTTTGTTTGCTTGTCGCGGATCTTAGCTAAGTAAAAAATCTGACTGTCCGTATAATTGTTTTTTTTTTAAATCGCTAGCAGTTTGTACGCGCCCCAAGGTATCGCGTCGTAGTTTTCCGAATCACAAGTAAGATAGGTCGTCGCAAGGGTAGTCGGCGAGCTAAAGAGAATGCCTGATGAGAGAGCATACAGTCACAGTTGCTCTTCACATTCCTTGCTTAGGGAATTTTTAACTCGCGAAATAGCGCCTATTCCAACTTCCCCCACACCGATATACGAATGCATCTTCTTACAACTTGCAGAGTAAAGCGAAAATCGATTAGGATAGTCAACGAGTCTCTTTAATGACTCTTTTCGTGTCATTTTGTGTGTGTATATTGAATCTTGTGTTAAGATAGAAATATGAGTTTTAAAATCTTTTTAAGAAAACTTTTTTTATGGCAAACGAGCAGGCGTGTTTACCAGCATAAATAGCAATTCAAAATCAGTTTGCAATTATATATAATACATAATATGTATATCTACTTATACTTAAATGTAATATTTACGAGCTGTTCCCTGCAACTTCATTCGTAACTGCATTTTATTTTTCATTTTTTCATGATTAATCTATTCACCAACCTCTTATCATTCTTCATTTCAAAGCAATCAACGCCGCTCATAAACATCCGCAGTGCCATAGGTAGTGCAGTAGCGTTGCCAACCTTTAAGGAAAGTGTCATTATGGGAGAGGGAGGGAGGATAGGGGATAAGAGGGGGAGGGGGAGTGTTGGGCCTCCAGAACTCAATTGCTCACCGGACGAAGCGTAGTAACTAAGCTACCACTTAGACGGTTTTCTGGAGTATGGTACTTACCGGGCGAGCCCGCCCATTGGCACAGACAAATAATATGACATTCTTGACAAAGTATTTGTCTGCAGCTTGGCTATACCACTGGCCCTCTTCCACCGTGTGATTTAGTCGAAATTGTCTGCCACAAACTGTGGAAATGTGGAACAACTTACCTTGCCTGTTACCTGTAGTGTTTCCACTTCTTTATCGAGTCAGCGATCACACGCTACCAGCTTAGAACTTGGCCACTGATACCGCATCATCCGTTGCCATCATAAGGTCATCTGCTGAGCAGGAACAGGGCACAGAGAGCAGAATGTCAAGTGTGCCATTGTTTGTGTCGCTCTTTCACAGTCGCACAACGGGTTTGTGGTTGAGAAGCCAGGCTTTGCCATGTTGTCTTCACAGCGGTTAGTCTGGGTTCCAAGTGTTTCTGACTTGAGGGCATTCAAGGGCTCTTCCCTTGAATGCTTCCCATATGCTAGTCTATCCGCTCAGCTAAAAAAATGCATATATCATTACAACCTAATTCTGCCACCGCCAATTTTTATTTCCTGGAAACTTTCGCCTAAATAAGCTAAGAGTACGTCGTCTTTCTAACCGCAAATGCGTGCCTATAATATATCGTGACATCGATTCTTCACAAAAGCACTGTCATCGATCTTTTAGCTTTTTTTATTGAACACAGCGTCACATCTCCCCGGCCGCACAAAGGGCCCGCATGTCAGCCCTTTGAGCGACCCGCTCTGATCTCCAGGCGGCCCATTGAACCGGAAACCTTTAGACGCTGAGAACACCGACAGTTACAAGTTATCATGTACATGCAGACAAAAGATGTCATTCATGAAAAAGGAGCCTTAAGACATCTTTGGTATTTTACTAGCAAATCAAGAGTTTGTTAAATCACTAAACATTTGAAAAGAAGGTTCTAAGGAAAGTTCTACTAAGGAACGGTTGTCCGACAATCGTTGGAGTAGACGAGTGCTGGAGTGGAGACCGCGACTCGGCAAACGTAGTGTAAGGACGCCCTCCTGCTAGATGGAGCGACGATCTACGCAAGGCGGCTGGCAGAGACTGGATGCGTGTAGCCGAAAATCGGGCTAGGTGGCGCGCCTTGGGTGAGGCCTATGTCCAGCGGTGGACTGCCGCGGGCTGATATTGGATAATGGAATAAGGAAAATTCCTTGTAATCAGAAGACCTAAACGGGAACTAAGACCGTTAGAGGCCCAGTGCAGCAAATCCGAATGAGACCCCCAGTCTTATATGTATAATAAGAAGATGATTTCATTTTACAACTCTTTTTAAATCAAGTTATGAATATACGAATATACAAGACGGTGATACGTCCGATTTTGATATGGAGCCGAAGCTTGGACACTTGAAATTTTAGTTTGGCAGAAGAGTCATGAAATGCAGTGGAAATGAGAGCATTAAGAAGGATGTGAAGATATAAGAGAGCGAAGTAGAGTAAAAGAAGGAGTTGAAGATATAAGAGAGCGACGTAGAGTAAAAGAAGATAGTTTGGGCATATAGAGAGGATGGATGAAAGATGACAGCAAAAAGAAATTTAAGTTGCAGATGTGGATGGAAGGATCGGTAGAGGAAGACCAAGGAAAACATACCTTGACCAAATTGCCAAAGTTTTTTGGTAAGGCCAAGTCAAGAGTACACTTAACTTATGAGCTTACATGAGTGTGGAGGAAGCAAGGAAAGTATGCCGAGATCGTAGCAGATGGAGATCTGTGGTCTCTGCTTACCCCTACGGGAGACAGACGTGACGATATATATGTATGTTGTTATCAACAGAGATATATTTAAAAATAATTATATCACGTTGCCCTTTCTTCAAACTCATACGAGTTGCCCTTCAATTCAGAATCAAGATACGCTCTCTCACTCTGTGGATCGTACCTCGGAGTTGGATGACCAAAATGTAAACAGGAAGCTGTTTTGTTCCTCATAACGATAACGAGGTTAGATTGTACTTGTTTTCGCCGATTCGCGTCCCCCCGCTCGAAGACACGATAATTAGCCTACACGCTTTCAATCCGACGCACTTCAGGTGCGCCGTAATTAGTCCCGCGTCTGCATTGCCACGCAGTTCTTTGTGGGATAAATGCATCACGTTACAAAGCTACGCCGATGCGCGCACAAAAGCACTGCGGATTTTGAAGTTTGAAGAACAAAACTGTTGTGATTTTTGAAGTACATTTCAGCTTAGATCCATTGTTCGTATTATAACGAATCTCGCCCGACTGAATTTCGGTTTTTATACACAAAATCAAAAAGGTTAACAAAGACAATAAACAATGAAAAATGCATTTAAAAATATATTCGCTTCTGCATAGATAGATAGATATATTATTTATTGTAAACCAAAAACAAAGTTAAACCATTATTGATTTATATTTATATACAAATGGCGGTCTTATCGCTAAAAGCGGTTCTTCCAGACAACCGTAGGATATACACAATCTTAAAAAGATAATTTGATGTAGGTTCGTGATACATTATCGTTATGATGATAGAAAAGCAAGAAAAAATATTAATAAACAAAGATAACAGCCATAATCAAATATATAAGTATATACATACATACACAGACACAAATATATACATATGCACATACATAGAAACGATATTTTGTTTTTAATAAACAAATTAAATTACAATGATTGATGGAGTCAGGTGTGACTTAACTAAGATCCGCGATAAGCAAACAAAAAAATAGAAGAAAAATAATGTGTATATTTATTGGAAGAAGTGAATTTACGGGGAACTTAAACTAAATCTTACCAAAAAACAGACAACCATTAAGTCACTTAACTGTTGTCTTCCGTAGAGTCTACTATACCTGATGATGCCTCGTGTTGAGGCGAGACACGTTTCATGTACATTGTGGAAGAGTGGTGGTGTATGTTTGGTGTTGTTGATAGTGATTGACAAGTGGAGGGTTGCTGACGGCCGTTTTTTGGTAAGATTTAGTATAAGTTCTCCATAAATCCACTTCTTCCAATAAAAACACCCATTATTATTTTTCTATTTTGGTTTGCTTGTCGCGGACCTTAGCTAAGAAAAAATTCTGACTGTCCACATAAATGAAATTACTGCAAAAAATTCTTAAACTACAACTCAATATTCAAATTACATATTTTAATAATTCGAATTTTAGATTATTCAAAATAATTTATTTTATATAAATTACAATTATTATAATTATTTTACATAACCCAACATTATTCATATATAATCTGCCAACAGATGGCGTCATAATACATATAAAATTAAATTTTGTCTATTGCATAAAATAAATAATGACATTAATTCGAATACGCCATATTGTGACATAGAGAGAGAGAGAAAAAGAGAAAGAAAGAGAGTAAATAGAAAAATAATACATAATTTTTTTTCTAAAAGTCGATTTCTATTAAAACTAGTTTAATTCGGAATAAAACCATGAGTTAATCGAAAATAAACTACATGAGTTTAATAAAATACATTTTTTAATAAAGTTATTTTTTTATAATTATTATTGATACTAATTGATGGTATAGCAATTAAAACATATGAACTAAAATTAAAATATAAGAAATTTTAAATTTATTCCATACGGTTTTTCCATTTTTTTTATTTTATTATCCAAAAAAAACAAAAAATATTGTTACAAATATTTTTTATATAAATATTTGAATAAAAAATACAAACTAATTAATATTGCTTAAAATAATAAAAATTAAAAAATCATTAGCAGAGCGTGGTTTCGATCCACGGACCTCTGGGTTATGGGCCCAGCACGCTTCCACTGCGCCACTCTGCTCTTGAAATTATTTATGAAATAATAAATTATATTCAACAGTTTTATTATTAAAATCTATATATATCAATTATTTGTATTTTGTAATATTATTTGTATATGTATTTCAAGTAAATCCTTTTGTTCAATTCTAGAAAGAAAGCAAATACGTATCAAGTTTACACAAAACGTGTAACACTATATATCAAGGGAATAATATAATACAATATTTATATGATTAATGGAGTCAGACGTTATTTTGCGGAAACCCATTATTATATGAATAATTTTACTAAGCTAAGATCCGCGTCAAACAAACAAAAACAGAAAAATAATAATGTGTGTTTTTTTTTGCTTGTCGCGGATCTTAGTTGAATAAAAGTTCTAACTTTTCACATAATCTTTATAATTCTTCAATAAGCAAACGAAAAAAATAAAATTAAATACTAGTTAGAGTAAACAATGTTAAATTAAGTTAGATAATAAATTATTAAAGATGTGATCTGTATGTGAAAGAAGCAGATGTTTCTGAGTAAGGATGCTGTATGATGTGAATATTTATTGTACTGATAAGAATTATCATACATGTATATGTATGTATTTATGTAGAGGTATTTATATATAGTAGAGTATATAGTTTAGGTTGAGTTCCGGAAGCTCAACCCCCTCCCCCTCCCCTCACATTTCCCCCCTTCCTTTTCCTTACAAAAATATTCATTTTGATTAAATATATGTATATATATATCTAACTATGAGTGTGTTTAATTATATAGTTTTTGTACCTACTTCTATATTTTACATCAACCCTGGACTGGCAGAGAATGTCTTCTGGCATTAAGTCCGCCTTTGTATCAAATATTTTTTTTTTATGGAATGGAGGGCAAACGAGCAGTCGTGTCACCTGATGGAAAGCAATCAGCGCCGCCCATAGACATCCGCAGCGCCATAGGCAGTGCGGAAGCTTTGCCGGCCTTTAAGGAAAGTGACATGGGGAAACAGGGGGAGGGTGTTGGGCCTCCGGAACTCAGACCGCTCACCAGACGAAGCGCAGTAGCTAAGCTACCACTCAAACGCCGGTTTTCTGTGGGAGCATGGTACTCCCCCGGGCGAGCCGGCCCATTCATGCTACAGACAAATATTATGCTATTCTTGACAAAGTATTCGTCTGCAGTGTGGCTCTACCACTTTGAAAATAACTAGTTAAGTCTTCATTAAGGATAACTAGTTAGTTAAATAAATAAATAAGTTCCTCACTATATATTTGAACTAATTGCACATGAATATTCCAGGTGTAACATCGAAAATACGATCTTAGATCGGAATCGTCATCCTTACCAACTGAAGCTGTTGATTAAAGTTTTCATCATCATGAATTTTTCTGAATTTTAACGAGGAGTATGGTGATAGTTACAAGTGGGCAGTCGAAGCGGCGCAATCAAAGCACCGCGGCGCGGATCAAAGGCGCGGCTAATGGCTTTGAAGCGGGGGAGAGAGGGGCGCTACGGGTGCGCGGAGCGAGACGGGGGCGGCTGTGCTTCAAGCAGTTAGGGCGAATTGTTACGTACACTAGTTTTTGTTTCAAAGCTTGTTGCCTAATGAAAGTCAGTTGTCTGCACTTTGCTGCGTAAGAGGCACGGTGTATGCTGTAGGCTTTCCATCCAATGCTATTTTGAACTGAAATGTCTCGACATGATACACACATACGCGTTAAGAAGTATATACATAGATACATATCGTCACGCCTTTCTTCCGTGGGGGTAGGCAGAGACCACAGACCTCCATCCGCTACGATCTCGGCATACTTTCCTTGCTTCCTCCACACTCATTACTCATGCAAGCCCGCCGGTTAAGGATACTCTTAACCTGGTCTTTCTTAAAAACTTCAGCAACTTGGTCAAGGTATGTTTTCCGTGGTCTTCCCCTACCCACTCTTCCATCCAGATTCGCAACATAAATTTCTTTTGCCAGTCGTCTGTCATCCATCCTCTATCTCTCCTCTATCTCCGTCTCCTATCTCCGAGCTGGCATGAGGAGAGTGTTGAGTGTGGAGGATGCAAGGAAAGTATGCTCCGGTTGAGGGTACAATAAAGATACTCCCTGACACATTATATGCGTAATTATGCCTAAATATTATGCGAAACTGATCTTCCTCTTAACATTAATATTTGTAAAGTGCAAGCTTCATTTGTACCGTTCAAATATTTCCGTGCAGAGCTCCCGAGGCGTCTGCTACCTGTTTGTGTGAGGAAATTAAACCCACCACTGACGAGAACCACGCGTACTTATTCTGAAAGACGTCTTATACGGAAACTGTATAAATATAACTGTATTTGTTCTTTAACAAGCTCACTACGTCATCACCAACAACCTGCGGTCCACTGCTGGCCACAGGCCTCTCCCAAGAAGCTCCACCTAACCCGATCTTCGGCTTCACGCATCCAGTTTCTGCCAGCCAGCTCACTACGTACACCCAATATCAGCTCTCTCGCTCATGGGAAACTTTTATGTTGACTATTTTTACAAGTTCGACAGAGCAGAATCTGTCTCTGCGCGCCATGGTAGCGGCTCGCTATGTAAGTAATAGCGAGGGACCTCAGGATGGAGAGCATTCATGAGTTTGTGGTCCGGTTGGCGCAAACGATCTTTGACTGACGGATACCTACCTAATCTGATATAAAAAACAAAGTATCTTCGTTGCCATTGATCTTGAGCGCTAGACGAGATGTTTGCACATTATTAATTAATAAAAATATTTATTCCAATAACGCGCATATAAACAAAATTGTAAACAAATCATGAGCAATGATGCAATGCATTTAAAAAACAAACAAGCAAACAAAAAGACATGTTGCTCCTTAGCGCTTCGACGCATATCACCAGATAGACTCAAAATTTGCATTATACAAGTTAGCGCTCAAGATTCATGCCGATAGGGAAATACATCATATACAATGATTGTTTTTGTTCTCTATTAAAACTAATAACGCTTGTGTTGGCAAAAATGATTAACTTGAATATTCCAATGACAGACAGCATCGAACCTATGACCTTAGATAAACGAATGTTACCGCTTTTTCTTTGCAACATAAAATGCGTACATTATTTTTTACTGAAACATTGATCGGACTTATTCATTCATAACTAATTCTTCAAAACTATCTGGAGAACCGATAATCACATATATACATACATACATATCGTCACGCCTGTCTTCCGTAGGGGTAGGTAGAGACCAAAGATCTCCATCTTCCCTTGCTTCCTCTACACTCATTATTCTCCTCATGCAAACACGCCGGTTAAGGATACTCTTGACCTGGTCTGTCTTAAAAATTTTAGCAATTTGGTCAAAGTATGTTTTTCGTGAGAACCAGAGAACCAGAGTCACCAACATTGCTCTTCAAGTTAGCAGACTGAAGTGGCAATGGGCTGGACACGTTTGTCGGAGAACCGACAATCGTTGGAGTAGACGAGTGCTGGAGTGGAGACCGCGACTCGGCAAACGTAGTGTGGGACGCCCTCCTGCTAGATGGAGCGACGATCTGCGCAAGGCGACTGGCAGAGACTGGATGCGTGTAGCCGAAGATCGGGCTAGGTGGCGCGCCGTGGGTGAGGCCTATGTCCAGCAGTGGACTACCGCGGGCTGATTTATATTGATGTTTTTCGTGGTCTTCCTCTATCGACCCTTCCATCCACATTTGCAAGGTAAATTTCTTCCGATCATCACTAATGTTATTTCAGCTTTTAAAATATCTCCCTTTATCTATCAATATATTTAAAATCCAAATATGATAGGGGAATTTCAAATCCAAATATGAAAACTCACATTTCAGCCGGAATAAGTGTGTTATAAGGCGCGTCGCGAGCTCGACCCAGATCCTTTCAGTTCATTTGCGGAATCTCTGTTTGCCATCGCAATAGTCCAGAGATATGGCGGCGATGGCGCTGTGAACGACCTATTAAGATGTCTGTTAGCAAAGCACCTTCACCATCTTGCATTTAAAAAAAATTGTAAATAATGTCCGGTTATACTCACGTTTCCTTTACCGCTTGGTCATGTACTATCAGGTATATCCCGAACTACACACACAGCGACCACATACCATCACCAGGGCAGCAAGGGACAGGAAACTAACTGCGACGAAAATAACAACCACATTGGGAAGCCGCTTTATTTTTTATTTCATTGGCGCATCGGAATAAATATTTATATGGATTTTTAAATTTTTATTCCGAATCTGGTAACCCTCCCAATCCACATTTTCCTTTCCTGCCCCTTCCTTTCTTCTCTATCCTTTCCCTTCCTCTCCGCCAATCCACGGTCTGCCGTGCCAATGGATGCGTGGCTAGGGGCGAGCCTAGTCGTAAGCGTGCCGATCGTCCCGGGATCGGGCTCCCCCGGGAACTATGGTGCCTTACCTCAGCATGCAGGGCTCTGCTGAGGCTGACCTCCATCCTCCCTTGCGGCTCATGGGATTCACTAAAGACGAATTTAATATACCAAATTTGTCGAAAAATGACGGCGAAGTGGTTCGCCACCCGTCACGTCCTAATTCTCACGAGGGCGAAAAGCGACCAATGACGAGCCGTTTCGCTGCGATGAATGGCAGCGGATGGAGCTCTGTGGTCTCTGCCAACCCCTGCGGGGGATAGGCGTGAATATATATATAAAAAAAAAAGTTTTACTTAGCTAAGATCCGCGACAAGCAAAACAATAACAGAAAACTAGTAATGTGGGTTTTCCTGCTGAATGAAGTGGATTTATTTGGAACTCAAACCAAAAAGTTACCGAAAAACGGCCGTCAGCCACAAAACTCTCCACCCACCAACCACTATAAACAACACCAAACACACACTACCACTTTTCCACCTTGCAAACGACACGTGTTTCACCCCAACACGAGGCATCTTCAGGTATAGTAGACGCTACGGAAGACAAGACTAGACTTTTCGGTTGTCTTTAAAACACACATTATTAATTGTCTGTTATTACGCGTAACACGCGTCGCGAATCTTAGCTAAGTAAAAGTTTTGACTGTCCATATAGTGTTGAATTTTCGCAAAGTAACGCCTGACTCCATTAATCAACCCAAAAACATATAATGAACTCCCGAGATCATCTCTGGGCAAGACATATAGAAATAAAAAAGTAAAAGAACCAAATCGACATGTTTTTTACAGGGCAGTATCATCACTTGCTGGCACTTATGTTATTTTATTATGAGTATATATATACATATATATCATAATTTTTATTTACATATACATGTTTGTACGTGTGTATAAATATATGTTATATATATACTTATTTATGTGTATTTATATATGTATTCCAAATTTGAATAATGACCGAATTGGAAAGTTTCAGCACGGGCCTGCCTAGTGAGACTACTATGCTCTATCCAACTTCATCTGCAAATTGTTACAAATAAAATAAAATAAAAAAAAACTTCTTGGGGGCTTCATTACAGATTGCGTCGGGCCTCTGACAAATTAAGTCCGCCCCTGTATAAGAAATTAGGCTAAACTTATGCGAAAACTAACACATTCATTTGTTTTTAATTAATTGATAGATTAGGTAGTGAAATAACATAGTTTTTCAACTGACTTTATTTATTTATTTATTTATTTATTTATTTATTTATTTATTTATTTATTTATTTATTATTTATTAGGCACAAAAACGAGTTACAGTCTTAAAGAATACAATATAATATAAACTTAACAACGCCCGGCTCATAACTCTTTAAATTTGCGCACAGCATGGCTACATTTTAACAATAGGGTGACTTATGTAACAATAAATAACAATATTATAGTGGTAGAGCCACGCTGCAGACGAATACTTTGTCAAGAATGTCTGTAGCATGAATGGGCCGGCTCGCCCGGGTAAGTACCACGCTCCCGCAGAAAACCAGCGTCTGAGTGCTAGCTTACCTACCGCGCTTCATACGGTGAGCGGCCGAGTTCCGGAGGCCCAACACCCTCCCCCCTCCTTTTACCCCTCCCCCTCCCATTCCCACTCCCTTAATGACACTTTCCTTAAAGGTCGGCAACGCTTCCGCGCTGCCTATGGCACTGCGGAAGTCTATGGGCGGCGTTGATTGCTTTCTATCAGGTAACACGCCTGCTCGTTCGCCTTCCTATCCCATAAAGTAAAATATAAAATTGAACAGATAAAGTTAAATAAAAAGAAATAAGAAATATATAAATGAAGGATAACAATAATTTTTTGATCTATCTGCTGCCAAAGATATCACGGAGCGATCGCTTTGATTGAGTATTTTGATATTGAAAATATCGAATATTTCTGTACCGAAACAAAGGACGGAAATACGTTCATTACGGACCCCTGTACACTACTTCGTAGCCGATTGGTGTTCATACCGCCTACACTAATATTTAGTTGGACCCCCGACAAGGTGGCTCCACTACTGTATCTACAAGACAATCATACACAATTATAAGCTGGGGACAAATAACACAAACACAAATTCGCCCCAAACTTTAACACAATAAACCATAATACAACCTAACACGCTGTACTAAGAACCACATTAATCCGGCAACGCCTTCCGCAACGGCAAATCACTTTCTATTTACGGAACCCTCCCCCAATATTGGCAGAAGACACAATTTCCGGCGTTAGGAGTCGACACACATTCCGCACAATTTGAGCCTGATTGCAGTCGTTTTTGAATCTACCTACTGCGGGTACCCTAAGATATCGATGGAAACGAGCTTAAACGCCGTACATCTTACTTCCTATTCTACTAATATTATAATGGCGAAAGTTTATGAGTAGATATGTTTGTTACTCTTTCACGAAAAAAGTACTGGACGAATTTGAATGAAACTTTAAAGTAATATAGGTTATACATCGGAATAACATATGGGCTACAATTTGTAATGATTTTATGTAATTTTTTGGTCGTAATACAACGATACATGTCAATTAAGTCGGGAAAAAAATCTGGCCTCTGAGAGCTATTTTGGCGTACGCTGCCTAAACCATTGGAGTTACACAAAGATGATGTACCGTAGGATTGTTTATCTTGATTAGTTCTAAATAAAAGTCCGCGATAGCATATATTTTTTTTTACCTTTTATGTGGAAGCCACTATGACCAAAATTGTAAACCATAAATTAATTAAAAAAATATATATTTATTTAAAATGATCTGTCACGAAACTTATGTAGCACACCAAATTCCACGCGAGTGAAGCCGCGGGCAAAAGCTAGTAACACATATATCAAAAAATTTATTGCATATTCGGATCAGAAAAAAAATAGTGCGTCAAATGTTCTGAGTCTCACAGTTCTACGAAACTAGTTCTAGAAAATTTTGTACAGCGTTGAAACTGACTGTTTTTAAGTGATCAGATTTTTCAAAATTCTCACGACAGTCTCACAACTCTATGACCTATAGAAAATTTTGTATAGCGCTGAAACTGACTTTTCTTGAGTGATCGAGATCGAGATTCGATTATTTTAGGAAATCTTAAATTTTTTTGGTTCTGGTAAATTTTCATTTTGCGGTTTTCGCTTTTTTGCGTCTATATATTAAAAATGATTGCATTTTATACAGGTGCAAGTAAGAAAGAGTCGACTACTCAAGAATATCTTAGTTGTTCGCAGTTTAGCAAGATATTAGTTTAGGTGAAAATAAATTCGATTAGAAATGCCTTAATTAACCCTTTGCCCAGCCGCTCGTAGGGTAGTTATGGTATTGGTACACGGGTACGCGACCCCGGCTTTCTGAGCTACTACCGTATCACTCCTTGTCTTCCGTTGCGGTAGTATCATATCCCTATCATCCTGTCTAAATCCATCTTTCTTTTCCCCTTCCCTTTCCTTCCTAAGGATAGAGAATCCTTTTCCCTTCCTCCCCGCCAATCCACGGTCTGCCGTGCTGATGGATACTTCACTAGGGGCGCTTAATCGCCAGCGCGCCGACCGTCTCGGGATCTGGCTCCCTCGGGTACTATGGTGCCTTACCTCCACATGCGGAGCTCTGCTGGAGCTGACATCCATCATCCCTTGCGGCTCGTGGGATTCAGTATTATAAATTTTAATAAACCTAATTGGTTAAGAAATGACGGCGACTTGGTTCCTCGCCCGTCACGTTTTCCACGAGAGCGAAAGGCGACTAACGGAGAGACGTTTCGCTACGATTAATGTGACAGGAAGGATGGATGAGTGTGGAGGAAGCAAGGAAGGTGTGCCGGGATCGTAGCAAATGGAGATCTGTGGTCTCTGCCTACCAATACGGGAAACGGACGTAACAATATATTATATATGTATGTATAATTATGGTCATTCATTTCTGTGTCTTGTCTCATAATTTTTATTTTATATAATATCTTTCTCTTGTCTCTGTACTGTTTTGTGGATTGATGAATAAAGTTTTCCTTCTTTCTTTTCAAATATATTTCTATGACGCGCGTGTACAGAGCTTGTATGCACTAACTAAATCGTATCTATATTCGGTATTGGAATCCCCTTCAATGTGTAAATAAAAGCTGATTGTATCTAAGGGAGCCGCGAATTCGAATTGGAACTGGAATTGGATTTGGTGAAAGCGCACGCGATGTGTGCAAGCAGACTTGTTCGAACTGCGAACACAAACAAACCGACGCGCCAAATCCCAAACGCTTCGCGGATGTTTACCTTCGAAATTAATGAAATTTACACGTATATGTATTCAAGACAAGTACTAGGAAATTAAGCGTGAAGTGTACAAGGAATTTGTTTTAATTAAAATTAAAAAAAAACAAATATAATAATACAAAAAAAAGTTAAAGTCAATTCCTACTATTATATCCTGGTAAATATCTTATAGAAAGATTTTTTTATACCATATACAACTAAAATTAATTAATTAATTAATTAATATTTAAAAAAAAACTGTATTAACATCATGTGTCATCCACTATAAGTTTTAAAACATGTATTTGAACTTAAGTTAATGAATAAAAAAGTATTTTATTTATGATTTAAAATTTGAACAAGATATTACATATAAAAATGTTTCAATTAATTTGAAAAAAGTTTCAATTAATTTAAACTTTTTTATTTATTTATTTAGATAAATAAATAGGGTCACAATAAATAACTTAACAAAAATAAAAATAAAGCGTTATACAACATAAAGTACAACAGATAGTAATATAGATCTTAAAATGAAAATTATCATAAAACAAAAGCAGTAGAAATACAAAATAAATAAAGACGAGGGTATGTAATTATTTGCACAGTGTACTATAATTGTGATTTAGCGATGCTTACATTTAATTCACAAGACTTCGTCTTAGTAATATGTTTCCAAATTTATTACATGTAACAATAAAAGAAATTCAATTAATAAAAAAACATTAATACCCATATAAAATATTTCTAAATTTGATAAAATTTCTAAAGTTTATAATAAAATTTAATGAGTGTAGAAGTTACAGAAATAATGTATTCAATTAACTAAGAATTATAGAACATCAATAGTATTTAAAATAACGCCAAATTAATTAATAAATGAAAAGAAGGTAAAAACGTAATGGAAATTTAATTTTATATAGTAACAACGCCATCTATCGGTATAACATTATACTTCTAACTCTATGTACCTAGTTATTATATTTTAATAGCCAGTTTATTACAACACAATACGATTTCTGATCAAAATATATGAATGCTTCTCTATTGATTTTAATGCTACACATTGTAATACAATTACCATTCGTATAAAACATAATTTCTACTGTTTCTTTTATAATACCAAATATTTTTAAAGGTTCATCAATCAATTTAAAAAACAAATATATATATATATATATATATATATATATATATATATATATATATATATATATATATATATATATATATATATATATATATATATATATATATATATATATATATATATATATATATATTGGTTATTTTTAAAACATAAAATTTTTTGCAAAAAGTGTGCGTTGGCCGGGAATCGAACCCGGATCAACTGCTTGGAAGGCAACTATGCTGACCATTACACCACCAACGCCACAAGTACTATTTAGAAATTTTATAAGTTAAACAAAATGAAATTAATTATTCATAATAAATATTTATTTTATTGTAGATTTAATTATGATAAACAATCAACAACTATAAAATTACTTTCATCAATTTTTTTTTTTCACAGCCCATATATATCCCACTGCCAAGCAGCCAAAACCTGCAAAGCACGGACCCATCATTTCTGGAGGAAGACTTACTTGTTACACAAAAAGATTTAGAAATAAGTGGATATGTTTGTGAGTGACCTATGTAAATTTAGACAAAATTTAAACTATTTTACTTCAAATTAACATTAAAATACCTTCACGTTATTGCTTAAACCTGAAAAAAATATTATTTATCAAATACTGCAATGGAGTTTTAGGTTTATTTTATTTACAGGTGGAGTAAAAAAATATATTATCTGTAGTTACGTAATTCAGAAAATATATTTTTTTAATATTTAAATAATCTCTTCTATGAGTGAAATACGTTCATAAACAACATTTTGTTTTTTTATTTTCTACAATATAATTTCCTATTTGTTTATTGTATGTGTAATATTATTTCGGTACTGAATATATTACTTTTTATGTAATTGCATAATATATTACAAATAAATTGTACAGTTGTATTCTTGCGCTACCAGGTTGAGACAATTAGCTGAAAATCAGCGCTGTGGCTTGCCGCGGCTTTTTACTGAGTGTGAACCTTTTACATAATCTATACAGCAGCATAGGAAACACAATATACTGTTATTATGATTTGTAATTTTTTGTTTGCTTTTCCTATTGCTTTTGCTTCTAATAATTTTAGTTTTTATTTGTAATATTATATTGATTTTGTTTGTTAATTTATAAGTTTTATTTATTTTATATGTTACTTTGTTTACTGTGATGTGGATTTATAATAAAGTTTTAATTCTTTATTTCTTTCTATTTATTGTCTATTATGTGTGTTTAATGCTATATTTTGTCACGCAAGAACACGTTGCTGCGAATTAGATAGAACCAAAGCGACATCTGGCCGCCAGGGAACTAACAAACGACGCCGCGATGCTTGAAACATTAAAGGCCACTACACTTTGTAGGATTCTCTCGAAAATGCCGAGCACCATGTGATAGCCTAGCTAATTAAACTTGCAATGACACTAGAGCGCTTCTTAACCCGTAGGCGGACGCGGGAGACAATGCAGCCGCGACGTGACGGGCGCGGGACGACGCCGGGACGGGGTACGGGGTACGAAGGGAGCGGTTTGAGTGCGCCACTGTAATCAGGGCTAATAGAAGCGCGTGTGCTTTGATCTGCGCGTCAAAGAGACGAGAGCCGAACTCGTGAGACGGGCACACGCTCAAGAAACATAGACCTGGCGTAAAAATAATATTATTTTACACGTAAAAAATATTCTCAGAGACTGAAGACAAAAGTCTTCGACCAGTGTGTATCACCTGTACTCTCTTACGGCGCCGAAACGTGGACGCTGACTATCCGTCTGCTTCACAAGCTCAGAGTCGCTCAGACAGCTATGGAGAGAGCTATGCTCGGAGTTTCTCTGATAGATATGATTCGGAATGAACAAATCCGGCAAAGAACTAGAGTCTTGCCTTTCGAATTAGCGAACTAAAGACTCAATGGGCTGGTCACGTTTGTTGGAGATGCGACAATCGCTGCAGTACACGCGTGCTGGAATGGAGACCGCGTCTTAGCAAAGGTAGTGTAGGACACCTGCCGGCTAGATGGTGCGACGATCCGCGTAGGGCGTTTGGCATAGACTGGAGGCGTGAAGCAGAAGATAGGGCTAAGTGGCGCTTCTAGGGGGAGCCCTATATATTGCGGTAGACTGAATACCTTCTATATTCTCATTTGTCAGTTTCTCTAGATTCCAAAGGCTAACAACACAAAGGAAGGTAAGGCAGGGAAACGTTGAAGAGAGTAAACGGTGGCGGTACAATATTGTTTTCATTCGCGGTGTGTAATTGATTCTTTTGTGGCAAAATCACGGGCAGATCCCAGATCGGGGTCGCCCCTCCCCCTACACCTGCGCCGGTCGCGTACGCGCTGCGCTCGTAGCTGAGTAGCTAGCTGATTGGTCGCGTTACTTGTCTGTCTGTGTATTGCTCGCTGTTTGTTCAACCTTTATCATTGTCTACTGCTAGGGTTACCAATCATGATGTTAAAAACAAGATAATGGAGTCAACCGTTGCTTTGCGGAAATCCATCACTATATGGACAGTCAGAGGTTTTACTTAGCTAAGATCCGCGACAAGCAAAACAAATAACACTTTTCGGTTGTCTTCCGTAGAGTCCTGAAGATGTCTCGTGTTGGGGCGAAACACGTGTCGTTTACAAGATGGAAAAGTGATAATGTGTGTTTGGTGTTGTGTATAGTGGTTGGTGGGTGGAGAATTGATGGCCGATTTTTATTTTTATTTCATTTCTGTATATCTTAAAAATGACATCGAGTTATAATTTTTTTATCTCTTCAACGTACTTTATTTGACATACAAAAAGTTGACATCCCTAAATACAGCATGGAATAACTACACCAAGGACTTGTCTTGTCAACTTTGTCTTTTCAACTTGACTGTAATAGTGTTGGTAGAACAGTCATCATTTTATCAAGACGTATCGTGAAAAGCTGAATCTACCGTTCTGAATTTACCGATTGATGTAACGTACTAAGCTGACTTGTTACATTTCAAGAGATTTGATATCACTGTATTTTACCATTAACGAAAATAAAAAAAAATACACCAAAATACTTCTTTCTAGCATTCACCTAGTATCTTTCGTATCTGACTATGAACTCTCAACAATATTGTTTAGAATTAAGTGTAGTATGTAAATTGTTTTCAGATCGCATCAAATTATTTCGATTAATACTTTAATTCTTATATAAGGTATGTATATATTTTAAATAATCTACGAGAACAAAAGGCATATTTCATTTTAGAAGTTTCGAGAAATAATTTTTAATTCGACATTAATTAAATCAATTTTAATGGTATTAGAGCTACGCTGCAGACGAATACTTTGTCGATTGAATACTTCGTCGTTAAGAATGGCATATTATTTGTCTGTAGCATGAATGGGCCAGCTCGCCCGAGGAAGTACAACACTCCCACAGAAAACCGGCGTCTGAGTGGTAGCTTACCTACCGCGCTTCGTACGGTGAGCAGCAGTTACGGAGGCCTAACACCCTCCCCCCTTCCTCTTCACTACCCCTCCCTTTCCCATTTCCTTAATAATACTTTCCTTAAAGAGCGGCAAGGCTTCCGCACTGCTTATGGTGCTGCGAAAGTCTATGCAGGCAGCGATGATTGCTTTCCATTTCCAAGCAAAGTGTGGATTTTATTTTTTTTAAAAATTATTTCGTCTAAATGTTGACCGCCACGTCTTGTTCTTGTATACTCTTGGAATCCATCTACAGTATTCTGTACCACTCACTCACAATGACGTCTGGATGCAGTTAAATTTGTGGACGATATTTTCTTTAAGATGACCATCAAGTTTGTTCCATAGATTACTTTTAGGTACCCCCACAGAAGAATGTCCATAGAGGTGGGATACGACGAACTGGATAGCTAAGATACATATAAAGCCGAAACGGCTCGTAAATTTGTTTGGGAAGAAATCAAAAAGAGGTTCCATGGCCTCTCTAGCAGTGTGAGGCGTGCCGCCATCTTGTCAAAGCCGTATGCGTGAAGTGAAGGCAGAATGTTCTCACAATATTGGCAGAAAATAATCAGTAATCATGCGTTAACTGATTATTCGATCTATAACCTAATTCTTATACCGGTCACCCTGTATAATAATAATAATAATAATAATAATTCTTTATTTGTATAATGTGAGGTTATAACAAGATGAAAAAAAGAGACGTATAAAAGCTCCATCACATTGCCACTTACGGCATACAAATTTTATTAATAATGACACACTATTAGAAATAACTAAAACAATTATTACAAATCTAAATACATAGCTAGATTATCATAATATCATTAAAATTATAATTTATTATTACATTTATATATCACTTTTTACTTTACACTATATATTTATCTATTATATACATTTGATCGACTCTTTAAAGCAAAAAAATCTTGAATATTATAAATATTGGCATCTATTAGCCATTTATGTAACCTTTTTTTAAATAAAGTCGCGTTCAATTCTTTTAATTCATGAGGTATATCATTGTAAATGCGTATACACATGAACAGGCAACTATTTATATATTTGCTGAGTCTGGAGTGATCATCCAACACTAATCTTCGAGGATCACGCCGAGAAAGACCAGCGTTATCATTGGCTGTTTTAAATAGTTCTTGATGCCTCGATACAAATAGACACACCTCATATATGTAGAGAGCTGGCAATGGTAGTATAATATAGTATAGTAAATACAATGTTTATTAAATGCAAGCCAGTGTCGGTGCTTTGCTAAAAGTCATCTTAAACAGTCGTTGATGGTACAATTACCATCGCATCTATATAGAAACTGATATTCCCGAACTGATTTTTTAATATATCTAATTTCTTAAAAATGGCGGCGGCGTAATTCGCCACTCGTCACGTCATGATTCCAACGAGATCGAGAAGCGGCTAACGGAAAGCCGTTACGCTACGATGAATGTGAGAGGAGAGAGATGGATGAAAAGATGGATGAGTGTGGAGGAAGCAAGGAAGGTGTGCCGGGATCATAGCGGATTGAGATCTGTGGTCTCTGCCTACCCCTATCGTAAACAGTCGTGACGATATATATTTATGTATGTATTTCCGAACTGATACGACATTGAACCTTCAAAGAACAGCCTATTGTGTTGCAAATGTCTACGGGCGGCGTTGATTGCTTTCTGGCATAAGATACGCTTGCTCGTTTGCCTATCTATCGCATAAAAAAGAAAAATAAATTACAAACGTGAACAAAATCAATATTAATATATATTTCAATGTGAATATCCGAACGTTTCTCGACAAACCGTTGCCCTTATCGATAAGCTACACGTGTTAGCAAACAGCGGAGCGCCTCCCGAAAAACAGACAAATAATCCATGTATTCAGTGATGGAATTATCGTGAGCAAACACTAATATATAGATACGACAACCGTTGACACTGATTTATATGCTCCCGTATTTGTTCGCGATGCGATAGAGGAAGATAATTTTACGGCTTATCGAGTTTAGTGCTACGGCTATGTCGTATTTGAGACATATAAATATTTTATAAAGTAAAATGAATATAAGCTAATCCTTAAATAATCCTCTATCAATCTCGCAAAATTCACGTCATAATCGATTTTTTTTGAACTCCTACTGTTACACACTCTCCCTATATAAATTATATATATATATATATATATATATATATATATATATATATATATATATATATATATATATATATATATATATATATATATATATATATATATATCTGGTTTAAATTTTTAATTGTTAATAAAATATTATTATATTATATTAATCAACTCAAGTTCAAATACATTTTTTTTTAAATTGTAATGGATGACACTTGATATGGATATATTTTTTTCAAATATTCATTACTTAATTAAATTTAATTAATTAGTTTTAGTTTTATTGAAACTTTGCAGATCATCAAAGGTAGAAAGAATTTGCTTACCTGGGTCATATCATGAGACATGACAGGTACAAGTTGATTATTAATGGAGTCAGGCGTTACTTTGCGGAAATCCATCACTATGTGGACAGTCAAAAGTTTTACTTAGCTAAGATCCGCGAAAATTAATAATGTGTGTTTTCCTGGAGGATGAAGTGGATTTATTTGGAACTTAAACCAAAAACTTATCGAAAGTCGGCCATCAACTCTCCACTCACCAACCACTATACACAACATCAAACACACACTACCACTTTTCCACCTTGTAGAAGACACGTGTTTCGCCCCAACACGAGGCATCTTCAGGTATAGTAGACTCTACGGAAGACAACCGAAAAGTGACCCGCCATTACATTGACTGTCCACATAGGTACAAATTGATGCAACTGATCGTGATGGGAAAAATCGCGGGCAAAAGACAAGTTGGTCGAAAAAGTAAGTCTTCGCTACGTAATATGAGGAAGTGGACCGGGATGGCGAGTGCTCCAGAACTGCTGCATCTCACGAAGGAGGAGGAAAATTGTACTGAATTGGCTGCAAACCTTCGCTAGTCGGAGAGGCACACTTAGAAGAAGAATAAAATACTTTATGTCATTATATTTAATATTCATCCACTCACGTTCGAATACATTTTTTTTAAACTTTTAAGGGATGACACTTGATGTTAATACAATATTTTCAAATATAATTTTCTTTGCGTAGCCACCTGTCCCGTAGATATGGTATTGGTACACGGGTACGCGACCCCGGCCACCCGAGCTGCTACCGTATCACTCCTTGTCATCCGTTGCGGTAGTATCATATTCCCTATCATCCTGTCTAAATCTATCTTTCCTTTTCTCTGCCCTATCCATTCTTCTCTATCCTTTTCCCTTCCTCGCCGCCAAACCACGGTCTGCGCTGCCAATGGATGCGTGGCTACGGGCAAGCTTAGTCGCAACCGTGCCGACCGTCCCAGAATCGGGCTCCTCCGGATACTATAGTGTCTTACCTTAGCATGCGGGACTCTGCTTTGGCTGACCTCTGGCGAATCCCACGAGCCGCAAGGGAGGATACCTTGCGGCTCGTGGGATTCGCTATGATGAATTTTAATATACGACGTGGTTCGCCACCCCTCGCGTCTTGATTCCCACGAGAGCGAGAAGCGACTAACTGAGAGTCGTTTTGCTACGATAAATGCGAGAGGATGGATCGATGAAAAGATGGATGAGTGTGGAGGAAACAGGGTGGTGTGCCGGGATCGTAGCGAATGGAGATCTATGGTCCCTGCCTAACCCTACGGGACACAGGCGTGACGATATGTATGTTATTTGAATAATTAGGTCAACTATTTGCATTGCTTTCAAAAATATAACAGGGTCATGTTACCCTAGATGAAAGTCAAGTGTAACTGCCCAAAATGTATTATATATTTAAAAACGATTATCAAAGTGTGTGTGTGTGTATAAACGAACAAGTCACTCTCTTGTTCAAATCCTCCCTAAGTCAATAGAACCTTTTTATTTTAGTTATTAGTTAAAAAAAATTTGATGTAATGCCTTAGAGACACTACCGGTAACTAATTTTTGCGGATAGAAAAAATTCAGATTCGACTTGAAGTTGAACACCAAACCCTTGGCTATGAATTCAAGTATCCTAAATGTACAAAACGTTTAAGAAAGAACTATATTATATTCTTCTCAATCATTACGCTCTTCGCTCTTCCAAGACCGTTCTGCCGTGATTGTTTTATAGTAACATTAAGAGGGGTAGTTGTAGCTCTATTCACGGTGCTTCACCACTTTTCTCTGTCTATAGTTATTCTCGTACACTCATACACATACACGCCACCCACCGAAGGTTTGTCTCAAATTTTATAATGAACGTTGTAAGCTTATTTACAATTGAAAAAATGCAATTCATAGGTGCAAATTACATTCATATGTATAAATACTTACGGTGCCGAGACGTGGACACTGACAGTCCGTCTCCTCGACAAGCTCAAAGTCGCTCAGAGGGCTATGGAGAGAGCTATGCTAGGGGTTTCTCTGGTGGACAGAATTCGAAATGAAGAAATGGACGCCCGAGAACCAGAGTAACCGACATAGCTCTTCAAGTCTGCTAGACTGAAGTGGCAATGAGCTGAACACGTTTGTCGGAGAACCGACAATCGTTAGAGTAGACGTGTGCTGGAGTGGAAACCGCGACTCGGCAAACGTAGTGTGGGACGCCCTCCTGCTAGGTGGAGCGACGATCTGCGCAAGGCGGCTGGCAGTGATTGGTTGCGTGTAGCCGAAGATCGGGCTAGGTTGCGCGCCTTGGGTGAGGCCTGTGTTCAGCAGTAGACTGCCGCGCGCTGATATTGATATTTAGGTGCAAATTGGACTGGTTGGTTAGAAACTGTCCACGAGACAATGGTCTTTTAAATGGCTCGTGTAGTGTAGTGTCAAGTAATTAACAGACCCACAGAACTAAGAGTGTAAGTAACTAAATATCATAGTTTATCTTTGGCGCAGCTGCTCCATGCTTACACGATAAATAACCACGTTTCTCTGAATACCCCTCCCCGCATCCCGCACCCCGCGGCCGCGACCGCACCGCTCCGATAGACATTAACCTTGAAACTCATAAATACACTAAAATAAAAATACGGCAATGAAAAAACCATATATATGTCAACTAGTACGTTCAGCTCGAAGAGAACAGAGCCACACGAAGTGTTACCAACCGTACACTTCGTATAGTAGGGATACATACATCTTGGACTTTTCCCGCCAACTTACATCGGTGACGTTGTGTTTTTATTTCATTTTTATTATCAGTTAAATTATATGGACAGTCAAAAGTTTTACTTAGCTAAGATCCGCGACAATTGTTGTCGCGGATCTTAGCTAAGTAAAAATTTTGACTGTCCATATAGTGATGGATTTCCGCAAAGTAACGCCTGACTCCATTAATAATCAGTTATATTGTTTAATTGTGGTGGTATATTGTACAATATAGTTCGATTAAGGCGTATATGTGAAGTGATATGAAATAAATGCGTTTATCGTGACTTTTTAAGTTGACTGCAAAAGTCCATAGGAGAATTTTCATAAAGTACCCACCACTTTATCAAGACGTAACGTGATAAGCTGACTATTTCAAGAGATTTGGTGTTATCGTATTTACTTGACACGTGCATAATAGTTATAACTAATTGCCACTTTGTAGAATGCACACACACACCACATTGTAGAATATCCACCATTTTATCAAGACGTAACGTGACAAGCTGAATAGACATTTGATATTATTGTATTTTACTTGACACTGGTATAATAGTTTTAACTAATTGCCATCAAAAAAGAAAGGGATACAACTGCAATTGCCTTACTATTTTACCTAATATGTAAGCATGTAAGCAACATTTCTACCTTTGACGGTCTGCAAAAGTTCACGTTTTTGCTTGACTTGTCGGAGAACCTCGTCATTGTCCACCCTTTGAGTCCAGCTAATAGCGAACATCCTTCTATATGCCCACATTTCGAACGCTTCTATACGTTTTCTGAGGTCTTCTTTAAACGTCCAAGCCTCACATTCGTATAGAAGAACGGGCCAAATGTAATAGTGGAGCATTCTAATGCGCAAGGAAAGTTTGAAGCTGCGATTACCATAAATGCGAAAGTTTGTGAGTATGTATGTTTGTTACTCTTTCACGAAAAAACTACTGGACGGATTTGGATGAAACTTTACAGTAATATTGGTTATACATCGAAATAACATATAGGCTACAATTTGTAATGATTTTATGTATTTTTTTTTGGTCGTAATATAACGATACATGACAATTAAGTCGGAAAAAAATCTGGGCTCTGAGAGCTATCTTGGCGTTCGCTCCCTTAACCATTGGAGTTATACAAAGACGATGTACCGTAGGATTGTTTGTCTTGAATAGTTCTAAATAAAAGTCCGCGACAGCATATATCTATCTTTTATATACAGAAGCCACTATGACCAAAATTGTGAACCATAAATTAAGTAAAAAATATATATATTTATTTAAAATGATCTGTCACGAAACTCAACGTGGCAGAGCAAATTCCACGCGAGCGAAACCGCGAGCAAAGGCTATATAGTAGTATAGTAGTATATAATATACAGACTTTGTAATATTAAAGTCCGAATAATCTCAAAATGATGGTCACAGCAAACGAAAACAAATCTAAGAATTATTGCGTTTCTAATTTCCGTGGATATTTAGTGAACGCGGCTAATGTATGGCGACGTGCATACGCACGCGCACGAACCAGACGAGCGGCGATATAGCCGTCAGCGAGCCTCTTACCGGCCAATAAATACAACTGAACAAACAAACACGCCCGCCTAAATTATGATTGTCGATTGTACATCACGTTTATAAACGCTTTCAACAGGGTACACGCCGTTCAAACCGTACCGAGAGTTGTTAGGTACGAGTTTTTTTTAATACCCATACATCTATGTAAAAAAGTGAAAACGTACAAAACACCAAAAAAACTTACCTTGGCTCACCAAAGCCCAAAAAATCTGATGAGATTTCCGAAAAACATTGTATCTGATCATTCAAAAAAGTCAGTACAGTCAATTTCAACCCTGTACAAAATTGTCTATTGGTCACAGAGCTGCGAGACTCGAATCATTCGACGCAGTATTTAGTTTTCTGATACGAACATGCAATAACTTTTTTCGACATCTGTGTCTTTTTTCTTTTCTTTGGTGGTGGAAGAGGTAGTATCTTAACTGAGAAGTGATGTAACAGGAGTCTGGATTAATACTCTTTTTTTTGTACAAAAGCGGACCTATTACATACACAACTGATGAATGGCGAGAGTGCGGGGTGAGGGAGACGCGGTCGCGACTGCACGTGTGCAGCAACAAAGCGCGTTCCACGAATGCGGAGTATCAAAGCGCGTTCCGTGAATGCGGAGTAACAAAGCGCGTTCCGCGAATGCGTAGTAATAAAGCGTGTTCTGCGAATTTGTTCTTGAAGTATATATTCTATAGGTTAGGTAGCTACAATGGCAATTAGTTATAACTATTATTCCAGTGTCAAGTAAAAAACTATAACATCAAATCTCTTAAATAGTATAACTAGTTCACTTATCATGTTACGTATTAATAAAATGATGGCTATTCTACAGAAACTTTCCTTCTCATACGGAATCGATTTACACATCGGAATAAATAGTTTGATAATCTACAAGTATTTCATTATATGTTCCATACCGTGCCGAAATGTGGACGTTGACAATCAGAGGGATTGTCAACGTCCACATTTCGGCACGGTACGGCTTCACCAGCTTAGAGTCGATCAAAAAGCTATGAAGATGATCAATAGCTATGCTCAAGGTTTCACTAATAAATCTGCAGGTTAAACGAAGTCACCGTCTAACTAACTAAAGTATACAATGAAGTGAAAGCAGAGTCTTAGCAAATGAGTCGCAGATAAAACGATGATCCGTGCTAAGCGTCTGGCAGAAACTGGATGCGTAATGTTGAAAATGACGCATTGCACAGAAGGGCCATTTCCAGCCGTGGAGAGCCACAGACTGCTATAAGTTAAGAACAACAACATATAGTTTATTCGAAAGACCTGTACATTACATTTAATTAGAAATAGAAAACTTTATTCATGGCACCTTTTCTTTACAATAACAAAAATTAAAACCTTAACAATATTATAATATACACATAAACAAAACAAAAAAAAGAAATTTAATCTAACAAGTTTCATGAAATGGTTCTTGCTCAGCATATTCCAGACCTTCTATTGGAGCACCTGGCGCTGGTTTTCAGCTTTGTTTTCAATTATGTAAGTGGCCTTATGAGTTATTATTTTCAAATGATAATTCTATATAAAATTTATTCATTAAGACTCATAGGAATTATAAATCTTGTTTCAACACAAGAATAAAATTAAATTATAAACTATTAATTAGGAACGTTAAATTTCCTATTCAACGTGGCCGCCATTTTGCAACATAGCGCCATTTTGCACGGTCCGAACCACAAGCTGCGTTCGGAAATTCGCAGCGCACGTCGGCGAGCAATTTCCCAACTGTCAGTCAGCGTCGAGAGTACGAGGGTGCACTTCCTCCTTGCAAATAAATTTCTAAACGAATTAAATGAAATGAACACATTAAAAAGAAGCATGTTGCATTTCGTATGTTCCTGAAAAATAATAATAAGTTTCGTATTTTTTAAAAAATCTTCGAATTTATTGCAAAAAATTAGATTGTAAAAAAACTAACCAGTATGTATGTATGTATTAAATGTAAATTATATTGCATTGTACTACTATGTGATATTTCTTTCGGACGTGTTTGAGCAACTGGCTACAATATAATATAAAATACAGCAATTACAGTCCACAGCTGGCCATTGGGTCCAGCACAAATGAGAGGTGTAGCACTAATACGCAATAAAAAATCTCCTGGTAGATCGAGGATTATAGATTAATTTTTAATACTTAGGTACGCTTTGTTGTCCATCCACCAGAATTTAATAGCGCTTTAATTGTATGCAAAAGATGCCACAAAGGTTAAAACTCATTACTCTCTCGTCATGCGACGTCACACTTTTATGACGTCCTCCCCTTGTCTTCCCTCCCTTACGTATATTCCGTCTCTTAACGTATGACGTCTTTGTTAGATTACTTACAGATCTTGGAGTGTCAATTACTTTTCCAATAATAGTTCATTAAAGAAATTTCATATCAACCCTGAAATTATTTTTTCAAGTTTTGTTATTGTTATTTATATAAAGTATTACAAGTGTAATATCTAAATATATATCAACAAAATCAACACAGCTATAACAGTCGTAGTCTAAAATACCACTTCTTGCACATTCATTGTAAGGGTTAAAACACTATATCAAATTCAAACAGTAAACAAATTAATCATGGCTTCGTTTATACAACACATAAAACATACTGTGCAAATACCAGGTCAATGGTGCGAGAAATAATTACGAAATGTTCGTGAAACAATGCAGATAGTTCGTCTATTATAATTATATATGACTTACGATTCGATGCAATATATGGTCCTTTTTGGTAAGTTCATAAATCGAGTTCATTTATTTTTAATTATTAACTTAACTATTAAATGTTTTTGGGATTGAAGAATGAATATAGGACTACGTTATTTCAAATTTATCCTCTGGCAAAGTGTGTTTGAATATTATAAGTCAAAGGCCTCTATTATCATGTCGGACCAATTGAGTACATATAGCAGTCATTTGAGATGGACTCTAAAGTGGTAAAAAGCTTTTGAGCTTCTAAACACAGCCGTTGTAAATGCCTTGTTCATTTTTCAAGAAGTAACAGGAGAAAACATATCAATCACGGCATATCGTAGTCAATCGGTGGATGCACTCACACGTTAGATGAATAAATTCATTCATATTGAAAGAATAGTTCATGAGGTACAAAGTAAGGAAGGAGACGCGCATAAAGTCCGAAGATATTGTTCTGGATGTTACACCTACAGTCCTATTTGGACGCGGGATAGCCAAAAATTTGACCAAAAAAGTGGTGACTTTTTGCAATACATGTAAAGTCAAATGCCATCTAAGAATGGTAGAGCCATCGCTGCAGACGAATACTTTGTCAAGAATGGCATATTATAATCCCATAAAAAATATTTGTGTTTAGTGTTTTAATAAATATCATTGAAATAACTACATTTTTTTTTTAACTATGATGATACCATGGTTCCAGGGACCGACGCTGCCCAAATGAAAAGTCGTTTGTCGGTCCCCAGGGATAATTTATTATTGTTTTACAATTTTTAATGATAGACAAATTATAATTGACAATTAATTAATTAATTAATGACAATATAATCGAATAATTATTAAAAATAAAAGCGCCCCCGGGTGGGCTCGAACCACCAACCTTTCGGTTAACAGCCGAACGCGCTAGCCGATTGCGCCACGGAGGCTTGTGAAATTAGTTTTAAAATTTTCAATTAAATTATAAATATTATATTATGTATAATAGAGATAGAAATATTGATAAAGCATTCTACCTGAGCAAAACATAAACCTGTTTTTAAACCTTTACAACCCGTTTCCAACGATAAATGCGCACGAACACAGAGTTTAAAATCAACACAGATCTGTTGTGTTCCTTGGTTATAAACGACACTATAAGAGCAGCAGGAAAACGCATTGTAACACTTGAAGTTATTTAAGTTGTTTTTGAGGTTATGTTGACAAGTTCGCTTGTAAGCTTTCGGCATATATTTCATGAATTGTTAGTAATTATCTTTTCTTAAATTAATAATCATAATCAATCATAGTATAGTGATTTAAATTGTGTAAAACTATTTTAGTTTTAACATTTTAAACGGCTGTGTTAAATTTTACGGTTTTTTAATTATTTTGGTTCTGAGTTGAGTTTTGATAAATTTAAGTTTCCGAAAAGACTGCTTTCTATCTCAATGGCAAACAGAGTGACTGGCACATGCTGCACAGCATCCGTAGAGAGAGCCGGGTTGCCTGGCCTTCTGCGGGATCTTCAACGTCTGTCGGAAGACCAAGATTCTGCTGATGTTGTGTTCATACTCGGAACTTCGGAAGAAAAAGTGTACGCTCACAAAATTATACTATTTGCAAGGTAAATACTAATTTCTATAACGTACCAAGGAAAAATTAGTTTTCTTAAAAAAGTAAAATTTTTCCGTCGTTAACAACAACAAAAGTATTTAAAAGCAATAGTTTCCCGTACCGGGAATCGAACCCGAGCCTCCTGGGTGAAAGCCAGGTATCCTAGCCACTAGACCATACGGGATGCGATAATGGAAACAAAATAATTGTATTTAATATGTATATAAATAAAAAATTATATTATTTTTAATAAAACCCATCGATCACACACTTGACTAAAAATTAGAATATTTTCACATTTTTGTAATATACGTCCAGTGTTATAAATCACCTTATCACTTCCTACAGTGTCATTAATATAACTAAAATCACATAGAGATAACTTCGATTTTATTAATATGAAAGATATTAAAAACTGAAACCTTTTTTTTTTTAATTGATTTTTAAAAGATGACATGATTATTTGAAAAAACATAAATACCTATTAAATATTATACCGAATATTATAAATGAAATAATTAAATAAAAGTAACAAACTTAAAAGATATATATAATAACCACATTTTGTATGAAAGAAAATTGAACTAGAATAAATTAAAAATATATTATAGGTGTATTTAAAATCTTAATAATTTGAGTTAGCTACTGGCTTATAAACTCCGGCAGAGCAAAGAAATTATCTCGCTTCATGAATGCACATAAATTTAGCCTCGTCGGCGTTTCAGATGCAAATTAATTTTAGCGCTCACAATGTCAAATCCCCGTAATTACCCGATGAAGAGGACCTCAACTTCTCTAACAACATAAAAGGAGTAATTTGAAAATTAATATTCATGGGTACATTATACATTCTCATATCCGTTTATGTCTCTTACGTTGTGTAAATCCAAAGTTTTTGTAGCTTATATATATATGTATATATATATATATATATATATATATATATATATATATATATATATATATATATATATACCTATCGCTATTAGCCATTTGATAAATATGTATTAAATGTGTTATTACTAGATGGCGCTGTACCCATATACTATAAAAATTCTAAAATGTCATATTTAACTAGGAAGTATAAAATGAAGAATTATTCTATTCTGAATTATCTTAATAAATTAGAACAATGGGCCAATTTTCAATTTACATAATCAAAGATTCGTTAGTACTAATTTATTTAATATGTAAAATTTTATTATATGACTAGTTACGATTACCCTTGAGGATAATTCTCAAGTTCGTATACAAAATTCCATTGCAAAATATATATTTTTTAATTGGTTAGGATTACACTTACATTATACTTACATTTTACAGAATTATTTGTACAATATTGTATATAATTTAAATTTACATTAAAAAATATAATTGTTTCATCACTTTATACTTTTTATTAATCCTTGTATTGATTAATTGATTATTTTTGTTAAAAAAATATAATCAATTCAAAGATTTGTCTGTCTCTGTCTCTCTGTCTCTCTCTCTCTCACTCTGGTCTTATTATTTATTGAATCTTTATTTATATGATATCAAATTTAACTAATTGTACTAAAATCATATGTTATTTTAAATCAAAACCTCATTTTACACATATATTTAACATCCAATGTTAATTTTAACATAAATTTAATTTACATTAAGTGCCTAAATTAACTTTTAAGATCAACAAACTTACTATTTTCGCACAAAATAAGAAATGGAAGGCAAAAACATCGCAAAAAGTTATGACAATAGAATCCCTCGGTGAATATGCTAATAACGACTCCACGTCTATATCCGACAGAATTATTGCTAAAGGCACTATAACGAAAGTATTACGGGTACGAAATGGGATCGCAAAAAGCTGTCCACGGCGCCTCATTTACATGTAAATAACGGGAACTGTCCTGTGACATGTGGTCCGGTGGCAATCGTGGAAAAAACATCAATTTATTGCGGCCAACTTGGCCAAGTTATGCTGAAACTTGGTCTCTATGCTTGACTTGGCACCCCATATATTTGTTGTGAGAATGAAATTAGGACAGCCCTTTACGAACTTTGCGGCTTGTACGTGATATACGAGTTTAGTTTTTGATAATAAAGTTTTTTTGCGTATTGACAAGTTACTTTTATTTTTGTGATTTATTATCTCTTGATATTTTTTTCGAAAACTGAATAATAAAATAACAAAGATGAAAAATAATCACTCACTTATGAATCAATATCAAGTTCGTGCTCTGTCTATATCAATATGAAGTTTGTATATATGTAAATCTGTTTGAAATAATATTAATTTTAAATTATACCTAGTATATCATTCAACACAAATCGAAAGAAAACACATTAACACAATAAAAAAGAAACTGTATTATTTATGCTTTATTAAATACATTCTCTGTTATATATAACTAACTAATTATGTATGTGGACGGTCAAAACTTTTACTCAGCTAAGATCCGCTATAAGCAAACAATAGCAGAAAAACGGCCGTCAGCAACTCTCCACCCACCAACCTTACCTTAAACCAAAACTTACCTTTTTCGGTAAGTTTTGGTTTAAGTTCCAGATAAATCCGCTTCACCCAGCAGGAAAACACACATTATTAATTTTCTGTTATTGTTTGCTTATCGCGGATCTTAGCTAAGTAAAAGTTTTGACTGTCCACATAGTGATAGATTTCCGCAAAGTAACGCCTGACTCCATTAACCATAACTAATTATGCTTTATCGAAACCCATTCTCTTAAATCTTTAGTTACCGATAACAAAAACCATTGTTGTCAGTACTGTTATAAAAACTATATAAAATAAAAACATACATCGGGGGATAAAAGCAGAAAGTATGTGAAAAATTGTAAGATATTTAATAATACTACAAATATAAATCATAGAAAATAAGCACTATAATAAACAAACGTATTTAAAATATATTTTATTACTTTCATTTATTTATTTTTAATATTTTGTCTCTTATAAAGATTGCTTTTCCCCAAAAAAAAGGTGCGAAGTGAACGTAAACAATCATTCTTATTAGTATTTATTTTTTAACTGTTTTAAAGAAAAGTTTGAAATGTTTATCCCCCATTAACTAATTTGTGTGTAATTAAATAACTTTTTTCTAAATATAATAGTTCTATATTATCTATAATATTGAATAAAGCGCCATCTGTTGTTCGGTAGTTGATCAAACTTACAGAGGAAACTATTTCGGTTATTAATGTATCTACGTAATTAATAATATCCTACACCTAAAAAAATGAATGTAATAACCTACAATTAATTATAGTCGTTTAGAGTTTAATATATTTAACATGACATAGTTCGATATTTATTGTATTTTATATGTAATTTTACTATTATTATTTTCGCTATCAATTTATTATATATATTTATTTATTTATTTAAACTTTTTTGTACAAAGTACACAACACTTAATGCCATTGGACACTCTCTCTTGTTGAAGTTGTGAAAATTTGGTGTTGGTGCAGAAATTGTTGTATGTAATAAAATAAAGTAAAAACTACTTATATAAATTTATTTATATATGTATATATATGCATAATATAAACATATACACACAATATAAACACACATACTCTGTGGTATCTCGGTTGTGTAAGAATTAAATAAATAAAGACAACTTAGTCTTTATTCAAGGAACTCTTTATCCTAAATCTATACATACAGATTATAAAATATATTTGATAAACAAATATGATAAACCAATTTTGTTATAGTCCAGTGAAATTTATATTTAAGTGAAGATTCATTTTATGACTGCAGTAAACATGATTTGTAATCTTCGTAGACCGCGGGTAGGCCTCTCAAAACGTGGGGCCAGGTTCCGCGGGAACGCGCTCGCCCTAGTCACAAATTATAATGAATTAATCATCAACTTCTAGCTGAATGTGTCCCGGACCACGCGTACTGATTGATGCGCGAAGTTGCGTCCACAACGCTCAAGTTTGCGTTATCAATCAACCGGGCGCGATAACCTCTGGCTGCCAGACATTAGCGGCTCTGAATTTGTTGCATTAATTTCATTAAAGTTCACCAACTAATTTTCCGTGCGTGACTTGAGTTATGGCTTGAGTTGATTACATTTTACTTTTTCCACCATATAAATTATAATTAACAACGTGCATTTTTCAAGTGAAAACTTTGGGTGCGTCCGCATATAGCTAAATATATTAAACTCTAAATTACTAAAATTGTGAGCTAATATAAATATAGGTAGTATCTGCGCAGGACGGGTGGCAGAAACTGAATGCTTGAAGCCGAAGATCCGGCTAGGTAGCGCTTCATGGGGGAGGGTTATGTCCAGCAGTGGGATGCCACAGGCTGTTGATGATGATGTCATTATAAATGGAAGTAGGTGTAACCAAATCATAAGAACACAGAGTAAGTGGACACTCGGATAAATAATAATGTGTTTTTTATACTAGAGGAAGTGAATTTACGGGGAACTTAAACTAAATCTTGCCGAAAAAACGGTCATCAGCAACTCACTACTTCCCATCCACTAACAACAACACCGAACATACACCACCACTCTTCCAGAATGTGTACAATTGTTGTTTGGTTGTCGCGGATCTTAGCCAAGTAAAAATTCTGACTGTCCACATAGTAATGGATTTCCGCAAAGTAACACCTAACTCCATTAATCATCTCAGAGTAAATTTGATTTCGTTTACCTGCAACACCTTTAGTTTAGTTTCTCTCAGCGATATATCCCAACCGTCATTGTGGCCTTCGATGTGTGTTGTGGCAGTAATCGCTTACAATCAATCAATTATTTGAAATCTAGATTTTGCAGATAATAAAAATCAACATTTATGTTTTATATTTTTCATATATAAGTAGTAATTTATATATATTAAATAAAACTTTTCCCGCCAATTTCCATCAGTGACGATATATTTGTATTTCATTTACATAATCTTATATTATTATCAGTTATATTGTTTAATTGTGGTAGCGTATTATATAATATAGTTCGATTAAGATGTATAAGTGAACTTGAAGTTGACTGAAAAGTTCACAGAAAGTTTTGGTAGAATAGCCACCATTTTATTAAGACGTAACGTGATAAGTTGACTAGTTATACTTCAATAGATTTGATGTTATTGTATTTTAATTGACACTGGCATAATAATTAAAGCTAATTGCCATCAAATAAACAAAAAAAATTAATAACTTTTGCATATATATAAATATATGCAAAAGTTATTATAATATTTGTTTGTAACCTTTTCTCCATAAATATTGTGTAATAGCCAGTAACAAGATGGCGTCGATTGGTTTGACAGGTAATTATGTAGGAACGCGCGGTTTGCGACGCCAGAAACAGTATCGGCGGCTTATTAATGGCAGCTAGCACAACGCCAATGTAATATTAAAAATAATATAGCTAACATAATCAAAAATGCTTTCGAGCTACTATGAGAGATAATTTGAAATAAAGAACCAGTGGCGGACCAAGGCGGTCAGTAATAGTAATATTGAAAATATTGCTAGACTTCTTTAAAAAATAATAATAAGTATATTTAATAACAAGTAATTTCGAACTGGTAGACACACGTCGCAGACAAATACTTTGTCAAAAACGGCATATTATTTGTCTTTAGCATCTCGTCTCCCATAATGTCACTTTCGTATCCCTGAGTACAATCTCAAATATCTTGATATATTCCAATAGTTTACTTGATATAACTAAAAATATGAAAACAATTGTTTAATTTATACATAAGTTTACCAGTAGGTTTATAGCAACGGTCTTATTTTTAAAACGCAAAAGGGAATTAACATTGACTAGCTGTATTGAAAAGATTCGCTTTAATCAAGACCCATTGGTGCGCTAGGATCGCGAATCTATAATCCGAAGGCAGCAAATTACAGCAAGGAGCGACATTTGCTAGTCGCTGAAAGAGGCCGATATAAGCTGTTCATTAAGCGAAGGCGTGTAATTTGTAGCGCCAACTGCGCTGTAGGTGAATTGTACAGAATTAGTGTCGCCGGAAACTCACAGAATACTGCGAACGCTATGCAGAATGCAACTTTAATTCAGCTGTGACAGCCCTGCGCTCCAGTTTACATTCAGTCGACGAATACGCGTTTAGGATTGTGAACCATATTTAAAACAGTTATTCGATAATTATATAAATCGATAAATCCATTCATCGATAAATATATTGATGATTTGAAATTAATTTATCGATAGTTCACAAGCTTAGCAATTGTTTGTTATGTATGTTTAAAAAAATTAGTATCATAACATTACTATAATATGTTTTGATATTACTAGAGTGCTTGTTAACTGTAATATATAAATAACCAACTGTGCTCCAGTTTACATTCAGCCAACGAATACGCGGTTAGGGTTGTAAACCATATTTTTAAAGTATAATAATCGATAATTATATAAATCGATAAATTAATTCATCGATAAATATTATATATTGATGATTGGAAATTAATTTGTCTATGGGTCACAATCTTATCAATTGTTTGTTAACTATGTTTAGATTTTAAACATAAATTACATAACATTGCTATGCTTGTCTGCTCAATATGCCCTAATACCTGAACATTTCAAAATCTGATCGACGCGAATGCTGCTGCCATTGCAGTGGCGAATTACTGGGCCGGAAAATTAAAGGAACTACTGACACGAAAAGAAGATAAAGTTACTCTTGTATATTTAACTCTTTCGTTGTTAATTGTTTAATTATTTTCTAAATATTTTGTATATGTGTGTTATTAATAAAAGATACATTCATTCACACATTAATTCAATAGAATTAACTCAAAAAGTAAGTACATACAAGAATTTTCTATTGCCTGTAGTGAAAATTATGAGACATAGACTCGTGACTTGTTGCGTTTGGTCATCGTTTCCAAAGAAATGAATGCAACTTGGGCAGTTACAGCTTGACTATCATCTAGTGTTTCATGATCCATTCTATTTTTGAAAGCAATGCAAATAGTTGACCTAATTATTCAAATAACATACATATCGTCACGCCTGTTTCCCTAGAGATAGCCAGAGACTACAGATCTCCATCCGCTACGATCTCGGCACACCTTCCTTGCTTCCTCCACACTCATCCATCTTTTAATCCATCCCATATCTCACAATCATCATAGCGAAACGACTGTCCGTTATTTGCTTCTCGCCCTCCTGGGAATCAGAACGGGACGAGTGGCGAACCATGTCGCCGTCATTTTTTAACAAATTAGGTTTATTAACATTCGTCATAGTGAATCCCACGAGCCGCAAGGGAGGATGGAGATCAGCCCCAGCAGAGCCCAGCATGCGTAGGTAAAGCACCGGCATAATACCTGGGGGAGGTCGGTCCCGGGACGGTCGGCACGCTTGCGACTAAGCTCGCCCCCATCCACGCATCCATTGGCACGGCAGACCGTGGATTGGCGGAGAGGAAGGGAGAACATTTGCAACATAATTTGGCTTTTGAAAACCCATTACATATACACTAGTCTATTATAATCTCATTAACTTACGTATGATTAATATACATGTACAGTACTGTGGTGTGTATGTCGTGAAAGCGAAATTCAATTTGCGAAGTTTTACAATTAAATTTTACATTACATTTGATTGTGTTTCACTTGTTACTTCGCCATGTTATTGTTTTAACTTACAACAATTATTATACGAGGCTTTATTTAATTTTGCAGAGTTATTTTGCAATGCTTTAAGGCAGTGGAATTAAACGCCGTAAAGATAAGATAATATAATTCTTTATTCGCTGACCAGAGTATTTACAAATAATAAGATAAAAATACTATAAATTTATAGAATTGATAATGACACTATCAATTTATTTATTTATTTATTTATTAGATAAACCAACAGTTTCATTACATAACTTCTTACTTAAAAAGAATATAACAAGCAATAAAAACCAAAATAAGATTACATAGTTTGGGCTTAAGTATATTACTTTTACAAACTAGAACACATATCAAATATTAAAAAAAAATTTGAAAAAAAAATGAAGTTGAGAATCTAATTTTGTGTGTGTGTGTGTATGTATGTGTGTGTATGTATGTGTGTGTGTATGTATGTGTGTGTTTGTATGTATGTGTGTGTGTATGTATGTGTGTGTGTGTATGTATGTGTGTGTGTGTGTGTGTATGTATGTGTGTGTGTGTGTGTATGTATGTGTGTGTGTGTATGTGTGTTTATGAGTGTGCGCGATTTAATTTACTGCATCTTTACTTTTGAATAAATTTAATTCTTTAAATTTATAGTGTTTTCATCTTATTAATGGAGTCAGGCGTTACTTTGCGGAAATCCATCACTATATGGACAGTCAAAAGTTTTACTTAGCTAAGATCCGCGACAAACAAATTTGCTTGTCGCGGATCTTAGCTAAGTAAAGCTTTTGACTGTCCATATATGTTTTCATCTAATTATTCAATCAGCAACCAGTTTTTTGTTAGGTTGTCCTTTGACATAGGCCTCCCCTAGCTCCATCCACTTTCCATACAGCCGTAAAGAAAGCTTATACAAAGTTTTTATACTCCCCCCGAAACTTCTTTCCACGCGCCGCAACTCTGTGGAACCGGCTACCTTCAGCGGTATTTCGGAAGCGATACGACATTGGAACCTTCAAAAAACAAGTCTACGCATAACTTAAATGCCGGCAACGCTTCTGTGATTCCTGTGGTGTCGCGGATATGTGTGGACGGCGTTGATTGCAGGCATTGCAGAAACTTTATGCCTGGATAAGAAAACAAAATTATTTTGTCTAAAAAAATTTTGTGGATAAGATCCAGGCATAATGTATAAAATAACGCCTCTGCGTAGCATCAGGGCAAAAGGGCGCAGTGGGTAAAAATTCGCAGTCCTGTTTTCTCAGAGGAGCAGGTGGGTGAGCCTGGTTAACAGGATTGACTGAGCATGGCATGCCACCTTGTGTCAGTTCCTGTGGAGCGAAGAGTGGTTAGTGCTGTGCAAAAAGTGTTGCAAGCAAAAAATTAAAATAGTGTTGTAATGATTTTATACAGTTAATATAAAATTCAATAAGTTATAAAATTCAAAATTAAATTTTAACGTAACTTTTATGGTTTTTGAAATAGTGACAATTATTTAATTTAAAGGTAAAACGGTGTAAAGGTACGTGAGTAATAGTACGCACGAAATTTTTTACCCTAAATGGACATTTCTATAAAATAAAATAGTCACAATTGCACATCTATGTTCATTTCCGTGTATGACTGAGAAAACGAGTATGAACTTAGAAATATAAGTAAACATGTCAGACAAGAATTTTATTTTTCCATATTTTAAGATTATATATTTACCCCACATACGAACGTTTACCCATACTGTTATGTATTTTTACCGTCCTAACGCTAAAGAAACCAACACACATTATTAATTTTCTGTTATTGTTTTGCTTGTCGCGGATCTTAGCTAAGTAAAACTTTTGACTGTCCATATAGTGATGGATTTCCGCAAAGTAACACCAGACTCCATTCATAATCGTAAAGGTACAATACAAAATAAGATTAAACGACATAAAAAGTCTAACCAAATTTAAAGACGCAATATAAGTATGTAAGTCACTAAAATGGCAATGGACAGGACATATGATAAGGAAAAGAATGGAGAAATGGACAAAAATAGTCTTAGAATGGTATCCAAGGGATGGAAAAGTGACCAAAGGCCGACAGACAAAACTCTGGGAAGATGACTTCAAAAGAGTTAGAAGCAAAAAATGGATAGGATTAGCAAGAGATAGAGTGGCATGAAAAAGTCTCAAAAAAAAGTTTGACAAATCGAAGGACAAACTGTCGATTCTACAAATTAATCAATGATAATTAATGATAGTAGTAAAAGCTTTATTTATTTATTTATTCATATTAAAAATATGCGAACTAACTTACAGAAAGTGCATAAAGGGATTTCTAATAACATTGTAGTAACTGATTATAAACCAAAGAAAAAAGTTCGTCCTTTTACCCCGAATGACATATTAAACTCTGCAAAATCAACCAAAGCTAATTAACACACAATCATTTAATGGCAAAGTGCTTTAAATGTAATTAAGAAATTCTTTGCGAACCTTTGCGTGCTTTCACGTAGTTTTTCAATCGCAAAGACCGCACCAAACCAAACATAGATGTAATTGAATTCAATTCAAGTTTTGTGTTCGCCGCCATTGTTGTTTGAGCACTTCGCGGCATCCCGAATTAACAATGGCGTTGGCAGTGTTGTAACTTGCAAAAAAAACTACATTCGTATTTAGTTGGTACCACCTGTAACATGCATTCACATAGCATGCCTTAATTTAAAATTATGTCTTTAATTTTAAGTAGTTTTAAATATATTATCTTTAATTCTATCTCTGAGACAACGGAGTGAATTGTACTTTGAGGTTAAACATTAAAATTTTCTAAAATGAAATAAATTTATTAAATGAAGGATGTCCTGTGGCAGAATTGGGTTTTCAACCTTAACTACTGTTATATATGGGGACAAGTGAAACGACAGCCAGCTTAGCGCGAACTTATTTATTACATACCGTCCGTACAGTGAGTGGTCGCAGCCACAGATAATAAATATAATACTATACATATACCCAACATATACTCTTAACTTTGTAACAAGGATCATTCGATCTTTAAACTAATAAAAATGTTCATATATTCCTCGTTTGAAAATAACAGTTAAGGTTGCAAATATAACAGTCGTTACATGTAAAATACACATAATTAAATTATTAATAAAATGGTTCTTAATTATTTCCTCACACACTCAGATTCTTTGTGTCGTGTATTCCATTAAACAAATAAACACACAAATACTCATAAAATAATAACAGTAAGTTATGAAATGTCTTTTCCCGCCAACTTATATCAGTGACGTTGTGTTTTTGTTTTATTTTCATAATCTTATATTATTATCAGTTATATTGTTTAATTGTGGTGGCGTATTAAATAATATAGTTCGATTAAGGCGTATAAGTGAAATGATATGAAAGAAATGCGTGTATCGTAACGTTTTAAGTTGAATGAAAAAGTCCATAGAAGGTTTTGGTAGAATAGCCACCATTTTATCAAGACGTAAGGTGTTAAGTTAACTAGTTATATTTCTTATAGTTATATAGTTATAACTAATGCCATTAAAAAAAATTTAACTGAAAAAGTCCGTAATAGATTTTGGTATTATAGAATAGCCACCATGTTATCAGGACGTTTTGTGACACGCTGACTAGTACATTTCAAAATACTTAATATTATTATATTTTACTTGACACTGACATAACAGTTACAACTATTTGCCATCAAAGAAGAAAGTTCACCAGTATTTTATACACGTGTCAACTCCGAGCTGACTAATGAGCGTTTCATCTGCAGCAGTAGGAAACCAATTTGCAACGGCCATGAAAAATCTGTAGTGGGAAAGTGTTGGAAAAAAATGGGAATGTCCAAGAATATTCTTCATCGGTTTCCTTTACATATTGAATGGATATAATATTTATATATCGTACATTAGAAGCAAATGCAGATATAAAACAGTAATCGTAAAAACTAACACGATGAGATGGCAGAAAAAGAAAAATCATCATTTAAAGTGGTAGAGCCATGCTACAGACGAATGAATACTCTGTCAAAAATGTCATATTATTTGTCTATAGCGTGAATGGGTCGTAACGGAAGTACTACATTCCCGCAGAAAATCGGCGTCTGAGTGGTAGCTTAGCTACCGCGCTTCTTCCGGTGAGCAGTTGAGTTCCAGAGGCCCAACCCCACTTACCTCTCCCATAATGACACTTGCCTTAAAGGCTGGCAACGCTTCTCCACTATCTAGCAGTCTCCGCAGCGCTAGCGGGTGTATATGGGCAGAAAAAAAATGTATAAAAAATTTAATATTAAATTAATGTTTTAGTATTTAATTAACCCATAGTTTTCATCAATTTATAAACTACTTTTATGAATCTTTATCTATTTACTTTATTTATTTTAAACTATACTTTAATTTTAAAAGAAAAGTTAATAATAAATAATTCTCGCCAAATTATTGAATACATATTGATACGTTTGATAGCATTATTCACATTAAAACATCTGAATATCACGTTAAAA
Source organism: Baronia brevicornis (assembly GCA_031353405.1). Lineage (NCBI taxonomy): Eukaryota > Metazoa > Arthropoda > Insecta > Lepidoptera > Papilionidae > Baronia > Baronia brevicornis. The sequence continues at coordinate 454,527 of JASFAT010001913.1, forward strand.
TTAATTGATGTACGGATGATAAGTTAGTTTTTTTTGCAATGATTTTACTAATTAACTGACATGGCCGCATTACAATTTAATTATAATGAATAGAAATATTTCAATGTCTGTCCTAACCAAATTTATTTCTACCTCTGCATCTGAAAAAATTAACGGTTCTATAATATACGTACACAACTGTAACTGAATCAGCAGAGGTATCAAAAATATTCGCAGTAAATATTATAGAATAATACAATTATTCTCGATTATAAATAAATTAAAATCAATTTCCTTTTTGAGAGTTGTTTATAAATGAAATTGTGTACACGTTAAACCTAATCAGTCGAGAGAGGCGCAAACACAATTTGGCGCGAACCGCGCGCCCGTCAGCCGCCATGATTGATGACGCGGTCGCAAGCCGCGCTACAGCTCCATGGCGGTGTTTACTGAAAAATAAATTTGTTGATAAAACATAAATAACGCGACTCAGCCTATATTTTATACTTAGTTCGTCTGATTAGAATTTTCTTCATTCTTTATGTCAAATATATAGGTTAATGAAACTAGCAGTGGAATATGATGATGTTAAAAAATTATTTAATCGACTAGACTAGAGTTATTTAAATCGATTTTTTTCTTAATTCGTTAATTTAGGTTCGTCAATACTGGCAAACATGAAACGATAAAACTGATGAAATTATCGATTGCCTTCCGTAAAATTTACTATAACCTGATCTCATGTTGAAAGAAAATATTCATCATTATTGAAATATGGCGTTTTTGATATTATTGACAGTGATGAAATGGTTGACGTTTATGTTAACAACTATTTTTTTCATTAGAATTTTGACTAGTAAGTAATAAATAATGTTATTTTTCCTTTTTGTTTTTACAGATAATGACAAATTAAGTTTTGTCTTCTTAATAAATGTCAGAATAACTCCTGATTGTTTTTCTTTTCTTTAATGGCAATTAGTTGAAACTATTATGCCAGTGTCAAGTAAAATAGAATAATATCAAATCTCTTAACATGTCACGCTGTCAGCTTGTCACGTTACGTCTTAATAAAATAGTGGCTATTCTACCAAAACCTTCTGTGGACTTTTTCAGTCAACTAAAAAAATCATGATACATGCATTTATTTTATATCACTTCACTAATAAATCTTAATCGAACTATTTTGTATAATACGCCACCACAATTAAACAATATAACTGATAATAATATAAGATTAAGAAAACGAAATCAAAACACAACGACACTAATGTGTCGTTGTGTGAAACGGGAAAACTCCACCTGATTTGTTATTTCTGTTCTTTACTTTATTTTTTATTGATTTATTTGAACTAGTGATCGTTCGATATTCGAACAGAATGATCGATCGATATTCAACTAGTGCTCGATCCATATTCGAAAATAAATAATTTTAAATCTTTTTTAAATTATTTTCTGCACTCCCTCCATATAAGTTTAACCGTATTAAATGTTATTCTTCTCCGTGTGTGAAGCGTGCTTAAAAAGAGTAACAACGTTATATTCTTCACATATTAATATAAAGATTCAGAAATTAAGGTCCATAGGGATATATACCTTATTCTTAAAATACAGAATAAATTAAAATTAACACTTACAAACACTAGTTCTGGGTGATATGTTTGAAAATACGGGTACATTGGTATATCTTGAGAGCTACAAACCCTGATAGCTAGAGCTGTACTCCTGTGAACCACACGACTGTCTGCGAATGATATTAATCACGTGGAAGGACACTTGGGAGCTGTCGCCGGTACCACCGCCCCGTGTCATCAATCATGGTGACTCGCGTAGCTCGGTACAAATTATGTACCAACTTTCCCCCGTCTGACAAACGCCCTGTACTCATCGTTTGACGCTGGACGTGTCCTTTGTTCTCTTTCGTACATGACACTAAATAAAAACATGGATAATTTACTCTGTAATATTATATTTAATAGTACACAGTAATCTCAGCCCGAATTCTACTTTCACTAACCTTTGATGATGATTACTGAAGCGAAACTAAGACGGAAGGCGGGCGGGAGGGCGTTCCGATTTTTTTTAAGAAAGCTTGCTAGCTTTTTTTAATATAACAAGAACTCTTGTTAACCAATCCAACTAAGCTAATAATGCTTGTGCTAGGATATAAATATCAATATCAGCCCGCGGCAGTCCACCTGTCCGCCTTGAGTGAGGCCTATGTCCAGCCATAGGTCTCACTCAAGGCGCGCCATCTAGCCCGATGTTCGCCTACACGCATCCAGTCTCTGCCTCGTCGCTCCATCTAGCAGAGGGGCAGACACTACGTTTGCCGAGTCGCGGTCTCCACTCCAGCACTCGTCTACTCAAACGATTGTGCTAGAATATGTTTGACATCAATAGTCCAGTGGAAGATACGAACTCACGGCGTTAAGAACGCAAGGCCGAGGCTCACCGACTATGGCTGCTAAAAATGTAACGATAGAACGGTTGATTTTTTTATATAAAGCTTATATATATCCCACTGCTGCACACAAAGCCTCTCCGTGTCTAGGGGAATGGATTTTGAACCAACACGTTCGTCCAAGGAAAATTGGCAAGACACCTAAATTCTATAAATATATTTTTCTCGATGGATTGAATTTTTTTTATTTATTTATATATTCACGCCTATCCCCCGCAGGGGTTGGCAGATACCACAGAGCTCCATCCGCTGCCATTCATCGCAGCGAAACGGCTCGTCATTGGTCGCTTTTCGCCCTCGTGAGAATCAGGACGTGACGGGTGGCAAACCACGTCGCCGTCATGTTCGACAAATTAGGTATATTAAATTCGTCTTAGTGAATTCCATGAGCCGCAAGGGAGGATGGAGGTCAGCCCCAACAGAGCCCTGCATACTGAGGTAAGGCACCATAGTCCCCGGGGGAGCCCGACCCTGGGACGATCGGCACGCTTGCGACTAGGCTTGCTCCTAGCCACGCATCCATTGGCACGGCAGACCGTGAATTGGCGGAGAGGAAAAGAAAGGATAGAGAAGAAAGGAAGGGGCAGGAAAGGAAATGCGGATTGGGGGGGTTACCAGACTCGGAATAAACATTTATAAATCCATATAAATATTTATTCCGATGCGGGAATCGAACCCGCGACCATTGACTCCGCGGGCGGAGGGCCCCGCCACTGAGCCAATCGATCGGTCCGATGGATTGAATCCACAACCAATTGTCAATATTTCCGGTCGCTGAATTCCACTACGTGGAAAGATCCTAAGCTTCTTTCATGCATCACTACCCTGTAGAAACAGCAACTTCCAGCGTTGTTTTTGAACAGATACGACATTGGGATCTTCAAAAAACAAGCCTTTTCTTAAAGGCCGACAATACTTCTGCAATGCCTATAACACTGTGGATGTCTATCAGCGGCGTTGCTTGCTTTCCATCAGGATACACGTCTGCTCGTTTGCCTCATTATCCCATAAAAAAACACGATATTAAAAAATAATAGTACCTAAAGTGCATTGTAAATATTGTATTTGTTTGTTTAGTTAGTTTCTGAGATGCTAAGTTCAACGTTTGAAGCACAAATGTAGAAATGTTGTGGGACTGTGTTTCGGACAAGAAGTTTGAATACAACCAATCATCGTTGTACCAGAGGCTGACAGCTTCAAATTGTCTCCGGATAGGACTATTGTGTAGTATCAAACAATATGCATTAATCAACGTTCGAATCGCGACGCGTAATTAATTCAGCCGTGGCGGCTGGATCTGTGATGCCCGACCGAAAATTTTGTGAAATGTCATTAATCTTATGGTGGCATGGTTTGCAAGAAAATGGATATTGGAATAATAAATAATGACGATTTGAAAATAACATAAATCATATAAGCGATTAAATATGTCCCCATAACGATGCCTGCATTTAATATTTTTAATGTTTTATATCTCTTGATTAGGTTGATATTGAGCGTGAATGAAGGGCTCTAGCAGCTAGATAGATAGATGTATTCTTATATATTCTTTATTGAGATATATAATATATATTCTTTATTGTACACCAAAAACAAAGTTATGCATATATTATATACAAATGGCGGTCTTATCGCTAATAGCGATTTCTTGCAGAGAACTGTAGGATGGACACAATGTTAAAAAGATAATTTGATGTAGGTTACACTACGATACATTATCATTTTAAATTTTCTTTGTTTTCTATCATTATATATATATATATATATATATATATATATATATATATATATATATATATATATATATATATATATATATATATATATATATATATATATATATATATATATATATATATATATATATATGCAATATGTTGATTCACAGCCGTAGCGTGAAGGTTCGTCTCAAAAGTATTGCGGCGATGGCAAATATTGACCAGATCACTGCGCCCACCCGAGCGAGGTATTGCCTATCACCCCCTCTACCCTCGGGGTACACGGGGGAATTTTATTAGAGTATCGCGTACGGAATACACCACGATATTTTTGACATAATAAATACATGTACAAGTCTGCCCTTTCGTTTTACGTTTTGAACCATACAGACCACACTTGTACGACCTTTTTTAAAAAAGAACATATTTTTAACAGCCCATATATGTCCCACTGTTGAGCACGGGCCTCCCCATTTCTGGTGGAACGGAGGTTAACCCACCACGCTTGTCCAATGCGGTATGGCGGGGTTACCAGACTCGGAATAAATATTTGTGTTCCATACATATATTTATTCCGATGAGGGAATCGAACCCGCGACTATTGTTTCCGCGGGCGGAGGGCCCCGCCACTGAGCCAATTGGTCGGCAGGATAGCTATCGCGCTTTAAGGATTGATTTATTTTGAGGATTTTTGATTGCTTTCCATCAGGCGACACGCTTGCTCGTTTGCCTTCCTATCCCATAAAAAAAATATGATATTATATAAAAACTAATAGTACCTAAGTGCATCGTAAATATTGTATTTGTTTGTTTAGTTAGTTTTTGAGATGCAAAGTTGAACGTTTGAAGCACAAATCCAAGCTGGAAATTTATTGGCGTATCGCTGATACTCCCCAAGTTTAATAAATTTAAGCGGCATTACGGCGCGCAGAGGGAGCCACTGGCGCTACAACTTGCCGCATAACTTAAAAGTTGCAGTTCTGTTTGACAGCTAATGCCGCCACGATTTCTGGATAAAACAGGCTAATATGGCGGTGCTGAATCACTGTTCTTTTTTTGTTTTTTTTTGGTGTTATTTAGTTACATCTATTATGTCAATAACACAAGTTACGTCTTGATAAAATAGTGGCCACCATTTTATCTTTGATAAAATACCAAAGATAAAATGGTGGCTATTTTCTATTAGCTTTATTCTATTATATATATATATATATATATATATATATATATATATATATATATATATATATATATATATATATATATATATATACTTCACTTATAAGTCTTAATGGAACTATATTAAACAACATAACTGATTAACCACAATTAAACAATATAACTGATAATAATGTAAAATTATGAAGATGAAATATAAACCCAACGTCACTAATATAAGTTGGCGGGAAAATTTTCAGCCTGTCATTCAGTGTTACCAGATTGAAGAATATTTTTTAAATTTAGTCACGGGAAACAATGTTGACTTGCAGAAAATACCTGAAAGCATTAAGTACACCCTTTTTATAACTTTTAAGTTAAGTTATAAATAAAAGGACTTAGAAAATAGAAGTAATTCATCAATCCAACATTTTTCATTGACTTCGATCCCTGGTTCTCCTAATGCACGATTTTTTCCTTATCCTATTCAATCTCTTTATATTCAACGTGCTTCTTTCCATTGACCTTTATCCATGAAAAACTATAGTTATTACTATAGTTTTACATCAAATCAACAGCCGGCGGCAGTCCACTACTGGACATGTGCCTGCCCCAAGAAGCGTTACCTAGCCCGATCTTCGACTTGACGCATACAGTTTGTGCCCGTTGCCTTGCGCAGATCGTCGCGTCCCACACTACGTTTGCCGAGACGCGGTCTCCACTCCAGCACTCGTCCGCACCAACTCCAACAAGCGTGACTAGCCCATTGCCACGTTAGTCTACTAATTACTACCGTTTTAATATAATTATTAAAATCCAAAATAATATAAAAATTATAAAATTATAATATAAAAATAATATATATAAAAAATTTTTTAAATGTTTATTCCGAGTCTGGTAACCCCCCCGGTAAATAAATCCGCATTTCCTTTCCTGCCCCTTCCTTTCTTCTCTATCCTTTCCCTTCCTCTCCGCCAATCCACGGTCTGCCGTGCCAATGGATGCGTGGCTAGAGGCGAGCCTAGTCGTAAACGTGCCGATCGTCCCGGGGTCGGGCTCCCCCGGGGACTATGGTGCCTTACCTCAGCATGCAGGGCTCTGCTGGGGCTGACCTCCATCTTCCCTAGCGGCTCGTGGGATTCACTAAAGACGAATTTAATATACCTAATTTGTCGAAAATGACGGCGACGTGGTTCGCCACCCGTCACGTCCTGATTCTCACGAGGGCGAAAAGCGACCAATGACGAGCCGTTTCGCTGCGATGAATGGCAGCGGATGGAGCTCTGTGGTCTCTGCCAACCCCTGCGGGGGATAGGCGTGAATATATAAAAAAAAAATCCAAAATAACACACAGTCAGGTCGAAGCATTATATAGTGAAGCATAATCTCAAGTAATATATATTCAAACAATCATTTAGCTATGTTACTACTTTAGTCAATTTAAAGATTAACTTTAAGTATAATATAATATACAAAAATTATAATATCCGATAACCGCTATGGAAATCATGGCCACCCTGTTGGCGGGCTAAGTTTTTCCGACAAAGCTGCGCGCTGACTAAGAGTGCACTTATAATTTATCCGGAGATTATCGGTTTTTAATTACCGGATACAGCTCCAGAGCTGCAACACTTTGTGAAATATTACTTTGTCATAACTTCCCCGAGCCTTTGATATACACGACAACAATGAACTGCATTTTCCCAGCACAACTTTCTTTAACTTCCTCAAAGCGTCTTTCCCTAGTTTAATAAATATCTATTTTTCATATAAATAATGCGATTTTGAAGCGTTTTGAGAGAGAACAGTGTAGTACTTTGTATGAAGTGATCTACGTAGTCAACAGCTGATAGTAATTCATTACTGAAATAAGACCTCTCATATTTAAATTCAAACTTATAATCTTGTATGTACATTTAGATTACTATATTTCTTAATATTACTTTCATTCTGACAGTTTTGATAAATTTCCATGTGAATTGGTTAATGGAGTCAGGCGTTACTTTGCGAAAAGTTCATTACTATGTGAATAGTCAGAATTCTTACTTAACTAATATCCGCGACAAGCAAACAAAAATAGAAAAATAATAATGTGTGTTTTTCATTGGAAGAAGTGGATTTATAGTAGACTCTACGGTAGACTACTATACCTTATGATGCATCGTGTTGAGGCCAAACACCTGTTGTGTACATTGTGGAAGAGAGGTGGTGTGTTTTTGGTGTTGATGTTGTTGATAGTGATGTGGAAGTGGAGAGTTGCTGACGACCGTTTTTTCGGTAAGATTCAGTTTAAGTTCCCCGTGAATCCACATCTTCCAGTGTTAAACACACATTATCATTTTTCTATTTTTGTTTGCTTGTCGCGGATCTTAGCTAAGTAAGAATTCTGACTGTCCACATAGCCATATGAGTTATTGAATAATATTGCTTTTTTGTAACCTTTGTATCGTAATTTCAACCTTGACTTTATTCTAGATCTGTGGATGAAACTGAACTATATATTATAAGGTTTAACCTCTTAGGAACAATGTGCCAATATAGTGGCTTTCGCGGATGTGTTATTTCTGAACGACGCACCAATATAGTAGATTTCGTGGATGTGTCATTTCTGAACGATAAGCTAATATAGTGGATGTCGCGGATGTGTCTTTTCTGAACGAAGCGCCAATATAGTGGCTTTCGCGGATGTGTTGTTTCTGAACGACGCACCAATATAGTAGATTTCGTGGATGTGTCATTTCTGAACGATAAGCTAATATAGTGGATGTCGCGGATGTGTCTTTTCTGAACGAAGCGCCAATATAGTGGCTTTCGCGGATGTGTTATTTCTGAACGACGCACCAATATAGTAGATTTCGTGGATGTGTCATTTCTGAACGATAAGCTATATAGTGGATGTCGCGGATGTGTTGTTTCTGAACGACGCGCCCCTATAGTGGATGTCGCGGATGTGTCTTTTCTGAACGAAGCGCCAATATAGTGGCTTTCGCGGATGTGTTGTTTCTGAACGACGCACCAATATAGTAGATTTCGTGGATGTGTCATTTCTGAACGATAAGCTAATATAGTGGATGTCGCGGATGTGTCTTTTCTGAACGAAGCGCCAATATAGTGGCTTTCGCGGATGTGTTATTTCTGAACGACGCACCAATATAGTAGATTTCGTGGATGTGTAATTTCTGAACGATAAGCTAATATAGTGGATGTCGCGGATGTGTTGTTTCTGAACGACGCGCCACTATAGTGGCTTTCGCGGATGTGTTGTTTCTGAGCGACGGCCACTATAGTGGTGCACTCTAGTAGTACACTCGCTCACCGTTTAAATTAAATAATCATTTTCATATATTGTTTCCTACTTGTTTTGCCTTCACATCTGCTGTACAGAGAAGATGTCCCGTGCAAAATGCAACCGTGCTTAAGAAGTTATTTATTTATTTACATTAAATGATCATTCGATGTTTTTAATATCACTATTCATCCACTTTGTCGTTTTCTTCTTGTGTATATTTAAATAAAAACCATTTTTTTTTGTTATACAGATGCAAGAGCTTCCAAAATACCAAACGTGGTGAGATATGCAGAATACCTGGCTGCACAGTCACGCCATCTGTCGGTGCACTACCAACACCAATTCGCATGCCGCACGTACAGCCGGAAACATTTCGGCTTTTCATCCAATATGTTTACACCGGCAAGGTATTTATTGTATTTACAAGTCATATACTAAACTACAATTATACAAAAATTTAAATCAATCAATCGGGGACGTCCACACCCCGCGCAGAGGTGAGAGATCGAGCATCGGGGATGAACCCCACTGCTCGTGCAACAACTCAACGGGGCAACCGCCCCGCGGTCCTAGGTGCCGCTCTTCCTAGCGGTTTTTGGGCGTCATTTAACGACTTAGCGTCGTTGAGATGTGGCTGAACCTATTCCTACGTTGGGTCCGTCGCTGGCCCTCCTTCCTCAGGCGGCGACAGGAGGATTTCACGTAGAAGCGAACGTCTCTTAGGTGGGCGAGCGTGAAAGGGAGCAAAGTTTTTAAGGTGTGGACGTGGTCCATTGTCGGCTCGGTCGAACATCTTCCGAGCCAACCGGACCACAAACTCGTGGATGCTCTCCACCCTGAGGTCCCTCGCTATAACGTCGTTACGCACATAGCGAGCCGATGGCGCGCAGAGACAGATTCTGCTGGATCTGGTCGCGTTTGCGCTGGGTTTCTGATATCAAAGACCACCAAGCCAGCGCAGCATAGGTTAGTCGGGAGCGAACGTACGCCTTATAGACCATCAGCTTCGTACGCACGGTGTTACCTGTGTAGTGAGCTGCAGCGCGCGGTCGATGCGAACTCCGAGGTACGTAACTGTGGTCTCCCAGCGTACATTCTGCCCCCAAAGCCAGTGGTCTTGGTAGTTTATCGTGGCTGGTCACAATGGCGCATGTCTTCCCAACGTAGACAGACATTCGCCATGTGTCCAGCCACTCGGGTAACAGATACAGCAGCCTCTGCAGCTTCAGTGCTGCCATATGAACCTAAAATTTAAATGATAATATGTTTCAATACTGCCCTCTTACGGCAAATAATATAAAATGAATACTAACTTTATAAATATAGATCCCCCTATTCACAACTAGATGGCGCTAAACGTATATTTACTATAGAATGTTTTTTAAACAATTAAAATTGGGTATTAGACGCTTAGCTTCTGTTTTAATACTACCGTTATTATTTTGTTCTTTTTTTTTACCTCATTTAGATAAATACTAATAAAATTGAAATAATTAAGGGATCAATTTTATTAAATAATTGTTTTATTAGCTATGAAAAATAATTGTAATAAAGAAATAAAATATATTTGAAATAAAAAATATAGATACAACATTTATCAATAATATTACGGAGACATATAAATTATTTCTTTAGCTACTTCTTCAAGACTCGGGCGTTTTTGAAATGATGACTCTAGCTGCAGATTTGGGAGTAGAAGATCTTCGGTCGGCTTGTGAGGATCACGTTACCTCTACATTGAGTGTGGAAAGTGCCTGTACTCTGCTAGCTGCTGCTATTGAAATACAAGATAGACCAGGTAATAATTCACAATGTTAAGATAAATAACAGAAATTTTATACTTTTACTACGTGCGATGGTGGTGTAATGGTCAGCATAGTTGCCTTCCAAGCAGTTGATCCGGGTTCGATTCCCGGCCATCGCACACTTTTTGCTCTGACCAAATAATTATTTTTATTTTAAATAATTAATCACCGAAATTATATTTTTTATTATTATATTTAAAGTTATTTATAGAATTTTACAAAAATTTATTTCCGGATCTTTGAAATAAAAAAAATATTGAAAAATTAACTGACAGGAATATAAATGCCCAGAGAGAAAAACACCGTAAGGACGGAGAAAAAAAGTCAAAAGAATTGTCAAGACACTTTATTATTATTAGCTGTTTTTAATCATAAGAAATGTGTTGTTCTCAGTGTTATACAATATTATATACATCCTCTAGTTTTCAACACCTAATGCTACCTGCTATTTTAAGTTAAATGTTACCTGCCGGAAAAGGAATTCCTTAGTGATAGTTAATACACGAGTATACGATTATCAGACGGAGTTATTGGAATTAGTTGGCAAACTAATGTTTTTACATTTGCCTGCCTAGGCGTGTCGAATAAATATCGATATTTTCAATTCAATATATCGATATTATTGGGCGATATATTTTGTAACGATATATCGATATCAAATATCCAACATCGAAATTGTATCAAAAACAATATTTTCTTTTGTTTTTATTTGGTCGACTCGTTAATACGTTTGGTTGCTGTTCAGAAGAGTTTGCTTAACTAGTTATTGCCAAACTAGAACCACTACAGCAACATTTACATCTTGCTAAAGCAATAATTTTAGTCCCTCGCTTTAAGCGTATTCATTGTAATTCCGGTCTGGTTATTTCCACTGCAATAAGCGCATTGTCAAAAGAAATACGTGTAGAACATAGACATAGAGGACAACTCAGACTCAGACCACTACCACAATACCGAACTTGGAAAATTCTTCGCCGTCGTTGTGGTCCGGACATGAAAAAATCATGGTAGATATTGCTGCAGTGTCATCAAGCTCCAGTTCACTTTTCACGGCAGAACATGTGATGATATGCCTAGCGGACTAAAGTAACACCCAGATCAGCCTATAATACCCAGAAAAATGAATCCAACAAAATTTTGGTTTGATTGTCGCCATTTTACCCCAGTTCTTTCCGACATAGCTGTAAAGTATTTGATATCGCCTGCATCCTCAATTTCCTCAGAGAGAATGGCATCTGCTGTAAATCTCGCAGTACCCAATAACAGAAGTCGGCTTACAACCGAGCAATTGATCCGAAGCCGAGTATCAGATAAATATTGGTTTAATTAATAAATAATTAAAATTTTTTATCATTATTCTTGATTTATTAAAAATGATGTGGATTGATTAGTATTTATCTAGTAGTGTACCTTAAATGACTGAAGTAGATTAGCCCATTTTTTTCATATCATATCGATATATCGATATTTTTAAATAAAAATATCGGTACCGATATTGATATTTTCAAAAATATTGATATCGATATATGTCGATACTTTATTGCATTTCCGACATCCCTATAAAAGCCCAGACCCAAAAGGGACGGACAGATCGATTTAATTCTATGGATTGAATACCCAAAATGGATTTCGTTTAATATTCAAGTCGATTCAAACTTCGGATCCTGTTTGATATTTTTTCCGATTCCGTTTATCACAATGGATATAAACGGAAAATCATATAAAAACAAAAATAATATTTATGAATAAAATATAATCCTTACCATATTTAAGTTTGTCATCTGCTTCAACTATTTATATAGCTAAAGTGTAAAATTATTTTTTTATTTATTTTGAAATTTTCAAATTTAAAGTAATCAATAGTATTTTTTTCAAATTCATCATCATATAAATCGAATATATCAGTTATAATGGAATTGATATATACATTGATATCAGGCACTAAACGTAGCAGCCATATTTTTTGTCTATGAAAAACAAGCTTCTCTTTTGACGTAACGACGCTAAGTTGTCCCGGCTTTTTTGCGGTTTCATTATTATTAATTTTTCGTGGACTAGTTTAAAAATCCAATAAAATGGCTTATAAAGGCCCACCGAAAGTACAAAAGGTAATGGTACAACCCATTAACCTTATATTTAGATACTTGCAAAATAGAAGCCGTGTTCAAATTTGGCTTTACGAGAATGTGAATTTGAGACTCGAGGGGCACATCGTGGGATTTGACGAATATATGAATATTGTCTTGGATGACGCCGAAGAAGTTTACATGAGAACGAAAAATCGAAAACAAATTGGAAGAATTATGATGAAAGGCGATAACATATCCCTTATACAGAATGTGAATCCGAATGCTACAGTGTAAAAATAGGTTATATTTTATATTGTTAAGTGAACATTCCTAAGAATTAAGTGATGGTGAATTGTGTTACAAAATAAAATTTTCAATGTCGCTTAGAATAAGCACTGCAAGATTTCACAACAAAAAAAGTTCGTTTCCTCATTAAATTAAGATTTGCAAATTGACTTTTATTTTACAACCCTAATAAAATTGTACTTTTGGTGTTAGTATCATATTTACTATGCAACATAATTCTGTAATATCAAAAGCAGTATCTTGAATGTGACTGATATATTTATCCTGACAGTGCTATAAATTAAAAACATGTATAAAATAATGCATAATATAAGGTGAATTTCAAAAAAATATAAGGATGATAGGCATACTTTGTCAACAGCAGGACCTAGCATAAGGATTTATTAAACCATAAATCTGCATTGTTTATAGAGTGAACTACATTATGCAAACAATTTACAATTTTATTTTAATGAATATTATGTTCTATATATTTCTTAAAGTACACAAATAACATGGACAAGATATATCGATAGACAGGTCAGTCACAGATGGAAGAAACATCTGCTTTTTCTGATGTTCAAATCTCATCCAGAACTACAATCTTACTATCCATCACATTTACTTGAATTATTCCTTCAAATCAAGTTTTTAATATCAAATGTAAATTGAGTTTGAGTATTAAATTAAATAAAAATTACTATCAAAAATGAATTTGCTATGATGAGAACCAGATGGTAGATGTTGTAATGGGCTGGTTTCTGCAACTTGATGCCATTATGCGCCTATATTGTTTGCTATCAGAATAGATAGCTCCTATTTTATCATGGATGCTGTAGGCAGCCTTTTGGCCTGCCTACAGCATTCATAAGGGACCCGGGTGCACCCAGATATCTGGCCCTTCTCAGGAGTTTTCTTGTGAGGCCAAGATTATGATGAGAACTATTACTTGTTCTAAAATTCTTACTGTAAAATCATACCTGAATACACAATAATCATACCTGAACACACGATAATACTTTCTAAATAATTGACATACTACCATGGTTTGTCACAACATGAGGTATTTCAAGTATACTAGATATTATCGAAGACACTGAGACTCACTTTCTTTGTGCAAATTTGATAACATTATTGTTTTTGTCTTATTTTTAAATATATAGAAATGGGGATATCATTGTCAGCATTAGATTGCAGATCTTTAGCATCATTTTCAAAATCTAAAATTTCACATGCCATTTTTTCTTTCAATAAAAATTTATAGAATGTTGTGATCCCTATGGTCTTGCAAATGTCTATGGGTGGCTTCGATTGCTTTCTATCACATATGTTACATGTTTGCTTCGCTATGCCATAAAAAAAATTATTAAACCAAACTATTTGGTGTCCCTTTTTTTGTTATATTTTATTTAAAATATGTATGTATATAACATAGTAAGTATGTACTAAGTTTTAATAGTAAATACTATACTTTTAAAATAACTTTTAAAAATACAGTAATAGTGGTAGAGCTATGTCATACATAGAGGGGTCAGTATGATTGGGAAAGCACCACACCCTTACAGAATATTCACATTGTTACTTTAAGGTAGGCAATACATAATTGGTGATTAAAATATTGCTCATGTTCATTACCAGCGGTGATTAGTTATCATCTGATGATTTATTGCTCATTTTCCAACTCATTCCATAAAAAGTCCACTTACTTCTTAAGTGTATTAATAAATTATTGAAGTCGACATCCAGCACCTATTTCATAAAAACGCACATCAGCAACAACGATGGTATGAACTAAGTTCCATCAGTGTCTGTGATATTCCATCACTTCCATGTTTTCTTTTTGCTTGGATATAATATTAATTAATCCCTAAAAAGAGCAAATTGACTCTAAAAAGTCACTTATCTAAATAGTAAATATATATTTTCCTACCCAGTTTTCAGGCTTCATAATTTATACTGAAAAGATCTATCATATGCCGCAGACATTGTTATTAACAATAATTAAATTCATTTATTCATTAAATATCCTTACATATTCATAATAATTAATAGTTATCGTATAAATGTCGCCTTTATTAATAAAAGATATAACATCTGGGTATTTCTTTCGTGTATACACCATTTCTTGACACACATCACCTAAGATTATTAATGGAGTCAGGCGTTACTTTGCGGAAATCCATCACTATATGGACAATCAAAAGTTTTACTTAGCTAAGATCCGCGACAAGCAAAACAATAATAGAAAATTAATAATGTGTGTTTTTCCGTTGGGTTTAGTGGATTTATTTGGAACTTAAACCAAAAACTTACCGAAAATCGGCCATCAACTCTCCACCCACCAACCACTATACACAACGCCAAACACACACTATCACTTTTCCATCTTGTAAACGACACGTGTTTCGCCCCAACACGAGGCATCTTCAGGTATAGTAGACTCTACGGAAGACAACCGAAAAGCTTTTCGGTTGTCTAGCTAAGTAAAACTTTTGACTGTCCATACACATCACCTAATTTAGAACTGAGTTAGAAATTGAGTAAAATCTGTAAAATACTAGGCACCTAAGATAATACCTAAGTCTTCTAAGAACACACCTTTCTTTACTATGCTATGGGAATCTACTTTACTCTGTCAGTCAGGGTCAGTTCAGTGCTCTGTTCTTAAGTCTTTATGATCCTCACCGCTACCCCAAGAATTTGTGGCGTCTGTACACACCACATTGTTTTTAGTGTGGCAACATTTCACACCCAGTGCCTCGTCCACTTCTCCGTCCGCTCGAATAGCGACGACACGCATCATATTTGTTCCGCGCAATTTAAATATAACTATTGTTTACAATTTATATATACAATTTATATATTTATACAATTTAATGTGTCCGTGTTAGTAATTGTGTGTACAAGTAATAAATAGAAAGTTTGCAAGTGAATCTGGATTTATTTTAACTTCAACTCGAAGCCTCAACACGTCTTCAAATTAAATATACATATAAAGAAATTATAATCTTTAATAGGTACTAGGGGCACATATGTATTAACAGATAACTGATTAGCTGGTTTCAATTGATCTGTAATAATACACAACACAAGATCATTTCCTGTCCTCTTCCTTTATGTTTTTGTCCTCTACCTTTACTCTCTCCTTCCTCTCCCATTCAATCTTTCTCCCTCTCCCATTATTCACATCATAAATTTAAGGTAGACAATGCAATGCCTTTAGATGTCCATGACGATGATGGTTGTTTACCAGATGACCTGTTTGCCAAAAAAAACTAAGCTCCAGTGTCTCCAGTCAGAACTTCTCTTGCTCAATTTTTACTCTTTATACACTTCTTCTCTTTATACTCTTTATAATACTTCTAATCAATTCAGATGTGGATGGAAAGGTTCACAAGGTAGGGGAAGACCAAGGAGAACATATGTACCTTGACGAAATTGCCAAAGGCTCAGTCAAAAGTACCCTAAACTGGTGAGACTGGGTCTGTGGTCTCTGCCCATCCCTACGGGAAACAGGCGTGATGATATGTATGTATATAATCAATTCAAAATAAATCTGAAGTTACCAATTGATTTAACTGGAATAAATATACGCAACATCTCTTTAATATTTGCCTGTCTAAATTTGGACTGGTAGATAATGGCTTTTGGCATTATGTTTGCATCACGTACTCTATATGCAGTAAAGCTTAAATGATACTACCTTTATTCCAGGCGGAAAAAGCGCCTCATCATTCATGGAGCGCTGCATAACTTTCATTGGAGACAATGCAGCCGACTGCGTGAAGACCAACGCGTTCCTCAACCTACCCAAGGAGGCACTTATAAAACTCATATCCTCGGACTTTGTAAGTATTTTTCAATGTGAATAAAAGGCATCAGGCGAAAGGCAGCTGGTGTCACTTGATGGAAAGCAATCAATGCTGCACTTAGACATCCGCAGTACCAGAAGCATTTGCCAGCCTTTAAGAAATGTGTTGAATCTGTTGATCTGTTGATGGACACACACAAGCAATAAAAACTCGTATTGTAATCGCTCGTAGCTTCTTTAACAAGATGGAACGTGAGGTTTGGACGCTTAAGGAAGGCCTCAGAAAACGTATAGAAGCATTCAAAATGTGGGCATATAGACGGATGCTCGCTATTAGTTTGACTCAAAGGGTGTCCAATGACGAGGTTCTCCGACAAGTCAAACAAAAACGTGAACTTTTGCAGACCGTCAAAGGTAGAAAAGTTGCTTATCTGGGTCATATCATGAGACATGACAGGTACAAGTTGTTGCAACTGATCATGATGGGAAAACTCGCGGACAAAAGACAAGTTGGTGGAAAAAAAAAAATCTTGGTTACGTAATATCAGGAAGTGGACCGGAATAGCGAGGGCTTCAGAACTGCTACACCTCGCGAAGGAGGAGGAAAGCTGTGCTGAATGGGCTGCCAACCTTCGCAAGTCGAAGAGGCACTTATAGAAAAAGAAGAAATGTGTAGGCTTTTTTGAAGGTTTCTATATCGTATCGGCTCGGAAACGCCTCTAGAGGTAGCTAGTTTCGCAGGGTAGTTGTGCGTGGAAAGAATTTTCTCGAAAAACTCACCTCTCTAGATCGCCATTCATCTAGGTGGTAGGGATGAAACTTTAAAAATCTTCCACATGTGGTTCTGACGATCGGCTTAAATCAGTACATGAGAAGAATTATCCAGTAGTTGATAAATTAGTTTAACCTGGAAAATACAAATATTGATAGTGTTGATACATTTGTGTTCGGGAATGCTATGGATTGTTATGCTTAACTTTGTGAGTCATCTTTACCTAAGCCATCCAACATAAATAATGGGACATTAAAATAGTGGTAGAGCCACGATGCAGACGAATACTTTGTCAAGAATGGCATCATCTTGTTGTCGGTAACATGAATGGACCGAGAAACCGAAAAACTATACGGTGAATTTATTCTAGCTGTGTCTAGAAGAAGAGGAGGTCTGGCGGTGTGCTTTAGCTTGGGCGAAACAGCGTGCAGGCGTGACTCAACCTACAGCGCACTGGACTGAAGAGGAACGAGCCAGGGTGTGTCATCACCTGTCGCCTCTCATGCAGCACGTGAGACTTCTACTCATAGGTAAATATTCTACTTTATTTACATTAATTCACGGAGTATATTTGCCTAGCCGCTTGTCCGGTAGTTATGGTATTGGTACACGGGTACGCGACCCCGGCCTCCCGAGCTACTACCGTATCACTCCTCGTCTTCCATTGCGGTAGTTTCATATCCCTATCATCCTGTCTAAATTCATCTTTTCTTTCCCCTGCCTTTTCCTTTCTTTTCTATCCTTTTCCCTTCCTCTCAGCCAACCCACGGTCTGCCGTGCCAAAGGATACGTTGCTAAGGGCGAGCTTAAGATCGGCCTCTCCCCGGGTACTATAGTGCCTTACCTTAGCATGCGGGGCTCTGCTGGGGCTGATCTCTATCCTCCCTCTCTCTCTCTCTCTATCCTCCCTTGTGCCTCGTAGCATTAACTTTCACGAATTATAATAAACCTAATTTGTTAAAAAATGACGGCGACGTGGTTCGCCACCAGTCACGTCCTGATTGGGAATCAAGAGGCGAGAGCGAGAAGTGACGAACGGAGAGCCGTTTCGCTACAATGAATGTGAGAGGAAGGATGGATGAGCGTGAGGCAAGCAATGAAGGTGTGTCGGGATCGTATTGGATGGACATCTGTGGTCTCTGTCTAACCCTACAGGGAGACGCGTGTGATTATATGTATGTATGCAATTATTTCAATTAATGGCTTTCAATAGTACCAAAATAGCAAGGATGATCTCGCCAATGTCACATAAAAGGCCGTCAACGCAACTGTATTGTCTCAGGTGTTGCAGATGTTTTTGGGAGGCGTTAATTGCTTTCCATTAGATGATACGATTGCTCGTTTGCCTGCATATTCCATAAAAATATATCGTAATGCTGGAGTGGAGACCGCGACCGCTGGCCGCCCTCAGTGATGTGTGTAGCTGAAGATTGGGCTAGGTAGCGTTTTTGGGTGAGACTTATGTCCAGCAGTGAACTGCAGTTAGTTGATATTGATTCGATTGGGACGAAAATATCGTTGAAAGCAGCAAGATAAAGTGATGGTGTTTGGTATAGAGTTTCGAATTAAACGCGTGTGCGCGTATATGTTTCAGACAGCGCGGTGTTCGCGGAGGAGGTAGAACCAACCGGCGCTGTGCCCATGGAGCTGTCCCTGGAGCGCTACCGGCGCGCCGCCCTGCACGCCGCACCCCGCCCCGACCCCGACAAGCGCACACAACCGAGGCAAGAACTTGTGTTCCCATCTTCCTCTCGTTCTAATTCACAACGCCGGGGCAAACAGATACATAGTTGTACTCTCTACTCTTTTATGTCTGTCGCTCAACTTTACTCCAAGTTAAGCCGTTGTGTTTTGCTTTCCCAATAGTCTGACCAATAGAGTGACGACCAATTGGTTCAGTGGCTGTGCCCCCTGTCTATGGCAGTGGTCGTGGGTTCGATCCCCGCATTGGAATAAATATATGTATGGCCTATAGATATTTATTCTGAGACTGATAACCGCCAATCTTCATTGGACAAGCGTGGTAGGTTAACGTCTATTCCTCCAAAAATGGGGACGCCCGTGCTCAGCAGTGGGACATGTATAGGCTGTAGACTAAGAAACCTATTCATCATTTAAATTTTAATTTCAGTTTGTAAATGCCGTGTACTGTTTAAATATTTATAATTTAATCAGAACCCTGGTCCATGCATTTCCAGGTTGGCCGTGAACATGTTCGCAGGCTCAGCGATTCTGCAGCAGGACAAGGGTGCCTTCCAGTCCCTCATCAACAGCTGGTGCGTATATTGTAACATGTTCAATTTATTATCTACATATACCTCTCTATTTATCAAAGATGAGCTCTTCAATGTGTATCATCGTAATGGAATAGTCACGCTGCAGACGAATACTTTAGAATGTAAAAAAAAATTCTAGAATGATATATTATTTGTCTGTAGCATGAATGGGGTAGCTCGCCCGTGGAAGTACCCTACTCCCGCAGAAAACCGGCGTCTGAGCGGTAGCTTAGCGCGTATCGCGCTTCCTCAGATGAACTGTTGAGTTCCGGAGGCCCAACACCCCCCCCCCCCCTGCCCATTACGACACTTTCCTCAAAAGGCCGACAACGCTTCTGCACTGCCTATGGCACTGCGGATGCCTATGGGTGGCGTTGATTGCTTTCCAACAGGTGACACGCCTGCTCGTTTGTCTACCTATTCCAAAAATTAAACGCCACTTTTTTCTAATTCTGTTTTTATTTGATTTGAAATTTTTAGGTTATCTTTGTCGCAAATCAGTTAACCACATAATAAGCATCATAAACGCACATGCTTATTATTGGCAGGAAAGCATGCCACTAATGAGTAATTGCTTATTGGCTGGCGATGCCACTAATGAGTAATTGCTTATTGGCTGGCGATGCCACTAATGAGTTATTGCTTTTTAGAGTTACCTAGTCTTGTAACCCCACCAATCCGCATTGAACAAGCGTGGTGGTTTAACGTCCGTTCCTTCAGAAATGGGGAGGCCCGTGCTCAGCAGTGGATGTCCCGATGGCCTCCCTATATGGGTTGTTAAAAAATATATATATTTTTTAAAAAAGGTGATATTAGTGTGTTCAGTATGGTTCAAAAAATTAAGGGAAGACTTGTACATAGATTTATTATGTCAAAAGTATCGTGGTGTATTCCGTAAGAGGACTTCGTTTAACATTGGCATATATATGGACTATGAAAAACAAAGTGGTTATTACATTATTTTTCTATTGGTGAATGAATAAATAAACGTTTTTTTATTATTCAGGTGTGGAACGCTAAAACAATCCTGGCGGCTGGTATTCCGTGCATCCACTCACGGTTTCACTGCCCAGGCTTTCCACTCGCATTGCGATGGTGTTGCTCCCGTGCTGTTGCTTGTGCAGGTTGGTTATACATGTGCTCAGTCTTTATATATCTGCAGGGGTTGGCAAAGGCCACAGAGCTCCGTCCGCTACCATTCATCGCAGCGAAACGGCTCTCCATTAGTCGCTTTTCGCCCTCGTGAGAATCAGGACGTGACCGATGGCGAACCACGTCGCCGTCATTTTTTCAACAAATTAGGTATATTAAATTCGTCTTTAGCGAATCCCACGTGCTCAGTCTGTTTAGCTATAAGGAGGTGAATATACAGAGGAAATTTTCTTCTATGATGAAAAGGTGTGATGACAAAAGTTGAGAAAGAGATGCTTAGATGGCTTGGGCACATATAGAGGATGGATGAAAGACGACTGGCAGAAGAAATTTATATATTATTAAATTTATATTATATTATTAATTTAAATTTATATATGCGGATTAATAGATATTAATATGCGTATAATATAAATGCGGACGTGGATGGAGGGGTCGGTAGGTGAAAATCAAGGATTGCATAGTTTGGCACCGAATTGCCGAAGTTTTTAGGAAAGCCCGGGTCAAGAGTACCCTTAACCGGCGGGCTTGCATGAGGAGAGTGAAAAGTGTGGAGGATGCAAGGAAAGTATGTCGAGATCGAAACAGATGTGATCTGTATATGTAGTCTCTGCCTGCTTCTAAGGAAAACAGGCGTTACGATATGTAAGTATGTATGTATGTTTTACCTCTGCCTAGTCGCAAGGTTGGCAGCTCAGTCGGCACGATTATTTGTATCTTTAGCGAGGCAAAACAGTGCGGCAGGACTCGCTATATCAGTCAACTCGCTGATATCACGTAGCGAAGACTCCCTTCACCAACTTACATGTATTTGCCAGCGATTTTTCCAATCATCATCAGTCGCCACAATTCATGTGTTATTATCATCAAAGACGCTAAGTCGCTTCTTCTCTTTGCTTTCTCCCTCCAATTTGTCACGAGTGTTAATGTCTTGATTTATGTGTCATGATCTTATATTATTTATTTAAAGTTCACGTTTCAGCTTTAGGGCTTCTCAAGACAAGGCAAGGAAGATAGCACCTACACGCCATGGTGAAGCGAGCTGGTATGGGGGGACCAACAGGACCGACATGCCGCCATCTTAGGGACACTTACCATGTCAATATTGGCAACTGTACGATAATTATCGTACGTATATACATAGTGATTCATTATCGTACGCAAATGTACGATAATATTGCAATATCAAAAAAAAGTTTAGATAGTATGGTCGCTTTCCCACAACGACACAGTGTCGATATTATATATTTTAAATTTACCAATTGGCTGTTTAAATTTTGAGCCATTAAATTTTCGTAAAATTTTTAAATTGCTCAAAATTTGGCGCCATCTACTACGCGGTGCGCGCGTGTAATAATCATAAAACTCCAAAAATAACGTGTCGGGCGCAATATAAGTTTGTGATAAACCTTCTACGGACTGTTTCAGTCAACTTAAAAAGTCACGATACACACATTTATTTCATACCACTTCACTTGTACGCCTTAATCGAACTATATTGTATAATACACCACCACAATTAAACAATATAACTGATAATAATATAAGATTATCGAAATGAAATAAAAACACAACGTCACTGATGTCAGTTGCCGGGAAAAGGGAGAGGCTTGAAGGAGCTTCAAGTCCAGAATTGGTGACGCAAGATCGGTGTACCAAGTGTAAATCTTGTTGGCGTAGGCCAAGATTAATTTTGGGTCATTGCCTAAAGGAAGTAATGGTTTGGTGTTGCAGTTGTCCCGCGGCGAAGTTGTGGGTGGCTACTGCGAAGTGGGATGGAGCGCTGGTGGTGGTACCGGGGGCTACGTGGCGGCGGAACGTGCGCTCCTGTTCGCGCTCAGCGAGCCTCCAGTGCGGTACCCGCTCGTCAAGAAGGCCTTCGCTCTCTGCTACCATCCTGAGTAAACACAACAATTATTATTTCACAGAACCTGTTATTTCATACATACATATCATCACGCTGTTTCTAGTATAGGTAGGCAGAGATCACAGATTTCCATCTGCTACGATCCCGGCATACTTCCTCTGCTTCCTCTACACTCATCACTCTTTGTCTTTATCCACCCACCAACCACTACACACAACACCAAACACACACTACCACTTTTCTACCTTGTAAATGACACGTGTTTCGCCCCAACACGAGGCATCTTCAGTGTGTGTGTGTGAAAGTGATTATTAATTTTCTGTTATTGTTTTGCTTGTCGCGGATCTTAGCTAAGTAAAAGTAAAACTGTCCACATAGTAACAGATTTCCGCAAAGTAACGCCTGATTAATCATCTTAAAATACTCTGTGTGTCTATGACCGACATGTTGATAAGTTGTCTATGTCCGGCGACAGTTGCGGGCCGATATTCGGCGCGGGAGCCGACCTGCTCATCGCGAGCAACTGCAACGCCAACAGCGAGAGCTACAGCAACCTGCACTCGTATGGAGACGCGGCGACACCCCCGCCCGCGCCCGCGCCCGCCTCTCTCGCGCCCGACTATAACTTCACCGTGCGCGACTACGAGATATTTACTTTCAACCACAACTAGTGTTTTCACTCACTTCTCGATAGCGATTGACATTGAAAAAAAACATCGATGTAATATATCGCATTGTAGCATCCCATTTTATATCGATACATCGATGTTTTATATAAATCGACTTTTTAACTGTACGAATGAGGCGTAAAAAATCAAGCACTTAAAAATCAAAATTTGCACTCTGTAAAAGTAAATGTCGTCAATATGGATAAAATAAATGACATAATATTAAAAATATGTATTTTTCACTATATTATAAAGTTGCCTAATTTCTTCTCGTTTATTATTATATAAAGTGAATAATATACCAAAAATTGTAAAAATATGTATTAGTATAGTATGATTACTATACTACTTATTATTAAATATTCACTACAGGTTTGCCTTTTCAATGCATCGAATGACAAATATCAATGTTTACTCGATTTTGAGGAATTAACAAAACATCGGATTGGTTTGATGCATCAATACTTTACATCAAGTATTTTTGAAACATCGATATACATTGTATACTCCTACTTCACAATAAAACTATACAAGTTTTACAGCTTCTATTATTTTTTTACTCTATAACACTTCCATGGCGGGTCTATGGCACTTTGTGCCATACAAACGGTTCACGAAAGTCACCAAAGACGAAAAGATTGCTTCGTAAATCGTCCGTCCGACAATTTTTTTTTTACAAAGCTCAAACCCAAGGACGTAGGCAGAAACTCGCTTGGGTGGGTCAAACTCTAGACCAAAGACAATAAGTAACAAATACAATTTAAAATAATATACTATTATATTATAACATGAATATAAATTTAATTGAATGTTTATTTAAATTATTAACTATTTCTATAGATTCAAAAATATTTTAGTAGATACATATAAAATAGTGACTAAAACATTACGGGGGAGGAGACAAATATAAAAATAATAGAAGCGATTCTGTTTGGCAGAATTTATGCTGCTCAAATAAATCAGTGGGAAACAAACTACACGCCGTATAAAATTACTTTTCCTTTACTCGCTGATATCTTAAATACTTTTTTGTTTTAAATTAATTTTATTTCAAATTAAACAAAAGCGGCGCGCTGAACTTAACTGCCCCGACCAGCTGTTAAGAAATGAAAATCATGCATTAATATATTTAGTACATTGGACTGCTTAATAGCCGACACTCAAATGAACGTCGTAAGTTTTGTTGGGGCAGTTAACCCAGTGATTTATATACATTTATTAATATTTAATAAATAAATAAATCAGTAACCAATATAATTACTCTGTGTTTGAAATTTCTGTTAATTTACTGGGAGTAGTTAAGCGTACAGCCATAGTACAATATAAGGCCATCTAGCGGTGGCTATTGGAACAAATTCACACATCCAATCGCGTTACAATTACTAGTACTTTTATTTGATTATTAAATGTTTTATTCACTTCTAATACAGATACAATATTATTTTTAAATAGAATTCGATTATCATTAAAAATATATATACAAACTACTACTACTAATTTTCAATAGCATTCAGTCTGATGAAGAGTGTTTTCTGTGATTAAAATAGTTATATATAATTTTCACAGATGGCGTTTTTATAAAACATGGTCTGCAATGTGTCCATTTTAATAACAGATGTCGCTTCGTATAACAGCGAGTTGTTTTGTGTGCAATGATATTTCAAAGAAAAGTAAAAAGCGAAGGTCCATTAAAATCTTTATTGAGACAATAATTTGTTCGGATGACACACGTGCTCGTTTGTCTTCCTATCCCATAACAAAAAACATTTATCGCTGTCTTGCACTGTCGGCCAGAAATAGTTCAAATAGGAAAAATCTTGTCGTCGAGTTGTCAAAAACCAATATATTTTTTTTTATATATTCACGCCTATCCCCCGCAGTGGTTGGCATAGACCACAGAGCTCCGTCCGCTACCAACCGCAACCGCAGCGAAACGACTCTCCATTAGTCGCTTTTCGCCCTCGTGAGAATCAGGACGTGACGGGTGGCAAACCACGTCGCCGTCATTTTTCAACAAATTAGGAATATTAAATTCGGCTTTAGTGAATCCCACGAGCCACAGTGGAGGATGGAGTTCAACCCCAGCAGAGCCCTGCATGCTGAGGTAAGGCAGGATAGTACCCGGGGGAGCCTGATCCCGGGACGGTCGGCACGCTTGCAACTAAGCTCGCCCTTAGCCACGCATCCATTGGCACGGCAGACCGTGGATTGGCGGAGAGGAAAGGTAAAGGATAGAGAAGAAAGGAAAGGGCAGGGGAAAGGAAAGATGGATTTAGACAGGATGATAGGGATATGATACTACCGCAACGGAAGACAAGGAGTGATACGGTAGTAGCTCGGGAGGCCGGGGTCGCGTACCCGTGTACCAATACTATAACTACTGGACAGGCGGCTACGCAAAGATACTCCCTGACTTTGTCGTAAATAAAGAATTTAAATCAAACTAAACGCTTTCCAAAACGCCCTAACAGAAATCCTAAGAAACTTCGTTCAAAAGGATAGAGAAGCTTACCTTTAAGACAATTGCATCAGAGAAATCTACGTAATTTCAAGAGCAATAACTTTATTTTCCAGATATTGTCATGGATTTCTTTGAACTAGTGTATTGACGTAGTTTTATGAGCACATACGACGGTCAACGATTGGGATTGTGTCATCATTTCCCACGAGAGTCTACGTCAAGAAAGGTCTCGTTTTGGAATGTGTGTCACCTGGCGGGCGGCGTTGAGAGCACAATCCCGTGGATTTTCCGCGGAAAAGTGTGCGCGCTCGGGTCGGCGGGATCCCCTCGCGTGCCGCTTTCCTGTCGGCATTACCAAGCGCGCGCGCGCGAGCCCTAGTGATGTGACGCCGCTGACATCACCAGAGCGGGACATGTCGCACATGCCATTAACAAAAAAAAACATCGATGGTTTTTTCGATGTAATATGCAATATATTACATCGGAAAAACCATCGATGTTTTTTGATTGTAGCATACCATTTTATATCGATACATCGCAATACATCGATGTTTGCTATAATTCGATTGTGTAACTGTAAGAATGTGGCGTAAAAATCTGCGAGCTATTCTTAAAAACTAATGGATAATATTTTGATAATATTTAAATAAACATTGATGAAAATTGAATAAAAAAAAATATAAATTTATTTGTGACTTAAACTTTGTATACGTATATCGACTTTAAATAAATGTTAATTTGTATACAGTATGTTGGTCGTTGCTTTTTATATTATTTTGTATGATATTGTTCAAAAATAAAAACAATATACAATTTTGAATAAAAATAATTCACCAAAATTAAATGAAATAATTAAATAAAATATTGTGCCATTGGCTCCGTGGAGTCCCACGATTTCCGTATCGAAAAAAATCTATGTTTGGCCTATAGACATTTATTCCGAGTCGCTGCATCTGAATCTGCATTGGACAAGCGTGGTATGATAATGTTCGTTACTCCAGAAATGGGGAGGCCCGTGCTACAAAAGAGGGACATATGTATATTGAGTGAAAAAAAGAATTATTAGTTGACAAATTATAAAATACTCCATTATAGATATAAGTAAAAGATTACTTTGATATTTTATTGATTTTAAGTATAAAAACAACATGTCAAAAATATTGTTATTTAATAAATAATGTTGTTCCATTTTCCGCACTAGACGAAGCGGCGGTCGTAATACTTGCAGCACAGATAAATTAGCATTGATAAATAACCAGGGTGACCACTCTGTGGTCGCTTTGAAGAAGTGTTAAGTGTCCGAAAAAAAGTGTCGCTGCGCGTGCACCACGTGAGTTAAGTGTCTGAAAAAAGTGTCTCTGCATGCGCACCACGTGATTTAAGTGTTCGAAATAAGTGTCGCTGCACGCGCACCACGTGATCTAAGTGTTCGAAAAAAGTGTCGCTGCACGCGCACCACATGATTTAAGTGTTCGAAAAAAGTGTCTCTGCACGCGCACCACGTGATTTAAGTGTTCAAAAAAAGTGTCTGTGCACGTGCACCACATGAGTTGAGTGTCCGAAAAAGTGCCTCTGCACGCGCATCACGTGAGTTAAGTGTTCAAAAAAGTGTCTCTTCACGCGCACCACGTGAGTTAAGTGTCCGAAAAAAGTGTCTTTGCACGCGCACCACGTGAGTTTAGAGTCCGAAAAAGTGTCTCTGTATGCGCACCACGTGAGTTAAGTGTCCGAATAAAGTATAAGTAAATCCGAAGTGGAAGTGGAACCAGTGAATTGTTAATAATTACTATTTGCTATCGATTTCAATAATTCAGTCCTCATAAATGCGACCGTGTGTCGGCCCTAGCACTGTTGTGCCCTTATCACCGGACGGCGCGCGCCAAGTTACACAATGCGTTGCATAATGGGCCGCAACAAGGTGACGCGCGGCGCTCCGGTGGCGGCCTCCGACGCGCACGTGTTTCCCACGCGCTCGCTCGCACCGCACCCGCCGCGCAGTAATTGAGGAAACATCGTCTACAATTGTTTACCTCCTTACGTCACTCCCACCTATATATAGACATAACCTATATATAGATAACAACCTCACATACCTAATTATATATTATTAAATATGTAACCATCTGGTTTTTACCATATTAATTACATATGAGGACAGTCCGAATTTTCAATTGGCTAAGATCCGAAATAGGCAAACAAAAGAAGAAAAATAATAATGTATGTTTTTTTCTGCAGGAAGTGGATTTACAGGACACTCAATCTAAATAGAAACTACTCCTACCTGTCAAATATTCGATGTTCGTCGCGTCGTTCAGAAATCAATTAAATTTAAAAGTCGTTCAGAAATCAAATTGAATTCAAAAGTGAATTTATTTTTCATTTCTTTGCTTTTGAATTTTGGTTTTTTTTTTATTGATAACGATTTCTTTTTGTTCCTGTTAAGTTTTGACCACATTTTTTACTTAAGTTGTAACATTCTGCAATTATCGTTCAGCTTTTTTATTTATTGTTTCTGAGACGGTACGAAGTTTGCCGGGTCAGCTAGTATTTAATATAACAGATGCTTTGAAAGTAGTGGAAAAGGGAGTAGCTTTTCTCCAATGGTCTGATATAGATTGGTAATCATGAATAAAGTCAATATGTGAGGTGTTAGTCAAATGATTACTGAAAGGTTGTGTGTATATACAAGAATTAATGTTCCATATTCGTTAGCGTTGTAGGTGTAGTAGACAGACAAGGGGGTTGCCGACAGCGTCGCATTCCATCCTGTCACTTCACGGAACCCACCCTGACTCACGCATAGAAATACAATGTCCATATTTTAGTAATCATTGTGGACTGTCCTGTAAAATTTTTGGGCATATTATTTTTTTAATTATTTTTTAAAAAAAAAAACAAAGTGAATTTAGATGGAGCATATTCGGTCTCACTGGGTCTCTGAGATGTACTTTTTTTCGGTCATTTTTCGTTACGGTTATACATTTTAAGTATACATATAAATCAATACATAACATTTTAAGAGTTGCAGAGCCATGTTGAAGACGAATAGTTTGTCAAGAATTAAATATTACCTCCTCCCCTCGCTGTACCTTGTACCTGGACAAAATGCAAATAGAAAATTTATCGTTATTGTTTTCTGAGTGATTTATGGTACATAAAATCTACGCCTCCTTATATCAATATGTAAACGAATATTTCATCACATTTTTTTTGGCAGAAGGAGAAAACCTAGCAAGCTGGACATCGCAATATATGCAGTGCATACCTTGGAACTGATTGTCCTTAATCTGCAAGGTTGTGGACAATGGAAGATGGTCAATTAAGTAAAGAAGGAGTGGACTCCAGATGCCAACTTTTTAGTTGTAAAATGCTACTTTACAACTAAAAAGATGATATCCTGTGAGGTTTTAGTAATTTAGCCGAGCTGTAACATAAGTTTACTACTATACAATATATGGGTTGTGAATATTTACGTTTAGGAAGTGTCTCTCTCTCTCTCTGGTCGAGCCTTCATGTCTGAAGATCGCGATCACCAGACTTCACCCAGCGGTTCGTTAGGCTCTTACATATCATGACAAACTCGATGTTTTTCCATTGCCTTCTGCACCAGAAATTTTTTTTGGAGTTATTTAGACCCCAAGGCTCGTTGCAGCCTTTTCGGGCTGATTTCCCGGTCGGAAGTATGGTTAAACCGCCATTACTCGGTAGCCAAAGCCTGGTCTGTTATCTGGCAGCGAGCCCCCGGTACCCGCTTGGGTACCACCGCCGAAGCGCGTGCTGGTGAGGTTGCCTTGGGCCGGTTATGACATTATTACTGCTAAATTTAGGTAATGTGAAGTGGTCGTTTAATAGAAATAAGTATTCTACCATTAGCGCTAAGTTAAGAAAAAAAAATACTTTGCTATATATCGTTGTAAAAAAGCGAATATGTAAATGACACGGGTGTCAAAAAAATTATTTCATATGCGGTAAAAAAAAAAATACAGCGTCCAATAGCTAATTTTGTACAGCGTTAAAACGGACTGTTTTTGAGCGATCAAATACAATCATTTTTCAGAAATCTTGATAGTTTTTTTTGGCTCTGGTGTTGACTTTTCATTTTGCGCTTTAGTACGTTTTCGCTTTTTTGCGTTGATATGTTTATTTTTTAAATGTGAGAGACATTTTTTAAAAATGTCATTATTGTCACCCTACTATGACGTGTACAGACGATGTAGTCCCAGTTATCCATAACCTCTTGCGAAATTCTTTACTTTTTTGGACACGAGTTCTGCCCTTTGCTCCGTCTACATGCGTCTTCGGCGGTACTGATGGCGAATGAACCAAAAATTCGGCGTTTCCTGTTCGATTAAATGCAATGTTTGATTTTGCGCATTCCTGACGCAATAATCAGCAAGTTGCTAACATGTGACATGCGCATGCTATTGGAGGATTTATGTGGCCCCGTGGTGGTGGTGTGATGTAAGAGTACAATGTTGTCAATAGCATTGTACTGAATCATATCGCGATGACTAATTTTCTTAGAGTAAAAAGGTAATTTCCTCGGATTATTACCTAAGGCATTTTTACATCCTATTTAGCGTAGAGGTTAGCCTATCTAAGCCCTATGGCTGAACAGAACTCTTAAGTTATTTTAACTTAAATTATTTTAACTGATATATAGTTAAAAATAATTTTAATGAAAATAAATATTTGTTAGAATTTTTACATCTATTTATACTCAAATTGTATGAGTGGTTGAGGCAAAAACTGTCTGATTTACGAGGATATTTCGAGAAAACCGTGAATACAAGGCTTTCGTGAAATATCCTATGAAACCGGGCCTTTTGATATATTAATAAATCATCACATAAACCACAAACCATATCATATTGGAGATATAATCATGTGACTTTTACACACGTCTTCTCGCCTTACCTAGCCGCCTGAGCGGTAGTTGTGATATTGGTACACGGGTACGCGACCCTGGCCTCTCGAGCTATCACTCCGTGTCTTCCTTTGCAGTAGTATCATATTCCTATCATCCTGTCTAAATCTATCTTTCCATTCCCCTACCCTTTCCTTAACCTTCCTCTCCGCCAATTTATGGTCTTCCGTGCCAATGGATGCGTGACTAGGCGCGAACTTAATCGCAAGCGTGCCGACCGTACCGGGATCGGGCTCCCCCGGGTACTACAGTGCCTTACCTCAGCATGCGGGGCTCTGCCGAGGTTGACCTCCATCCTCCCTTGCGGCTCGTGGTATTCACTATAACGAATTTCGATAAACCTATTTTGTTTAAAATGACAGCGACCTGGTTTGCCACCCGTCACGTCCTGATTCCCAAGAGGGCGAGAAACAACTAACGGAGAGCCGTTTCGCTACAACGAATCTGAGAGGAAGGATGAATGAAAAATGGCGTGCCAGGATCGTAGCGGATGGAGATCTTTCCCTACCCCTACGGGAGACAGGCGTGATGATATGTATGTATGTTTTAATGACTTCAACTACGTTATCAATAATACAATTTGTATGAACATTCAATACCTACTTCAGGACCATCTATCTTCACAAATGTTTCAACCTTCAAAAAATGAGCTTACTCATAACTCTATGGGAACGCATTTGTGATGCCTATGGTGTTGTCAATGTATATGAGCAGCGTTCACTGCTTTCCATCAAATGATACGTTTGTTCATTCGTCTCCATATCCCATAAAAAATAATTGTTTTCTTTATGGGATGGAAAGGCGTGTCACTTGATACAAAGCAATCAACACCGTCCATACACAGAAAGAGCAATCTACGTACATTTTATTTACATGGGAAAGTTAGCCCTGAGGCTTAGTTATTTCATCAAAGGGAGAGCAAGAGATACGCAAGAAATGAACTAACTTATATATCGTAACCCCGTGATGACGGGTATGGGCCACCTCATTTCTAGAGGAATGGACATAAAATACCATACTTGTCCAAAGCGGATTGGCATGGCACCTAGACTCGGATTACATACCAATGGCCATTCTTCCTCTATGTTGTCATAGTCTTGGCAGAGCAGTCGTGGTCGTTGTATTAGTGGTGACCTGTTCAACCAGACGCCATCATTCATCACTGACGGCTGCCTTCTTCATTCAAACATGTATAGGGCTTTTTTTAATGGAGTCAGGCATTACTTTGCGGAAATCCATCACTATATGGACAGTCAAAAGTTTTTACTTAGCTAAGATCCGCGACAAGCAAAACAATAACAGAAAATTAATAATGTGTGTTTTTCCGTTGGGTTTAGTGGATTTATTTGGAACTTAAACCAAAAACTTACCGAAAATCGGCCATCAACTCTCTACCCACCAACCACTATACACAACGCCAAACACACACTATCACTTTTGGGGATTGGTTGGGGCGAAACACGTGTCGTGTACAAGATGGAAAAGTGATAGTGTGTGTTTGGCGTTGTGTATAGTGGTTGGTGGGTGGAGAGTTGATGGCCGATTTTCGGTAAGTTTTTGGTTTAAGTTCCAAATAAATCCACTAAACCCAACGGAAAAACACACATTATTAATTTTCTGTTATTGTTTTGCTTGTCGCGGATCTTAGCTAAGTAAAAAAACTTTTGACTGTCCATATATGTATAGGGCTATTGAGGGCGGTCTTCATCTGATCCGTCCACCACTGGAACTCTGCTACGCTCTCGGGTCCCTCTCACTTTTCCCTGCACCACTAGGCGCTGCATATTTCTAGTGCGTCTATCTTCTTTCTGTCAGCTCGACGCACGGTCCATGTGCCGCATAGAGGAATACATGGAAAACAACCGCCCTAACCAATCATCTATGGCCATACCTATATTTAATCCGATGCGAATCCCGTAAACATTCTTGAAGTGCCACGCTGCAAACGAATACTTTGTCAAGAATGGCATATTATTTGTCTGGAGCATGAATGGGCTGGCTTATCCCGGGAAATGCCACAATCCCGCAGAAAACCGGCGTCTGAGTGGTAGCTTAGTTACCGTGCTTCGTCCGGTGGGCGATTGAGTTTCGTCCACCCCCATACTACCTTTCCCCCCCTCCATCATGACACTTCCTTTAAAGGTCGGCAGCGCTTCCACACTGCCTCTATGGGCAACGTTGATAGCTTTCCATCATGTCACACGCCTGCTCGTTTACCTTACTATCCCATAAAAAAAAACATGTTTCCGAAAATATTTTGCTAGTTAACCAAGTAATTTGACATTCGTCGTCAAATAGTTTCATATGGCAAATGACGTACACAATAGCTGGTGATGACCAACAGGACGGAGTCGAGAGATGATTCCCGGGATGGTGACACAACGGTAATCGACTAATTAATTGGTTCAATAGCAGGCAATGTGTCCCGGTGAGTCAGCAATGCATGCAGCTACCAGGAACGCCGGAAACCCAATACTTGGACCGCTGACTAATAACAACTAACGTACCGTCGGGCCGTTAAATATAATATAATTTAAATAAATAATTTATAAAGCTGTTCCCTCACTATTCGACCTAGCTTTTAATGTATGAGGCCAGTTGTAGTGTAAAAAGCTTAAACTAATTTGTACTCTTACTTTTGAGTATAAACTCAAGACAGAGTTCTTACTTTTGAGTGTAAACTCAAAACAGAAAAGCTCCTACTTTTGATCGTAAACATAAAACGGAGAAGCTCATACTTTCAAGTATAAACAGAAGACAGAGTTCTTACTTTTGAGTGTAATCTCAAGGAAGTTGGTGGTGATAACTTTCTTATCTTTCCACAAAAATATATTATAACTAAACGTTAATACTAAAAAAATATTGAAAGCTGCTAATAAAACATAAAATTCAAATTTAAATTCATAAATAATGTTATTATGATGGACGTACGTCAATTTTAAAAGAAAGTTTCGGTCCGATTAGTTATAGTTTCTCAACAACAGTACGGCAACGTGTGCTCTATAATATTGACCCTTTTAAAGGTCTCAGACACCCGAGAGTGGGGCGCAGTGCCGGCCAGGGGCCGCGTCGGCACGTAGGCCTGCATATTATGCACGGAACACTACAATACCTTCAAAAAATCGGTTCCAAACCGAACCGAATCTCTGCTAACAGTTCAAGCTAGTTGTACTCAATTAATATGGAATAAATTATTTTATTAGAATCCTACTATTACTTCGCACTCTCCCTATATGTTTATATATCTTGTCTAAATTTTCAATCGCCACTAAAATAATTTTTATTCAACCACTCAAATTCAAATACATTTTTTAAAAACTAAGTTTTAGAGGATGACACTTGTGTTAATACAGTTTTTTCAAATATTAATTCATTAATAAAATGTTTATTAAATATTTTAATACGAGAAAAAATTTCTCTTGTATAAGATATTAAGCAGGGTATAAATTTAGGAATAAATATCGTCAGTGGAGAAGCGTGTAGATGGATAGATTGAGAAATAAAAATGAAGAATTGACTTGAAAATGTTTATTGTAGTCAGGCGTTACTTTGCGAAAATCCATTACTATGTGGACAGTCAAAACTTTTACTTAGCTAAGATCCGCGACAAGCAAACAAATGTAGAAAAATAATAATGTGTGTTTTTTACTAGAAGAAGTAGATTTATGGGGAACTTAAACTAAAACAAAAAACGGCCGTCAGCAACTCTACATCTCCCAACCACTATCAATAACACACCACCACTCTTCCACAACGTATTTTGCCTCAACACTAAGCATTATCAGGTATAGTAGACTCTACAGAAGACTAACGTTAAGTAAATTCACTTCTTCCAGTTAAAATCACACATTGTTACATTTTTATTTTGTTTGCTTGTCGCGGATCTTAGCTAAGTAAAAATTTTGACTGTCCACATTAAGAATGTTTTATATATTACTTGTTATTTATTTATTTATCCTTAATAATACATGAGTGTAAAGAACACAAGAACATATTTTCTTCTTCATAATAGAAACTATAAGAAAAATTTTAATGGACACATTCCTAGTTATACTCTACTTAGCAAATTAAGTTAAAAACAATTAACCCATTAGCTCATGGCTAGATCGATCATTTAAAAATAATAATTAATTAATTGCTATTTAATTTGTTCGATACGAAAACTAGTCAAATTGTATTTTGTTTCCAGTTTTTTTTATATATTTACTATATATTATATAAGGTTTTACATTATTATATTGCATAAATAAACTTAAATAAAGTTGTGAACAGTTAAAATGTTTACTTAGCTAAGATCCGCGACAAGCAAACACAGCTAACTACTATAGCTAAGTAAAAGTTTTAACTGTCCACATAGCAATGGATTTCCGCAAAGTAACGCTTGACTCCATTAATCGTCTTAAATAAAGTTTTTCACTATACCGTCGTGATGAGGTGTAGATGTATATTGTATAGTGGGTGCGTGTGTCCAAATTGTGTGTGTTGTAGGTAGTGTGTTTTGTGTCAACTGTCGCCTATCGCTCGTCGCCCGCCGCTGCACTCGTTCAGTATCTACTGTTGGAGTAATAATAAATAGAATATTTTTTACGGTCTGGCGTTGTCATGGTGGAACACCACGTCCTTCCTATTCACCAGCTCCTGCCGGTGTTTCTCAATAGCTTTTTCAACCACATCAGTTGCTGACAGTAGAGGTCAGAATCGATAGTTTGCTCCACTGTATCTGTGACAGGGCGTCCAGAGCGAACCTCATCTTTCACACTAAAATTTCCAGACTTGAAACGCTTGAACCACATTTGTGCTACTCTTATTGATACCGCATTAAGTCCGTCAACCGCACAAATTTTATTCGCGGCGTTCGTCGCTATTTTACCTTTTTTGTAATAAAACTTTAAAATGTACCGAATTTCTTCGTCACATACGTTCAGTTTGCTTGCTTGAAAAACAATTGAAAAATGGCGGGAACTAGTTTTTTTTTTTATTTATTTATTGCATCTTCAGAATGTCACATTTAATGGTATTAAAACCAGCCAGTTACATTCAGTACAGCCAAAGAGGTTTGATTACTAATAATACATTCAAAATACAAAACTACTTATGCCCCGACCTAATATTATATTATAAATACATAGATATGTACACCAAAAACAAAGTTATACAATTATAGAATGTAATAATTATATACAAATGGCGGTCTTATCACTAATAGCGACTTTTTCAAGCCAAAAGATATTTTTTAAAGATAAAATAGTGATTTTTGACATGCTTTTTGAAAATTTAGAGAGATTTATTACATATATGTTTGTATACACAAAAGACAAATATACAAATATACACATATCTCAGAGTGAAAATGGGGTATTTGCGAAAGTCAAAACTTCCACTCGTTGAGCAGAGAAACTGGTTTTCTGCCACATTCATATTTTCATGTTTTAAATGTTAAGTCAACCAAAACAAAGTGGTTAAGTTATTGACGTTATCTTCCCATTACGAGGGGTTTGAGAAAGATAGGGAGCTTTAAGCGCAGGAAGAAACGAGTGGTGGCGCTTTATCTGCGGCAAAGGTAGGGTTGCCGCTGTGCTGATAAAGACCACCTAAGCCGGGAGCGCGTGCAGCGCGTCACGTAGAGTATCCGAATGTATACGAATGCACGTAGGCCTTCGGAGCCCATTGCTCTATTGTGCCCAAATGGAACCGAGTACGAAACGCAAGCGCAAAGGTTTTGTTTTCAACTTAGTTCGGGCTGCCGAAATACTTTGGAATAAATGCATAATTATTTCGTCGTTTCCATGTTGACTAGAAGTGTTGGGAAACTGGAATATTTGCATAAACTTTATACTTACCACATTACTTTAACATAAAACCAGTATGCGTATAGTAGAGTAGCTTTTAAAATATGTTTTTTTAACACCACCAGATTTTTAACCACTTTTAAGATTTCTGAAAAAAAATGTATCTTATCACTCAAAAGCAGTCAGTTTCAACACTGTACAAAATGTGGACAGTCAAAACTTTTACTTAGCTTTAGCTTACTAAAACTTTTAGTAGAGTCTACTATACTACGGAAGACAATCGAAAACTTTTCGGTTGTCTTCTGTATGGTCTACTATACTTGAAAATGCCTCGTATTGAGGCGAAACACGTGTCGTTTACAAGGTGGAAAGGTGGTAGTGTGTGTTTGGTGTTGTGTATAATGGTTGGTGGGTGGAGATTTGCTTACGGCCGTTTTTTCGGTCCAGGTAAATCCACTTCATCCAGCAGGAAAACACACATTATTAATTTTCTGTTATTGTTTGCCTATCGCGGATCTTAGCTAAGTAAAAGTTTTGACTGTCCACGTAGTGATGGATTTCCGCAAAGTAACGCCTGACTCCATTAATCACACTATACAAAATGTTCTACTGGCCGTGGAGCTGTGAGACTCAGACCATTCGACGCAGTATTTTCTTCTGATTCAAATATATAATAAAAAATTTAACATCTGTGTTGTTTAAAGCGTTTTCGTTTTTTTAAGTCAATATGTATTTTAACAATGATCGATTTGTACTTGCAGTTTATTTTTCTATTACCTCAAGATAGTACAAGGGAGAGTAGAAGTACAACGTTCTCGCGACCGTTTAACCACGAGACAGATAGACTTTATCAGGGCATAGTAAGGATAAAGCCTCGATTGGAGAAGCCTCGCTGAAGCCGCTACCACTTTAGATAATCGATGAAGATGGCTGAGTCCCAAACACCAACCTACCTCGCGGCAGTCCCCGGAAGAGATGGCAGCATGATCTGAGCTCTCACTGCAGGGATTAGAAACAGCACAAAATAGAGACAAGTGGAACGAAGGTAGTGATGCATTTGCCTTGCAGTGGAACAGTTAAGACTAAAACTAAATATTAATAAATAGATATGTATGTGTATTTATGTGTATATGAGTATGAGAAGTTATATATATGGATGTATGTGTGTGTACGAGTGTGTCAGTATGAATGTCGTCACTGTGGTCCGCGATCTGACCACGTTGGTTCTTGCTGAAAACCAGCGCCGGGTGCTCCAATAGAGCGCCCGGCATACGCTGAGCAAGAACCATTTTATGACACTCGATAGATTAAAATTGAATTAAAATCTTTTTGTTTTGTTTATTTATTTGTATATATAATATTATTAAGGATTTAATTTTAGTTATTGTAAAAAAAAAGGTGTCATAAATAAAGTTTTTCTGTTCTATTCTCTTCTAGATGAAGACGATGACGATGACAAATCCGCCAGGAGTTTATAACTGACGAAGAGGATTTACCACCATACTTTGGCTTTCAGTTTTAACTGTATACGTAACATGTATGTGTATCTGGGAGTATTTTTGTATACTCCTACGTATTACTCGTTGTCTTCCGTTGCGATAGTATCATATCACATGTCTAAATCCATCTTTCCTTTCCCCTGGTCTTCGTTTACTTCTCTTTCTTTTCCCGTCTTCTCCGCCAATCCACGGTCTGCCGTGCCAATGGAAACGTGGCTACAGGCGAGCTTAGTCGCAAGCGTGCCGTACGTCCCGGGATCGGGCTCCTCCGAGTACTATAGTGCCTTCTCAGCAAGCGAGGCTTTGATGGATGAAAAGATAGATGAGTGTGGAAGAAGCAAGGAAAGTTTGAATCGTAGCGGATGGAGATCTGTGATCTCTGCCTACCCCTACGGGAAACAGGCATGACGATATGTATTTATGTATAATATCCATTCAATTCAAACTAAAATCATAATACAAGTTGTCTCACTTCCCTATCGTTTATATTTGTTTTTCGAACGAATTTTACCGATGTATCATCCCGAGAAACTATCTGACACTGGTGTATTTATTTTCTTATGGTGTTAGTTGACGTCAAAGCCATGTGCTATTGACGTCCCTTACAGTGCAGTGTGCGTCATAGAGCAACTTTGCTCAAGCGGATGTGGACCAGTTCTATGTATGTCCTGTCTCCCTTATATAAAAAATGTAGCAGAATGACATTTTCAACCTTAACTATTATTTAAAACATAGAATATTCGACCATATTAATATTAGTTATAAGGTTTCTATTACATAATCATATCATAACCATAAAAAAAAATCTAATTTCATCAGTCCCGGGATCGGGCTTCCCCGAATACTGTAGTGTCTTACCTCAGAATGCAGAACTCTTCTGGGGCTGACCTCCGTCCTCCCTTGCGGCTCGTGGGATTCACTATGACGAATTTTATTAAACCTAATTTGTTAAAAAATGACGGCGACGTGGTTCGGAGAGCATTTTCGCTACGATGAATGTGACAGGGAGGATGGATGAAAACATGAGTGTGGAGGAAGTAAGGAAGGTGTGCCGGCATCGTAGCGGATGGAGATCTGTGGTCTCTGCCTACCCCTACGGGAAACAGGCGCGACGATATGTATGTATGTATGTCATATCAACTGTGAGACAGACACGTGTTAAGAAATCCTTGTTTGTAGAAGGACTATAAATAGAATAGATAAGATTAAACAAAACGTCTAATGCGCTATAATATTCATTTATGTTCAAAGCTATTTTAGCGAAAACCGCAAACGGGGAAATCTGCTGTTTACAAACAACTCCCTGAGTTCGAGAAACTCGTAACACCTAACGGGTGGTTGACCTCAAGCTTAGATCACGCTGGTGGCACGCCCTGCCTTGTTGCTCTCGGGCGCAGCCGTAGCGGCATGCGTAGAACTTCCGGTGCCTCTCTCTCCCACGGTGCAACCTTGCGTACTCCGCGCCCTTCACCGAATACATTAACCCCTTTGTTGCAGATAAAGTGAAACTTTACAAAGAAAATAAGCAATGGAACGTAAACTTATGTGCTTGCAAATGTATGTGCGGCATGTCCGGCACCTCGATAAAGTAAGACTACGTTTAGACATCAACGAGATCTCAACTCTGTTGAAATTTTATCGATATCGTTGTACATTGCTTAATAGTATAGACAGTAAATTTGAAAATGTTTAGAAAGTACAGCAATGTAACTAAAAATTTAAGAAGATTCGGATAATAAGGGTATACTTTAATAACTGTTGACAAGCGACCTGAATTTACAAAGGCGCACAACCGCAGGACGAATGTTTACGACTCGTGATAACCTCGAAGAAACATTTCGTAGAAGCCAAAATTTAAGGCACTCCCATGAATACTAACTACATGCGAAAATTGCGCAAACAATTATTTACCTTTACGACCGATTGGCTCAGTGGCGGAGCCCTCCGTCTACGGAGTAATTGGTCGCGGGTTCGATCCCCGCATCGGAATAAATATATATGAATTTATAAATATTTATTCCGAGTCTAGAAAACCTCCCGATCCTCATTTCTTTTCCTGCTATTTCCTTTCTCTCTATCCTTTCTCTTCCTCTCCGCCAATCCACGGTCTGCATTGTCAATGGATGCATGGCTAGGGGCGAGCCTAGTCGTAAGCGTGCCGACCGTCCCTCATCGGGATCGGGCTCCCCTGGGTACTACGGTGCCTTACCTCAGCATGCAGGGCTCTGCTGGGGCTGACCTCCATCCTCCCTTGCGACTCGTGGGATTCACTAGGACGAGTTTTAATATACCTAATTTGTTGAAAAAATGAAGGCGACGTGGTTCGCCATCGGTCACGTCCTGATTGCCATGAGGACGAAAAGCGACCAATGGAGAGACTGTTTCGCTGCGATGAATGTGAGAGGAAGAATGGGTGAAAGGATGTATGAGTGTGGAGGAGGCGGAGAGGGTGTGCCGGGATCGTAGCGGATGGAGCTCTGTGGTCTCTGCCAACCCCTGCGGGGGATAGGCGTGAATATATAAAAAAAATTATTTACCTAAAGCAAGTAAGTACACGAGGTAAAAATTACTTGTGAAACAATATATCAACCTACTAATAACTGAAATTGGGCACACGCCCATTTTTATACTCGTGAGAAGATACTTCATATAACGCCGCTATTACCGTAGAGAAATCTGGATTGGCGTACATCACTTCCGACATAAATATTTGGCTGCAAGCAAACATTTTTTACGATAATTTTCTAAAGCACAGAGCAATGGATTTGCCCATGGTCAGCACACTGGGTGAATGGATTGGTGACGGCCATTTAATAGCGGTAAATCTGCTTTCGTTACTGGTGTTCGTTCGTCTATATTTCTTTTCAGATAAAAAGAAATGTCGTCGTTACGAAATAGATTGACAGACGAAATTTGATTTTGTATTTGAATTTGAATTTGAATTTGAATTTGAATTTGAATTTGAATTTGAATTTGAATTTGAATTTGAATTTGAATTTGAATTTGAATTTGAATTTGAATTTGAATTTGAATTTGAATTTGAATTTGAATTTGAATTTGAATTTGAATTTGAATTTGATTGATTGAATTTGATTTGATTTGAATTTGAATTTGAATTGAATTTGAATTTGAATTTGAATTTGATTTGAATTTGAATTGAATTTGAATTTGAATTTGAATTTGAATTTGAATTTGAATTGAATTTGAATTTGAATTTGAATTTGAATTTGAATTTGAATTTGAATTTGAATTTGAATTTGAATTTGAATTGAATTTGAATTTGAATTTGAATTTGAATTTGAATTTGAATTTGAATTTGAATTTGAATTTGAATTTGAATTTGAATTTGAATTTGAATTTGAATTTGAATTTGAATTTGAATTTGAATTTGAATTTGAATTTAAGATGTCTATTCTCGTTAGTAGTGATAGACCCATGGTAGTACGATTGGGCCGGCTTGATCGGGCCCCTGATTAACTCCCACAGATAGTTGATGTGAAGTAGTAGCCTTTTGAGAAATTCATTTCCTCTTCCAATTTAGTATCTTCTTCCCCTTTCACCATTATTTTATTCTCTTTCCGTTATTCACATCCTTGACCTAATATAACCAACGCATCTGTACCGTCCTTACACACGATAAGTCATACATGACAATTTGCAATTCGGTTCGCTTACTTCAATTTTAATTGTATCAATTACTGATTCATACATAACTGCACGCGCCAACTATGGTCACCATAATTTTGGAATTTGTCGAACACATACCATATTTTGTGTGTACAAAAAGTTGTTTCTAATTTTGATTTTTGTATTCAAAACAGAACAAATTGCCATGATATGAATGCATGCGTGATATAATGCCACTACTGCGGTGCGCTTCTATCGAAACTACTTTCCACGCACCACCACTTTGTGGAACCAGCTACCTTCGGCGGTCTTTCCGAACCAATACGAGATTGGCACCTTCAGAAAACAAGCCTAT
Organism: Baronia brevicornis; assembly: GCA_031353405.1. Classification (NCBI taxonomy): domain Eukaryota; kingdom Metazoa; phylum Arthropoda; class Insecta; order Lepidoptera; family Papilionidae; genus Baronia; species Baronia brevicornis. The sequence continues at coordinate 496,495 of JASFAT010001913.1, forward strand.
ACATACCTGAAAAGCCGGCAACGTTTCCGCGCTCCAGCGGTGTCGCGGTAGTCTTGATTGCTTTGATTGATTGCTTTCCATCAGGCGACACGCTTGCTCGTTTGCCCTCCTATCCCATAAAAAAGGTCAGTTACGACGTACAAGTTACGTAATCCCGTGATCAATCTGTGTGTATTTTTTTCGTTTAAATCACCATCTATCTATCCGTCGTCAGAACATCGCTTTTTTATTAATAATTTAACTTTAACTACAAATTTTATAACAGCAAGTAATTTATCACTATTCATTATTATTGTCGGGTCGTCTTTTTAATTATGAACACCATGCGAGCTCCTCAAAATCACAGACTTAGTAAGAAGACACAAGAGAACTAATCCCTCTGTCTTAGTTCAGTGAAATCCTTTTGATATGAATATTTTAGTTAGAGTAAAGAACACAAGAACATAGTGTTTTCCCATAGAGAAAAGAGACTAAACGAAAAATGTTAATTGACACATTCTTAATTATACTACACAGAAAATTAAGTTAAAACCAAATTACACAGTAGCCCACGGCTAGATTCAAATTACTATCAGAAAATGTACAATGGTACGGTAGTTGTTTAAAAAAATGTTGTTTCCTAAGGGATTAAAATATGTACCGAATGCGCTAAATTTAAACATTATAAAAACACGACAAAGAAACTTATTATACTTACAATACAACAGCCCATATATGTCCCACTGCTGAGCACGGGCCTCTCCATTTCTGGAGGAACGGACGTTAACCCACCACGCTTGTCCAACGTGGAGTGGATTGGTGGGGTTACCAGACTCGGAATAAATATTTGTAATCCATACATACATATATTCCGATGCGGAGATCGAGCCCGTGACCAGTGACTCCACAGGTGGAGGGCCGCCACTGAGCCAATTGGTCGTCAAAAAAAACTTACTCAGCATAAATTAAGCGTAAGAACCGTTTTGTGGCATATCTTAGGTTCTAAATTTTTTTTGTTAAATTTAATTTTCATTTAGTTTTTTATAGCATTAATTACTTACTTGTACAGAAGGGTAAGTCACAAATAAACGTTTTTCTATTTCTATTATGATACAAACCAACGTTTAATTATGAACCACTTACATTGATAGAAATATGTGTCTTATATATATATCCCCCGCAAGGGTTGGCAGAGACCACAGAGCTCCACATTCATCGCAGAGAAACGGCTCTCCATCCGTCTACGTGGGAATCAGGACGTGACGGGTGGCGAACCACGTCGCCGTCATTTTTCAACAAATTAGGTATATTAAATTCGTCTTAGTGAATCCCACGAACTGCAAGGGAGGATGGAGGTCAGCCTTAGCAGAACTCCGCATGCTAAGGTAAGGCACCATAGTACCCGGGGGAGGCCGATCCTGGGACGGTCGGCACGCTTGCGACTAAGCTCGCCCCTAATCACGCATTTCACATGCACGTGGATTGGCGGAGAGGAAGAGAAAAGGATACAGAAGAAAGGAAAGGGCAGGAAAGGAAATGCGGATTGGGGGGGTTACCAACTTGGAATAAATATTTATAAATCCATACATATATTTATGCCGGGATCGGACCTGCGACCATTGACTCCGCGGGCGGAGGGCCTCGCCACTGAGCCAATCGGTTGTATAAAAAAAATATTATATAGAAAATATTATAATTATGCGTGGTCACCCTACACTCCACGCGTTGCATACTGCGTCATTGAAAAATTTTTGCGCGTGCGTTCCGACAGATGCATAACGATCGGGCTATCAGACAATGTATGTACTGGCAGGCGGCGGTCCCTTTGCCGTGATTTTATGGCGATTTCGCTTTAAAAATGCTTCAAACGCCGTGGGTGGGTCGAGGAGACACATATCGCACCAGATACGCCTCGGGAATCGCCAATGATGCAGCGTCACCTTCCGACGTGGGACAGATCCGTATTGACTCATGGGATAGGATTCATGAATGTCACCCACCACTCAATGCTATGAGCGATGAATAGGCGAATTACGAGAAAAAAGAACATTGCATCATACACAGTTTTTTATTTGCTACGAGCACACTGTCCTCAGTTAAAAAATACTGTTTTATCTATAACTAGCTGACCCGGCAAACTTCGTACCGCCTCAGAATCAATAAATAAAAAAGCTGAACGATAATTGCAGAATGTTTCAACTTTAGTTAGAAATGTGGTCAAAACTTAACAGAACCGAAAAGAAATCATAATCAATAAAAAAATGCTGAATGTACGCCATCGCTCACTTTCCAACACAGGACCAAGGACCAAAGATTCAATCTCGTGGTGTCACATGTAATGATCGGGTAGCGGTGCGGAGAGATTTGTCATCCCGTAGCAACTTTTAAAACTATTACCATGGGATGTTAGAAATTATTTGGAATAATTGTCGGCCGTTGAATTCCACTAACGCAGAACTCTCCACAAACAAAAATTTCGTATTGTAGCGTGCCTGCCATTCTGCTTTCGGCGACACCTGGGATTTTTAGGGGGCTTCTTCAAATAAAATTTTTCAAAACAATATTAATTTATTCTTGCGTTTCATTGTACATTTATATAATATCTTATTTATACTTTATTAACACTTTTCACTTTACATTTTATATCTCAATATATATAATTTCAATTACTTACGCCGGACGGGTAATATTTTTGTTTTAATAGAAAACAATTTATTTCTTCTTTATTTTCAAATTTCAAATAACGAATTTAAAAAGAAGTAATATAAAAAAATTTATAGCATTAGTGATACATTTATCAATGTATCACTACAGTACTTACCATCTGGACACATGACAAACCAGTACGGTGCGTATTTCCCGAAGGTTCTTTCCACGGACCGCCATCCTGTGGAACCAACTACAACCAGCGATATTTCTGCACCAACACGATATTTTAACCTTCCATAACAAGACTATATATATCTTAAAGGCCGTCAATGCTTCTGAAATGCCTGTAGCATTGCGGATGTCTACGGGCCTGAAGCTTAGCCATCGCGCTTCTTCCGATCAGCAATTGAGTTCCGGAGGCCCAACTCCCTCCCCTCCACCTCCCCTCCCATAATAACACTTTCCTTAAAGGCCGGCAACGTTTTTGCATTGTCTATATCATTGCGGATATCTATGGGTAGCATTGATTGCTTTGTAGGTGTTTCACCATCTGGTGACACGACTGCTCATTTGCCTTTCTATGCCTACCCAAAAATGATCATTATTAATTAAAAAAAAAATTCATAATTTCAACGTTTTTATGAATGGGTCAGCTGTTGATGAGACGGAAGCAACAGTGAACAAAGAGGTATTAAAAAACAACCACTCATATATTTTCAAGGTGGAGTTCGACCGAATATTGACATACAAATACAAATATTTCACACTGCACCGGGGAAGTACCGCTGATTCACTCGCACGTGACATAGCTTACTAAAAGTTAAAGAAATTTAAACCTTATACAATTGTAATACGAACGTATAGAAAGTCAACGGTGGACACATTTAGCCACTTTCTTGATGCTGCATGCGTCAACTGGTTGAGAAGGATATAGTGGTCGATGGCAGAATTACCGAGTACAACGGAATTAGCTTATCTAACACTACCTGCTACGGTGTGCCAGCCGTACTGATACGGTGACACGGGATCTTCTTAGCGGAGCTTTATCTTCTATAAAATATAATAGTGAAATTAATTTATTTTTCTATTCACTGTACATTTATATGTATAAATAACAGCTTTTTTATTTTAAATTTTAACATAACGAATGTTTTAAATAGATAATATAGTACAAAGGTGTTACTAAAAGTATTAGTGATACATATATATATATATATATAGTTGGATTAACGTCCATTCCTCCAGAAATGAAGAGATCCGTGTTCAGCTGTGGAACATATATAAGTTGTAAAAAGAAATCTCTAGACGAAAATTTATTATTAATTCTATTTTTTAATATATGACCCGGCGAACTTCATTTCACGTATATTTTATTCAATTATAACTTGACCAGTGATTATCAATTCTAATCAATACTCCAATTCCAACTATATGAAATTAATAATACTCTCTGTATCGTATACGTATAATTTATCAATTCCGTTAGGTTATTAGATAATGAAGATATAACAAAAATATTATAAACGCGTTTATCGTGCGTTTTTTAACTTGACTGCTAAATTGCCATGCAAGTTTTAGTAGAACGGCCATCATTTTGTATTGACGTATCGTGAAAAGCTGAATTTACATTTAGAAAGGCATAATATTTATAGCTGTGTGCCATCAAAGAAAATAAAAAATGTCACCATTTTTTATTTCCACAGATAAAATATAATCGATTCGATTATGTCAACGCAAAACGACTCACACTTGACCGATATTTAGTTTTTTTAAAGCAAATAGACTGTGAATACAATTTGTTTGTGACTAATTGGAAAATTATATGTTGGGGTGCACAGGTACCACGACGCCCGCACCAACACTTATTCATCACTATAGGTGATGTGGCCCGCACGCTGTCGCATTACCGTAGCATTGAGATGACTCTTGCACTGACGTATTTTCATATAACATAATTGTTATCATGCTTACGAAATGAAACATTTATATTTACCGTTAAGTTGGAACAGATAGATACACTGTGAGGTGAAATGATGTGGGGAAAAAAATATTAATTAGTTTTGTACTGTATACCTACACCAAAAAAGGCCTGTAGAATCTCCTATAGGTCCGCATACACTCAATTAGGTAGGTAGGTTCTGATTAGGCTAGATTTTTGACATTGCGTTAAATTCAGCGCCGCTTTGTGAAAACATTATGTTCTAGACTGGGAGTAAGAAGAAAAATATCGGAATACAGAGAGAGAGATAGACTTCGGAAATTTAAAATGAAAGTCTTAAATACCGACGGTGGGTATCAGATTTATGTTTCCTACATAAAATTGTTAACGGTAAACGGGGGGATCAACTGCTGTCAACTATTCACCTCAAGGTGCCGACGAGATCCATGCGCACTCCACAAATCCTCAATTTGCCCGACTCCAACAATAATGTCACACAAAATAGTCCGATAAGCAGAATGTGTAGAAGCTATAATTGTGTATGTGCTCACACAGATATTTTTACTATTACTTTAAATTCTTTTAAAACTAATCTTTATGGTCTTACATATTTATCTTAATTTTTGTTTCTGTCTTAATTTTCTTTTTTTGGTGTTTGTCTGCCTAATTATAAATATAAATGAAATCATAAGTCTCTATTATTTTTATTGTTAAATATTCATTGTAATTGTTGTGTATAGTTGTAACTGGACTTCAGGTTTAACTTAAATTGTTTTGCATGTTCGTCATCTTATATTTTATTTAATCTGTAGTCTGTAACTGTACCTTTTGTAATAAAAATAAAATAAATACAATATATAAAATAAATAAAATAAATACTTTTCGACCATGTTTCATTAATATTTTAAAAGGCGATTGTAACCATTAATTTTCATTAATTAGTTACGTGTATTTCGTTAAAATTTTTAATCTGTGCCAGTTCCCCGAACTCGACTGACGCGTGTCTCTCTTACGTCAACTCTATTTATCTGTAGTGCTGTCTGTGGTCGCGCAATAAATGACCCTTTCAAATAAATTAATGTTAATTAGACGTCATACAAGTACATTGCCTAGTCCGTACATATTATACATACAAGACAAGGTGACATATTGAATCCAACAGATATGATGACTTGCGGAAACCTATACCGTTTCTGTTATAACGTAACATGCTCAACACCTATGTCATCCTTCGTTTCCTTTCTCGTTGTAAATTATTTTTTATTGACACGTTCATTTGAATGTGAGTCACGGCGCAATATCGAAATCATATTCGAATGTTCCGAGGAGTTGTTCAGTCTCCTCCCATCACACATGTCCACCATTAGAACACGCTCTACAAAAATGGGTTCCATATTCTTTTTTGTTATAGTATAGGAAGGCAGACGAGCCTTCGTTCGAGTGTCACCAGTGCGGAAGCGTTGCCGACCTCTAAGGAAAGTGTCATTATGGGAGTGGGAATGGGAGTAGGAGGGTAGAGGGAGGGGGGATTTTTTAAATAATTTTGTGTTTAATATATATATATATATATATATATATATATATATATATATATATATATATATATATATATACACACGTGACGGGTGGCGAACCACGTCGCCGTCATTTTCAACAAATTTGGTATATTAAATTCGTCCCACGAGCCACAAAGGAGGATGGAAGTCTTATTTCGATCCCCGCAACGGAATAAATATATGTATGGATTTATATTTAATCCATTAATATTTAATCCAAGTCCGGTAACCTCCCCCAATCCTCATTTCCTTTCCTTTCCGCCAATCCACGGTTTGCCGTGCTAATGGTTGCGCGGCTAGGGGCGAGCTTACTCGCAAGCGTGCCGACCGTCCCGTGATCGGACTCCCAAGGGTAATATGGTGCCTTACCTCAGCATACAGGGCTCAGCTGGGGCTGACCTCCATCCTACCTTGCGACTCGTGGGATTCACTAAGACGAATTTTTAATATACCTAATTTGTTAAAAAATAACGGCGAAGTGGTTCGCCACCCGTAACGTCCTGATTCTCACGAGGCCGAGAAGCGACCAATGGAGAGCCGTTTCGCTGCGATCAATGGTAGCGGATGGAGCTCTGTGGTCTCTGCCAACCCCTGCGGGGGATAGGCGTGAATATATATAAAAAAAGCTTTGTTGTAATTTTTATTTTCAATCAACAGTGATATGCGTGTCGGATAACACGGGTTGCCGGATTAGACAGGGTCCGGATTGCCGCCGGGACACTTTAGTGGAATTCAGCTGGAGAATTAAAACAATTCAGAACACTTCCTATGTGTAAAAGCGATAACAAGAGAAATATCGAGATGCCGAGAGATAAGATATACTTCCGCAATGCAAATGCAATAGAATCAAGTTTACTAGTGGTAGAGCCACGCTGCAGACGAATACTTTGTCAAGAATGGCATATTATTTGTCTGTAGCATGAATGGGCCAGCCTGCCCGGGGAAGTACCACACTCCCGCAGAAAACCGGCGTCTGAGTGGTAGCTTAGCTACCGCACTTCGTACGGTGAGCGGTCTGAGTTCCGGAGGCCCAAACCCCTCCCCTTCCCACTCCCACTCCCACTCCGATACCTACTCCCAATCCACCTCCCACTCCCCCTCCGATTCCCACTCCCACTCCCATAATTTCACTTTCCTTTAAGGTCGGCAACGCTTCCGCACTGCCTATGTCGTTGTGGTTGCCTATGGGCGGCGTTGGTTGCTTTCCATCAGGTGACACGCCTGCTCGTTTGCCTTCCTATGCCATAAAAAAATCAAGCCGTTCGGAAGACCCAGGTCACCCAGCTCTTTCCAAATATAAATAGTTGCATAATATTTCACCACGCGGTCCAGAAATTACAACCGGACACGTAGCGGTGCATGCTCTACCTCCGGCCACATCACGCCTCTCGCTCCCGCCTCAGCGTTCATCGCGTAACTGCCTCATTTACTGTTTCGTAAGGTTGCACACCTGATTGACCCAAACGTATGACCGCCGTCAATTACACACGGCGTAGAATATTATGGGTTGTTAATGTAATGTAAGGCGACGTCGCGTAAAGCGGCCTATTATAATTTTATTTATATGCAAATATTATATAAATAATACTATTTTATTTGAATATTATTATAATATATAGCCTTATTTATTATATAACTGTAGATTCAATATATAAAAGTATTTTTATCACATAAAAAAACAAACTTATTTTGTATGTCGGCCATAGATTTTGGCTTGGCACTGAACGTGTTAATAAAGCTCTGGAATGACATTTGTTAGTGGTAGAGCCACGATGCAGATGAATACTCTGTCAAAAATAATATATTATTTGTTTGTACCATGAATGGGCCGGCTCGTCCGGGATAATACCACACTCCCGCAGAAAACCGGCGTCTGAGTGGTAGCTTAGCGTACGGTAAGCGGTCTGAGTTCCGGAGGCCCAACATCCTCCGCCTCCTGCTCACATAATGTCACTTTGCTTAAAGGTCGGCAACGCTTCCGCACTGCCTATGGCGCTGCGGATGTCTATGGGCGCGTTGATTGCTTTCTATCAGATGGCACGCCTTCCTATATCTTAAAAAAAACATTGTTCCTGACATAAAATAGCCTTAAACTCATGCCTTTATCTAGTCGCCTTTATCACCTCATAGTCCGACATTTTTTTTAAGATTTGTACATAAGGATGAGAGTGGGTACTTGCTGCAAGGTAGACATACATATACTAGAGGGCTATCGGATTGCCGAATGAATAAATAAGTTTGTAAGGCAGTTCGCACTTTGTTGAGTCACTCACAGCGCTGACAGCGCGGCGTTGGAACGGCGCGCGTGGCAGCCCGTATCGAGTTATTGCTAGTGATGTCGATTGTATACAATGTACTATGTAATGTAATTGATATGCCTTACAGATTTAATTTCAAATATGTTACCACCGTGTTATATTTCTGATGATTTAACACATGGCAATTGGTTAAATTGGGTATGTTTTAATAAAAAAAATCAGAGGCAGTCATGAGGACTGCCGACAGGAGTAAAAATTTAAAACTTTATTTTGAAATTTCAAACTAATTGTGATGTTAAAAATTAAAATTTCATAATTTTTGAAATAAAATTATTAAAATAAATCTGATTTTCACATCCATCGGCACCCCGAGCAACAAATATAAATATATATGTATATATGGTTTATTTATTAGTTAAAACAAATTATGGTTTCGTAAATACACAAAATATAAATACAAATTAATGAAAATACCAACTAATATATACTTATATTACTTATATAATTTTCCATAAACTTAATTTTCAACATTATTTTTTGTATTATAAAAAAATATAAACAAGCTGAGTATTTCATCAAAACTCAGATTGTTTATATTTTTTATAAATTTTTTTATTGCATTCTGATACGAATTCAGAAAAAAACTACTGCATCGAATAGTCCGAGTCTCACAGCTCGACGGCAAATAGAATAATTTTGTACAGCATTGAAATTGACTGGTTTTGAGAGATCAGTGATACAATTTTTTAGAAATCTTAGTGTCGATATTTTTTCACATCACTAGTATAATACTATTACTACTTACTATTAGTACTATTACACTAGTAGTAACTATGCAGCTATATACTATAGCTATATAGTATAGTTTCTGACAGACAGGAAAAGATTGATTAATTTATTTTAATGCTCGGGTTTTGCACCTGGGGTCCAAGAATTCCGGTACTTGCCGACCTCTCCAATACTAATTGATTAAGTGGATTATCTATATTTATTTTTAATCTATCGCTAGAGGAGCGAATATTAACACACCCACAAAAGGTCTCCAGATTCTCAGAATAAATACCTGTAGGCTATACATAGATATATAGACAAGCGTGGTGGGTTAACGTCCGTTCCTCCAGAAATAAGGAGGCGTGTGCTCTGCAGTGGGACATATATGAGCTGTGAAAAAAAAATTTATATGCTAAAGTAAATGTCAATTTTTAATCAGATAACGAAACAAAATCCAAATCAATGTTACATGAATCATGATTGATGATTATTGTTTCATTATGTGGACAGTTAGAATTTTAACTTAAGTAAGGTCCGCGACAAGCAAACAACAATAAAAAATTAATAATGTGTGTTGTGTATAGTGGTTGGTAGGTGGAGAGTTGCTGACGGCCGTTTTTCGGTAAGATTTAGTTTAAGTTCCCTGTAAATCCACTTCACATCCAGCAGCTGTATGCATGCTGTCTACTGTAACTGTCCACATAGTAATGGATTTCCGCAAAGTAACGCTTGACTCCATTAATCATCTTATTATGTTATTCTCTTTATATGTTACAGGATAAAATAGCGTCAAATTCTGAGTAGTAAATACTGTCCTCTGCCACTCTGTGACGGGTAACAAACGAGGAAAGATAAAAAAATTCGTCTAGGTAAATTTTCCAATTCGTATTACATCTGTCTGTGACGGATTTCATCGGAAACGAACGACGGGCTTTGTTCGGGTGACGTGTAATGTTACGTCAAATTCGTAACCTGGTGTGAAATCTCTTCATATAAGAAGTTAGAGATGTAGATGGTAATATCGGTAGGGGATGAACAAGGAAATCGTACCTTGACCAAATTGCCAAAATTCTTGCCTATCTTTGCCATTCTTTCTTGCGAAAGTGTACCGGGATCGTAGCAGATGGAGAAATGTAGTCTTTCCTACCTCTACGGGAAACAGGCGTGATGATACGTATGTATAATATAAATCATATAACGTAGCAACAGTAGCCATCTGGCCAGGTTAGGTAAGTGGGTTAAATTCAAAATTCAAAAAGCAGCCATATTGTGCACGGCTAGGATCGTGAGGAGGTTTCTTTCCTTGGATGCCTAATCCTTCGTGTGCTTGGTTCATCCCGCCACGAAGGATTTAAAACCCAAGTAATAATATTATTTTATAGAGATTTTTTTTATATTAATAATATTGTTATTAAGAGAGAAATATCTAAAAAAGGTGAATAATAATAATATCTTTATTTTCAAAATATTTACATATGTTACAGGACACTAGATCCCACACTAGGATACCCTGTTTTGTGGGAAACTAGGCTCTTACCTTCGTAAATAATACATAAATATTATAACATAAATATCAAAACAGTAAAGAGAAAGAAATTAAATTAAACACTAGTCATAATAAAAAATGGATTAAGTTACATAATAAGTTATTAAAGATGGGATCTGTTTGTGTACAGATGTGTATGTGTGGGTGTGTGTGTAGTTGTATGTCTGTAAGGATTCTGTGATATGTTTTAATTTATCGTTTAATTAATTTTAATACATCGTTTATCACATTATTACACTTTCATAGAAAGGCAAAGAAATAAGTTTTAATATTTAGTTTTTTTTTTAAACTCTTTGGAAAAGGCAATGATATATAACTGGAGATGTCAATTGCTCTGTTACGGATATTTAACTAGTAAGGCAATAGTGCTTGCATTTCACACGGAGCGAGTTTCAACATGTCTCGTCTTGTCACCTCTCACGTGACTTACGACCGCGGCGACAACGTACTGTTGTCACGCGAGAGGTGACTTACGACTACTATTGGTTAATATGATATATCTTTTATTTCTTTTCTCTGGTCCCATATTAATTTCTGGCTATAACCTTCCTTATATTTACAAGTGAATGAATATTCATTTTATAATGTTAACGCAGATGTAATTCTAGAAATACTTTATTGTTTCTAAGTGTTCTTACATCATTCACAAATTGAAACACAGTGACTTCATACTGAATAATGAATGGATGACAAACATCTACTTACTCGTGCTGCGACCATTCTGTAATGGAGCGGTGAGCCGCAGTGACTCTCTGGCGGTTAGGAAGTGACATGACTCCCACACGTCAATGAAGTACGAGGTTGTAATACTTGATGTGAAATTTAAGGTCCCTACGATTCATCGTGTACGCGATATTTATTGTTACCACGCATCATTAAAAACTTATATCCCTACCCCAGAAACGTAAGTGGTCGCTCTCTTATTTGTACTATATACTCTTATACCGAAAACGAGACTTTTGCGACCGAATGCCGTCATGTACAACCCATAGATTGTCAATCTTATTTTTCTACCGCCCGCTTTCAGAATCCCTTATTTTATGGGATTGGAAGGCAAACGAGCAGGCGTGTCACGTGATGGAAAGCAATCAACGCCGCCCGTAGACATCCGCAGCGCCACAGGCAGTGCAGAAGCGTTTCCGGCTTTTAAAAATGGTGTCATTATGGGAGGGGGAGGGGAAAGGGGGAGGGGAAAGGGGGAGGGGTTGAGCTTCCGGAACTCAATCGCTCACCGGACAAAGCGCGGTGGCTAAGCTACCACTTGGACTCCGGTTTCCTGCGGGAGTGTGGTTCTTTCACGATCGAGCCGGCTCATTCATGCTACAGACAAATAATATGCCATTCTTGACAACGTATCGTCTGCAGCGTGGGTCTACCACTACAAATTCTAGCGCCCCCTAAATATTTTTTATATACCGCGTCTTAAAAATCACGATCGTAATGATAACTCTAATTTTATTTTAGCGTCTCATATCAGTCTTATGCTAGTCCTCTGTCATGGCTGTAGTTTTATTTTGATCTATCTAGATCTCCTACTCGCATTTCGCTATTTCTACATAAAAATGTTTGTTCAAAAACTAACTTTTTTAACCAGTGAAACACAACCGTACGACAACAACTGCTTTAATGTCAAATACCCACCACCTACCCCCACAAACAGATAACATATACAACATTTTTCCCTTAAGTATTATATACGTATATAAACTAATTCTTACCCATCTCTAAATGTATACAATTTAAAACCATGTCAATACAATTTATAATTTTATTAACCACATCATTACTCTATTGGAGCAACTGTTTGCTTGTCGCAGATCTTAGTTAAGTAAAAATTCTGACTGTCCACATAGTGGTGGATTTCCGCAAAGTAACGCCTGACTCCATTAATCAACTGCTTTATTGTGAAATACTGTGGGTATACTGGTCATTTTAAGACATGTGCACCTGTTGCGAGTAGAATCAGTATTCAGAACGCGTCCTGGGTTTACGGCAACGGAATGGCGTACGTGTCGTCAATCACGCGAGGCCATTGGCTGGGCCAGGGGACTCACCGCCGTTATGCCTCCATCAAGCGTGGATCACCTTGAAGAATCACACACTTGGCGTCTTACATATCAACGTCATCAGGATACCATTGAAGCTAGACCACAGTCTTGTTGATAACGATGAGGAGTTATTCCTTATTACGGCATGAAAAGCAATTAAGCATTTAAATTAAGGCAATCGTGCCGACCATCCCGGGATCGGGCTCCCTCGGGTACTATGGTCTTACCTCAGCATGCGGGGCTCTGCTGGGGCTAACCTCCATCCTCCCTTGCGGCTCGTGGGATTCACTAAGATGAATTTAATTTACCTAATTTGTTGAAAATGACAGCCACGTGATTCGCCACCCGTCACGTCCTGATTCCCACGAGGGCGAAAAGCGACTAATGGAGAGCCGTTTCGCTGCGATGAATGGTAGCGGATGGAATTGTGAGGTCTCTGGCAACACCTGCGGGGGAAAGGCATGAATGTATAAATAAAAAAAAAATATTTTAACATATAATATGATACGCTGAAACTAAAAAATAGAGTGGTGGGATGTTACTCATATATCAGGCAGGCCAATTGTGATGCGAGGCGTGGAGCTTGTGTGGTGTGTGGTGAGGATGAGCGTGCGTGATGTGGGTGACTTCACGATGGCGTACGTGACGCGGGGCGTAGCGCCGTCGCCACGTGACCCAATAGCTTTCGGATCGCCACTCACCTTGGACACGCACTAATGAGAATCGATTAACTGATACCGCTGGCGACCATTTCAAATGTACTGGTCTTAGATTGTGTACTAGTGTTTTTTTTTTAATAAAGACTAGCAATATTGTTTTAATGGTATTAGAAAGGCAGACGAGGAGGCGTGACGCCTAATGGAAAGCAGTCAACGCCACCCATAGACATGCTTGTTAGTGGTAGAGCCACGCTGAAGACGAATACTTTGTCAAGGATGGCATATTATTTGTCTGTAGCGCGAATGGGCCGGCTCGCCCGGGGAAGTACCACACTCCCGCAGTAAAACGGCGTCTGAGTGGTAGCTAAGCAGCTACCGCGCTTCGTACGGTGAGCGTCCTGAGTTCCGGGAGCTCAACACTCTCCCCCTCCCCCTCCAACTCCCATAATGTCACTTTCCTTAAAGGTCGGCAACGCTTCCGCACTACCTATGGCGCTGCGAATGTCTACGGGCGGTGTTGATTGCTTTCCATCACGTGACACGCTTGCTCGTTTGCCCTCCTATCCCATGAAAAAAAATTGATCATCTCACCATAAAACAAAATATCGTTCGCGAGATTAACGGCATCCCGATGACACTACTTCAGAACACACAGAATATTGTTGCTAGAAGAGTTTGCGTGTAGCGGTCAACATTTAGATGAAATTATTTAAAAAAATTAAAACACGCACTTCTCTTCTTCGTAAGAGTTTATTGTATTTTATTTATATCCTTTGTATATTTTTTATTATTTATTTTCGTAAACTTAATTCCGTCATCGGAAAAGGAAGCGAGGCTGACCCAAACACACCTGGAGGCGCTCCGTAGCGGCCGAAATGGAATCCATCGGATTGACGTCGCTAGAAGTGTAGCGCGTCGCTCAAGACCGATTCCAATGGAGAAGCACTGTGGACGCCCTCTACCCCACCTCGGAGACATAGGACCATAAGAAGAAGAATTCCGTCGTCAGACACGCTGTATTTATTCCGTTACGGGAATCAAACTGCCCATAAAGTCATATTATAATTATATTTATTTTATATATTATAGTTAATTTTAACGAGCGGATATTGTTTGAGGAAAGAAACTTCGCTCTATATTACGCAATGTACCCGCTATCGTGCTATAGAATGACGCAATTTCCGACACCACACCATAGGATCTATTTAAAATAAATTCGTATCGACCTACTCACGACTGAGGACCCGAACCTACTCGTTTTGAATTTTATTCATTATTCATCTTAACATCAAATTGTCGGTTGTCTTCCGTAGAGTCTACTATACCTGAAGATGCCTCGTGTTGGGAGCGAAACACATGTCGTTTACAAGATGAAAAAGTGGTAATGTGTGTTTGGTGTTGTGTATAGTGGTCGGTGGGTGGAGAATTGATGGCCGATTTTCGGTAAGTTTTTGGTTTAAGTTCCAAATAAATCCACTTCATCCGGCAGAAAAGCACACATTATTAATTTTCTGTTATTGTTTTGCTTGTCGCGGATCTAAGCTGAGTAAAACTTTTGACTGTCCACATCAAATTATATTTAAAAAATAAGAAAAGCGTCATAGGACGCTTGGTAGACGTAAAACATTGACGACGGCTCGGCCTTCATGACCCTGTATTGAGTCAAATGAAGGATAGCGTAGCCTGAATCGAGATGACATCTTGAGCTACTATTTCTCTCCTAAACCATATTGTTTTAGATGTTTCACATCAAAAACAATATTGTGTAGTCACTCAAAATGTATGTATGTGTTCCCCACATGTTTTTACTCCCTTGGCACTCAAAATGTATGTATGTGTTCCCCAAATGTTTTGTCTTCCTTGTCACTCAAAATGTAAGTATGTGTTCCCCACATGTTTTATCTTCCTTATCACTCAAAATGTATGTATGTGTTCCCCACATGTTTTTACTCCCTTGGCACTCAAAATGTATGTATGTGTTCCCCAAATGTTTTGTCTTCCTTGTCACTCAAAATCAATGTATGTGTTCCCCAGATGTTTTATCTTCCTTATTACTCAAAATGTATGTATGTGTTCCCCACATGTTTTTACTCCCTTGGCACTCAAAATGTATGTCTGTGTTCCCCAAATGTTTTGTCTTCCTTGTCACTCAAAATCAATGTATGTGTTCCCCAGATGTTTTATCTTCCTTATTACTCAAAATGTATGTATGTGTTCCCCACATGTTTTTACTCCCTTGGCACTCAAAATGTATGTCTGTGTTCCCCAAATGTTTTGTCTTCCTTGTCACTCAAAATCAATGTATGTGTTCCCCAGATGTTTTATCTTCCTTATTACTCAAAATGTATGTATGTGTTCCCCACATGTTTTTACTCCCTTGGCACTCAAAATGTATGTCTGTGTTCCCCAAATGTTTTGTCTTCCTTGTCACTCAAAATCAATGTATGTGTTCCCCAGATGTTTTATCTTCCTTATTACTCAAAATGTATGTATGTGTTCCCCACATGTTTTTACTCCCTTGGCACTCAAAATGTATGTCTGTGTTCCCCAAATGTTTTGTCTTCCTTGTCACTCAAAATCAATGTATGTGTTCCCCACATGTTTTATCTTCCTTATTACTCAAAATGTATGTATGTGTTCCCCACATGTTTTTACTCCCTT
Organism: Baronia brevicornis; assembly: GCA_031353405.1. NCBI lineage: Eukaryota > Metazoa > Arthropoda > Insecta > Lepidoptera > Papilionidae > Baronia > Baronia brevicornis. The sequence goes on from JASFAT010001913.1 coordinate 512,561, forward strand.
GGCACTCAAAATGTATGTCTGTGTTCCCCAAATGTTTTGTCTTCCTTGTCACTCAAAATCAATGTATGTGTTCCCCAGATGTTTTATCTTCCTTATTACTCAAAATGTATGTATGTGTTCCCCACATGTTTTTACTCCCTTGGCACTCAAAATGTATGTCTGTGTTCCCCAAATGTTTTGTCTTCCTTGTCACTCAAAATCAATGTATGTGTTCCCCACATGTTTTATCTTCCTTATTACTCAAAATGTTTGTATGTGTTTCCCACATGCTTTTTCTTCCTTTATGTTCAGTATACTTTGTAGTAATAGATTAAGATACTATGGGGCTATGTCGCGCGTCTTGGAGAGAGTCAATGTTCAGGAGTCGACTCACACAAACTATTGATGATCACAAATAAAGGACGACCAATTGGCTCAGTGTCGGAGCACCCTGCCCACGGAGTCAATAGTCGCAGGTTTTATCCCTGCATCGGAATAAATATATGTATGGCCTACAGATATTTATTCCGAGTCTGATAACCCCGCCAATCTTCATTTTTTTATGGGATAAGAAGGCAAACGAGCAGGCGTGCCACTTGCTGAAAGCAATCAACGCCGCCTATAAACAAAATTCGCAGTGCCATAGGCAATGCAGAAGCGTTGCCGGCCTTTAAGAGAAGATCATTATGAGAGGTTGGGGGGGAGGGTGGTTGGGCATCCGGAACTCAACCGCTCACTAGATGAAGTGCGGTAGCTAAGCTACCACTCAGACGCCGGTTTTCTACGGGAGTGTGCCGGGAGCCGGTTTACTTGCCCGGGCGAGCCGAACCATTCATGGTACAGACAATTAATATGCCATTCTTGACAAAGTATTCGTCTGCAGCGTGGCTCTACCACTGTAGAATTGGACTATAGCATTGAACAAGCGTGGGTTGGTTAACGTCTGTTCCTGGAGAAAAGGGGAGGCTCGTGCTCGGTACTGAGATATACAAAGAAATTACATCAGGTAGCGATAGTGTTAAAACACGGTATTGACTTGTTTTGACATGAATGAACGTGTTGTTAGGTAAGTTTTTTTAATGGCGTCAGCTGATTAGGTAAGTTTGTTTAATTTCTTCTAAGTATTTGTTGGCGTAAGTAGGATCAATGGAATTGTTTTGTGTTGTCCAATAAATAATACAGACCACCGCAATTAGCGTACTGGTAGCCAGCCAGCATCTTTCCGACGCTTCGACATTCCTACGGGATTAGTCAGCGGCCCTTATTGTAGGGTTGTCAACGTATCATTTTAAATTTGGAAGAAAAAAAGATTAATGTCAATCTAAGGTACTGGCAATTCACTTTTTTTATGGGATAGAAAGGCAAACGAGCAGGAGTATTACCTTCAATCAACGCCGCCTACAGACATCCGCAGCGCCATAGGCAATGCGGAAACATTGCTGACCTTTGAGGAAAGTGTCATTATGGGAGTGGGAATGAGAGGGGGAGAGGGAGTGGGATAGGATGGGGGAGAGGAAGGGGAGGGTGTTGGGCCTCTGAAACTTAGCCGCTCACCGTACGAAGCACGGTAGCTAAGCTACCACTCAGGCGCCGGTTTTCTGTGGTAATCTAGTCTCTTGTAAGTTTAGGGAAAACTCTTTATTTACTATAATTGGCAGGTATATCCAATATAATAAACTCCACACAATACACGTATAGAAGGAAGGTTGTTAGCTGGCTACTGAATTTGAATGAGAAGTATACGGAGAGGATGCTTTTCGAAACGATAAACTCACACCATAACACACACACACAGATTTCTATCTTTAATAATTTGTTATCCAAGTTAATCCATTATTTTATTATTACTAGTGATTTTTAATTTATTTTCTACTGTTTTAATATTTTTGTTATTACATTGTATTATTAACTAAACGAATGGCCTAGTTTCCCACAATACAGGGAATCCTAGTATGGGATCTAGAATCCTGTTACATATATAATGTCAAAATAAAAGTTTAAAGAAATTAAAACAAAACAACCATTGCACAATTATTTCTTCATTTTCCACATTTCATTGTTTTAACGATACCTTAAAATTTTGTCAGGACGAGAAATTTTGTATTGGACTTAGAGCTGTGATGCTGAGATCATTCATCGCAGTATTTTTTTCCTTTGATAGCAATTCGTTATAACTATTATGCCAGTGTCAAATAAAATACGACAACATCAAATCTCTTGAAATATAACTAATTAACTTATCACATTACGTATTGATAAAATGGTAGCTATTGTACCAAAATCTTCTACGGACTTTTTAGTCAAATTAAAAGATCACGATACACGCATTTATTTATATCATATCACTTATACGCCTCAATCGAACTATATTGTATAATACACCACCACAACTAAAAAATATAACTGATAATATTATAAGATTATAATAATGAAATAAAAACACTACGTTACCGATGTAAGTTGGCAGTAAAAGTCCATAATATTTTTATCTGATCCGTATATGACATTTACGGCGTATTAACTTTTTCACGTGGATATGATATTGAAAAAATTGACCATTTTGCATTGAAAAAAATATTCATCCAATCTAAAACACACGTTTTGTACACCAATGTGAACTCAATTGGGCGTGTTGGTGTCAATTGTAATGTTTTGACAACCCTTAGCCTGTACGAATTCTCGTTTACACTTATTGCTGTACGGTATTCATTTATGGCGGCTGACTTCGATCACAAACATGTCTTTACAAGTCAAATAAAATCAAACTACTAAAAAACAACACTACTATCATAAAGACTTTTGTTATTGTATACTAAAAATGTTTATAATAAACATAATAAAAATAATTATAAATATTAGACTGACCGATTGACTCAGTGGTGGGGCCCTCCGCCCGCGGAGTCGATCGAATCGAGCGGAGGGTTCGATTGCCGCATCGGAATAAATATGTATATGGATTTATAAATGTTTATTCCGAGTCTGGTAACCCCCCCCAATCCGCATTCCCTTTTCTGCCCTTTCCTCTCTTCTCTATCCTTTCCCTTCCTGCCAATGGATGCGTGTCTAGAGGCGAACCTAGTCGTAAGCGAGCCGACCGTCGCGGGATCGGGCTCCCCCGGGTACTATGGTGCCTTACCTCAGCATGCAGGGCTCTGCTGGGGCTGACCTCCATCCTCCCTTGCGGCTCGTGGGATTCACTAAGACAAATTGAATATTGATTTCATTTGTTGAAAATGACGGTGACGTGATTCGCCACCTGTCACGTCCTGCTTCTCACGAGGGCGAAAAGCAACTAATGGAGAGCCGTGTCGCTGCAATGAATGATAGCGAATGAAGCTCTGTGGTCTTTGCCAACCCCTGCGGGGGATAGGCGTGAATATATAAAAAAAATAATAAAAAATAAATAAATAAATATAAGTCTATATGATTAGCATGGATGAGATTGTAAAAGCCCTAAATGGAATGAAATTAGGTAAGGCTGCTGGGTATGATAGGATTTCTGTCGAAATGTTGAGGTCAGGTGATGAGGTAATAGTCAGTCAGCTGTACACCTTCTCAATTTATGCTGGAGTACTGGCAAAGTACCGGACGATTGGTGCAAAGCCGTTATAGTACCGATGTATAAAGGAAAAGGGTCGCAGCAAGATTGTGAAAATTACGGGGGCATCAGCCTACTAAGTGTCGTCGGAAAACTGTATGCAAAAGTGTTGATTGAACGTGTAATGAAAGAGACGGAAAGCAGGATATGGAATGTGCAAGCAGGGTTTAGAAATGGGATGGGATGTACGGGTCAGGTCTCTTCCTTAAGGTGCATAACTGAGAAGTTTCTGGCGAGAAACCAGAAGGTATTCTGCGCCTTCATAGACTTGGAAAAGGCCTACGATAAAGTGATTAGGAATGAACTGTGGTCGGCACTATCCACGTTGGGGGTGGGTAGAAAGCTGATTCATGCGCTGAAGTCTCTCTACGAGAAGTCCAGTGCATGTATCAGAATAAACGGGTCTTACACAGACTGATTTGATATCATAAAGGTGTTAGACAGGGATGTGTAGCGTCACCGTGGCTTCTCAACCTTTTCATGGATAGTTGCCTGACAGATCTGAAAGAGAGTCAGTGTGGCTTAAGAATGAATGGAGTACTCATGAAATGCCTCTTATATGCCGACGACCAGGTGTTGCTAGCTTCGTCGGAAAAAGAGTTGCAGGAGATGATGTACATAATGCATGGAGCGTTAGAAAGGAAAGGATGAAGATGAATGTTAGCAAGACGAAAGTGATGGTTTTTGAAACTTCGACGCAGTGTGAGGTGCTGATTGCAGGAGAAAAAGTTGAGCAAGTGAATGAGTTTATATATTTGGGGTCACTGTTTACAAGAGATGGCAAATGTGAAGTAAACATTGAAAGATGAGTGAAAGTTGGTAATCAGGTTAACGGAGCCCTGCACTCCTTTATGAAAAGCCAGAATGTGTCTAAAACGGCTCGACTGGCGGTTCATCAGAGGGTGCTTGTTCCGACGCTAATATACGGTAGTGAAAGTTGGGTTTGGCAGAAGAAGCATGAAAGCAGACTGAATGCGGTGGAAATGAGAGCATTAAGAAGTATGTGTGGTGTAACCTTGAATGATAGAATAAGAAATGAAGATATAAGAGAGCAATGTGGAGTAAAAGAAGGTGTTGTGACAAAAGTAGAAAAAGGGATGCTTAGATGGTTTGGACATATAGAGAGGATGGATGAAAGACGACTGGCAAAAGAAATTTACCTTGCGAATGTGGATGGAAGGGCCGGAAGAGGAAGACCACGAAAAACGTACCTTGACCAAATTGCTGAACTTTTTAAGAAAGGCCAGGTCAAGAGTACTCTCAACCGGCGGGCTTGCATAAGGAGAATAATGAGTGTGGAGGAAGCAAGGGAAGTATGCCGAGATCGTAGCAGATGAAGATCTGTGGTCTCTGCCTACCCCTACGGGAGACAGGCGTGACGATATGTATGATATGTATGTATGTAAATCTAAGTCTGTGGTACAGTGGTGAGACGCTAAACTAGGAGATTTTTTTCAGAGTGGTAGACCCATGCTACAGAAGAAAACTTTGTCAAAAAAAAATATTATTCGTCTGTAGCATGAATGGCCCGGCTCGACCGGGGAAGTACCACAGTTCCGCGGAAAATCGGTGTCTAAGTGTTAGCTTAGCTACCGCGCTTCGTGGGGTGAGCGGTTCAGATCCGGCAGCCCCACTCCCCACCTCTCCCCTCACCCTTCCCATATTATTACACTTTCCTTAAAGGCCGGAAACACTTCTGCATTGTCTATGGCACTGCGGATGTTTATGAGCGGCGTTGATTGCTTTCCATCAGGTGACACGCCTACTCGTTTGCCTTCCTATCACATAAAAAAAGCACTTTGTGAAAGTGCTGTAGTGTCGGAGAATCCATCTTATATATCATCGTCCTCAGGATGCTATTGGAGCTAGACCGTAGTCTTGTTAACAAAGATGCGGACTTATTCTACAGTATGGCATATTCGTTCTGGTATACGCATACATTTTGGATGTCGAGCAATACCGCGACAGCCCCAATAATACTCTGAAACCGTTAGTGTACTGTAGTGATACATTAATAAATGTATCAGTAATGTATTAAAACCTTTGTTATTATATTACTTTTTTGACATTCGTAATATTCAAATTTAAAATGAAAAAGAAATAAATTGTTATAAAACAAAACACACTTATCACATATATATATATATATATATATATATATATATATATATATATATATATATATATATATATATATATATATATATATATATATATATATATATATATATATATATATATATATATATATATATATATATGATAAAGTGTGATTAAAGTGTAATTAAAATATAAATGTACAATGAAACGCAAGAATAAATTAAAATCGTTTTGAAGAATGTTATTTGAAGAAGGCCCCTAAAGATCCCCCGTGTCGCCACAGTAGGCACTGCACTCTTATAGTATCTAAAGCCTTCTGCGGATAGTTAGTCCACAGATTTCCCGTATAAAAGGTTTCGCAAAATGTGTAAAGGTTAAACAATGATATTTTTACTGTTGCACTACAGCGCGCGAACCTGTGAACCAACGCAATAATATATGTAAAGATATATTTCGATTCATATTGTCTAAGTAAACATAAATTCATTCCATTTCTTTACATTATGTCTGCGTTCACTCCTAATCCATCGTGACAAGATATATAGCGTTTATTATATAATTCCCAATGGAAAAGTTTTCAACGAGCCTGTATCACTCATGAAGTCACATCAGTGAAGTTGTTTTTATTTCATTTTCATAACTACCGAATAGGCGGCTAGGCAATACCAAACTCAAAAAATTCCTATTTATCTTAAATAATTTCCGTCCATTATTTTTAATTGTAAAAATTATAAAAATCGAAAAGAAATCGAGACATGGATTATTGGTAATCGCGGTTGCCAAAAATCAAAGTTGAGGCATAATGTTGAGCCAATATTCTGGCAACTAAATTTGAGCCATAATTCTGGCAACCATAGTTGAGCCAAAATTCTGGCAAACAAAGTTGAGCCAAAATTCTAGCAACCATAGTTGAGCTAAAATTCTAGCAAACAAAGTTGAGCCAAAATTCTGGCAAGCAAAGTTGAGCCAAAATTCTGGCAAACAAAGTTGAGCCAAAATTCTGGCAACCAAAGTTAAGCTATTATTCTGGCAAACAAAGTTGAGCCAAAATTCTGGCAAACAAAGTTGAGCCAAAATTCTGGCAAACAAAGTTGAGCCAAAATTCTGGCAAACAAAGTTGAGCCAAAATTCTGGCATTTACAAAAAGCGCGTGCGGAGCGGAGGGTGAGCGGATAGAAACGTTTATTTTGATACATAAGATTACATTAACAACGATGCCAGTTACATTTTAATTGAACTGAATACTTCCGTTTTATATTTTGTGATAACTGAAAATTCTTACGGCCACATCTAAGTATTTGTTAAAACGAGGAAAGCGTTATATTCAGGTTCGTTATATTAACTTCACTATTTTTCACTCGTCACTCGACAATGGAAGAAATCCAACTTGCCGCCCGTGACGTGATATCTCTTTCGCAGAAATCAAGAAAGGATCCACATTAAAAAACATGATCTCTGTTCCCCGTACAGAAGCGCCGGCGCCGGCGCCTCGTACCCTTTTTTGTCCCGTCTCTATTCACCTCTTCCTGTTACCATGTTATTGCACCGGACCGGAAAGCTACCGCCATATATGTTCCACAACTCCTTTAGAGGTTCCAGGGTGATTCATTCAAGCCCCCGTGAGAAACAAGATCTATTGTTCGTGAAAATGGAGGTAATGTTGCATCGCTTTATTGTTATCGTGTTTTGATCCTGTGAAGAAAACGGTTGTAGTTACTTATTTTTTATAAGATAGAGAGGCAGACGAGAAAGCGTGTCACCTGATGGAAAGCAATCAACGCCGCCCATATACATCCGCAGTGCCATAGCTAGTCCACAAGCGTTGCCGGCCTTTAAAGGAAAGTGTCATTATGGGAGCGTTGGGAGGGGAGGGGATGGGGAGTGGGCAGGGGAGAGAGTTGGGCCTCCGGAACTCAGCCGCTCACCGTACGAAGCGCGGTAGCTAAGCTACTACTCAGATGCCAGTTTTCTGTAGGAGTGTGGTACATCCCCGGGCGAGCCGGCCCATTCATGCTACAGACAAATAATATGCCATTCTTGACAAAGTATTCGTCTGCAGCGTGGCTCTAACACTACAAAACTTATGTATCTTGCCAACCTTCACTGACAACATATAGGACAAATTTTTAAACGGCATGTCTCGATGATATAACGTTCAATTTGTGAATAATCTTAGTTTAAAACTGGTAATATAATTTTTTTAAAGTTAATTTCTACTTTTATATCTTGCTAAATATTTGTATATAAGAGATTTTTTTGTCCCATATACAACTATAATTAATTCAATTTAAGTAATATAAATGAAAATTAATATTAGAATAATCCTTGAGCACCAACAAATAAATATACATATATTTTAAAGTGAATAGATTTAAGTAAAGTGAATACATAAAAAATGTATTAATATAAATAAATATATGTAGGGAGAGTGTGAACTAACAGTAAAAAATGAAAAAAAATAACTAACAAATGTAATAACTCACTTATCTAAGAGGTAAACAAATTCAAATAAATACCAGGACAAAAGGGACCACACAATTGGTTTATATTTACTTGTAACAACAGAGAGATTCCCGTGAAAAATTACAGTTTTTTTTTTGTTTCACCGAGTGACTGATAATCAGTTTTAACAAAACATATAATTTACAGCGTGATTGTAGTCACTGTATTTTTTGTTTACTCGCCCTAACGACTTCGCCAGAACTATAACAATTGGAGAAAACAACCCGCTTCACTGTGGACTCTCGGCGACCTGTGAATCATACAGCTTTGGAACAGGAGACAACTTGAATGGTTGTGCGGCTTTCATTCATCTCGCACCTCCACCACCACTCGCTCATTCAATGTTTTTTGCTCTGAATTGTCCGGCTGTGACTAATATTTATCCAGCTACCTGTTTGTCTACGCGGTCGTTGAATGAAATGTTTTGCAACTTCATTATTAGAGACCGGACTGTATTGAACAACAATTGTAATTTGTAATCCGCAAAATCACAAATCAAAGAATTTCTTTGATTACGCATCATTTTTTTATTATTTTGTTTATATATTCACGCCTATCCCCTGTGGCAGAGACCACAGAGCTCCACCCGCTACGATTCCCGCACACTCACCTTGCCTCCTCCACACTCATCCATCCTTTCAGCCATTCTTCCTCTCACATTCATCGCAGCGAAACGGCTCTCCATTAGTCGCTTCTCGCCCTCGTGGGAATCGGGACGTGACGGGTGGCGAACCACGTCGCCGTCATTTTTCAACAAATTAGGTATATTTAAATTCATCCTAATGAATCCCACACTACGCATCATACTACATAATTATGTACCTACGTATATAATATGAGTGTGGAATTTAGTAATTTAAACATCATAATATAGGGACAGTCAAAAGTTTTACTTAGCTAAGATCCGCAACAAGCAAAACAATAACAGAATTTTTTTTTCTGTTATCGTTTTGCTTGTCGCGGATCTTAGCTAAGTAAAACTTTTGACTGTCCACATGGTGATGGATTTCCGCAAAGTAACGTCTGACTCCATTAATAATCACAATATAGAGTTAATATTTTATTATAACAATAACATCATCAGTGCTATAAAACTTACAAAATCAACCGACATAACTTTGCAATGACGAACATATTATTTTCTTAATTTAATGATTTTAAAAATTGTAAAAATATTAAATAAATACATATAACACAAAAGTCTCCAAAGATTCAAGCGTTATCCGAAAATTTTAAGACTTTTTATTGCTTCAAAGTAAAATTAGACGCTTGTACAATGTTACTTATTTATTTATTTATTAAATAATCCAACAGTTTCATTACACAACTTCTTACTTAAAAATAATATAACAAGCAATAAAAACCAAAATAGGATTACACAGATTAGGGTTTAAGTATATTACTTAGACAAACTAGAAGACATCAAATATTAAAAAAAATTGAAAAAAAAATTAAGTGGAGAATCTTATTTTACGAGTAGATGCGCATGTGTGTGTGTATGTATCTATGTGTGTGTGTGTGTGTGTTTGTGAGTGTGTGTGGTCTATACTGTATACTGCTACTGATTCGTGTCCCATCCGTCCGATAACTAACTAACTTTGTTGGCGCAGTGATCTAAAATGGGTCTTGGCAACAAATCTTACGTCACCGTGCAAAAAAATGTAATATCGCATAACGATAACGTTCGTAGGAGAGGAGCGAATGCGCGGTGAAAGAAATGATGGTGAAATATCTCGTCCGGGGTTTTGGCTGCAACCGGAGCTGAAGTCAGCGCCACGCAACCATTTCACAACGCGTCGCTCGACCTTCACTTTTGAGACCGTAATTTTACCGGACCTATGATCGCGGCGGATGTAGGTAAATGACGCACTACAAGACCGTTGACCCACTGTCTCTTTTTTATAGCAGATCAGGCAAAAGAACTTAAGGATAACCTTTTTTTATGGAATAAGAAGGCAAACTACTACCGGTACTACCGGCCAGGGGCGACTAAGCTCGCCCCTAGCCACGCATTCATTGGCACGTCAGACCATGGACTGGCGGAGAGGAAGGGAAAAGGATAGAGAAGAAAGGAAAGGGCAGGAAAGGAAATGCGTATGGGGGGGGGGTTACCGGACTCAGAATAAATATTTATAAATCCATCCATATATTTATTCCGATTGAACTCGCGACCATTGACTCCGCGGGCGGAGGGCCCCGCCACTGAGCTAATCGGTCGTCAGTATTACTTTATATAAAAACAAAATGTCGTCAGTGTTGATGGAGAGACGCGACACTGGCCTACATCGTGAGGTCTGTGACCGACGATGGCTGGCGCCGCGCTTACGTGACTGCCCCCGCGACCTTCCAGCTGATGACCTCACACCGAACTCTGTTGACCATAAACCAATAACTGTTCTACAATCAAATGTACCTACATATATTTACTGCCATGATGACAACAGTGTGTTGGACGTACTGTAGGGGTCGCCGTACTAATAAGGAGACTTTATGGGATTTCTTCTACAAATAAAAGTCTAGCCCCAAATATTCTCTATATTCTATTCTCTATATAACTCTATATCTCTTAAATACTATTCCTAAATATATATATATTTATATATATATATTTTAACATATACATTTGTGCAAGGAAGGACGAACAAATCAATCATTCGAAAAAACAAATTATTTATTTTATACTTTCCTTTTCTTTGATGGCAATTAGTTACAACCATTACGCCCGTGTCAAGTATAATTTTATAATATCCAATCTCTTGAAGTGTAACTAGTCATCTTATTACGTTATGTCTTGATAAAATGGCGGCTATTCTACCAAAACCTTCTATGGACTTTTTCGGTCAACTTAAAAAGTAACGATACACGCATTTATTTCATATCACTTCACTTATACGCCTTAATCGACCTATATTGCATAATACGCCACCACAACTAAACAATATAACTGATAATAATATAAGATTATGAAAATGAAATAAAAACACAACGTCACTGATGTAAGTTGGCGGGAAAAATCTATTTTATACTTATTTCAAATTACGAATGTAAACAAGTAAGATAGTAAAAAGTGGTTTCGTTAAATTAAACTAAAAAGATTTATAAATTAGTGATAAATTAAACAATGAATCAGTATGCAGTATGCAGCGTCATTTATCATCAGTTATGGCAGAGCCAGGTTTCCCGCGCTGGTAATCCTCTGTCCATCACCGAACTGTGGTATTAAATATTAAATTCTTTATTTTCGACATAAGAAATTACATTTCATTTGTCAAACGTGAGTCCATAAACAATAAAGCTTTTTCTACTTCGATATGAGATTCCTCTGAACGGAGATGAAACGGGGAAAGAAACTCCGCGGGTATCCCTATATATCCCGCAGGTATTGTACTATCCCCTTTTTTGTATTTTATTTCATCTTTTACTTAAGTTACGTGATAATATATTGGTAGGTTGTTCTTTTTTATGGGATAGGAAGGCAAACGAGCACGCGTATCACCTGATGGAAAGCAATCAACCGCCCATAAACATCTGTAGTGCCATAGGCAGTGCAGCAGGGAAGGGGGAGAGGGTGAGGCCAGGGGAGGGAGTTGGGCCTCCGGAACTTAACCCCTCATCGGATGAAGCGCGATAGCTAAGCTACTATTCAGACGCCGGTTTTCTGCGGGAATGTGGTACTTCCCGGACGAGCCAGCCCGTTCATGGTACAGATAAAATAATATGTCATTCTTGACATAGTATTCGTCTACAGCGCGGCTCTACCACTATCAAATACTGAAAATAGTAGGAATTGAAATATATTGTAGGTTATCCGCCATTTTGCTGTGACCACACACCATGCGAATGGACTTGAGTCTTACAATCGCTTTGAATGTTGCAACCAGTGACAAGCTACGTGACTATAGTATCAAAAAAATCGCCAAGGATCATCCGATAAAAATTATTTGATATACATGTTTTTAAATAAGAGTAGTAATTGCTTTTTAATGTGGTAAAGAAACGTATTATGCCATTACCGTCTGCAGTTTGAGCAGGTCGGAACGTCATTGACATATTTTTTACGCAAATTATACCATCCATTAGGTTTGAACTCGTTCAGAACCTCGTTCACGGCACGATGTGTTGAAAGTGAGGCGCCAACATGTGGTTTCTACTGATTAGATCCTTACCAGTTCGGATTAACTTTCGGGATTTTCACAGTCGCAAACTACAAAAGATGTCTTAGAATTATTAAGGGAGTCAGACGTTACTTTGCGGAAATCCATCAGTATATGGACAGTCAAAAGTTTTACTTAGCTAAGATCCGCGACAAGCAAAAGAATAACAGAAAATTAATAATGTGTATTTTTCTGTTGGATTAAGTAGATTTATTTGGAACTTAAACCAAAACCTTACCGAAAATGGGCCATCACTTCTCCACCCACCAACCACTATACACAACAACTTACACAACTTAGCTAAGTAAAACTTTTGACTGTCCATACAAAAAGATGCCTTATAAATTAATCACCTTTTTAATTCGGCTGACATTCTTTTTAGCCTCGTTAACGCGGGCCATTCCAATTACGGCCGGGACAAAAAAAGGGATATATCTGGATAGTTTTAATTGTCCCTTGACGCAAGTGTATTCCCGAAGGAGCATGTATGAGTCAAGTGATCTTCCATTTGCGTAGATACTAATCCGTTTTATGGCACATTAATAACACGTGACCCCGCTAGGGTTAACAACCATACTGTTAAACACAGTCCTATACTTTATTTCGCTCTATAATTCTTGTTTATTAAAAAAAGATACAATATACTATTTTCATCCTCACAAGTATCCAGAGCCATAACATAAAAAAGTATACTTACTTATACTTTATTTTCAAACGAAAATGTCAAAGGACTTTTCCCGCCAATTTACATCAGTGACGTTGTGTTTTTATTTCATTTTCATAATCTTATATTATTATCAGTTTATATTGTTTAATTGTGGTGGCGTATTAATCAATATAGTTCGATTAAATCGTTTAAATGGAGTGATATAAAAAAAATGCGTGTATCGTGACTTTTAAGTTGACTGAAAAAGTCCATGAAAGATTTTGCGAGAATAGTCACCATTTTATCAAGACGTAACGTGATAAGCTGACTAGTTACATTTCAAAAGATTGGATATTATTGTATTTTATTTGACACTGGTATACTAACTATAATATAAATACCAAATTATCTTTTATTATTATATATAACTATAATATAAATACCAAAATTATTACTTTGGTATTTATATTATACCAATTGGCTCAGTGGCGGGGCCCTCCGCCCGCGGAGTCAATGGTCGCGGGTTCGATTCCCGCATCGGAATAAATATTTATATGGATTTATAAATGTTTATTCCGAGTCTGGTAACCCTCCCAATCCGTATTTCCTTTCCTTTCCTCTCTATCCTTTCCCTTCCTTTCCGCCAATCCACGGTCTGCCGTGCCAATGGATGCGTGGCTAGGGGCGAGCCTAGTCGTAATCGTGCCGATCGTCCCGGGGTTGGGCTCCCCCGGGGACTATGGTGCCTTACCTCAGCATGCAGGGCTCTGCTGGGGCTGACCTCCATCCTCCCTTGCGGCTCGTGGGATTCACTAAGACGAATTTAATATACCTAATTTGTCGAAAATGACGGCGACGTGGTTCGCCACCCGTCACGTCCTGATTCTCACGAGGGCGAAAAGCGACCAATGACGAGCCGTTTCGCTGCGATGAAATGGCAGCGCATGGAGCTCTGTGGTCTCTGCCAACCCCTGCGGGGGATAGGCGTGAATATATATAAAAAAAAAAAACTTATTACTTTGTAGAAAAAAACTTGATAAATTATTATTATATGATATATTTTCCCAAAAAACTAAAAAATAAAATGTGTTTCTAAATCTATAATATATATATATATATATATATATATATATATATATATATATATATATATATATATATATATATATATATATATATATATATATATATATATATATATATATATATATATATAAATCAATTACTATTCGTTAGTCTCGCTAAAACTCAAAAACGGCTGGACCGATTTGGCAAATTTTGGTTTTGAATTATTTTTGGAAGTTCAGGAAAGGTTTAAAAGGTGAGTAAATATGATAAAAATATTAGGAATATAGTAAAAGCAACAATTTCGTTTTCCCTTACAAACTATTCTTACCTGTCAAATATTTGATGTTCGTCCCGTCGTTCAGGAATCAACTAAATTTAAAAGCCAAAAAAAAATTTTTTTCATTTTTTATTGATTACGATTTATTTTGTTCCTGTTAAGTTTTGACCTTATTTTTTACTAATATTGAAACATTCTGCAATTATCGTTCAGTTCAATTATCAAAGTTTGCCGGGTCAGCTAGTCTTTAAATAAATAAAATGCTGTTCGCTAAGAGTACTGTATAATTTACTTTCCCGATTTTAATATAATATTTCTGATGCAAAAAGTCGGCAACCCTAGTCCATGCACAACCTACATATGTATTTAATTGTGTCCTAGACGCTATTTACGGAACACAACATGTGTGTGAAAAAACATCCGCTGGGTTAGTACATACCGCAAGTCTTGACTTCCAAATTAGTTTGTGCTGACGTACGCGCCAGGGGTCGTGCGTCAAATGGCAACGAAGTTACGACTATAATGGAATACTAACAATAAATGTAAAGCTTTTTTCGTTCCAATCAATCAACAGTCTTCGGCAGTCCACTTCTGTACAAAGGCCTCCCCCATGAAGCGCCATCTAGCCCGATCTTCGGCTACACGCATCCAGTTTCTGCCTGCCGCCCTGCGTAGATCGTCGCATCATCAAACCATTGGACGTCCCACACTACGTTTACCGAAACGCGGTCTCCACTCCAGCACTCGTCTGCTCCAACGATTGTCGGATTTCCGACAAACGTGACCGGCCCATTGCCACTTTAGTTTAGTAATTCGAAAGGCTATGTCGGTGACTTTAGTTCTCTGGCGGATTTGTTCATTTCGAATCATATCTACGAGAGAAACTCCGAGCATAGCTCTCTCCATAGCTCTCTGAGCGACTCTGAACTTATGAAGCAGAGGGACTGTCAGCGTACACGTTTCGGCGCCGTAGGAGAGTACGAGTACGAGTACGGTAGGGCACACTGGTCGAAAACTTTCCTCTTCAGGCTCCGAGGCATGAGCGGCGAGAAGAGGTGACGAAGTTTTCTAAATGCTGCCCTGCCAAAAACATAATTACATATAACATATTCTGTGTAGTTGACATTTGTGAGATTTCCAAGATGGTGTCACTGCAATCTAACCGTTCATGATCCAGTGGCGTGCTAAGCTCGTCGGAGGCCCGCGTTGGCGAAGCTTAATGAGGCCGAAGAACTTGATTTAATGTTATAACCCACTTTCCTGTTCCTTTTACTTACAGTAATACCCCGACTTTATCTTGACATACGCGAATTTGGAGTTAAACGATTTTTTTAAATTATTGTTTTATTTAGTCTCCGGTCCCAAATAAACATACTTTGTATGTCTTTATATGCAAAATTGTACCCCGACTTAGGCGAATTTGTCTTACACAGATAGCGCTCGGTCCCAACTATCGCGTAAGTCCGGGGTATTACTGTACTTATAAAATAAAATACTCACCTATTTTTTTATCATCTAAAATCACAACATTTACCAAAGAACCGATAGAAGTGAAAAATATGAAGTGTAATATAAGTCACACTGGAACTAAACGAACGGCAGTAGAATTCATATTAATGTAAAATTGAAAACAACCGGTACAGGCTGTATTTTTTTGTATCTACGGGACCTCCAACTCCAATTACCTCTTAGGTAGGTACTAGGGCGTTCCTGCCGTACTTCTTCACGGCGACACCCGGGATCTCTAGGGGGTTTTTATCTTCTAATAAAATTCTTCAAATTATATTAATTTATTCTTCCATATCATTGACAATCTTATTCATATTAATACTATATTATATTTTACACGTCGTTAAGACGTCAAACGAACTAAATTTTATTTTAATAGAAAACTATTTCTTTTTAATTTCAAATAACGAATTTAAACAATAATATGAAAAGTTTCATTGCATTAGTGATACATTTATTAATGTATCACTACATTACTGAGCCTATTTTAAAAGCCTTGTTCAGGATTTGATTAAGGGAACTTGTAGATATTTGAAGTTCCCCCAGGATTAGAGTCCCGGGAGACATCGTTTGCATCCCTCCCCCCGTTTTTTCCATGACTGCTATGACCACATTATATAAATTCATTTCACTATTAATACATTATATATAATTGATCATTTCGTATACTTTTATCTCTTTTAATATAAATAGCATCACATCGAACTGTCTACTTTCTTTTTGCTTGAATGTTCGAGTTAATTTTATTGCTTTAAGTACGCCGTTATGTACGTAATATGTATATTTCTTTACATTACATTGTCTAACAAAATATTATCTACACTGTGTCTCTTTTTTGTAACATGCATACTACAAACAGTTCCTAAAATTATCTATGCAAGTCACGGACACAAGGAATCGCGTGCGAGACGGACGTATGTTTCCCTCCCTCTCGCACCGGGGGAGTGGCGTGACGTATCGTGACGTCACACGCTCGTATACGTGCGTTGCGTCACGCGCGCACGCACGGGCCTTTGCCCTTATCAGCCCTGGCGCGTGCCCAGTGGGTCAACTACTAAACTCTCCGTCGACGATAATTCCCACTGAACGCATCGAGTGGATAATGATGCGCGAACGTAGCTTATTTTTAAACGCACTCATTTATTTGGGTCTATTAATATATTTTTACATATAATTTTTTCATTCAAGAATTCTGATATACCATAATATGCTTTCCCTTCTAGGGATTATATATCTGTATTCCATCTCAATTTATTAGAGATTCTTCATTCATTCATTCATATGAATTAATAGCTTTAAATAGTGCATAAATAGCACGGATGCTTTCGCCAATGTCACGTAGAATGGAGAAGACACGAAAGAGATTAATCGATGCGTTCGAGATAAGAATGGAGAAGACACGAGGGAGATTGTTGGAGATTCTTATAACATTAATGTCAGACTAATAAGAAGAAGCAGTGTCAATAATATGTCCACAGTGTATTAATATAATAACCATGGAGTTAATGAGGGTCGCTTAGTATGCGAGTAAAAGGCTAATATTAACCCCATGGAGTATATATCAAAACTAACTTATTCTTAAGCGAACTTAAACGAACGCTTGCGACTAAGCTCTGCTCTTAGCCACGCATCCATTGGCACGGCAGACCGTGGATTGGCGGAGAGGAAGGGGAAGGATAGAGAAGAAAGGAAATGCGGATTGGGGGGACTACCAGACTCGGAATAAATATTTATAATTCCATACATATATTTATTCCGATGCGGGAATCGAATCCGCGACTATTGACTCCACGGGCGAAGGGCCCCACCACTGAGCCAGTTGGTCGTTAAGTGAACTACTAGTAAATAAGACAGGTTCCCGCGAACAATATTTTCTTTTAGTACTATAAAGATATTTTCTTATCTCTATAACACTGAAAGAATTTATAGACGATATTTTCTTTAGGTCGTCGGGTGTGTTCCAGAGACTTTTGAGGAGTACCACAGAAAAGGATTCATAAGATAAAAGTACCACAGAAAAAAATGAGATCCGGTGACCTGGGTGGCCAGGGGATATTTCCGTAACCGCATCTATGATACTATATATTATAATATACTTATTTTCTAGACCTATGTATTTCTACTTATTACATCTCATGTAGAAATGTGGACAGTCCGTCTGCTTAACAAGCTCAGAGACGCTCAGAGAGCTATGGAGAGAGCTATAGTCGGAGTTTCTCTGATAGATATGATTCGGAATGAACAAATCCTTCACAGAACTAAACTTACCGACATAGTCATTCCAATTAGCAAACTAAAATGGCAATGGGCTGGTTAAGTTTGTCGGAAATCCGACAATCGTTGGAGCAGACGAGTGTTGGAGTGGAGACCGTGTCTCGGCAAACGTAGTGTGGGGCCCCCCCGGCTATATGGCGTGACGATCTGGGCAGGGGGGCTGGCAGAAATGAATGTGTGAAGTCGAAGATCGGGCTAGATGGCGCTTCTTGAGGGAGGCCTATGTCCAGCAGTGGACTGTCGCAGGCTGTTGATTGATTGATAGGAAGAGTGTGACGTAAAGGGGGAATTAAATAATCAATCTGCTATCTTCATTCCGTGCTCAACCCAACCGTGCAGCTCTAAGCGTGGGAATGACGGCAACTTACCTCAATCTTGAGGGAAACCAATGTTCATCAATGGGTTGATACGGCTGAATTGTAATGATGGTGATGATTATAAATTAATTGTAGCACTCTCTCAAATAGAAGACGCAAAGGAAGCAGTGGAGAGTGACTGTTCGATAACTAGGTTAAATATCAAAATAATCATTAATTATTTTACCGGATCCACTGACGTCAATGCATTACTTAAAAATATATATAACGGTTAAAATCTGCGTCAGTGTGTACACAAGTATAAACACTTGGTGGTGGTTCTTCGAAATACTTACGTGGCGGACGACATAAATGTGTGTATAGTGTTACCGAAAATGCGGCGAAACCTCCGCCCTGGAATATTTCGGAGCAGATCGCTGATGAGTCAGGTGTGGCGGTCAAGGCCGGTGAAAGAAAGCCTCTCGATGCAGCTTCACGCGGTGAAAGTGGCGACGCGGGTACAGTTATGCGAAGCGAGACGAAGGCCGATCACACTTGCGAAACTGTATATGCAAATAAAAAACAAATTGTTGTATGAATTTATATTTATATAATTTAGTTTCTCTTTAGTACAAGGTGCACCATCTCTAAACCATTTTTCTCAGTTTCGCCCAAACTTTCGCTGTTGTGCGCTTTGTACAAAAGTCAAAATTGAAGTTAAAATAGGAGTGTAGTTTTTGACGCCATTGGATTTGAGCAAGATGGCCGGGAAAAACTGGACAGGCATTGGAGGTTCATCTGTAATTATCAGATATCAAATGGAGATCAGTTTAAAAATTAAAAAATACCTTATAATACTAAACTAAAACTATTCGTATATTAAATAAACTTGTTTTTATTATTTAAATTATTACAAATTACCTAATAATACCAAATAATGTAAAGCTATCGGCAAGATACGTTACCTTTGTTCTTTGATAGTAATTAGCTATATTTATTATGCCAGTATCAAATAAAATAATACCAACTTGCGTGAAATTTAAATTCAGCTTGTCACGATATATACTTTTTCCTCTAAATAAATCTTCTTGATAAAATGGTGGCCGTTTGTGGCCGTGGTGACTTTTGCAGTCCAGTAAAACAAACACGATATTTATTTCATTTCATTTCACTGCTGCACCCTAATAAAACTTTATTAAGTAATACGCCACCAGAATTAAACAATATAAGTGATAATAATAACATGGGAATACAAAAATGAAATAAAAACAACGTCATTAATGTAACTTGGAGGGAAATGTCCCATTATACCTCTATTCGGATATATTTTGTATAATTATAAAGTAAAAATTCCATTCAATGCTGAATAATATAGATATCATTATATTAATATAAAATAAATTATTATGTAATTACAATAAAAGTATTACACCATTATTTATTTCATAATACATTCCACAGTGTCGAGTATGAGCTTTCATAACATTGCAAAAACGGTATCATAGCGGTCATAGCGTGTATCCGAACGTGGCACGCGTCAGTGGGGCTACCCCGTGAATCACCCGCGAATCTGACGCACCCTTGTGTAACGCTTGCCGCGCTGCGATAGACTCAAACGCCCGCAGCGACACATTATATCATTTAATCATTTCAAATTAACAATGGTCTAGTTTTCATCATGTGTAGAGTAAAGTATTTAAAGAGTTATTTTTTGAGTATTATATTTGAGCTCTAGAATTATTCTCTATTTAATCTAGGTCTAACAAGGTCTAGTCGCAGGAAGGTGCAATATAAACCCATAATTAACCTTAACAGGACTAAAATTAAGAGCGTAATCCAATTTAAATATCTGGGTCACGTTCCAGTGGAGGATCTCAGGGATCAGGCTGATATTGAGCGGGAACAGATGCTACTAGTAGCTAAATAGCGGAATAGTAAAAATATTGTTTCAAGCGTATTGCCATACTTTTCACACCGGAAATCGGTGGACTAACTATTCACAGAAGGATCTAGATGCTGTAAGAG
The DNA here is from genome assembly GCA_031353405.1 of Baronia brevicornis. Lineage (NCBI taxonomy): Eukaryota > Metazoa > Arthropoda > Insecta > Lepidoptera > Papilionidae > Baronia > Baronia brevicornis. The sequence continues at coordinate 532,989 of JASFAT010001913.1, forward strand.
TGCAGAACAATAACGGTTTTAGGATGCTATTGGTGCTGCCGCGGTTTTGCTCGCCCTTGTAAATATTTGCATATAACAAAACTAACAGTTTTCATGCCGTAATAAGTCATAAGTCCACATCTTTATTAACAAGACTACGGTCTGGCTCCAATGGTGTCCTGAGGACGTTGACATGTAAGGCGGATTCTCTCACACTACAGCACTACCACAAAATGCTAGTGTAGCATTCATATATGTAGTATTTAGAATTGGTTTACTAACAAATGTTGTAGTGAATTTTTGAAATAACTTGAAGTAATCAAGTGGACCCGAGTTGTCTGATAAATAAATACATATATTTTTATAATTATGATTATTATAATTGGCCGATCGATTGGCTCAGTGGCGGGGCCCTCCGCCCGCGGAGTCAATGGTCGCGGGTTCGATTCCCGCATCGGAATAAATATTTATATGGATTTATAAATGTTTATTCCGCGTCTGGTAACCCCCCCAATCCGCATTTCCTTTCCTGCCCCTTCCTTTCTTCTCTATCCTTTCCCTTCCTCTCCGCCAATCCACGGTCTGCCGTGCCAATGGATGCGTGGCTAGGGGCGAGCCTAGTCGAAAGCGTGCCGATCGTCCCAGGGTCGGGCTCCCCCGGGGACTATGGTGCCTTACCTCAGCATGCAGAGCTCTGATGGGGTTGACCTCCATCCTCCCTTGCGGCTCGTGGGATTCACTAAGACGAATTTAATATACCTAATTTGTCGAAAAATGACGGCGACGTGGTTCGCCACCCGTCACGTCCTGATTCTCACGAGGGCGAAAAGCGACCAATAACGAGCCGTTTCGCTGCGATGAATGGCAGCGGATGTAGCTCTGTGGTCTCTGCCAACCCCTGCGGGGGATAGGCGTGAATATATATAAAAAAAATATTATAATTATTATTATTAATAATTAAAACAACGTCTATTGTACAGCGATACAAGCGCGTCTGTCTGATATATTAATTTCTTAATCAACCTACTGTTACACTACAAATAGAAAGTAACATTTCTATCGTCATTGAGACTTTCTTCTTCTCTTGACAGCCAATTCGGCTTTGTCTCCAACTCTTTGTCTGTAGCGATGCAAAGTAGTTCTTGAACACTCGCTATCCCGGTCCACTCCTTGATATTACGTAGCCTAGACTTCCTTCACCGACCAACTTTGCCCGCCAGTTTTCCCATGATTAGTTGCAATAATTTGGATCTGTCATGTCTCATGATGTGCCCAGCTAAGTAATTTTTCTACCTTTGATGATCTGCTAATTTTGATAGCTTTGATTCACGATTTCGCTTGATTTGTTGAAGAATTTCGTCATTGGCCCTTTTCTGAGTCCAGCTAATGACGATCATCCGTCTACATGTCCACATTTCGAACGCTTCTATACGTTTTCTGTGGTCTTCTTAAAGCGTTTAAGCCTCACTGAAGAACGAGCTAGATGCAACAATGGGGCGTTCTAATCAAAACTTTAGTAATATCCTATAAAACCTTTTCCGAGTCACCGGACGAAGCGCGGTAGCTAAGCTACTTTATTTGCTTTTCACTGATATTATTTACTTAGCTAATACTCTGAGTTCACAATATCCGTCAAAACCCAGTCAGAAAAACGCTCGGTCATTTGTATGTTCTTTCAATTTGCAATTCTTGGCTTTGTAAATAAATATTATATCTTCGTTACATCGATACAGTTTCATAATATCACTGTGCGAACGGCAATTGATGTGTCAAGTCGTGAGTCAGCTCCTAGAGTTACCTTGTTGATAATGTTTGAGCCACAATCCCAACGACGTCATGAGCTTCTCAAAAAACCTGCACCGAGGTGGTGCGGCTGGTTTTTCCGGTTGCGATTGAAATTACTTCATACTTTTAGTGTCACTCAGATACACATCTGACATGGGAAATAATCTGATCGTTATTTATATTATTTTTAACAACAACATATATCGCATTGTATTCCAAAGTTATTTTTTTATAGGATAGAAAGGCAAACGAGCAGGCGCGACACTTGATGGTAAGCAATCAACGCCGCCCGCAAGCGTTGGAGGAACAATGCAACAAGGTATGCCCCGGTATTATTCCGAAAAGAATGTTTAGTAACAAAGCGTTGCTTAGCAACCGACGACCTTCATACATTGACAACATTTTTTAAAATGTAGGTAACCTACAAACAAATGCAGAATGTTCTCATATATACACTGATTATAAAAAAAAAATTTCATCGATAAATAAATGTAATAAACATTTAAAGTTTAAATATTATACATGTTTATTATGACAATGTTTGTGTACCATATTTTTTTCTTTCCTTTGATGGCAATTAGTTATAAATATTAGGCCAGTGTCAAGTAAAATACGATAACATCAAATCTCTTGAAATATAACTAGTCCAAAACCCTTCTATGGACTTTTGCAGTTAACTTAAAAAGTCACGATACACGCATTTATTTTATATCACTTTACTTATTCGCCTTAATCGAACTATATTGCATAATATTCCACCACAATAAAACAATATAACTGATAATAATAACATAAGATTATAAATATGAAATAAAAACACAACGTCACTAATATAAGTTGGCGGGAAAAATCAACCAGGTACTAAAATTGCGAAAATGTTTTCCTTACCGGAATATAGGGGTCTGACGTTCAAAGAAACGGAAATCTATTATTATGTGGACAGTCAGAACCTAAACTAAATATTACCGAAACAAAAATTTTTCCCGTAAATCCACTTCTTCCAGTTAAAAACCCTCATTATTATATGTCTAATTTTGTTTGTTTGTCGCTGATCTTAGCTAAGTAAGAATTCTGACTGTCCACATTGCAATGGATATCCGCAAAGTAACGCCTGACTACATTAATAATATTCTTATTTTCGTTATAAACAAGATCACAAGATTATCACACATGTGTTTGTGATTCGTGTGTAAGCTATAATAATAATTATTATTAAATATTTACAATCTAATTGTGTAATCAAGTCGATAATACAATATTTGTAATACGTGAGTTGTGTCAACCCTAAAACTTATAAATTTATAATTTTCGAAATTTGGCTAAAGTATAGTATAAGTGTATAAGTATTAGTTTTTAATAAAAGCGACAAAAAATCTAATTATTGGTGGTCCAAATGATAAATCGAGCATGTTTAATGTATCATTTTTATTTGATAGCCCACAAATGTCCCGTGGCTAGACACGCAGCCCCATTTTTAAGCTTTGCACGTGAAACTACCACTCTTATTAAAGGCAAATTGACGGAACATCAACATTCAGAATAAATATGTATTCATTCTTCACCAGTCAAGCTTTGGGTTGTTGGAAAAAATATTTAGATAGTAAATACAAAAACAACACTATCTATTGACTGAGAAAGCTATGCCATCACTACCGCGACAAGATAATTGTAATAATTAACATCACCGAAGCGGCGGTATTAATACGATAACAAAATAGCAGTTAATTTGTTGCTAATTATAACTGTGCGCGACAACGACACGCGACTTTCGCGACACAGCGGCGGTACAAAGAACGGTAATTCCCACGCGTGCCTGCGCCGGCGCCATTCATAAGTGGGTATCGCGCTTTAAGTATTATTTATGTGCCACGAGTTACGAATGAGTTGATACGGTATTTATACCTTTTAACGTAACGCTCAACGACCTGCTAAAAATAACCGTTTTTTTTAAAGTAACAATATATAAACGACTGTTAAAAATAACCGTTATTTTAAATAACAATATATAAACAGTTATTCATAAACCGTAAAAACATTAGCTTTTCCACGACGGACCGACCTAATCTATCTATCTGTTCGCTGTGTCAGATTAGGACTATTTGTATCGAACAGTTGGATCGACTTACACTATATTGTATTGTAGAGTGCTGTTATTTTAGAACTGGTCACGGAAACTGTTATTTCGCTGGAACATGAATAGATGTAGCAGTTTTGTTTGTTATCTGTTATAGACCACCCTAATATACATATAGGGTATCCGATAACAGAATTAGGTTTTCAACTTATTACTTTTAAGAAAAGGAATATTCAACCATAGTGATAGAGCCACGCTGCAGACGAATACTTTGTCAAGAATGGCATATTATTTGTCTGTAGCATGAATGGACCGGCTCGCCCGGGGGAGTACCACACTACCGCAGAAAACCAGCTTCTGAGTGGAAGCTTAACAACCTCGCATCGTCCGGTGAGCGGTTGAGTCCCGGAAACCCAAACCTTAATAATCAGTCAAAAATAAAGTTTTATAAGAGAATACACGTTTATCAATCAAGACACGACATAACAAAGTGATTTCAATTTTATTACCAAAACCTTGTCCTTTCCCATAATTTTCATACGAAATAATTATGAAAATAGTAGTTACCGCATCCAAAAAGCAGAGCCGATGTTCTGAGGTCACGCGCACAAGGTCGAAGCGCCGCACGGACAACGACCAGACGCGATAAATGAGCCCGACGACTCCGCGCTCGGCAACGCGGCCCTCCGCAACCGGAGATACCCCGATCCTAGGTCTCTTTTGACTTGCAAACAGCGACCCCGACCATTTCTAGCTTCTTTTCGAGATATAATTATGTATACTCAACGTCAAGCCGAAACGGGAAAATTTTATTTTTATTTTAAATTCATAGTTTAACAAATAGTCTTAATTCTAGGAAACTTAGAGCAATTGTGTCATTATTTTTTACTGTGATTCTAGAAATGTTATTTAGGGTTACGGTTCGAAAATTTAAATGAACAAAAATAATAAAAATTAACCACAAGAACCGAAAAATGGTTACAGTTATAATTTTCAAACTGCATGGGATAGATATTTTTTCTGATTTTTCTCATGATGGTTACAATCAATCCTGTCACCCCGTTTCGGCTTGACGTTGAGTTCTGGGACAAAGGTTAAAGGTGTGAATCCATGTCAATACGACATAAGAAATTACATTTCATTTGTTGAACGTCAGACTGTTATCAATAAAGCTTTACCACCAATTCGTAATGAGGTTCCTCTGAAGAAACGGCTAAAGAAACTCCTCAGATATCCTCTGTGTTTTTTGACTCAACAAGGCTCAGTACTGTAGTTTATTACGTATGTACTTACATACGTTGATAAATATATAACTAATGTATTAAAAGTTTTTAATGAAATATAATAAAACCTTTTTACTTTTTTTACATCCGTAATTTTATAAATTTAAAATAGAAAAAAATATATTGTTTTATCTAAGAACAAGATTCGATCGACTGACGTCTTTCCAGGGACATGTCACCATTCCTGGCATAAAAAGTTAATATTGAATATAAAATGTAAAGTAATTCATTAATAAACCTCACTATATCGAAGATTATAGTACTTATAGCTAAGAACGCTGTTAGCATCATTCCAGAAAAACACAAAATACCTTTATTGAAGTGAAAACTTCTATAGCTACGTTACATGGCTCTGGGTAGGGAAAAAATTTATGGGTTCGCGTTAACAATTTTATTAAAAATATCATTAATTAATACTAATATTGTTATTAATTAATTAATTAATTAATTATATTTATTACTTTATTTACGTATATATATAATTTTACAATTAGTTTGAAATTTCAAAATACAGTTTTAAGTTTTCATTTCTATCGGCAGTCCTGCTTCCGGTTTTTTTTTAAAAACACTATTAGTCGAAGCATCCATAACATAACGATGTTTTGATTTTTATGCCTGTTAGATTATCAGTGTATTTGGACTAGTTAGGGCACCATAACATTCTAAGCTAGTTAGTGCGCCGCTGACTGATGTTTGAAAATACAGCCATGCCTAGGAAGTTTGGCCTGGTTTGTGGTATATCAAATATCTATGGGCGGCGTTAATTGATTTCTATCAGGCAAGATATTTACCCACTTACCTAACTCTGCCATGTAAAAGCAAACACAACAGAACTCTGTGTGTCTGATAAACACATCAGATTTACTGATCATCCATTTTCATTGCAGCAGTTTGCGTTAGTAATTCACAGTCGTGTGTTAATGGCGCCGCTAACATGACGCGGCGATACTACGAACGTACAAGTGTGGTGAGGTTGCACTTTTAATTTTCAGTCGTAATAACAAAAGTATACAATAAAGTAGATGCGGAGCGGTGAGGGAAAACAATCTCATGCCTCCCCATCACTAACCTCACATACGCACGACCGTACTTTGTGACGATAGAAAACTGATACAAAGCTGGCTATAAGTTATCACTGGCCGACAATAGCCAGCTATTCGCAGTAACCGCTCACCGTACGAAGCGCGGTAGCTAAGCTACCACTCAGACGCCGGTTTTCTGCGGGAGTGTGGTACTTCCCCGGGCGAGCCGGCCCATTCATGCTACAGACAAATAATATGCCATTTTTGACAAAGTATTTATCTGCAACGTGGCTCTACCACTACGAAAGCAAAAAAAGTAAGTCACAAGATTTACGCTTCTCGCGTCAGCTAAGATGATTTCTAAACAATTGTCTTATCTAGGCACTAGAAACTGGAACTTCGTTAGAACTAAGCTCGGAGTTAGCTCAAACTAGCTAATTTGAGCTGAGTTTGAAGATGTTTTACACGTGTGGTCCACGTGCCTACGTCACTGGGGCACGGCTGACCTTGGACATTCCCATTACATTAACTCGATATGAAGCCTCCTCGTGTGTTGGTAACGATGCGTTTGGCTACCAGCAACACGGCAACAGGTTTTTAAAACGCTGTTGGCCTCCATCAAATCGCGTAGATTATATTTTACCCCGGTATTTACCCAAATTATTCCGTTCACCTTGTATTATTTTATATTTATATAATAGGTCAGAGCAAAAGTATTTTCGTATTGCTCATACAAAGGAAAATATTTTTTTAGGTGTAATTTTTTATTTATTTATAATATGTATGTGCCGTTTTGGTCGATGACTTGTTGCCATCTTGTAGGTAGTGCCATGATCCCATTCCTGTAGAAATTTTGAGATTTTGAGATAAAAAAATCTGACAGGTAATGTTCACAGGACGGGCTTTGCTCACAGGACGGGCTAACTTTGTCTGTGGGGCTTGTCCATGCTTCGACCATGATCTTTTTCGCACATTCTTATTACTGTCAACAACATCTATTCATTCATCATCATTCTATCAACTGTTTAAGAAATGGTTCGGAATTGTTACGTTTCAACAAAGAATCGCAAATGGAAACACGTTGCATTAGGTTTCTCTCAGTGAGATCATGTGGTACCCAAATGTCAAGGTTTTTCTTGTACCCAGACTTTCGTAAATGACGTAAAACTGTTTTATAATCAACATCCAGTTCTTCAGCAATGTCGTAGCTACTAATATATCGATCTTGCTCCTGATTTTATCTGTGACAGGGCGTCCAGAGCGAACCTCAACTTTCACACTAAAATTTCCAGACTTGAAACGCTTGAACCACATTTGTGCTACTCTTATTGATACCGCATTAGGTCCGTAAACGCAACAAATTTTATTCGCGGCGTTCGTCGCATTTTTACCTTTTTTGTAATAAAACTTTAAAATGTACCGAATTTCTTCGTCACATACGTTCATTTTGCTTGCTTAAAAAAACAATTGAAAAATGGCGGGAACTAGTTTTTTTTTATTTATTGCATCTTCAGAATGTCACATGTAATGGTATTAAAACCAGCCAGTTACATTCAGTACAGCCAAAGAGGTTTGATTACTAATAATACATTCAAAATACGAAAATACTTTTGCCCCGACCTAATATAATTATAGTTTTTCTTTTCTTTGATGGGAATTAGTTATAACTATTATGCCAATGTCAAGTAAAATACAATATAAAATAATATCAAATCATTCAAAATGTAACTAGTCCGCTTGTTACGTTACGTCTTGATAAAATGGTGGCTATTTTACCAAAACCTATGGACATTTTGCGACAACTTTAAAAGTCACGATACACGCATTTATTCCATATTACTTCACTTATACACCTTAATCGAACTATATTGTATAATACACCACCATAATTAAACAATATAACTGATACTAAGATTATGAAAATGAAATAAAAACACAACGTCACTGATGCAAGTGGGCGGGAAAAGTCCCATAATTATATTTATGAAATATTTATTTCAGATTTGATCTATTTAAACAATCCTTCTTAACATAAAATAGGCTAAAAATAATTTACGAATCTTTCTAATTATGTGACTAATACGTTACGTCATAAAGTCAAATGCTTTAATATTTTCATGGTCGCTTATTTATGTGTGTAACCACAGAGCTAAGCCACCATTAAATCATTAATTAAATAAAGGTGGTACGTAATAATTTTTCTCAAATTATGTCTCAGTGAATCAAGACATTTTTACCGTCTGCTTTTATAGGAACTATATAATAGATTTACTTAGTAATATATGTATATTTTTATGTAAATTAAACCTAGCAACGAAGGTTAAGCGTTCATCACGGTGATATTCGAGTTCCTAACTTCGTGACTAATAGGTTATGTCACAAAGTCAAATGAGCCGCGGCACAAATCCGGCGACGCGGTAGTCGTGCGGTGGTGACTAAAAATTACATTATTCCTAGAATTCAACACGTTTTGGCTAAGTTTTACTTCATTTTCAATAATTTACGACACTAAGTATAGATATATTTTTTTCAAAAATATCTAGAAAATATAATTAGTTATAATTTACTAAACACAGTTAAATTTAACAAAAAAAAAAGTTAAACACAAAAAGAATTCTGGTCTCTCTGAGATTATCTTCTTCTGTGAGTATCTCTGCGACTAACGAAGTTTTTCAGCCAACACAACACAACTCTCCTTCTTCCTCGCGAGGTGCAGCAGTTCTGGAGCAATCGGTAATCCGGGCCACTCCCTGATATTACAATAGCCAAGACTTCCTTCTCCGACAAACCAATATTCTAGCATTGTATATGAACATTAATAATTTGCTATGCCAGTGCCAACTGCCAACTTACAAGATAGTTCAAACACAATGTCCGACGACGTATTTGAATAAATACGTAATACGTCGTGTATTTGAATAAAATGGTGCCTAATTCACCAAAGCTTGCTGCGGACTAGACGCATACAAAACGCAACTGAAATTAAACTATAACTATAATAATATATCGGTCGGACGCCTTCGTTTGGCTGGACACGTAATACGGATGGACGAGGTTAGAGTACGCAAACGCCTAGTCGACAACAAACCAGATGGTCGTGGAAGCTGCGAAAAGCCTAAGCTCAAGTGGCTAGATGGAGTCGAGAACGACTTAAAGGCATTCGGTGTGAAGGGCTGGAGAGATAAAGCCAAACTAAGATCCGTCTGGAAAAAATGTATTGAACCAGGCTAAGGCCCACCTGTGGATGTCTGTGGTTGGCGTTGATTGCTTTCTATCCGCCATTTTACGTCGGTGACAGTGACGGTGTGTTTTTATTTCATTTTCATAGTCTTATATTATGATCATTTATTTGATTGTTTGATCGTGGTGGCAAATTACACAATTTAGTTCGATTAAAGCTATGCGCTTAATAAGAGAGTGACATAAAATAAGTTATAATATTATATGTATATGGACAGTCAAAAGTTTTACTTAGCTAAGATCCGCGACAAGCAAAACAATAACAGAAAATTAATAATGTGTGTTTTTCTGTTGGATTAAGTGGATTTATTTGGAACTTAAACCAAAACCTTACTGCCTCGTGTTGGGGCGAAACACGTGTCGTTTACAAGATGGAAAAGTGGTAGTGTGTGTTTGGTGTTGTATATAGTGGTTCGTGGGTGGAGAATTGATGGCCGATTTTCGTTAAGGTTTTGGTTTAAGATCCAAATAAATCCACTTAATCCAACAGAAAAACACACATTAATTTTCTGTTATTGTTTTGCTTGTCGCGGATCTTAGCTAAGTAAAACTCCATTAATAATATTATATGTAATAAATACGTGTATCGTGTCTTTTTAAGTTGCCTTATAAAGTCCGTGGGTTTTGGTAGAATAGCTACCACTTTAACAAGACGTAACGTGACAAGCTGACTAGTACACTTCAATATACTGGATGTTATTATATTTTACTTGACACTGGCATAATATTGTAGTTATAGCTATTTGAGACCAGAAAATAAAATGTGAGTGTAGACTTTTTCGTCGAGTTACGTAGGTGACGTTGGGTTTTTTTTATATAAACTCATGTTATTATCAGTGATACGTATTCTGGTGGCTAATAACAATATATTTTCTTCAAGGCGTAGAGGTGAAGTGAAATATAATAAATGCTAAAAAGGCACAACTTTATAACTTAACTGCAAAAGTGCATGCAAATTTTGGTAGACATGTCACCATTTTATCAAGACCTATCGTGACCTGTGATCGTGATTGACATAATATTTTTAGCTAATTTTCAAGGAAGAAAAGTGTGAGTGTAAAAGTATGAAAGTTGCGTGTGTATAAGAATATGGGATTGTATCCAAATATCAGTTCATTGAAAAATAAAAAAGGCTGTGATCTCAAATTTTATTCATTCAAAATATTTTATTACAATTATGATATATTTATTACAATATTTCTAATCACTTACATAATTTAAAAAAATATATGATTTTTTTACTAATCTTTATAATATCCTAAAATATGAAAAGAAAACGATTATATTTAGTCTAATTATTACCTAACACATTCCCATCGGGATGTTTTTGCTCAAATTTGGCCATAAATCGGAGTATTGTTATGAAATCAATATATTTGGACGTGCTACTTAAAACTGCGATAATTATTCCGATGATATGATAGATTAGATATTAAATGTTACCCAAAGTGAAGGCTCGTTTAATCGTATTTCACATATAACATTTTAATACAAATGAAAATGATTGATGTATAATTTTTGAAATCGAAATTTAACAGGATTTTCATTAATTTTTTTTCTTATTTTTTTTTTGTATGAAAGATTGCACGTAATACACGTATTAAGTATTTTTACGCATTACGTTTTTTTAATTTTACATGACACAATGGGTGATATTAAATTAATAATATCTATTTTTTTAAAAAAAAACAACAAATCTCGTTTCCCTATGTCTACATAATTTTCAAATAAAACGAGAAATCTTATTTTCCGTTGGGAATGTGTTAAATTAGTTAATTAATCTTTTAATATTTACATTAATTTATGTTACAGAGATAATCTCTGTAACAATTTTTATTTCGCAAATTTTCTAAATTCTAAAATTTACCTACTGAACAATCAGCATAAGGCGCAGGCTACCAAGATAAATGTTATTATCGTGGTAGCCTGCCTTGCTTTATACATTTTTTTTTAATATAATTAATATAATAATAAAATTAAATACTTATCAGTTATTATCTTTTTCACAATACACAAACAAATATAAAAATACATTTTTAACATAACACACATTTATATAATAATATAAAGGCATGTACCACATTTTACAATGCAAACAGAACTAAACAAATACATGTTATGTGGCTCCATTGAAATGTCAGCCATTGTACAATGTAATAAAAAAAAGTACATAATTGTTGATTGTTATTCAGGGGTAACTTTTGAGTAGATTTGCTAACAATGATTATTTCGTACTTGAGTAAATTACAAAAATAAATATATAGCACGAAGATTTCGAATAGTCATCTAAAATATTTAAACACGATGCCTCACAAAATGTTTCCCAAATTAATATAACACTCGTGACCGGTTGGCGGGCGCCATTTTGTAAATAAAACCAACTTGTTTGTTATCTACATTTGTATAGAGGTTTTATAAAGCTATGAATTTGCACATTGCCGAATATAGAATTCAGCTGAAGCGAAATTTAGTTCGATAAAATCCTAATTATCTAATTGGATAATAAGGCATTTTATCGAATAATACCCATAAATAATTCAATAATACCCAAAATCTAAAGGTTTGGAAGTACTTTATCAAAATTCATAAAAACTATAAGCCTATGTTATATAAATATCTAGCTGTAAGATCATCGTGTTTGTGCATGATGTGATAGAAGCCATTTTTTTCCAACTATCTTTAATAATTAATTTGACGTTGTACCGTATAAGACAATTACAATAATGACAATTAAAATAACCTACCACAATACTCATTAACTGACGACTACACACAGCTTGGTGCGGTTTGAGTTTATTGTCCCTGTGGACATTACAACTAAAGACCGTTCAACATAACTTTCCATCTCTTTCCGCTTGGTTGGCAATACTGGATCAATGAACTGTCAATTACAGTTGTCATAACATTCGTGTCAGAGATCGCGGAGCCAAAAATTTAATGTTCTCATCACGCACAAAACATTGAAACGAAGCGCGAGAGAGATCGTTTTAAAAGTATACCTGCTTTTTGTGAGCGTGTAACACTGCACAGTTCTACCAACATGACAACAAAGTGACTTCTTATGATGAACAGACTTTCCATGGCAAATGAGTTCGTTAGAGCATGCAATGATATTGTTAGATCATGTACCTACCTAAGAACGCTACACATATAATTATTATTTTGTTTGCGTACATTCTTTTTACTAACGCCGTTAAATATTTAGGCTAACTCGGTAAGCCCGAAGCCCTTGTATTCACACTAATTATCGGTAGTTATCTTTGAAGTTATAACTTCCGTGGTAAAGGAATGGTTCGAGGATATTAAACTCAAAGTTGAAATGTGGGCAGTTAAAACTTTTACTTAGCTAAGATCCGCGACAAGCAAACAACAATAGAAAATTAAAAATGTGTGTTTTCCTGTTGGATGAAGTGATTTTACCGAAAAACTGCCGTCAGCTTCGTTTTTTTTCGGTAAGATTTAATTTAAGTTCTCTATAGATCTACTTCATCCAGTAAGAAAACACACAATTTTCTATTGTTGTTTGCTTGTCGCGGATCGTGGCTAAGTAAAAGTTTTAAGTCTCCACATAGTAATGGATTTCCGCAAAGTAACGCCTGACTCCATTAATCGTGTCAAAGTTAAATATCTTAGGGTAATTTCGGGAGGAATAGACATTAGCCCATCCACCGCACTTGTCCAAGGCGGAACTTTGGTATACCCAGACTCGAAATTAATACCCTTAGACCATACATATAATTATCCCGATGAATTCGAAAGTAATATTATTTCGCTGCAATACAGGCTGAGGCCTAGCACAGCAACAGCGGCTTCAGTCCACGGCAATCAGTACCACGTTTAATAAATAAATTTATAAATAATCATAAGAAATAATAACTTCTTCACTTAGCCAATTAGGTCATCAAATTTATAAATGTATGCTAATTTGAAATTTGCACTCAAGTTCAAGTATGATGAGAGAACTCAAGTTCAAGATGAAGTTAAATGAGATGTTTAATTCAATTTGACGGTTCTCACGGTTGAATTTTTACATGGTTTCTCTGTACGGCAGATGTGAAGGCTAATCAAGTATTAAACAATATGTAAAAGTGATTAATTTTAAACGGTGAGCTAGTGTGTTACTAGAATGTGTCATTATAGTGGCCCCTCCTTAAGGAAGATGACATCCCCTAAAGCCACTATAGTGGCGCGTCGTTCAGGGAGAAGACTTCTACGAAAGTCACTATAGTGGCGTGTCGTTTAGAAAGAAGACATCTGCGAAAGTCACTATAGTGGCGTGTCGTTTAGAAAGAAGACATCTGCGAAAGTCACTATAGTGGCGTGTCGTTTAGAAAGAAAACATCTGCGAAAGTCACTATAGTGGCGTGTCGTTTAGAAAGAAGACATCTGCGAAAGTCACTATAGTGGCGTGTCGTTTAGAAAGAAGACATCTGCGAAAGTCACTATAGTGGCGTGTCGTTTAGAAAGAAGACATCTGCGAAAGTCACTATAGTGGCGTGTCGTTTAGAAAGAAAACATCTGCGAAAGTCACTATAGTGGCGTGTCGTTTAGAAAAAAAACATCTGCGAAAGTCACTATAGTGGCGTGTCGTTTAGAAAGAAAACATCTGCGAAAGTCACTATAGTGGCGTGTCGTTTAGAAAGAAAATATCTGCGAAAGTCACTATAATGGCGTGTCGTTTAGAAAGAAAACATCTGCGAAAGTCACTATAGTGGCGTGTCGTTTAGAAAGAAGACATCTGCGAAAGTCACTATAGTGGCGTGTCGTTTAGAAAGAAAATATCTGCGAAAGTCACTATATTAAAATAGATTATTTCAGCATAGCAACAATATCGACATATACATAAATGATATAACTATTAATTTGGATGCCAATTAAACAACCATTTTAAATAAAGCGGTTTTCCTTTACCATTAGACAAGTACGACTTATCTGTAGTTTAGAAATGCGTCAGATATTGCTGTTATATATACATATGTGTATATGCAAATTATAATATACGATGAGGTTTCTTTAGCCATTTCATTAAATGCAATTTCTTATATCGAAGCAATCGAGATAGTAAATTTTATATGATACATTTATAATAGGAAACGTATAGAAGCATTCCAAATGGAGCTTTGTAGGCGCATGATGATTCGTGGATACAAAAAGTTACGAACGAGGAAGTTCTAAGAGTTGACCAGAAGCGCAAGCTTTTGAAAACCATTAAGCGAAGGAAAGTTCTAAGACACCTGTTTAGACATCCTACGACCTACGAGACCTATAAGATATCCTGCATCTCATAATGATATAGGAAAAAAGAAAATTGGTTGTAGAAAAAATCGTGGTTGAACATCCGAGAGTGGACCAGTATAGCGAGTGCTGCCCAAATTTTCAGCCTCGCTAGAGACAGAGACAAGTATTCGGAGCTGACTGCCAACCTTCACTAGTTGGAGAGGCACGATAAGAAGACGATGATACATTTCACTTCAACAATGGCACACAGACAACCTTATTGTTGTCAAAGAAAAAAACTAATTGGCAGAAATGTGGAAATTAAAACTATGATTTTTTTCTTCTTGAGGGAGGTCTATGTCCAGCAGTGGACTGCCGCAGGTGGTGGATGATGGTGATGATGATTTTTTTGTTGTTTCTGCAACATTTAATCTTATCAGCAGCACTATATGCACATTATATCCAGCAGACATATATAAAATAATAGCATGTACCATGTTTTTTAACTTCACTGCAATAGTCAATGTAAGATCTGATAGAACAACCACCATTTTATCAAGACGTATCGTGAAAAACTGTATTTACATTTCAAGATACTTGATTTGATTTTACTTGACACTGGCATAACAGTTATAGCTTATTGCCATCCAAGAGTCAGAAAGAACGTTATAAATTATCTTAATATTATTAGTTAAAAGAAAAAAATATAATTAAGGTGTACCTATTATTATTACCTAGTATTTTTGTTTTTTGCAACTTTGCGCGCGCTATCAAATTCGCGTGATCCTGAACCTACACAAGTTTGTGTTTTGTACACAAGTATATATACGTGTTTAACACACGACTATGTTTGCTTCGAAAGTGAAAAGAGGGTTTTTTTATCTGGTTTTAGGTAAATTTAATGCGTCTCGAATTTAAATTTATCATTTTAAAGTTTATAAGTTTATGTATCGATTTAAAGTTTATATAACGATTTATAATTAATAAGTTTATTTATCGATTTAAGGTTTATGAGTTTATGTATCGATTTATAGTTTATTTATCGATTCAAAGTTTATAAGTTTAGTTATCGATTTACGTTTATAAGTTTATTTATCGATTCAAAGTTTATAAGTTTATGTATCGATTTAAAGTTTATAAGTTTATTTATCGATTTAAAGTTAATACAATAGTAAAGAACATATATAATACCTATGCATTTTATTGCAGACTTGGCGGGAACCGACAGCAGTGAAGCGGATTTTTATTTTAATAAAATCGAATCTAAAATATATAATTGCATTATATTTAAAGTAAGTGAAATTAAATTGATCCGTGAATCGTTGTTATTTGTATAAACTCCATAATCGATGGCAAGTTTATGGGCATCATTTTATCAAGATTTAAAGTAACCAGTTACGTAAATAATGTTACGCAATTATTAATTATTTAATAAAAGACTATCATAATAGTAGACCGTCATATATTACTCATTGTACGTACTGAATACAAAAGTTTCATCACCGCCATTTGAATCATTGACGATCCAATACGCGCTTGCTCGCTGAGACCTCTTTTCACACTCTTTCCTCACTGTGAACTCCAAAACTTAAGCTTATGGTTTCGCAGTTGTCTATGGCCAGCGTTGATTGATTTTCATCAGGCAACACAGCCATTATTTGATCGGCCATGATTACGATCGGCAGCGACATCAAAACTACAATAGCTACAGACAAAAATAATACCTGTTTAGTTCAAAAACCAACAAAAGTATACGAAAAATGTTCATGAAGACACGAATATATTTAGAGCAAAGCGCTGTGTATTGATATGAAACTTAGACCTTTACACAAATAGGTTAGAAGCATTTAATATGTAGTGTTGTCGTCTAATGGAGAGTGTCTTGGAAAGTAGTTACTAACGAAGAAATATTTCACAGGCTTAAAGAGAAACGGCAAGAAAGGCGAGGGAAAAATTGCAAGGACAAAAAAAATTGAAAAAATCAAAAAGAAAGTTTACAGACCAACCATAAGAAATGGCAATAGTGGTAGAGAATTCAAGGAACTGACTTTGAATCGAAAGGAAAGTAGCAAGTTCTGTGTTGTAAGAGACCTCCGACCATGGATATCGCATGAACTAGTTACTTATAGAGGTATTTCCGGAACGACACGACATTGGAACCTGTCTCAAAGGCCGTGCAATGTCTGTGGTGACAGACTTACTCGTTTGTCTTTCTATCTCATAAAAATGCGAGACACCGAGCCCTGTAACCTTGAGACCGTTTTTCTTATGTGGTATTAGTACACGAGAGCTCCTCCTGTCGCCGCCAGGCCCCCGCGAGAGGCGAGGGACTGCGACGGACACAAGATAAGGAAGGAATAGGTTCAGCCATATCTGGAAGACGCGAAGTCGATAAATGCCCCAAAAGCCGCTGGAAACAGCGGCACCAAAGACCGCGGGGCGGTCCCACACTTAGCAACAGTGGACATAATAGCCCTCTAACAAACTGGGGACTCTCTGTCTCCTTAACCTGCCTATAACAAATAACTTTCTTGACTGTCGCAGTCGCTAATCATTAGTTTCAATAAGATCATTTATCAAACTAAATGTGTTAATTTAAAAATAATTGGAGACAGTTTTTTTTACGAAAATCCATTATTCGGAGGGAAAGTCAATAATTAACTAATAAATTAACCTAGCTAAGATCAAACGTAGAGTCGAAACACATGTCAAATATTTTTGAATAGTATTTGTTCGTGTTTTTAGTACACCAGTTACAGTAATTTATTAGAAAAACACAACTTTTTGATAAGAGATTCAATCAAAACACTGTGTTTTTTTAATATTTTTATTACAAAATGTATTGAAATATTGAATCTTTTCAAAGAAATCTGTTAGGTTATATAAAACATAATTTTTAAAAGGTTAAACATTCTATTTATTGTGACCGAATACAAAAAGACAATATTATTAATGGAGTCAGGCGTTACTTTGCGGAAATCCATCACTATATGGACAATCATAAATTTTACTTAGCTAAGATCCGCGACAAGCAAAACACACTTTATTAATTTTCTGTTATTGTTTTGCTTGTCGCGGATCTTATCTAAGTAAAACTTTTGATTGTCCATATACAAAAAGACAAAGCTAAAATATGACATATGCATACAACTTGTTTCTGTATCCAAATGTTTTTTAGCCTTATTACTAAATGTTCGGCTAGTTGCTTAAATGCATACCCCACAGATTATAAACAAATTTTACACAATTTCAAAAAAGTAACAAATATTGTTATAATTTAAACACAATTAACAAACAAGTTTTAACATTTTTTGCGACACTTGTTCAATAAAGTTTTTAACCAGAACACACGATGTGTGTTTTGTAGACACACATCACACGCACCGTGCACAAACTGATGGAACACTCGACAACGGAACAACCGTTCGTCACATCATATCGTTCGATTGTCCAAACGCAATGTCGTTATCCGTCCGGAACACCAATCGCCACGTGCCGATACCAGGGGCGCATCCATTGGCCGGCGACGCCACTGCTATGGCTGACTGACGGGAAACTGATGCGATTTGTACACAATACACAAACACGAAATACGCGATGTAAAAGCGCGCGGCAATACCACTCTATCCGACGGCGGCGGCGGATTGACTGAACGCGGCGCGGGGTGCGAAGCTCAACCGCGGGAGCCCCGCCACCGCTCCGCCCCGCATGTACCGCGGAGCGTGCGGCCCCGGGAGCGCCCGCCCGTGCCTTCCCTGCTTAAATACGAAGCCCGCGTCTTGAGGCGAGCTATTCGCACCTGAGTCTCACTGTGACACGCGCCGCACATCATGTCGAGCCCACGGATCGCTCTCTTCGTCGCCGCAGCGGCGACGGCGGCCGCACTTGTGCTCGCCATGCCCTCACACCTGCACCACCACCAGCCCCGCACGGTGGACCTCAACGACGCGCTGAACCACACCGTCTGCCCGATAGTGGTGGAGATCGACGAGGACGAGGATCGCGTGCCGCGCCGCATCAAGATGCTGAAGTGCGCGCCGGATCCCAACAGGTGGTGCAAGCAGCAGGGCATCCCCCAGCACGAGTGCTGCGAGCACAATCACAACAATCACCAGATGGAGTGCGTGGAGATGCACGACACCGTGCTGGTGCACTATCCCAAGACGCAGACCACGAGGACGTTCGGCGTGGCCGTCGGCTGCTCGTGCATGGTTGGGCGGAGCGCGGCGGCGGAGCCCCTGCCCGAGGGGCCCACGTGACGCAGCGACGCACTCCCGCCCGCCCCACTCAGTTCCTATTGCATTCCAGTGACACTGCAACTTGTCGTGTGCGTGGAGTGATCGTGTTGGACGTTATTTATTTATTTATTGAGTTAGTGTAGGACAGCCCGCCCCGGCGCCTGACGCCCGCCGCCCGGCAAGCCATGCTTTGTGATCATGACTCCCCGACTGCTTGTTTTCAAGCACCGGTTAGGTTAAAACTTTTTACAATTTACAATAAAACAACAACATACTGAAATATATTTTTCATTTTTTTTTATCTCACCCCTACGTGACTAGTGCTTACACTTTTTAGATTTTTACAACACACATTATTCGATAGCATCGTAACGTGTTTAGTTATTAATTAGTTGTGATGTGTTAGTATTTAAGCGATTCCGGCTGCCGGGATACGCGACGGAGGGTGCAGGTTCTGACGTGACTCAAGCCCTCCACAAGTGGTGACTCACGAGCGCAATGACTTGCAAAAAGTAAAGCTCTGGCGACCGGTGAGCCTGTCGCGACTTGCGGAGACAAGGTGATAACATCTTACGTATTAAATACTGAAAGTAGTATTTGAAAAATTTACTAAGGAATCAACTACTTAATGTAATGTTATAGTAATTAAAAAAAAACGTTTTACCATAAAAACATAAATCAAAACAATTATATTAGATATTTTGACTGATACATTTTTAATTATTTATTTGATGGCACTAAGTTTTAACTATTATGCCAGTATCATATAAAAAATACAACAAAGTCTCTTGAAATGTAACTAACTATTCAGCTTGTCACGTTACGTTTTGGTAAAATGGTAGCAATTGTACCAAAAACTTCTATGCACTTTTTCAGTCAACTTAAAAAGTCATGACACACAAATAAACACACAAATAAATAAAATCGCATACGCCACCACAATTTAACAATATAACTGATAATAATATAAGATTGTGAAAATGAAAAAAAAACACAACGTCACTGATGCAAGTTGGCGGGAAAAGTCCGCTTTATTATTTATTTTAAAACACTGTTATACATATTAAAAAAAATTAGTAAGTTCTTCTTCTTTGATGACATTAGCTATAACTATTATGCCAGTGTCAAATAAAATAATATGAAGTATCTTGTAATGTAAACTCAGCTTTTCACGATACGCCTTAATAAAATAGCGACCGTTCTACCAAAACATGCAAGGACTTTTGAGTCGAACGACAACATCCTAATTAGCAGTCGAGCTTAATATTGATGTACCTGGAAGATTTGGCTTTTCTGCTAGATGACACACAAATTGATTGTAATAGATAAGAATAATAATAATTGCAATAGCTCTCAAATTTGAGAGAAGCGAATATCATTAATGATTGAATTTAAGATTTTAAAACAAAAAACGATACACGAATTTATTGAATTTCACTTTATTTCTACGCCATAATCAAACTATGTATATCGATTATAACACCACCATTAAACAATATAACTGATAACAACATTAGATTATAAAAATGAAATAAAAACTCAACATCAATTTAAATGGAAGGGAAAAGCCAGTAATTAATTTTATAATCATCTTTGACTGTTACAAGTTTTTGATTGACCACGTGTTCGAATAATCGCCAATTACGGAGATAAACAGTCAAAAACCTCTATCTTAGCTAAATTGCTTTTTTACAATTTTAAATCAATCACACACTAGTTTGTTCACCACATTGTCCACATCAGTAATTTCAATTAAGTTCAAAATAATCTCGTATCAGTGTTCTGTTATCAAATTCCTCTGAAACTCTGATTTTTATGAATTTTTCTTTGTATATTTAGTAGGCCTGAGAATGGGTCGTAATCAATTTGCTATACCTATATCTAGAAATAATTTATACGGCTAAACAACGTTTGACGGGTCAGCTAATAGTAACATATTGTAGGAAATCTCACAGTTGGTTTACTAATAAAATAAATCTAAGTTTGAGCAAAGCTTTTAGTTCTTAACGTTATTCGTAGCATGTAAAACAATCCAATGAATCGTATAGAGAATAAGCCACTGACAGATTATGTGCCATATAATAACATTTTGCGAACACATATGTACGCTCGTCTTTTAAATGCCTCTATAAGACCAATGTTGCCCATTCAGTGCTTAATTTCCCATACGATGTCGACAGCTAACTGAAAGAACTGTGTCGGTGATTGGTTCACCGGCGGGATACTTCGTGTCGAATTACCAGCGAAACTAACCAAAACTTTTAATTGTTAAATGATACTGTAACCTTCGCTCTCTTCTCCTCTATGTTTTGTTTGAAAATATATCAAACTTTTCAGTAATTAATAAAATTAATCACTTATTCATTATACGTGACCAAGAAAGTGATATTGATCTTTCCAAGGTTACATTTTTAAAGCCATATTAATAATATTTTAGCGTGATCGTCTTAGTTAGGACCTTTTGTTACGTTGTGATTTGTAATAACTGATTCTTTTAGCCATTTCTTGGAAGAATGAATATTCACCTAAGTGATCAGAGACCTAAAAGTGACATAGAGCATACTGATTAATAATTGTAATATCCATTTCATTTATGTTTAGAATTAGCAAGTTATTTTGATCCTCTATATAACATTTGTTATAGGATCTCACAGTTTATTTCCAGAAGGAAGCAAGTCATAAAGATCCTCTTTAATAGCCTTCGCTATAGGATCACACAGTTTAATTACACTTGTAAAGGGCTCACAATATTTACAATATAACTCCCGATACAAGGGGTTGGCTTTATCACCTTTATAAAAAAATGATAAAGGTGGGTAGCTCCGTCCATCGCTACCCATCGGTAGCCGCCATCCCTTTAGGTGCGACTCCCCCCAACCACAAGGTATGGGCATCGAACGGATTGGACCGTAGTCCACAACAACAACAGCATAAAGAGGGCTTTGCCCCTTGGTAGTGCATAAGCACAAACTTTGACCGAAGTCTCGCATGTCCATGCGTGTAAGTGCCATACAGTATACAATTCTGTCCAGCGGCATTTGCCAGGGTAAATGAACGTCACTAAGGTACGACCAACATCATTCGGGTCTACTTGTGCGCCACCTCCCTCCAAGACCATTGCAACTGCAGACACATTTATTGTGTAGTGTTTGATAAGGCACCATCACAATGAACAAGGTCAGCACGGCATTCCGCCGCAGAGCATGTGTCACGAACTTCCGCTCCCTCTAGGGGTGGGGCGTCCAACGTTGCACGGATATACCGCAACTGTGTGAGTTTTCCCCACATCAGTCTCCACTCCCGACTAAAGGTTGACACACATCGCTCCACCAACCATGGTCACGTGCATATAGCCAATAATATAATATATTCGATTTAGCCATCAGGTAGAGTTTAACTGACGTTGAGTTGTATGTATTTCGATCAAGTTTGCCTCACCCACCAACAAGTTGCCATAACAAGTTAAGTGGGAAATTTAATGAGGGCTTTACATTCATTCAAATATGTTTGCAAAATAAAGAGGACTGGACAACAGACAGTCTGCAGTTCCGTAATAAAGGAACCCGACTTGGGCAAAACTAAGTCAGTCTGTCAGTCTGTTAGCGGTAAGAGTGTCACACTCAAGCGCAGGAAATAACCATTAAGCCAACGATATGTCCAGCAACCGCTGTCGACAGAATGTTACACAATGCAACAAGCGTCAATACAACTTATGCTTAAACAACCGTCAACCCATAGGCCTCCATATAACCCAAGCAGACATCTCCACCAATATACCTCCATCGTCTGAAGTCATAGGACACGCTGTTACAGACGCAAGCTCACTCACCGCACCCATCACCAGACACAATATTACAAAAGCAATAAGCGTCTTTGTGACTATCGTATGAGTGGCGCCTCCTCACAACGCATCTCCATAACCCATTCGACTTTGGCAAGTTAAAAAATATGTTGTTACATTTAAACACTACACCAACGTATAGCAGTACAATCACTAAGACGACGACCACCATTGTACGTTCGATAGCGCACCTAAGTGACACCATCCTCATATACAATGACCATCGCGTACTATAGTGCAACACACCATAACGTTAGTGAAGCTAAAAGGTATGTCAGACATACCGAAGTACGTCTAAACACGTTAAAACCAACCAACAGATAGCCACATCAAAGTGCCATGCACTAAGATGCAAACCACCGCCAGCTGCGGTGTGTGCGCTGTCAACGGCAAAGTCGTATCTCTACAACCCAACCATCCACAACGACACTCCAATGATATGCCCTAAGACATATCTCTGCGCGGGTCTACGTTTACCGCAGACGTGCGCCCAGGCACTCGGCCATATAACACCATCTCATATTTATCAAATCCCAAATCCATCCATATATTATATTCTCTTCAATGAGACTTTCTATTATATGGCCTTCTTTCATAGACCTTACTAATGTATTTCATATGTGGGACTTCCATACAGTACTATTGTACTTAAGTATGTCCGGCCGCACTTAGCTTCCCGACTTCATATTTATATATTATAATCTCTTTATCGAGATTTTCCATTATATTGCCTTTATTTATAGACCTTTCTAATGTATTTCATATGTGTGACTCTCATACAGTATCATGGTACTTAAGTATGTCCGGCCGCACTTGGCTACCAGACTCTATACATACGCGAGGCGGCTGTTATGCGTCTCCGCGCCGGTGTCTTGTATGGAAATTTCGACCTTCTTTGATTCTAATGATATTTTTTATGTACGTTATACTACTCATCCATAAGCCCAACAAATTATTATTTTAATTCTAGCTTGTATAGTTTTTGAGTTATTAATAAAATAAGATTCATGCGATACATGAACTATTTACAACTTAATGCGATATAAAATATTATATGAATGATTTAAAACTTTATTTTATATATAAAATTATGTATGAACGTTATGTTCATTTGATAATTATTGTTTAATTTTACTTTATAATGAATTTTATTGTATTTTCGAATATTTTATAAGTCCTTTATATATGACTTATATTTCGTTTTTATGATTTTTACCAAACGAATTTTATGTTCTTATATGGGTTCTATTGACTCCATATATGATGTTTATTATATTATTTGTTTATAAATTTTATTTATAAGTGTTTTAAGTTAATAATGACGATCTCTTGCTCGTCACAATACGTACTGTAGTGATACATTGATAAATGTATCACTAATGTATTAAAACTTTTTATTTGAATGTAATAAAACCTTTTATATTGTATTACTTCGTTTTATATTCGTAATTTCAAAATTTAAAATAAAAAAGAAATTGTTTTATAAAAACAATAAGATTAGTTCGACTGACGTCTTTCGACAGACATGTCACCTTTCCGGCATAAGAAATTGAGATTGAATATTAAATGTAGAGTGAAAAGTGAAAGTTATTAATATAAAATATAAAATGTTATATTAGAATATTATTAAAGCATATAATTAGTATAAAATGTACAATAATACATTAAGTATCATAAATTAATTTCATTTGGAAGAGTAATTAAGTAATTACAACGAAGATAAAACCCTCTTAAAATCCTTGACGTGATTCCTTCTGATTTGTATTTGGTTGCAAGTCAATTAATTTTTTTAAATTTTGAGTAATGCTTTAAAATGAGTCTGGCACAAGAGACTCAGTGGCGTGGCGGCTTTCTATTTTTGGTTAAGCTTAAATTATTGTTAAAAAAATTCATTTATCAACTTTGTTTATAGACTGTTGTATTTAACGTGAACGGTCCTGTATATTTTGATCACGGCTGCTATAAATGCTGGCTGTCTGCTTTATAAGTAAAACTTAATTTCATTTATTCATTTAGTTTGTAGCGCCATCTGTTGATGGAATATGTGGGAATAATGTTTGTTTATATTAAATAATCATAATTTTTATAAAATTGATTGGTTGCAAAAGCCGCAGAAGGCCTAAGCTCAGATGGCTAGATGGCCTAAGCTCAGACGCATACAAAACGCAACTGAAATTAAACTATAACTATAATAATATATCAGTCGGACGCCTTCGTTTGGCTGGACACGTAATACGGATGGACGAGGCTAGAGTACGCAAACGCCTAGTCGACAACAAACCAGATGGTCGTGGAAGCTGCGAAAAGCCTAAGCTCAAGTGGCTAGATGGAGTCGAGGATGACTAAAAGGCAATCGGGGTGAGGGGGGCTGGAGAAAAAAGCGAAACTAAGATCCGCGAACCAAGCGAACTAAGCGAAAATAAGATTTGGAAAAGTTTACTGAACCGGGCTAAGGCCCACCCGCGGCTTTTTATATAAAATATTTATAAAAAAAGCTGCTATTTGTATAAAATAAATTATTTAAAGTTATGTAAAATTTCTATAAATATGTATTTTGAATGATAAAGTGCATTATTTTGCATTTATTTTATTTGTTTGTTATAAGAGATGAGGTTGCTATGTCGATCCAAATCCATTTGAATATTTGATGTCTAAGTCTTGTTCTTTGTTCGCATCTCCAGTCTGTGGCTATAGGAGTGGGAATCAATCGGAATGGCACACATTTTCTCGCCTGATTACAGTTCTGTTCAATTTTGTTCTGGCAGTGTATATAAAGAACGAAAAACGGGAGATATTAAAAAAATAACTAAGGAAACTAAGCATGGCACTCCGCACAGAGAGCACTTGGGGCGTCTTGACACCATGGAGCACATGCATCAGCTGTCTGTAGCTTATTCTCTATATCTCATTGAATTGTTTTACATGCTACGAGTAACTTTGAGAACTAAAAGCTTTGTCCAATCATTATCAATCATCATCAATAGCCTGCGGCAGGCCACTACTGGACATAGGTCTCCCCCATAAATCGCCACCTAGCCCGATCTTCGGCTACACGCATCCAGTTTCTGCCAGCCGCCCTGCGCAGATCGTCGCACCATCTAGCCGTTGGGCGTCACACACTTCGTTTACCGAGACGCGGTCTCCACCCCAGCACTCGTTTGCTCCAACGATTGTCGGATCTCCGACAGACGTGACCAGACCATTGCCACTTCAATTTGCTAATTCGGAAGGCTATGTCGGTGACTTTAGTTCTCTGGCAGACTTATTCATTGCGAATCATATCTACCAGAGAATAGCTCTCTCCATAGCTCTCTGAGCGACTCTGAGCTTGTGTCCAGGTTTCGGCCGATCTTAGATTTATTAGTTAACCAACTGTGAGATTTCCTATTATAATATATTGTATTATATAAATATAGTAATGAATTAAAAATTACTGATGTAGGCAAGGTGTAAGCCACATTTACAAAGACGCGGTTTCGCTTCAGCAACCAAAGTCATAGACGAGTCCTCCGAATTAACAATAGCTGAAGTGGCAATGGGCCGGTCACGTTTATTCAATCGACAACCGTGTAGGTACACGAGTGCTGATGTCGATATAGCGCATTGGCTGGCGTACATACTGTAGTGATACATTCATAAATGTTTCTAGCATTAAAACATTTTATATTCTATTACATTTTTTTTGACATTCGTAATATTCGAATTGAAAATGAAAAAGAAATTGTCTTAAAACAAAATGCATTAGCTCGACTGAAGTCCTTTGAATAGACATGTCACCCGTCCGGGACAAAACATTGAAATTATAATGTATATATTGAGATATAAAATGTAAAGTGAAAAGTGTGATAAAGTATATAATATGAATAAGATATAAGTGTACAATGAAACGCAACGAATAAATTAATATGATTTTGAAGAAGCTTCCTAAAGATCCCGGGTGTCGTCGTAAGCAGAACGGCTGGCACGCTACACTGCAGTGGACCCTGTCTAATCCAGCGCCCCCTGTAATCCGACACGCATATATATCACTGCTGATTGTACACAAAAATTTCTGCAAATCATGAACTAACATAACGCATGATACATGATGAGCAGGTTGTGACTTGTACACACCACCATTATTGTTTTCGTAAGGACTATATAATATATATATATATATATATATATATATATATATATATATATATATATATATATATATATATATATATATATATATATATATATATATATATATATATATATATATATGATATATGATATATATATATATATATGATATATAGTATAGCTCTCCATTGTGATGTTTAATTTACAAAATTGTGGAATTTAGTAAATTAAACATCATCACATCATATATAAATTCGTTTTATATATGTACACAATTATGTAATATGATTTGTAGTTCAAATAGATTCTTTGATTTGTAATTTTGCGAATTACAAGGTATTCAAAAAATTCCGGACACCATATAATCCCCTGCAAAACGTATTACCGCGGGGCCCACTTTAATGTGGACTGTATGGGTTCAGACCGGGTAAAATGGAGCGTCGATCTGCATTGGGTCGCTGGCAACGACATGCATTTAGCCGAAAATAGGGCTGGTGGTGCGATAAAGGACGCCTATGTCCAGCGGTAGACTTTCGCAGGTCGTTGATAATGACGATGATTTTGGTAAAATTGTAAAACTGTGTATAAATATTTTCTGATATGTAACA
Source organism: Baronia brevicornis (assembly GCA_031353405.1). Classification (NCBI taxonomy): domain Eukaryota; kingdom Metazoa; phylum Arthropoda; class Insecta; order Lepidoptera; family Papilionidae; genus Baronia; species Baronia brevicornis. Next base: position 560,386 of record JASFAT010001913.1, read on the forward strand.
AAACTTTGGACTTAAAAAAAATAGCTGTTAAAAAACTTAAAAATAAATGAGAAATCGCCTTTTATATCTTTATGAATAAAATATTATAGCGGCGACCAGCGACGCGAGTTTTTTCTGATATCTCTCGAAAGGTATTGCTGCACCTAAGATCGTCTTAAGGCACGTCGAGACCCTTGGGCAGGTAACAATTTTTGATCCTATTTAAAAGTAAAAAAAGAAAAGTGTATGACAAGAAAAACATATTTCTGTTATGTTTTTATATTTAATATGGATAATAGGTACAACATAAAGTATATGTTATGATATGTTTTAGGAAATAAAATTGTAGAAGTAATTAAATAACATGGTGCTGACTTGAACTGGTTGCGACAACATTTGAATAAAATCTTATTTCGAATCTCTTTATTATCTTAGATCGGATTATATCTTTTTCTGGAAGTTATAGGGTTATATAAGTTATCATTATTTAATTATTTTATGCACTAGACAAAACTTAATTTTATATGACTTGTGGCGCCATCTGTTGTTTTGTATAAAATTATAACAGTTGATATTAATCTAAAACAAATTATTTAATATTGTCTAAAAGTCATATAAATATGTATAATATTTAAATATTAAGCTGTATTTTAAAAAGTATTAAGATTAATTTCATTTGTTTGTTAATAAAGATATTATGACTATGTCGGAGCAAATCTATTATAATATTTATTGTAAGTTTTTGGTCGTTGTTTGCCTTTTGAATTTAATGTATAAAAGCCTAAATTCAATCAGGGCGAGGTTCGATAGTAAAATGTGGCAACACCGTGCGCAAACGCATGACTTGGGCGGGTTTTGAGGGGGCGGGGAAATGCGTGGGCGGGGGCACTTCGCTCCGCCCATCGAGAGATTGGCGCCAATTCTAATGAAAGTATAATGGCGTCCTTGACGTGTTTACATGTTGCGGTGTGGGTGCCAATCAAAGCTTTGTTTCTGTGCATCGGGAAAATTAGTGTTTAGCTTTAGACCAACATAAAAGTAAGACACTTGAAATAAAGATATACGGCATTTGTTGCGACCTGTTGTACATGTCAGCTCGAAGGAGTCCATTTATGTTGATATGATGATGTTCCGTGATGTTTTTGTGGATGTGCGTGGAGATTTTTAGGGACCAGCTTTGTTGGCTCGAAGACTTTTACAACTTCATAAGACCCACCCTGGGAACGACGATTCGATAACAAGTGGTGTGTATATCTATTGCAGCTATTCTCAACAAGCAGCAGCGGGTTTTTGTAATTGGCCCATCTAGTATAAAAACTGAGAGCGCGCTAAATAAATAGGTTCTACATAACACAACCGCGCCGCGCCGCGGTGTCCAGCGCTATTATTGATACGATAATTTGTCGTGATAAACACCAATTTATTCATTTATTTTTGAATTTACAGCAGACGTCTGATTGTATTATGGCAATACGTCATTTTAGTATTTACATAAATACGATACATAATACGATACGATACAAAATACAATACAAATCAAATGTTTGCATTAGATTGCGATGTTTTGCATTGGACATTTTTATCATAGTACAATATACAAAGCGCTTGAAACCGTATATTTTCATGTGCGTGTCGCTTTATTTGCCGGTCGTGACTCGTTTTGAATTTATTAACGTGACATAACTGTGACAAAACCTAATAACTCATTACTTAATAAATGTATCACTAATGTATTAATACTTTTTATTCGCATATAATAAAACCTTTTATATTATATATTACTTCTTTTTACAATTGTTATTGTTATTTTATATTTAAAATAAAAAAGAAATAATTGTTTTATACAAACAATAAGATTAGTTCGACTGACGTCTTTCGATAGACATGTCACCTTTCCTGCATAAGAAATTGAGATGAAATATAAAATGTAAAGTGATAAAGTGTGAATAAAGTATGAATAAGATATAAATGTATAGAGAATAGAAAAAAAATCAATTTCATTTGGAAAAGATTAATTACATTGATGATCTTCTTCTAAGAGTGCCTCTCCGACACACGAAGGTTGGCAGCCAATTCAGCGCAACCTTCCTACTTCTTCGCGAGGTGCAGCAGTTCTGGAGCACTCGCTATCCCAGTCCACTCCCTAATATTACGTTGCCAAAACTTTCTTTTTCGACCAACTTGTCTTTTGTCCGCGATTTTTCCCATCATGATCAGTTGCAGCAACTTGTACCTGTTGTCTCATGATATGACCCAAGTAAACACTATGTCTGACTGCCTTTGACCGTCTGCAAAAGTTCACGTTTTTGCTCGACTTGTCGGAGAACCTCGTCATTGGCCACTCTTTCAGTCCATTCAAGATAAAAACCTTCTAAAGATCCCGTATGTCGCCGTAGCAGAAGATACGGCTGTCATATATATAAACATTCAGATATTGTTCAATGTAAAGCAGGAAGTTGGTGTATGAGAAAGTTAACAAATATAATGTAAGCATGAAACATAGTTACACGGATTATTTTCGCATGACGTATTCCATTACAACACAGTCGCATAAAGTAAACGTATTATATACCTACCTACATCGCATACCTGCGACGGCGTGAAGACTTTACTACTCTAAGAAGAATATATGCTGAGCTAGAACCATTTTGTGACACTTATTAGATTACAATTATTTTCTTTTTGTTTGTATATTGTAATATTATATTTTTGTAGTGGTAGAGTCACGCTGCAGACGAATACGTTGTCGTGAATAGCATATTATTCGTATCATTTAGGTTGGTTTGGGTGCAGTTCATATTTAAATGATAATGATCTCTATTTGAATTAGTAAGATTTTTTGTGTATAATTTGTTGTATTTTGGTGTATATTAAGGACATTTTTAATAAATATTTCATAAAAATAAAATTTTTTTTCTTCGCTAAATTTAATGGACATCGATAACTGAATATATTACTTAATTTTCTCGGGTAATTAAAAAGTCACGGTATATCGCCCATATATTGTTCCCCTTGTTTCTTCACATAAATAAACGTAAATTGAACATCAGTCGATCACGTTTCTTCAAAGGGGATTGGCCATAAGTACTTTATGTCTCGATGCGCGAATCGAATTTGCGACCTCTGACTCCGAACTGTTAACTTCGCCGCTGAATCATGTGACTGATTCCCATGTGAATATGACAAAGGGTCATTCAAAAGACGAGCGTTTGTGTTCGCAAAACGCCGGATCTGCGACGCTATGGGCAGCGGTGAACACTTACCACCAGGTGATCTGCATGTACGTTTGCCTACTCTGCTATAAAGTGACAGAAGAGACGGGCAAGACATGACGACGACCAACGTACTCCTGTATTACTTAAAATTCCAACACAAAACACTATTGTATTTATTATTTTCGAGCCAGCCGCTCCAACGACGAATGCTTCAACAGAATCAATTATAAGGCACTGCAGCACATGTATTGACGCGGGTTGGTGCGGGGCGCGGGGAGCGGCTGAGCTGCGAGGCGACGACGAGGCCCTCGCCTTATAAACGAATAGCGCGCCTCCGCGGAGCCATTTACGCCCGAGCCACGGCCCGGCGTACCGCATTAGCACGCACCATGACGAATCACTGGGTTGTTTCGCTGTTGAGCACCGCGGTGGTACTGCAGATGCTTACGTTTGCCACCATGAATAATAAAATCCGTCGCGTGGACTATATAATCAGCCGGGAGAATCTGCTGTGCACCAGCGAAGAATATTACGACTTCGACCCGGACCGCGAGCCGAACACCATCAGGCAAGTAACGTGTACCTCAGACCCCACCAAGATATGCAGGGATGCGGGAATCCCCGGCGTGTACTGCTGTGAGGGCACGAAAGACAACTCCCTCTTCAACTGCGTGGAGATGATCGAGAACATGTATGTGTACTACAACAAGACGGGCAACTACAGAACGTTTAGCGTGGCGCTGGGCTGCTTCTGCTCCATAGAAAATTCCGCGCTAGCGGGGCCACTACCTTCGGGCCCCCACGCGCGCAGGAAGCAAGATCCAGTCCAACATCCTCATCCGTATCACACTGCTTTAATTGACTGAGACCGTTTATCAATCATTTGTTTATGTAATATAATTAAATAAAAAGTTACGAAATAAAATTATGAAATGCAACAAAAAACCTTTTTTTTATGGGATAGGAAGGCAAACGAGCAGACATATCACCTGATGGAAAGCAACCAAGGCCCCCCATAAACATCCGCAGCGCAGTTATAGGCAGTGCGGAAGCGTTGCCAACCTTTAAGCAAAGTCATTATAGGAGTAGAAATGGGAGAGAAAGGGGTAAAAGGAGGGAGAAGAGGTATAGGGTGGGGGAAGGGATAGAGGGAGGGGAAGGGTGTTGGACCTCCGGAACTCGGCCGCTCACCGTACGAAGCGCGGTATGTAAGCTACCATTCCGACGCCGATTTTCTGCGGGAGTGTGGTACTCCCCCGGGCGAGCCGGCCTATTCATGTTACAGACAAATATGATGCCATTCTTGACAAAGTATTCGTCTGCAGCGTGGCTCTATTATTAAAAAAACCTGTACATGTTTTGGGAAACTTTTAGAGTGCTAATTATTTCAGAAGTAAATGAGCATCTTCACAGTGCGGCGCAACGATGCACACACATGGATCTGCTCTAGTTTATTATCTCTGGTCTACATCTCGACCCCCTACTCTTCCGAAGTAAATTAGAAATGAAGCATGAAATTACAATATCACTATAAAATATTTTATTTATACGGATTATTTTCTCATCAAAATTTTCCATAACAACACATTTATTTAAATGGCAATTCTATGGCCGTATGTTCTTAGCGATAAAACGCTGATCTTACCATTGTAAGTTTTTCATCTGATAAAAAAATGTCTTAATATCACACATAATGCGAAAGCTGCATTAGAAGACTACGGCACATTGTGCTTTCCTTTCCATAAAAAAAAGTTGAGAAAAACGAAAACTGAGAACACTTTAAAACAATACTTTTTAATAAATTACATACATACATACATATAATGACGCCTGCTTCCCGTAGAGGTAGGCAAAGACCTCAATCTATTACGATCCCGACACATTTTCTTTCCTTCATCCACAATGACTCTCTTCATACAACCTCATCCGTTAAGTATACTTTTTACCTGGCTTTTTTAAAGACATCGACAATATGGTCAAGTATATTCTCCTTGGGCTTCCCCTGCCGATAATTCGATTCACATTCACAAATTAAATTTCTTTTGTCCATCGTCTTTCATCCATCTTCTCTATGTGCTCAAACAATTTAAGCATCCCAATTTAGTATTTTAGTATTTGGCATTTAGATGTTAAAGCGGTGAGAGGTCGTATATATATGTAGCAATAAACTCTCTCAACGATTTTCTGAAAGCCTTTTAAATCGCTTGTTCAATGCGGATTGGCGGGGTTACCAGACTCGGAATAAATATTTGTAATTCATATTTATTTCGATGTGGGGATCGAACCCGAGACCATTGACTCCGCGGGCGGAGGGCGCCGCCACTGAACCAATTGGTCGTCGCGCGTCAGCCGCGTCTAATGTGTGTGAATGTACGTCGTCGACAGCGAGCACGCGCCGTGCATCTTATATACGAGACGCACGCATGCACTCATCCACTCTCACTCAAACCTCGCTCCAACACACACCGCCGACCATGTCTCGCCACCGGCACCTCTGGACGGCACCGCGCGCAGGGCTCGCGGTCGCGCTGGCCGCGCTGACGTTTGTCGCAGTGAGCGGGAAGAAATTCCGCATTACAGAGGCGACACCCTCGCATTGGAACAAGACCTTATGCACCACCGAGGTGACTATCGACTATGACGAGGACAGGGAGCCGTGGGAAATCAAAGAACTGGTGTGCACGTCGGACCCCAGAAAAACGTGCAAACAGAGGGGACTGCCCGACAAATACTGCTGCAGCGGGCTCCACAACAAGTACTACATGGAGTGCGTGCAGACGCACACCTTTGTGGGCGTGTACTACAGGAAGTCGGATCGCTACACCACCTTCACCGTGCCCTCGGGCTGCACCTGCATGATGCTGCCGTCCGCGGAGGCGAAGCCGCTGCCCAATACACTGGCATTCCAGACGCATAGAGAAAGTTCTTAGTTATATCAATAATCCGTTTGCTTGCGTGAGTTTCTGAATAAAACATAGCAAAACTCACTGTATGGCATTTTCTTATTTTTGATCTGGTTGTGCTTTTATTGAATTTGATTTACAACGTGTTTAATCGCTGTGGCTAGACTCGCCGGCACCCCACTTCGAGACCTGACGTTGTATCACGCAAATATTTTTTTATGCAAGCAAGTTACTTAATGGAAAGCAATCAACTCCACCCATAGACATCCGCGACCATAATCATAATATGTATGATACATTACGGAAGCGTTGTCTGCCTTTACGGTATGCGTAGGTTTGTTCTTTTGAAGGTACTGTTGTGATACATTCATAAATGTATCACTAATGCAATAAAACTCTTTGTTTTATTTCTTTTTAAATTATTTTTTTTAAAATTAAACAGAAATAATATTCTATTAAAACAAAACGATTAGTTCAATGGACGTTTTTTATAAAAATAGACATGTCACCCGTTCGGCATACATATTAAATGTAAATTAAAGAGTATAAAAAGTGTAAAATATAACAATGAATATGATATAAATGTAAAAAGAAATAAGAAGAATAAAATAATATAATTTTTAAGAATTTTATTTAAAAGATAAAAACCCCCTAAAGATCCCGGGTGTCGCCGTAAGAAGTACGGCTGGCACGCCACAGTACTGTAGTGATACATTCATAAATGTATCACTAATGCATCAAAACCTTTTATATCGTATTGCTTATTTTATATTCGTTATATTCAAATTTAAAATGAAATTGTTATAAAACAAAATGCATATGTTCGACTGACGTCTTTTTGGATAGACGTGTCACCCGTCCGACACAAAACATTGAAATTATAATATATTGCTATATAGAATGTAAATTGATAAAGTCTGATTATAGTGTAATTTATATATAAATGTACAATGAAACGCAAGAATGAATTGATATCGTTTGAAGATTATATGAAGAAATCCCCTAAAGATCTCGTGTATCCCCGAAGCAGTACGTCGGACACGCTACAGTACCAATAATATATCGGTTCGAAAATACCGCTGAAGGTAGTTGGTTCCACAGAGTGGTGGGGTGGTGCGTGGAAATATGTTTTGGGATAAGCACACCGTAGTGGATCGCCACTCATACATATAACACAAACGCGTTTGCATATGATGACTAAGGGCAAAACCTACCCACCAACTCGGAAGAAGCCCAATAGAGTAGATGATGATGAAATATAACCACGATGTCCATTAAAAAGACGATCGACGTCACACCACACCGCATCGATTGATCCGTTTCGTTTTAATATGTAATTTAAATAACAAATTTACATCCGAAAAATTGCTTTCGTTCCAAATATGCGGTTTGTTACGCACTGGCTCCGTAAAACTCACATTACATATATTTTTTGTTTTCATTTAAAAAATTACGTCTGTTATTACTAGAACAGTATTCAGAAGTACTAAAGCCACGCTGCAGACGAATACTTTGTCAAGAATGGCATAATATGTCTGTAGCATGAATGGACCGGCTCGCCCGGGGAAGTACTACACCCTCGCAGAAAATCGGCGCGAGTGGTAGCTTACATACCGCGCTTCGTACGGTGAGCGGCCGAATTCCGGAGGCCCAACACCCTCCCCGCTCCCTCTATCCCTCCCCCTCCCATAATGACACTACTTAAAGGTCGGCAACGCTTCCGCACTGCCTATGGGGCTGCGGAAGTCTATGGGCGGCGTTAATTGCTTTCCATCAGGTGACACTCCTGCTCGTTTGCCTTCCTATCCCGTAAAAAAAACAATATCGAACTAGCGGCAGTCCATTGACGGTCATAGGTCCTTGGTAAAGCGCGTCACCTGGCTCGATTCGGCCATACGTATCATATCGTTTCTCCATTTAAATCAGGGATTTCCATAGTGGTCGATGTCGGTTCCCAGGAGGAACGACATAAACGAAAACTGATTCCGACCCCTAGTAATTATCACAAGTTCTTATTTGAAACTTTCAACATGAAACAAGAAACACCAGGCACATACATCTCATTGATAAATCAATTAACTTGTTGTTAATTATTATTTTTGCTTATTATTTAATAAATATTAAGGTATTGAAATTTCAACACTAAAATATTTTTCATAAAACTATAATTTAATAATCAAAATATTACTTTAATAAATGTTGAAAATCATAAAATAAATGTACAAACACATTACCTAATAGGTAGTTTTATTTAAATTAAATGAAAATTACTTTTTAGTGGGTTAACGGAATTCTCGAAAAGTTACATAGGGGTGAAGATCAAAAAAGTTTGGCAACCCATGATCTGAATCAGGGATGAGCAACCGTTTTAATAAACGGGCCAATTTAAATTTTAAAATTTTTTGGTGGGCCACACATATCAATAATTTGTTTCGGTTTAGTATGTACTACCATTTTATTATAATTAATTTTATGACAATATATTGATGGGAGGAAGTCGATAAAATAAATTCAATTTTAGAAATGCTTGGCGGGCCGCATAATCATGTTTAATGGGCCACGTGTTGCTCATCCCTGATCTAAATGATGTCTCTTACCTTTACCGAGACGCGGTCACCACTTCAAAACTCGTCTACTCCAACGATTATGCGTTCTCCGACAAACGTGAGAAGTCACCATCGAACTATATTTTGTATAAGGCTGAAATATTAATAGGCTGATGACAGGAACATTGCCAATTGGTTCAGTGACGGGCCCTCCACCCGCGGAGTGGTCGCAGGTTTGTTCCCCGCATCGGAATAAATATATGTATGTATTACAAATATTTATTCTGAGTCTAGTAACCCCGCCAATCCGCATTGGACAAGCGTGGTGGGTTAACGTCCGTTCCTCCAGAAACGGAGAGGCCCGTGCTCAGCAGTGAGACATATATGGGCTGTGAAAGTGAAAGAAAGAAAAGGAGCATTGTTGCCGGCACCATACTCTTTGAACCAACAGGGGCTTCTGTACGCTGTGACTAGGGTGAATGAGGCCTTAGGGTCGTTTCAAATTACCTGGACTTCAGCTCAGGATCAGGCTCTCTTAATCATTAACTACTACTTAAGAAATGGGCAGGCTTATCGTCTTTGGATATCTTAACGTCGTCTCGAGGTGTGATCATGTCCTAAAACCTAGTCAAAACCCGTCGCTGATTCTCCAGGCGCCTGGAGGCCGGTCCGCTATTATAGGATTTCTCATTTGAGCGGTCGTGCCTCAGAAAAGACGTGGAACCAATAAATGGAATACAAAATCCAGAAGATCGATTATATCTTGAGGTGACGGGTATGACGTCATGTCTGCCTGATGTCATCTGGATAACTAGGGCAAGCGTCCATACCATGGGTTGTCATTGTTAGCAAGGTCATACGGATGGCCATTGAGACTGTGTGTATTTGTGTGTGACATACCTGCACATGCAGTCAAATTATGTGCCGTGCGTTGTTCACCCCTATTAACCCTTTCGGCTCGAGCGGTGACTATAGTCACCCAACGCCCGACGCTCGCTTTGTCCGAGCGGTGACTATAGTCACCCAACGCCTGACGCTCACTCTGTACGAGCGGTGACTATGGTCACCCAACATTTGACGCTCGTTATGTACGAACGGTGACTTAGGTCACTCGCGACTCTTGAGCAGAATATATATGTTATCTCCATGGTAATCCATCGCAAGTATTTTGCACTTGTTTAACGCTGCCTAATAATAAACTGACGAAATGAGCAAATATTTTCTGTTGCATTATGTTATAATTTTTTAAGCGTTTTTTTTTACGAGCGACTGCACTCGCTCTGCGTCTGCGATAGCGTGGTATTGTGCGTCTGACGGGCGCTTGCAGTTGTTCCGCAAGTACGGACGCTTGCCGCGACTGCTCGGTCAGCGGGGACGGCGCGACGTAGAATGCGTCCGTACCGAAAGGGTTACAAGACTGTTCTAAGTAAGAGTGTTGGACACTGTGTGACTCCCGCGGCTTCGTGCCGATGAAACAATTTGCACGTGGTGCTGCAGCACGCACATAAAAATAATAATGTAATTTATTTTCTTTTTATTTTATACGGTGTGTTCTTTTGTTTTTTTTTTTACTTACTTATACCATTTTTTTGTGCTCATACATACATACATATCGTGACACCTGTTTGCAGTAGGGTTAGGCAGATACCACAGATCTCCATCCGCTACGATCCCGGCACACCTTCCTTGCTTCCTCCACACTCATCCATCCTTCCTCACATCCATCGCGGCGAAGCGGCTCTCCGTTAGTCGCTTCTCGCCCTCGTGGGGATGAAGGCGTGACGGGTGTCAAACCACGTCGCCGTCATTTTTTAACAAATTATGTTTATTATAATACGTCATAGTGAATTTGTGTTCATCGTTAGTGTATATATATGTCGGCGTATTACAATTAATATGATTATTTAATTATTTTATGCAATAGACAGAACTAATTTTATACGTATTGTGGCGCCATCTGTTCGCAGATTGTGTAAAAATAATCTTGATTTAGTATAATAATCGTAATTTGTGTTCAATAAGTTGTTTAGAATTCCATAAAACTCATATAAAGCTCTATTTTAAGAACTGGTTTGCAGTAATTTCGTTTGTTCGTTAAAAAATATATTGTTGCTATTTTTATATTCATTGTTTATTGTCTTTGTTTGCCTTCTCGATTTTGTGTATAAAAGCCAAAATTCAGTCGGCGCGAAATCCACGGGGCGTATTAAAACGCCGCGCCGGCCAATGAGCCTATTTGCAGGGGGGTCACCATAGGATGAGGCCCACAAAAAGAAGAAAAATAAGTCCTAGGCGGCACACAGGCGCCAGCGGATGACTGACGCTGCACGGAGCGCTGCTCAGGCACGTTCCCAGCCCACAGCCTCCCTCCCCCGACACCACGAGGGTCATCAACCCCGGTGCCGGGCAGAGAGGAGACATTGCCCGATGGTCAACGTCCAAGAGCACTGGTCTGCTGCCATATCACGCGAACCTGGAGGGGCCGATAACCAGTAATCAGCTCGTCGCCGATCTCAACGAAGTCACCGCAACCATCAAGTCCGGCGTCGACCCTGTGGCGGCGCTTCTCAGGCGCGTATTCGGCGACGTTCCCACCCTGGTCGCCTAACACAGGGGGAGCGGGTTTAGTTGGTGGTGTTGGAACCCTTAGTGGTGTCCAGTACCAAGTCGCCAAATATAAATCTAAGCTCCAAAAGCCACCGTGAACAGCAGCACAAAGACCGAGGGATTGTCACCTACCGAGCGGAATGGGGTTCTAATGGCCAAGGCTCGTTCCCACACCACTCCCCAACAAGGTGAGGATGTCCCCCCCGTATGTATGTGGACGAAATCCATCCTAATTGGAACCATCGTCGACACTGAAACATACGTGAGAGCACTTTTTTAATTTATTTTCTCTTTTTATTGCTTACAGTGAAATTAAATAAAGCTGTCTTTATTACACTTTTTTCTTCACAAATCAAATTTCAGTTATCAGCGGATCATCGGCCGAAGAGTTGGAGCGGGAGTACTCGCTGATGTAGTCCCGCGAGGAGCCGCTGGTGGTAGACCGTGAGGAGTGGCGACGTGTCGACTGCGACGAGTTCGATGCCGACGTTGACGTTGAAGGCACTGCTGCTCTAAACAGAACGAGCCGATGGGGGCGCGGCCGGAGTATCTTGCGAACGGGGCTTCGAAGCCTGCTTGTGTTTCTAAAATAAAAGTTATAATATAAAAAATGAATATATTACATCACAAAGTAAAAAGTTAGATTTAGAGAGTACCCACCCACGTTACAAAAATATATGTATGTATTTATTTATGCATGTATGTACAGCTATATGGTGCGACGATCTGCGCGAGGCGGCTGGCAGAGTCTGGTTGGATGCGTGAAGCAGATTGTGCTAGGTTGCACTTCTTGGGGGAAGCCTATTTCCAGCATACCCTGAGTAACTGCAGCTGGCACTGAAGACACTCTCATGTGCGAATATGCCCTTATCCAATGTAGTAACAAATATATGTGTGTCCGTCGGCAAAATTAGATTTTCAAACATAAATAACACAAAAATTAGAAAGGATTTATTTAAATAAAATTCAATAACTTTCACATAGAAGAGAAAAGCGAGTTTAATTTTTTAATAATTATTCTATCTAAACGTTGAGCACACGCCGCGTCGGGCGCACTCTTGGAATCTAGACGCAACACTCTTGACCTCGCGGAGTTTTTCTTTTACCGCTGAGATGGTTGTCGCGTTTATTTCAAAGACTTTATTTTTATGGTGAACCCTACTTTTTTTACACAAAAAAAGTAGGGTTGAGATTTTGTAGCCACCCAGGCCAGGGAGTATTGCCGAAACGGCTTATTAATTTGTTAGGAAATCCATAAGCTCCATAGTCTGTTTAGCATTGTCAGGCGTGGCGCCATCTTGTTGAAACCTCAATAGTGGTAGAGTCACGCTGCAGACGAATACTTTGTCAAGAATGACATATTTGTCTGTAGCATTAATGGGTCGGCTTTGCCGGGAATAAAACTGGCGTTGACCACGCTCCCGAAGAAAACTGGCGTCTGAGTAACTGGCTTAGCTACCGCGCTTCGTACGGTGAGCGGCTGAGTTCCGGAGGCCCAACACCCTCCCACTCCTATAACCCTATAATGCCACTTTCCTTAAAGGTCGGCAACGCGTCCGCAACGCCTATGGCGCTACGAATGTCTATGGGCGGCGTTGACTGCTTTCCATCAGGTGACACGCCTGCTCGTTTGCCTTCTTATCACATAAAAAAAACATATGCATGGAGTGATGGCTGGATGCTTTCTTAACCTTCCTATACCCGCGCGTTTGCTGAAAGACCGACAGAATGATTTTTCGATTTTAAATAAAGAACGAATAATACTAGTTTACTGAACTTTCTAGTACTTGCCTAATTTGATACGACCTTGAAATTGACGTGACGTGTGACCAAGTTCATTAAACTAGCATTATTCGTTCTTTATTTATTTAAAATCGACAAATCATTCTGTCGGTCTCTCAGACAAACGCGCGGGTATAGGAAGGATAATATTGACAGAAAATAATCAACCAGTATACGTTTACTGATTATTCGACCTATTATAACCTATTTCTGTCGCCGGACATCCTATAGCTGATATTGTTAAAATCGTGTGACAGAGACGGAAGGTCAAAGTAATAGTGGTAAACATCATAATTATTTGCAATCGATATCTCATTATATTATTTTGATCTATAACATAATCGCGTCGCCTTTATTGTCGCCCAAAGTAAGACATCTGAAAAGAGTCCGTACGTAGCGATACGCACGTAGTATGACATCGTTAACACGAAGTCCCACGTAGTTACCGTAATCTTCACGCTTGGCGAGCATCGCAGATCAGTTTTATTTGCATGAAGACGCTCCAGCCCCTCTACTGGCACTTGATACTATAAATATTTCTTTTATTGAAAACATTACCCATACCGGTCGCTTTTTCATCCTTTCCACAGCATCCCCCTAAATCGAGCACACAAACTATCTGAAGATAATTACGACCTTTGATGCACTGCAGATGTATTGCCTGCTCTGAACAATGACACAGAAGGAAGATAGAGAGGTAATTGGATGGAGTCCCCCTCCAACACTCACTGTGGGATCGGAAATTAGGATTATAATAAGTGTTTAAAGAAAACAAACTACATTATTAACAAATAGCGTTTACTTCACAAAAATATACTCTTACACTAAGTTTGTTACAAAATATAAATGCTTACGCTCTGCCAACGGGAGAGGCTGCACTGTACATACTCAATGGAGGAATGGGCCTTTTCGAAAACGTTCAGACCTTGAAGCTATTGAAAAGGACCAAAGCGATTACCGAATTAAATCACTCAGTAGTTTAACAATTTTCAATTAAGTTTAGTGACACGTATCTATCCATAGAACATCGTTTTATATAAAAGTATTCATCATGATTTATGTATTGGGTTGTCCGGCAAGTTCGTGCTGATTTTCGGTGGGTAGCGCGAGAGACCTGACTGATATATCACAATTATTGAAAACAAACGACGTGTGCACATATTCTAAAAGTGATAGCTTCAGTCAAAGTTGGAAAAAAGTTTGGTTACGATTCGTTGATTTTTATCAGTTTTGTGCGCCTTAGAATGTGGTGGCAAATAAAGTGCATTATAGGCATTTAATGCTTTTTTTTCCGAAAGGTTATAAATACCACACAAGCCACAAGTAAGATATGCGCTATTTATGGCGAGGATGCTGTAGCCGAAAGAACTGTGTGAAAGTGGTTTGCTCGGTTTGAAGGTGGAAATTTCAACCTGGAAGATCAAGAACGCCCAAATAGGCCGTCCACCACAGACGAAGATATGATTAGAAATCGAAAACAACCCACGCTCGAGATTATGTCAATTAGCAGAATGGTACCTATACAATAAATGTATATCAATATTCAAATGAGCTGCGTTTTAACTGTCCTAAAATATCGGCACGAACCGTCCGGACAACCCAATACATACATAAGACCAACCAAAGGTCATCCACTCACGGATCAGTTCCAACAGCCCCACCCGTTTCGACAACTTACAACTACACTACGTCTAATTAAGATCTACTATCGACCTCAACTACATACTCTCTCTTTTTCACAACACTTACAAATAATCAACGCGATCGTTATAAACATATACAATGCTGTAAGTTATTTTAAAAAAACTGCCACCCGACACTCACCTCACAAGGCACTTTTGTAGTTTTGATTGATTGCCATTTTGTTTTAATACTCTACCCAAACAAACGGTATACAGTCGGAAGCAAACAAAATGTCTCCAGCGTCAATTGTACGCATTCAAACTACATACACTACCGAATTTGTAGTTGTTGTGTAAGTATGTGGACAGTCAAAAGTTTTACTTAGCCAAGATCAGCGACAAGCAAAACAATAACAGAAAATTAATGTGTGTTTTTCTGTTGGGTTAAGTGGATTTATTTGGAACTTAAAACAAAAACTTACCGAAAATCGGCAATCAATTCTCCACCCACCAACCACTATACACAACGCCAAACACACATTATCACTTTTCCACCTCGTAAAAGACACGTGTTTCGCCCCAACACGAGGCATCTTCAGGTATAGTAAACTCTACGGAAGACAACCGAAAAATCACCCTTTCGGTTGTCTTCCGTTAAACACACATTATTAATTTTCTGTTATTGTTTTGCTTGTCGCGGATCTTAGCTAAGTAAAACTTTTGACTGTCCACATAGTGATGGATTTCCGCAAAGTAACGCCTGACTCCATTAATAATCTTGTTGTGTAAGGTAATCTTCTGAACTAATGGATATATTTAAAAAAATAGTTTCACAGTTACATTTTTCCAAATACAGATGAAGTCGGAGCGGGCATCGTGTGCAAGAGAATGGTTATCATCCACAATCTAACATAAGCCAGACTTTGTAGACCGTTCTTGTTGGGTATGTGTATATCAATTGTATTTGTTATCTGTGACTGCGACCACGGACCGCGGACCGCGGACCGCGGACCACGGATCTACTGTGTGACGAAACAAACCAGTACGCGCTGGGCTGGTTATCGTTGCACCTGTTCCTTGTTGTTGTACAGAACAGCTCCCTACGTCAGTCATATAGGCGGAACAGAGACACCGCCCTACAAAACCGAAATTCGGTCATCTCTTTTTAAAGTATCCTAGTGATACCTACCTAGTGATCACTAATGCATTAAAAACTTTTATATTATAATCATTTTTTTTTTACGTTCATAATATTCAAATTTAAAATGAAAAAAAATTGTTATAAAACAAAATGCATTGGTTCGACTGACGTCTTTTGGATTGACATGTCACCCGTCCGGCACAAAACATTGAAATTATAATTTATATATTGAGATATAATATGTTAAGTGATAAAGCATGAATAAAATATATAAATTTTGAAGAATTCTATTTGAAGAAGCCCCCTAAAGACCCCGGGTGTCGCCGTAAGCAGAACGGCAGACACGCTATAGTATCATAAAAAAAGTGTATTTTTTACAAATACACCATTAACGTATATTTATGAAATCTCATCAAGTGATGGTCGTCTCCAACTCGCGAGGTTCTCACTCATGAGTTATTGCGACAATGTCGTCGAGGCCCTACACAACACCGCTCTACACGAATATAAACTGTTCTTGCAAAAGTACTGTTAAAGGTTACGACTAAATTAAATCATACAACAAATTCCTTGGAATCATCTCAGAAATTAAATTTCAATTTCTGAGATGATTCCAAGGACTCCGCCCGCGGAGTCAATAGTCGCCGATTCGATCCCCTCATCGGAATAAATATATGTATGTATTACAAATATTTATTCTGAGTCTCGTAACCCCGCCAATCCGCATTGGACAAGCGTGGTGGGTTTAACGTCCGTTCCTCCAGAAATGGAGAGGCCCGTGCTCAGCAGTGGGACATATATATGCTGTTAAAAAAAAACTTGTTCTATTGCAAATGGCATATAGTTTGTAATGCGTACAATTACTGTGGTGTTTGTGTGCTTGTGACTGTATTCCGTATCTATCTACCTATCCACAACACTAGGTTCGACCGCCGGTGCGGGGCGGGACGGGGGGGGGCTCACCCGGGCGTTTCTTGGTCAGAGTCCACGTTCTCGTCTCCGTCCTCTTCCTCGTTCTGTCCGCCTGTAAAATGTATAATACTCTCGTTAAAACTGTCTTCTTTTCCACTTAAAACATACAGATTACCGTCACCCTAATGTTAAGGTGATAATTTTTCCAGGGTACCTCCGAATGCAGCTACTTCAGTAATTAGAACCTCGCTTCAGAGTCAGGGGTGTTGGGTTCAAATCTCAGTCAAAACTAAAATTTGAAAGACCGACCTATGAAAAGTTTAATTCCTACCATCTTGATCGATCGATCGATCCAGTGCGGTGCGTTTTTCTGGATATTCCATTCGATGCACCATCACTCTATGCAACCTTCGGCTACCTTCAGTAGTATTTCCGAACCGATACGACATTGGAACCAGCAAAATAAAAGCCTACTCACATCTCTAAGGCTGGCAACGCATTTGTAATACCGATAGATGCCTATGGGCGGCGTTAATTATTTTCCATCAGGCGACACGCCTGCTCGTTTGCCTTCCTATCCCATAAAAAATGACGGCAGCCACACAGTAAACTTCTATGCGCTGGTAATTCTGCCCCTTGCAGAGCTCAACGTGGCCTGCATATAATTAAGTGCGTCGCGTGCGTCCGCCGGCGTGCGTCGGCGTATTACAATTAATATAATTATTGTATGCAATTGATAAAACTTCATTTGATATGTGTTGTGGCGCCACCTGTTGGCAGATTGTGTAAGGTTAATGTTAAGTTACATAAAATAATTGTAATTTAGGTAAAATAAATCACTTTAAAATTAGAATGATCTAAAATTCATATAAATATGTAATATGAATATTGAGTAGTATTTGAAGATTTGTTTTGCAGTAATTTCATTTGTTTGTTCAAAAAACATATTATTGCTGTGCTGAATCGCAAATCGATTTTTAAAATCTTTGTTCACTTTGTTGTTCGTTTGCATTCTGGATTTTGTGCATGAAAGCCGCAATTGAGTCGGTGGGGGGTGGGGGGGTTGATTTCGAATCGCAGCCGACGTCGAAACGTGCGTCAAGTGCGTCGCGAACGTACGGTGTTTGCGCGCGTAGTGGCGCCGCACGGGCGGCGGGCGCTCGTCCGGCGCGTCGGCCAGCAGCGAGCTGCGGTACGCCTGCAGCGGCGCCCACTCCTCGCGCCACGGCACCGCCTGCTGCAGCCGCGACTCCAGGAACTGCGACACACGAACACGTCCACACTCAACATCTGCTGCACGCTTATGGTATAATGGTGTCCACGGTACAGGGGTCCGTGGCGTAGCGGACATGTACTCAACGCGTTATGCAAATCAAGCATAATTTAGGGATTTTAGATTAAGTATTAACTAAGGGACGAGCCTAGTTTCCCACAACACAGAGAATCATAGTTAGAATCCAGAGTCCTGTAACATAAGTAAAAATATTAAAAAAAATACAGTAAACACCAACAAACAACAGGGCTATAACGCGATTTCATGTCCCTCGTATAACACGTATTTTCCCTCGTACAACGCGTGGATTTCCCAAGTCATGTATTTGTATGTACTGTGAAAAATTTATAATGATTGGACAGTCCATAATCAACTTTATTTGCACATCTTGTTTTTATAAACTTAAATTATTTTATTTAGTTTTTGTATCCAGCTTTCCAGTTTTAGCAACATTGACTATACGTTACAGTACTCCCTCGAATAACGCGTTTTCCTATAATGCGGTAGATCGGTTCCGCGTTATAGGAAAACGGGTATACTATAATTATAACTCAAAAGTATCAACAACAATTTTTATTACATTTTATTTCGCAGTGTACTTATTCAACTACTTTAACGATGACCTACTTTAAACTCTATGAACAGACTATCCGTCGACTATTTTCAAACGCCAACCGTTCACGATTTCAGGAGTTCAGAGATGAACTACATATCATAACTAGTAGACCCGCTGATGACTACAAAACACCTGTACGAAAATCCTCCTTCTTTCCACGCACCACTACCCTATGGAAGCAGCTACCTCCAGCGGTGTTATCGAATGGATACGACATTGGAACCTTAAAAAAAAACAAGCCTACTCTTTTCTTAGAGGCCGGCAACGTTTCTGCTCTACCTATGACGCTGCAGATATCTATGGGCGGCGTTGATTGCCTTCCATCAGGTGACACGCCTGTTCGTTCGCCTCCCCGTTCCATAAAAAAAAGAAAACTGTATATACCTTGAGCACGTGCCGCTTGTCCTGGCGCAGCAGTTTGTTGGAGAACTCGGCGAGCGACTCCAGGAACAGTAGGTTGGGCGGCGGCGCGTGCGGCGGGGCGTCCAGCGCCGCGAACGTGATGCCGGCGCGGTGCAGCGCCGTCAGCGCCTCGCGGTTCTTCATCGCGTCCAGACCGAACATCACCGAGAACCGCTTCGCCAGCTCCTGCAACACCCACGCACGTTAGTACAAGCGTAAAAGTCCCTTGCGTAAACGACCGATGGACTATCTCGAAAATTAGGGAAAAAACCGAAGTTATATTTTCCAAACAATTAGAAGTAAATTAAAATCGAATTAGACAAGGGACAGCCCGTCGCACGGCGTACCTTGAGTTCGACGATCTCGGGCAGCTGGCGGTGCGGCGCGCCGTGCCGCTGCACGATCTCCGCGAAGAGCGCCTGCATCGCGAGCTGCATGGTGAGCGCGCAGTTCAGCTTGTTGATCTCGCGCGCCTTCGTCAGCGTCGCTTTGATGATGTCGCCGTAGTCGTTGTAGCACTGCGCACACACACACACACACACACACATACACACACGTGCGTCGCCACACGTGCGCGCACGCACGCACGCACGCACGCAAACATCCTACACGGCCTCGACCATTCAACTGTATCCATGACCCGGGT
Organism: Baronia brevicornis; assembly: GCA_031353405.1. NCBI lineage: Eukaryota > Metazoa > Arthropoda > Insecta > Lepidoptera > Papilionidae > Baronia > Baronia brevicornis. The sequence continues at coordinate 580,030 of JASFAT010001913.1, forward strand.
GGTGGTAGAACGGCCGGCGCTGCAGTAAACCAACTACAACACTAGAGCTGAGCCGAGGCCTATTCGTTGGCACATTAATGTTAACTTTAGTTATTCCGAAAACTTTTGTAGTGCTTTATTTTGTATTTTTACTGTACTTTGTATGTTTAGCTTAATTTTTATTTTGATTCTTACTTTTGATGTTGTTTGTATTGTTGCCTTGAAGAAACAAGTTTTTTTTTATGGGATAGGAAGGCAAACGAGCAGGCGTGTTACCTGATGCAAAACAATTAACGCCGCCCACAGAAACCCGCAACGCTATAGGCAGTGCGGAAGCGTTGCCGAGCTTTATGGAAAGTGTCATCATGGGAGGGGGCGGGGAGAGGAGGAAGGGGTTGGGCCTCCGGAACTCAACCGCTCACCGGACGAAGCGCGGTAGCTAAGCTACCAGTCAGACGCCGGTTTTTTGCAGGAGTGTGGTACTTTCCCGAACGAGCCGACCCATTCATGGTACAGCCAAAAAATATGCCATTCTTGACAAAGTATTCGTCTGCAGCGTGGCTCTAGTACTAATAAGTTATCTATCTAATAAGTGACCAGAAATATATATGTGTTGTTTCAGATCGATAAGGGTAAATTGGAATGCATTATACTAGTCTATTCCATCATCCGTCGTCAGTGGGGGAGGGAGATTGAAAATGCTACGTCCCTCCCTCGCATACCATTAGATACAACCAAAGATGAACTTCTGTTCAAGGTCAGCGCTCAAGATCTGTGCCGACAAGAAGAACTCGGTAGTAGAACGGCCACCTCGCCTCGCTACCTTGATGTAGTGCTTGAAAACGTCCGCCGCACGCCGGATGGGCGCCACGTTGTACACGATGAGCTTGCAGTACGCCGCGAGGAAGTTCCGCCGCTTGTGCAACTCCTCGATGCGTCTCTCATCTTGACCATCTGCAAGGCGACCGTCGTTAGTGGCACTCGGTGATGCAGCGCGCTGCACTCTGTTGCCGACTACGTAACCCTTACTTCAAACACTTTCAGTTTACGCTGACAATGTAATGCACAAACAAACAAAACTACCTCGTAACTAGTATTTAGAAAGTACAAAGTTATGCCAAAATGTGAGGGGGACGGTGATAGAAAATGACAGCGAAGTGTTGATAAGCATGCGTGGCTAGCAGACGGAACAAACTGTGGACTTACTGTCCACACATCATACATCATCCATGGCAATAGGGTTGCAACGAAAAGTATATTCATACGAAGCCAATAACGAATAATCAGCGAGCTCTCTGAGATTTGCCACACTGAGGTGGAAAAAATCCTTATTTATGGAGGTTTTCATGGCTACTTACCACTCCATACTATTAAGCCATTACAAAATGCAAAACTATATTTTTCACAGTGTATGTGGTAATACCCTCACAAATTTTTTTCATTAAAAATAAATGTTTTACAGATTTTTGTGTCTCAATTTATTGTGATAGAGAAAGATTTAGGCGAATTTAGAGAAGGCGTTACTTTGCGGAAATCCATTACTATGTAGACAGTCAGAACTTTTACTTAGCTAAGATCCGCGACAAGCAAACAATAATAGAAAATTAATAATATGTGTTTGCTTGTCGCGGATCTTAGCTAAGTAAAATTTCTACTGTCCACATAGTGATAGAGAAAATAAACTATTATAAAAAATTAATTAAATTCTAGTTCAAAACATATTTCTTTTACCATTTTTTATATAGTATTGGATATATAATCAACAAAGAAATCGAACAAATAACAACGAAATAGGCCGAGTACCAAGTAAAAGCAGAATATTCATTGCAACTCTAAATAACATAGACCGACATTAGGATAAGTGTTGTTTGTTTTAGCATTACCTATGTAAGGGCAGGTTCAGATCAGCTCTACCTGTCAAAATGATAAGCCACACAATGTACAAACTGAGAATCATAAACACAGAAGAAGCTTGACGCGTGTAAGGGTTATGTAGAAACGGCCATTACTTCAAAACCGATCACTCCTGCGTCAGTCACTTGCCGGAGCCCCCAAAGGAGGAATCGCGGGAGTTCCTCCTCGCTTTCGTCCATGGTATTCCAGCCTACATCGGAACTATTTAAGCCACAAGTGACTCATGCAAATTTACTAATATAATCTCTACACGTGACAGACAGATATAACAAGCTCGATATAAATTAATTAATTTCTCTCTAACGCACAATTTCAATTAGTACAAGTACATAGGAAATACAAAAACCAAGAAATTTAGTAAAAGCTTCTTGCGTCGATTGTTAAAAACCCAAAGCTACAGCCCTGAGCCAACCGTACTCGACGTTACAGCCTCACACCGATGCAACGCTCGGTGAGAACCCCAAAGAGTATATTTTAGAGTTTATACAAAAAGGTGTACTCGTAAAACAGTACTATACATAGGACATAATAGAACGCAACAAAAATATATAATGACTAGATAATGCACCGCACAAAACATGCTTACAGATCACAAACTTGAAAGGTGTTAATGAAACAAAACTGCGATCCGAGACCGCGAGCGAACGTGTTCTTTGAACATATAACCATATTGCCATAAGCGCTTGGTCCCAAATCGATGCAACCACAATTTTGCCAAGAGGAACTCTAAAGGCGGCTGTACACTCTCGCCGAGACAGCACGAGGAAGGGTGTAGATGGCAGTACTCGCTCGCCTCGGCCTGTCTCGGTGTTACTCGCTAGCTCTCCATCTCGGGTCAGCTTTTGTGCCCGAGTCAAATGGTCTCCCGCCGCTTCGCGCAATGTGCAAGCGTGTCGCTGTTCACTCTCGCTTCTCCCAATTGCGCTCGCGCCGTGAAACCGTGAGCACCTACTTACTTCATTTGATCGTAGAATAACGAGTGAAATAAATTTCATAGAAATTTACGAAATGGGATCCTTATCACAAATTTCACAGGGATAAAAAATACTTAAATGATGCGTCTCGGCCGAGCCGCCTTGGCCGAGACATAGCGAGTGCTCTCGGACGAGAGTGTACGGCCGCCACAAAGACTGAGGGGCGGGGGTGCGCTCGAGCCGCGGGTCGCGCTGACGCCGTCGGTTTCGGATCGGGTTCGTGGAAGCGGGCGCGACAATTTTCCCTTAGTAATGTTAAGTGGTTTGTTTGACACATAAGTGGAGTGCACCGAACCGGCGCGTCACTCGCGCGGTGCGTCGAGACAAAAATATGCATTATTGGCGCCACCGACACCGGTGTTCGCGGGCGCTCGCGTACAACTGGCGAAGCGGGACCAGGGTTGGCAACCTGAAAGGTGGCGCTGATCGTACCAGGAGCGTAAGGTTATCGTAACTGACGAACAATTATCGTACATGTGCAAATAACATAAAAAAGTATTCGTTTTTATTAAAATTGATATTATCACGAACTCATATTGTGCCCGACTGGCGCTGATTGTACCAAGAGCGTAAGATTATCGTACCTGACGAAAAATTATCGTACATGTGCAAATAACATTAAAAAGCATTAGTTTTTAATAAAACTGATATTATCACGAACTCATACATATATTGTACCCGACACGTAATTATTAGATTTTTATGATTTTTTCACACGCGTGCACCGTTTATAAAATGACGCGAAAATGTGTGAGAATCAAAAATTTTACGATAATTAAATGGCTCCAAATTTAATCAATTATCAAAATTATTCATAAAATGACAAAACATTTAATATCGACACTGTGTCGCTGTTTCGTTGTTGGAAAGATCCCATACTATCTAAGCTTTGATTTCGTTTCGAAAAATTTAATATTTTAATATTATCGTACATTTGCGCACGATAATAAATCACTATCGTACATCGTACGTTGGTGTGAAATTATCATTATACACACATGTGCGATAATTCGTTCGATCGTACGGTTGCCAACACTGAGCGGGACGGAAGGGCACGCGGCGACGGACTACGGGCGGCTGCGGCGGCGGCTGCGGAGGCGGGGAGGAGGGTCGCGCCATTACTAAGGTAAAATACGCCGTCGAGTGTCGTCTAGTGCGAGCGGAGTGCGAGCAACTGGCTTACCGGCGTCGGGGTGTCACGGACGGACAACACGGCCGCGGAGCGTGACATGCAACCAAACATACCACACCGTTATAGCGTCGTCGTAACGTGCCGCGCCGGCGTAACGGCGGCGGGCGGGCGACGGGTGCCGAGCGGGACGCACGCGGCCGCCGTTACGCGATCGCGACCTCGCACTCGGACGGTACACTGTCGCTAGTGTCCGACTTATCAACGGGAATAATGCATATTTTTTCTCAATGTCACGTGTTGTTAGCACAGTGACGCGGGAGCCGGGGGAGGAGGGTTCGGAATTACAAAACAATCGTCGATGCCGTCAAATGCCGTCTCTATTTGCACTGCCCCGACATTTGACGCCATTACTTAATATTAGAGTTAATTAAAGACAAAGTGAATCGACTCCCGTATAAACAGTTCACCGTACCCGCAATCTACACACAAACATAGAACCCCAATTTCAACATTTTGAACTCCATCACTTTTTACAACACAATAACCATCCCTATTAAAAATGTCCATGCGGCGTCTCTGCGCAGCTGTTTCGTTTGAGCAGTTTGTCACGAGGGAACATTTAATTTAGAGACTTTACATTTTCTTTGTTGAAAACAAAATACTATAATCAGTGAAAGTATCCTTGATAATGCTATCGTCAAATTCAACATTTCAACAGCGGCGACAATCGTTCTAGTAAAACGAACGCTACATTATTGGCAACCGCTTCAGACAGAGGTCACTTCGATGGGAAATCAGTTGAACCACCGTCGGATGAACGAAATATGGTGGCCAACCAGTGCCTACGTGGTACAAACCAGGAAAGTCACGATGGGGAGACTGATTTCCCACCGTAGAGCGCAGTAAGATGAGCGCGCGCACGTGATACAAATTTGAAGAGAAGACACACACGTGTGACACAGTGTTGCCGTTTTAAACACAACTTTTTTTATAGGATAGGAAGACAAACAAGCAGGCGTGTCGCCTGAAGGAAGGCGATGAACGACGTCTATAGACGTACGCCGTGCCGCAGGCATCGCGGCAGAGTTGCTTTGTCACTACGGCACTTTATCACGGTCCAACTTAACAAGACAAAGTTTATTAAATATTTCACAAATTCTATGTTTTCAACATGACATTACCTTGCATTAGGCAAACGTCAATCCGCCAACAAAGTTTTATCACTTCTGGACGGAGAAGTAACAGCTCAAGCAATTCCGCAGGTATCCTCTTTTTAAACCTTTGCTCACGATGTGATTAGCTAATTCTTAACGCGGACTTTTAAAGTTTTATCTCGGACTCGTGTCGAAATCATATCAAGTAAAGTGTAAAACTCATGAAGCAAACGGGGGCGGCTGACTGCTCTCGAGTAGTCGGTTCGCTTGAGCGACATGGGCCTCGCGCGCGAAGGTCAATATTTTTTTTAACAAAGAGAACATGATGAGTTCTAATGAAACTTATATAGAGTTAATTAATCGAGGCAGTCGCTACTTTGCGGAAATCCATCAGGCCAAATCAGAAAAATAATACGACACTTTACTGTTTTTTTTTTTTGGGGATAGGAAAGCAAAAACCTTGCCGGCCTTTAAGAAATGTTTAGGCTTGTTTTTGAAAGTTCCAATGTCGTGTCGGTTCGAAAATATCGCTGGAGGTAGCCGGTTCAACAACAACTATCCAGTTGTGTGGAAGGAGTTCTCTTGAAAACGCACCGTACTGGATCGGCACTCATCCCAGGTGGTGGGGGTGAATGTTTTCTTTGTGGCGAGCTGGTGGAACTCAGCGGCCGGAATTATCCCGAACAACTATTGTCTTTTGTGGAGTTCAACTAGACCTGAGTATGCCTCGTGTGATGGCGACACGCGTCGTATTAGTGGTGACGAGTGGTATTTGTGTTTGACATTGTCAACGTTGGTGCCCACGGCGAGGTATTAGAGGATTGTATGAGGACGAGACACTTCATCGCAAACACACAATTTTATATTTTTAATATGTGTCCGCGGATCTTAGAAAAGTTTGACTGTCCGGCTTAAATAAACATTGTGCAATGGTCTTTTCAAGGTGAACTTACTGCGTTATTTCTTAGAAATGGTATATTTTGTATTAAAATTGGCGGGCTCAAACGGCAACACTGTGGCGGATGTTGTGTGTGCGTGTGTGTGTGTGTGTGTGCGCGTGTGTGTGTGTGTGCGTGTGTGTGTGTGTACGTGTGTGTATGTGTGCGTGTGTGTGCGTGTGCGTGTGTGTGTGTGTGTGCGTGTGTGTTTGTGTGTGTATGTGTGAGCGTGTGTATGTGTGAGCGTGTGTTTGTGTGTGAGCGTGTGTATGTGTGTGAGCGTGTTTATGTGTGTGAGCGTGTGTGTGTGTGTGTGTGTGAGCGTGTGTATGTGTGTGAGCGTGTGTATGTGTGTGAGCGTGTGTATGTGTGTGAGCGTGTGTGTGTGTGTGTGTGTGTGAGCGTGTGTGTGTGTGTGTGTGTGTGTGAGCGTGTGTATGTGTGTGAGCGTGTGTATGTGTGTGAGCGTGTGTGTGTGTGTGTGTGAGCGTGTGTATGTGTGAGCGTGTGTATGTGTGTGAGCGTGTGTATGTGTGTGAGCGTGTGTATATGTGTGAGCGTGTGTATGTGTGTGAGCGTGTGTATGTGTGTGAGCGTGTGTGTGTGTGTGAGCGTGTGTATGTGTGTGAGCGTGTGTATGTGTGTGAGCGTGTGTATGTGTGTGAGCGTGTGTATGTGTGTGAGCGTGTATGTGTGTGAGCGTGTGTATATGTGTGAGCGTGTGTATGTGTGTGAGCGTGTGTATATGTTTGAGCGTGTGTATGTGTGTGAGCGTGTGTATGTGTGTGAGCGTGTGTATGTGTGTGAGCGTGTGTATGTGTGTGAGCGTGTGTATGTGTGTGAGCGTGTGTATGTGTGTGAGCGTGTGTATGTGTGTGAGCGTGTATATGTGTGTGAGCGTGTGTATGTGTGTGAGCGTGTGTATGTGTGTGAGCGTGTGTATGTGTGTGAGCGTGTGTATGTGTGTGAGCGTGTGTATGTGTGTGAGCGTGTGTATGTGTGTGAGCGTGTGTATGTGTGTGAGCGTGTGTATGTGTGTGAGTGTGTATGTGTGTGAGAGTGTGTATGTGTGTGAGCGTGTGTATGTGTGTGAGCGTGTATATGTGTGTGAGCGTGTTTATGTGTGTGTGTGTGCGTGAGCGCGTGTCTGCGCGGGGAGACGGGCAGGAGGTGAGGTGTGTACCGTAGTTGGGCAGCACGAAGACGAATTCCTGTATGAAGTCGTTGAGCAGGTCGCAGAGCTGCGCGTCCGGCTCGTACACCAGCGCTCGTATCTCGGGCTCCCCCGCGTGGTGCAGCGTGTACAGCTGCTCGGCGAAGAAGATCAGCAGGTCGCAGATGCTCGTGTACGCCTGTCGATATACACATCTCCACTTACAACCACCCTGTTAAATTTATTCTTATAAGCTCAGCTACACAATAATAGACATCGCTTATTGTTTGATTCCCTTAAACTCTTAACCCACAGCCCGTAGTACGTGGTCTAGGTCAAAATAGGTCACGACCAGCAATCAAAGCGACAAGAACATGGAAGTCAAGGAAATCGGAGTCCTGCGGTCTCACTCGCTCGATGCGAAACTAAAAACGTCCAATGCAAAGATTGCTAATCCAAACACTTGATTTGTCATATATACGAAAATAATAAAATGATGAAATGAATGTGTTGCTGGGATACAATCAGACGGCTGCTGTAAATTAAAAAATAATTGAATAACTTGCAGTATACTGCGGCAAATGGTTTAAAATAAAGTAACGCCAGATGGGCCAACCACGAAAGCCGTATGTACAGCCGGTGTAGAGTAAAGGCACCCTACAAGACGGGTTATTATTCTTCCTAATTAAATGTCTGTCAGAGTAACGGCCTGCCACAGGAAGTTGGGGCGGCGGTGAGTTGCGAGGCGGCCAGCGGACGGGCTCGACTCCGCGGCTCGCTCCGTACTGCTTCATACAACTGTGTCGCTGGCGTGATTCGTCTGTCGAGTTTCATTTGTCGCTTCCGTCACCCGCGTGTGCGCATAGCGTGCTAAGTTCATGTTTACACGTGTGCATTAGTCGCCATAATAAACCATCTCGATTTTTGGCCGCGGCCGTGCGGGGTAATGTATGTATGTGTGTATGGTGGGTGTGGGGGTGGGTGTGGGGGTGGGTGTGGATGTGGGTGTGGGTGTGGGTGTGGGTGTGGGTGCGGGTGCGGGTGCGGGCGGGGTACCTCCTCGCGCAGGTCGGGCGTGAGGCCGTCGGCCACGATGTCGCGGCAGTGCGCGCAGTAGCCGTGCAGCCGCTCCCGCAGCGCGCCCGGCCCCGCGCCGCGCTCCTCCAGCTCGTGCAGCGACCACAGCACGGAGTAGAAGCACGCGCGCACCACGTACACCAGCGCCTTGCACACACACACACCAATACAATATATGTACACACAATAACACCAACACGTACAATGCAACATAATTTATTTATTTAATCTTGTTTGCACAAAATGGATAACAGAGGACTTACTGCCATTGGGCATTCTGTCCCAATCAAGCTATGGACGTAAGTGAAAAAAAAATGCTTGGGAGGTGGTGGAGCTAGTAATAAAATAAACTAAAAAGTACTTATATATATTTAAATACATACTACACTACATTGCAGAATGTTTCAACTTTAGTCAAAACTTAACAGAACAGAAAAGAAAATTGCTTTCTATCAGCTGAGACAGTTGCTCGTTTGGCTCCCTATCCCATACAAAAAAGATACACGGGTTATTATACAACATTCATATTGTGGATGGAGTATGAACAGATGTTCTTCTTATGGTCCTATGTCCTCGAGGTGGGGCAGAGGGCACCTAAGTGCTTCTCCATTGGAATCGGCCTTTAGCGACGCGATTCGCTTCAGGCCACGTCAACCCGATGGATTGACGTGGCCTGAAGTGAAACGATGAAGGATGAAGGATGAACATATGTTAGTGGGTTGAAACACACTTGCGGAGGCATCTGCGACTCGTTCTGCTTGACGCACTTGGGCAGGTCCTCGAACAGTGAGTCCCATATGTTGGTGTCGTTGAGGTTGTGGCACATATACATGATGGACACCTTGCGCAGCGAGTTGATCACGTTGAACACCTCGTCCGCGTCCGGCGCCTCGCCCTGCGCACGCGCACACACGTTGTAGTACAACGAACATAACTTTGACAATATTCGCCGGACACAACACCGGACGTTTAAAACTCACATTTCTATTCGTTAACATATTATAGTTTACAAATTATGTCTTTGCCAAAAAGCCCCACCTTTCCCGATGTTCGAGTTCACGCATCCAGTTTCCGCCACTCACGCTGCTCAGATCGTCGATTTGAATCTAGCCACAGTGTTCTGTGCCACTCATTGAATATGTAAGTATATTTAACCCTTATCGGTGGCTTGTTCTTTATACGTGATTCTCGCTAGGTTGTAGCTACAGGTAGTTTTCATTGGCTTTAAACATTTTGGGCTCAATATATTAAAGAATAATTGGAAAAGGCAATGAATGATACATAACTGGAGATGTCAGTTGCTCTGTTACGGATACTTAACTAATGAGGCAATAGAGCCTGCATTTCACACGGAGCGAGTTTCAACGTGTCTCGCACTTGTCACCTCCCGCGTGACTTACGACCGCGGCGACAGTGTTGTTGTCACGTGAGACGTGACTTACGACTGACAAGGGTTAAGTTTACAAGAATAAAATAATATTATTTTATTTGTGCACGGAAGGACGAGATCCAACGTGTCCTGGAGGGCCAGGGGATGTAGCCGAAACGGTTTATTAATTAGTTAGGAAATGAATCGCGAAGAAGCTCCATGGTCTCTCGTAGTGTGAGGCGCGACGGCGTCTCGTTGTGACCACGTGCGTGAAGTGGAGGCAGGATGTTCTCTCAACGTTGGCGGAAAATAAACAATAAGCACGCACTCACTGCCAACTCACTGTCGACCTGTGACCTAATGGCGCTGCGCTGCCACTCTACTGTGCACGCGGCCGTGTGACAATGAGGATCATCATTTATTTCACGCACGAGACAAAACTAATTGCATGCGTGTCGAGGCGCCGTCTGTCGGCACATCACATAGTGTCGACGTTGGGTTATATCAAATAATTATAATAATTGTAATTTGTGTAAAATAAATTGTTTAGCAGGATGTAATATTCATATAAATATATAATTTGAATATTGAGCTGTATTTTAAGAACTTATTTTTTACAGTAATGTCATTTGTTTGTTAAAAAGGATATCGTTGCTATGCAGCATAGCTAATTAACCAGCGGCAGAGCAGACACCACGCTGCAGACGAATACTTTGTCACGAATGGTATATTATTGAGTGGTAGCTTACCTACCGCGCTTCGTACGGTGAGCGGCCGAGTTTCGGAGGCCCAACACCCTCCCCCTACCTCTCCCATTCCCATAATATCACTTTCCTTAAAGGTCGGCAACGCTTCCGCACTGACTATGGCGCTGCGGATGTCTATGGGCGGCGTTGATTGTTTTCCATCAACTGATACGTCTGCTCGTTTGCCTTCCTATCTCATAAAAAAAACCAAATGAATGTTTGAATTATTTGTGTGATGTCTTTGCTCGCCTTCTCAATTTTGTATAAAAGGCGAAATGCAGTCGGGGGGGGGAGGGGGTTGATTCTAATTCGAACTAGCGTCAGTGCTGAAATGTACGTGTGTGTGTGTGTGTGTGCAACAAGCGAAGCGGACCGACCCCCTCGATGAGGCTGCGGAAGTCGTCGATGGCCTCCTTGTAGCGGTTGACGCACATGTCGGTGATGGTGGCGCGCGCCACGTTGCAGCGCGAGTACACAGCGCACTGCTCGCTGCACAGGTACTCCAGCGTGCGCCCGCACGCCTCCAGCACCTCCGCCTCCGTCTGCGTGCTCACGATCTCGCGCAGCTTGTTCAGCAGCAACGTCAGGTTCTGCGCACACGCACACACACACCATATATACTCATCATCCATTTATATCGCAAATTATATTGTGAAGGTACAAATTTGTCCCAACAGATGCCGCTAATATCATATCACTCCTCGTCTTCCGTTGCGGTAGTATCATATCCCTATCATCCTGTCTAAATCCATCTTTTCTTTCCCCTACCTTTTTCTTCCTTCTCTATCCTTTTCCCTTTCTTTGCGCCAATTCACGGTCTGCCGTGCCAAAGGATGCGTGGCTAGCTTAGTCACAAGCGTGCCGACCGTCCCGGAATCGGGCTCCCCCGGGTACTATAGTGCCTTACGTCAGCTTACGGGGCGCTGCTGGGGCTGACATCCATCCTCCCTTGCGGTTCGTGGGATTCACTATGACGAATCCTAATATACCTAATTCGTTAAAAAAATGACGGCCACTTGGTTCGCCACCCGTCACGTCCTGATTCCCGCGAGGGCGAGAAGCGACGAACGGAGAGCCGTTTTGTTACGATGAGTGTAAGAGGAAGGATGGATGAGTGTGAAGGAAGCAAGGAAGGTGTGTCGGGATCATAGCGGATGGATATGTGGTCTGCCTACCCTTACAGGGAGACAGGCGTGACTATATGTATGTATGAGACGCCGCTGTCGTTTAAATAAACTGTAGGTAAATTTATAATTTGGCATGGTTTTGGCACCTTTGCACTGGAGAGGCGCCGCGCCGTTCCGCGCGGCAACTCGAGCGGCGACCGAAGGCCTTACACCTTGACCATTATTTATGCTACATTTCACAAACATGTAAATATAGATAATCTATTAAAATATAACGTTTCTGTAAGTTGATTTGTGTATCGATCACTACGTGATACCTGTACGGTAAGAGTACGAGCAGTGCTGAAAAAGTAGTCGAGCACAGACGGTCAAATAAAGAATTGAATCATAAAATTTATACAAATGCGAGGTTCGAAGATTGAGAAACCGGCTTCTTCACCAAGTTGTCAACGTCGTGGTTCTCCTTTCCACATTTTGCTAGCCCTCTGCTAGCGGATCATTCCGAAGAAATTGCAAAGGATCAACAAGGCCATTTCACACAAAGAATATTATCATCATCATCAACAGCTTGCAGCAGTCCACTGCTGGACATAGGTCTCGCCCCAAAAAGTGCCACCAAGCCCGATCTTCGGCTTCACACATCCAGTCTCTGCCAGCCGCCCTGGACAGATCGTCGCACCATCAAGCTGGGTGACAACCCACACTACATTTACCGAAACGCGGTCTCCATTCCAGCACTCGTCTGCTCCAGCGGTTGTCGGATATCCGACAATCGCGACCAGCCCATTGCCACTTTAGATTGCTAATTCGAAAGACTGCGTCGGTGACTATAGTTATCTGAAATTAAAAGTGGCATCATCTAGTTTATGTATGACTCACGCCCTCCTGCCGCTGCGTGGTGTAGAGCTCTAGGTCGAAGTACTGCGGGATGGCCACCAGGTTGGTGAGCTTCTCCGGGTCGGCGCCGAACTTGTCCAGTAGCGCCGGCAGCGTCACGATGAAGTGTGCCGTCATCTTGGTGCGGTCGTCGCTCACCATCTACACACACCACACCACACTACTCTTACAATTTTAGGCCACGCACCATAAACAATAGCACAACGGAATTGGGGCTTTTATGATTTATCTTTGAATAGAAACTATGATCTTGATAAACTTTTTAGCGTAGGAACTTTACGTTGCTTTTAATGCTTATGGTGAAGAAGCCATTAAAGAACCAGAGAAGAATAAACGAAAAGGTAAAGATACAGAAAAGGAAGATTTCGTACCACAACCAATTGATATTCCAAAAGACGTTAATATAAATAAAATAAATATTCTTCAAAGATGATTAATGGACTCCATGGCATGGCTGTGGACAGTCAGAACCTTCACTTAGCTAAGATCCGAGATGAGCAAACAAAAACAGAAAAATAATAATGTGTTTTCTTGTTACTTTTCTTTTTTGTTAATAGTTAGTTGTGGTGTTAACAACTCTTAATGGTTGTCTTCCGTAGAGTCTACTATACCTGATGATGCCTCGTGTTGAGGTGAAACACGTGTCGTCGTGTGCAATGTGGAAAAGTGGTGGTGTGTGTTTGGTGTTGCTGATATTGATTGGGAAGTGGAGAGCTGCTGACGGTCGTCGTTTTCGTTCAGATTCAGTTCAAATTTCCGAGAAATCCACTTCCGATTTCAGTAGAAAACACACATTATTATTTTTCTCCTCTTGTATGCTTGTCGCGGATCTTAACTAAGTGCAGATTCTGACTTTCCACGTTCTTCGATGAGTCACAATAGAGTTTTTAGAGTCAAGTATTTCACATAAATTAAGCAAATCGGATAACATAACAATATATGATATTACACCAGTTGTTCCAAAGACTTCACAAGCGTTTCGAAACGTTTATTGCGTCGTCCAGGCACAGTGGCGGGCGTTACCTTAGCCTGCTCCTTGGAGAGCATGTGGTGGTGCTTGCGCGAGGGCCCGCGGCCCACCGGCGGCTCGCCCGTGCTGGCCTGCCGCACGCAGCACACCATCAGCTCGATCAGCGATGACTCCTGCAAGGGTAAAGAGCATTGTAACACTGCGTCTAGCGTCTATACGACGATACCCCTTTATTTTATATGGAGGTTTCTATTACGTATTATATATATATATATATATATATATATATATATATATATATATATATATATATATATATATATATATATATATATATATATATATATATATATATATATATATATATATATATATATATATATATATATATATAAGAGATGGGAAGACGATTTACTAACAGGATGGAGAAGATTAAGTCAGGACAGAGAAAAGTAGCAGGAACCTGGCCCATATCAAAGGACGACCTGACAAAAAACTGGTTGCTGACGGCCACTATTGGTTGTTTGTTTTTAATGTATAGTGTGTGTGGTAATTATATTTTAATTACAAATACTCTGGAGGCGAATAAAGTGTCATCTTATCTTATGTGTGTTTGAAATCCATTTTCAAACCGATTCAAATCAATCCGCGATCCAACCACATTGGTTGTCGCTGAAAACCAGCGCCAGGTGCTGCAGTAGAGCGTTGGGCATACGCTGACCAACAACCATTCTGTGACATTTTTAACATTTTAATTTTTTATTTTTTATTTATTTGTACAATATAATATTATTTAGGTTTTAATGTAGGCGTTGAGTTTTTGTAAAAATAAAAGTGTCATGAATAAGCTTGTCTATTTGTATTATTTGGAAATTCAAAACATAACTAGGGAATAATTAAATGTTCTTTTTAATTCTTCGAGTTTAATGATACAATATTATAAAACCAACTTGATAAATGTATTCATCACGTTGGTATCTTGGTATCACCACCCGACCCTGGTGCCAGCGAAACGTTTGCGGTGTACCTGTCTGTTGTCGAGCGCCTCCTCGCCGGGCCCCGCCTCCTCCAGCAACAAGTCCGTCATGCACTCCCAGTCCTTCATCATGGGGTTGGAGTCGATCAGCGAGTCCACCAGGTACGCGCCGTGTTCGTGTAGCTGTATACAATAACAATGTATTCAATGTCTACCTACCACCTACTACACCAGGGGTCGCCAAACTTTTTTGATCATCGAATCGAAAACTCCATCAACCCCTTAAACAAGTAATTTTAATTTAATTGAAATAAAACTAGCTATTGCGTGCTGTGTTTGTACATTTATTTTGTGACTTTAAACATTTATTATAAAGTAACTTTACATCACTACACAATAGTTTTATGAAATATATCTTAATGTTGAAATTTAAATACCTTAATATTTATTATAGAATAAATAAACTAACAACAGACTTATTGGTTCTCAATCCATGAGACGCGAGTGCCTGACGTTCCTTGTTTCACGTATGTTGAAAGTTTCAAAGGAGAACTTGCATTAATTAATACTGGTTAACGTTCACGCCTCTTCGACACCAATATATATATATATATATATATATATATATATATATATATATATATATATATAATTACATTTGCATTTAATTAAAGTTACAGCTTGCCGTTCCGGCCGCGGCGGATTTTCAGTTTCGTGATAACTGAGATCTGATAATCTGCCTGCTACGACTTTCTTAATGTAGGATCTATTTTTTTTAAATGATTCCTATGGCATTATTGAAACACTTATACAGGCGAGCGTCCAAGATAAACAACTGGTGCCGCGCAAATTCAGTTCCAACAGGAGTAGGAGGGAATCCTCTGCATCACTTTGGTGTCGCGCCGAACGTCGTCGAGGTAGAACACAAGCGGAGGACGGGCCTCACCTCCGACTCGATGAAGAACTGCACGAGGTCGCGCACCAGCGGCGTGGCGGGCGCGCGCTGCTTGCCGCGCCGCGAGCGCTGCACGGGCGGCGCCTCCTCCGCGCGGAACAGCCGCACGTTGAGGAACTCGCCGGCCGCCGCCGCCACGGCGCGCGACGACGAGTACACCAGCTCGTACACGTTCTCGCAGTCCTTGTCGGTCAGCACGTCCGGGTGCATCCTGCGGCCGGACATCCCCCCACACACAGCTTTATTTACATACACACAAACGACTTTATAAACGACTCCACGGAAGACAACCGAAAAGTGACTTTTCGGTTGTCTTCCGCAGAGTCTACTATACCTGAAGATGCCTCGTGTTGGGACGAAACACGTGTCGTGTACAAGATGGAAAAGTAGGTAGTGTGTGTTTGGTGTTGTGTATGGTGGTTGGTAGGTGGAGAGTTGCTGATGGCCAATTTTCGGTAAGTGTTTGGTTTAAATTTCAAATAAATCCACTAAACCCAACGGAAAAACACACATTATTAATTTTCTGTTATTATCTGCTTGTCGCGGATGTGTCGCTAAGTAAAGCTTTTGACTGTCCATAACTACACTCCTTTGCAAGTTTGTCAGTCACATAGTAGCCAAACTATATTACTGATATTTATTATAATAAAGAGTATGAAAAAGTTAATTCCAAATTCGAAGCTTTTGTTTTTATTTTAAATAATCCCATTTTTGGACTTTTCCCGCCAACTTACATGGGTGACGTTGTATTTTTATCTCATTTACATAATCTTATATTATTATCAGTTATATTATTTCATTGTGATGGCATATTATACAATATAGTTCGATTAAGGAGTATAAGTGAAGTGATATGAAATAAATGTGTGTATCATGACTTTATAAGTTGACTGAAAAAGCCCATAAGTTTTGGTAAAATGGCCATTATTCTATCAAGATGTAACATGAAAAGCTGACTTGGAACATTTCAAGAGATCGGATTTTATTGTATGTCACTTGACACTGGAATAATAGTTGTAACTAATTGCCATCAAAGAAAAGAAATAATCCCATTTTTAATTTGTGACTTTTTGCTTACTTTTTGCAGGTTCGTTGTTAGAAGGTTATCAGGCAACTAAAACTAACTTCTTGTTATTTTTAGTAGAATAATTTATGTTTGTCACATCATCCTGCCTTATTGTGACTTAAAACATAACTTTGTGGATATTGTAATGGCAGAAAAAGTAATAAGAGCTAGCAAAATTATAGCTCAGCTGGAAGAGGAGTTGTACCCAATGTTACATCTCGCAGCGGTTAAAAGTGAGTTATTCAACCATTCAAAGAACCTAGACTTGATACCAAAGATTTGTGAAAAAAACATTGCACACAAACGCGAAATGACCACTTTTTAGTGAATCAGGCGCTGAGGAACCGCATATGCAGTTACATAAACCTTAAGAGAAACCTTGATGAGGTATGAGGAGCACAAATTAGCTTGTAGACTGTGAGGACCCAATGACAGTAAGGTACCTGTTTTTTAGCAAAGAAGCTTATAAAAAAATACAAACTCTAAACTGTCCTTGATGTAAATAAAAGGTACTCACTTGAGAATAGCGATAACCAACTTCACAGCATGCACGGCAACTTCAGTCTCCTTGTCCAGAGACATGGACACAATGCGATCCTTGAACTTGGATGTAAATAGCTCCAGCTTGCTTTTCAACTCCTCACACTCGTACAATGGTTGCAGGGCTTGCAGACAACGAAGACGCACCTCCCCGACCTGAAAAAAATTTTTATTAAAGTAAAAATGTGGGATATGGGGACAAGTTCCATAAATCATCATTATCAACAACAGCCTGCAGCAATCCACTGCTGGACATAGGCCTCCGCTAAGAAGCGCCGCCTAGCCCGATTTACGTGATTCACGGATCCAGTTTCTGCCAGCCGCTCTGCACGTAGATCATCGCACCATCTAGCTGGCGGGCGTCCTACACTATGTTTGCCGAGATGTGGTCTCCAGTCCAGCACTCGTCTGCACCAACGATTGTCGAGTCTCCGACAAACGTGACCAGCCCATTTGCACTTTAGTTTACCAATTCAAAGAGTATATCGGTGACTTTGTTCTCTGATGTATTTCTTCATTCCATAAATACCAAAACCAAATTAATTGATTAATTTTATTTGGAGTATTTTAATAATTTAGGTATGTGTTCAATAATACCATTGACTACTGAGCTAGGGTTCAGGGTTCAAATCCCAGCCGCAGGTAAATTTATTTAAAAACAAAAATATAAATATTGATATTGATAAGAATATAAATATTGATGTAAAACAAAGTTACCGACCCACACTATGGCAGTAATGTGCTATGTATATGTACTCACTTTGTCATGCAGGGTCCAGCCAATATACTTGAGGTAAAGATCATCAAGAAAGTGTGATGGGAACTTCTCCATCCAGATGCCAATCTCAGCCATGGTGATTGCTCTAATATCTGGTAATGTATCTCTGCAAAAAAGATAAATAATAAGTTATAATAATACTACAAACTGAAGTAGTGAGTATGGTCAAACCCGACTAGCTGGACTATGTTACTTGAGTAAATGAAAAATGTATCGAAAATTAAGATATTACAACACAATTCTTATTTTATTTCTAAAAAAGACATGTGCTCCACATGCCCAAAGTCACATAAAAATAGGGGAATGGCCATCGCTTTACTATTATCAAACTGAAGTAACAAAGGGGTGCTCATTTTTGTCAGATAACTAAGAATCCACTTGAGTCAAGTAGATATTGACAGATAAAGTGGGACCCTCAGAGGTTAGATGGAACAAGAATCTGCACAAGGCAGCCAGTTAAAACTGAATCCATGGAGCTGAAAATCAGGTTAGATAGTGCTCCTTTAAGAAGACCCACCTGCAGCAGTGACACAGCAGGTTGATGATGATTTGCCTCATAATATTGGTACCAGAAAACTATTAACTGACACATACAATAAAACATTAATAAAGCATACCTGTATCTGTGCACAAAGACAGACTTGAACATATAGGAAAGCATATTCTTTATCTCCTCCATGTTTTCCTCGAGTTCTTGCCGTTTGGCAACCAGTACCTCTAGACGCTCAGTGGCTCGCTTATCTCGTGCCTTTAGCCGCTCCGCCTCATACTGACGCTGGCAGTTGTCACTGTTTATACTTGTCAATAACGCCACATCCACCAATGCTGTCATCAGCTTCATCACTACGAATCACATTTCAACGTCAACCGAGCACAATAGAAATCAATAACATAAGTTTGTCGCACTTCAATTCAAAATGAATGAGTTGAGCACACTAAACATTTAACATATTTTTTTTTTATATTTACTACACTGTGAAAGAGTGGCAGTGGCGTGTACATTGTGGAAGAGTGGTGGTGTGTGTTTAGTTTTGTTGATCGTGGTTGGTAAGTGGAGAGTGGCTGACATCTTTTGCTAAGATTTCCCGTAAATGCACTTCAGTAGACTAGGGTAAAACACACATAATCACATTTGATAACTATTTGATCATAGGCACTCTCATACAGCTTCATAGAGCTGAAGGCAGAGCCTTTTAATACTTTTATATTAATAAACTTTTACAAATACAAAAATAAGGTTTCTTTCGCACTAGATATTTCCCCCGGCGGTGTCTGAACCAATACAACATTGGAACCTTCAAAAATAAGCCTACACCTACTTAAAAGCCAGCAACATTTCTGCAATGCCTACGGCACTGTGGATGTCTATGGGCAGTTTATTTGCAAGTTCATTGCTTACATCAAGTGACACACCTGCTTGTTTGCCATCCTATCTTATTAAAAAAAAATTGATTTTGCCCCTTGTCTCGTTGGTAACTTCACCACTGAGTCAATAAAACAGCACCTTATCACTCAACACATACATACACATACACATACTATTTATTTCACTTTAAGTATTTGTTAAAGTGAAAGAATAAATAGTTGTTGGTAGTTCACATGAATAAATAAGTCTTCCATTATGTACTTTACTCACCAGCTAATGTTGCAGTGTGCCTGAATGCCCTGACTTGGGAATCAGACAGCCCAGTGAGCAAAGATATGATATTGTCCATGAGGTACTGATCATAAATGATAGAGTACTGGCACATTTTCACTAAAGTTTGTATAAATTCACAAAAGTTGGAACGGAACCTTTTCCATGTTTGACCACTCATTATTAATGGATATTCACCGCTTTCCTGGTAAAACATAATTTACATATATTTATAGGTGTTTTATTTAAAAATTTAAAAATATATTTTTATTACATGATTATTTTTTATTAATTATACAGAATATAATTTACAAAATTTATTCAAAGAATTATTGTCAAATAATACAAACCTCATCAAACTCTTGAGTCATTTTCTTTATAATGAGTGTGTGATCCATTTGTGCCATGTCAGGAGTGACTTTACCACGACAACCAGATGAATTGATAAAGAACTGCATTAACTGCACCAGGGCACTCTCCCTATTAGATTTGTATTCTTCTATCCATATGTCTACAACTTGCTGTAAATCAATAATCCTTTGAAACAAATTATAAATATAGTCACAAAGTTGGAAAAAATTTACAACATTAAAATAAACAAATGTAAAATGTCTGCAAAAAAAAATGTCTCTGAATCCATCACATAAGAATATTTAATATTTCTTTCTGGTACTTAAAAGCATTTTTTTTTATATTTAAATATCCCAATTTCCTCACACAATGATGAACAAGTTTGAATTAATTGATTGTGAACAAGAAAAGTCAATTCACTAACATAATTTTATGTTTACTTACATTAATAGCAGTCTTGTTGAACCTTAGAATGTTATAAAGACTATTCTCATCATCACCCGGCAATAATACAGGAGGTGGAGAAGATGCTGGAGGCGGTGCGGCACCCCGACCACGACCACGCCCGCGACCGCCGCGTCCGCGCCTGCGCAGTGGAGGTGGTGGCGGAGACTCCGCTAACCGTCCAACATAGCCTCCATCGCCTCCTCGGCCACGACTACGCGTAATACGTTTTGTTGGAGGCGGTGATGGTGACCGAACCTCTTCTTCTTGATGCTCCTCTACCTCCTCCCTCGACGGCTCGGTAGCCGTGGAGTTAACCACAGCTCCGACACTGAAGCCCGAGTAATTCACATTAGGTGTTTCTTGTTCATGAACAGATTGTCCCCCATAATCAGTCATAGGAGTAGCTGGAGTCATAGGGTTAACATACTCCGGCGGAGGATCATCCATCCGGATACGTTTGCCACCTCTACGATGCATCTTATTTACTACAGTAAAAACTGTAGTTCAAAATCCACGTATATCACATCTAAGGTATTAAAAACCTTGCTCGCATTCGCTTCGACAAAGAACATTAATGATGATACAAGCTTTGTATTGATTTTCTAGTTCACATTCACACAAAAAATCAATCGTTCACAGATTCGCTCCAAAACGAAAGGAAAAGACGAGAACGTCAAGAAAAGAGACGTCAAAGGGTGCGTCGCGCGCGAAGCAACAGTCGCGCATCATAATACAAAAGTAGTAGCACAGAATAGATAGATTAAACTTTATTACTTAACTAAAAATTAAGTACTTATAATTTAATTACATTTTTAATTTACTCGCCTAATTAAATGGTCTTTTACCTCAAACTACCCCTCAAAATTGGAGATAAAGTTTATTTTTTGAATCAAAATTGAAAAGCACTTATTTGTAAGCCTGCTATTAAAACTAAAGCCAATTACTTTTCTTGATTTCAATAAAGTTTCGATAGTCAATAGTTTTAAGATTAACTCTTGCTTAAAAAGTTTTTTTTTATTCTAACGGATTTGATTTTTTTTTATTATGAGAAATGGCTAAAGATAGACTTTCCCCGTCAACTTACATTAGTGATGATGTGTTTTTGTTTCATTTCTATAATGTTATATAATTATCAGTTATATTGTTTAATTGTGCCGGCATATTATAGAGTATAGTGCGATTAAGGCGTATAATTGAAATGATAGGAAATAAATGCGTGTATCGTGACTTTTTAAGTTGACTGAAAAAGTCCATAGAAGGTTTTGGTAAAGTAGCCACCATTTTATCAAGACGTAACGTATAAGCAAACTAATACATTCCAAGATATTTGATATCACGATGATATATTACTTGACACTGGCATAATAGTTATAACTAATTGCCATTAAAGAATACAAAGACTAAAGATCTGAACCATAGATTATATACTATCATCTGAACTGAGTTGAACTGATTGACTGTCATATTTTTACGCTACAGATCGGGTCGGATGATTTCTGGGTGGGCTTATAAAGAAAGTTCTATTCCTGCATAAATATGGCTAAGAAAACCTACGATTTATTGTTCAAATTGTTACTTATTGGTGACTCCGGTGTTGGAAAAACCTGCATATTGTTCAGATTTTCAGATAATCACTTTACAACGACGTTTATATCCACAATCGGTATGAATCTATCCTCTTTTTAAAAATAATTAATTTTCCTATTAACACAACAACAGATGTTTTAATTTAAATACAGTGCCTTCAGTTTCCTTATAATACAGTATTTAGCTAATTATAAAAGAATTATATTATTCGTAAATGTAAATTAACTATATGAAACGTGTTTGTCTCTCATCGCTATATTCTTGAACTCTTTGATTTACAAAGAGACGTGCCATATATTTTTTTATCCAATAATTGATAATAGTCAAGTTAGAGCGTAAAGGCGCAAAGCGTTAATGTGATTTCTAAAATGAATGTCAAATACAATGGAAATGTACAAACAGTCATGGTATTGCGTTTTAGGTTTATGAATCACATTTCTGTCATCTTTATAAGTTATTATATACTGAATTTAAAACATTTTCATTACAGGTATCGATTTTAAAATAAAGACTGTTGAGCTCCGAGGAAAGAAGATAAAACTTCAGATTTGGGATACTGCAGGGCAGGAACGCTTTCACACAATCACCACATCATACTATCGTGGTGCCATGGGCATAATGCTTGTATATGACATTACAAATGAGAAAACATTTGATGACATAGTAAAGTGGTTAAGAAATATAGATGAGGTGATAATTATCTTTATAAGTGATATAATATTAGTAATTTAATTATTTATTTATATATTACAAGACACACAGACCCAAATGACACTAAAGATGAATGTATATATTAAAATATTAGGTCTTATATATCTCATGAATATGAATAAAATGTCAGTGGTATATTCTCACAATGTATAGAGATAGTGTTATATTATACTGAGAGTGAATCATGTGCTACATAATTGGTAACCAGCTTCCCATAAAGGGGAAATTTGTTGCTATCCACTTACACTGTTAGAGGCTACATGGCTGGCTACAACAGTGTTTTGAACCCACTTTTAGAAAACATACATAACTACACATTATATAGATGAATGTAGAGCATACAAGCATTCACTACTTTTAAAAACATTAAATCTTTTCTTTAATTATTATCACAGAATTATTTTAAAACAACTGCTATTTTTATCTTTAGCCTATTAGACCTCTGAATCAATATCTTTTAAGTTCTGTATAAAAATATCCCCTACATTTATTTAGATGTGTCATTGTAGTATTTAGGCGATAAATTTGTTAGTTCTGCAATACCATTGTTATTTTGCTGCCACTGACCTGCCATTTTAAACATAGTATTTTATAAACCTATTCTAATTTACTCGCCATGCAGCATGTA
The DNA here is from genome assembly GCA_031353405.1 of Baronia brevicornis. Lineage (NCBI taxonomy): Eukaryota > Metazoa > Arthropoda > Insecta > Lepidoptera > Papilionidae > Baronia > Baronia brevicornis. Next base: position 603,135 of record JASFAT010001913.1, read on the forward strand.
GAACACCTATGTTGGCAACAAGCCTCTGTCTTTTCACAAGGTTATTAGAACCTTGACCAAAATTTGGTATTTGTCTGTGTGGATGGAAACTCACATTCCAATTGTTATTAAAAGCCTAAAAATGTACTATAATTCTACTGTTAGTGATGCGGGTGGTGGATAATTTTCTATAAATTTCACAAAACATTGAGTTGAAAAAGCCAGTCTATTATACCAAACTGTAGATGTACTTAATTATATTATTTTTCTAAGCTTACAGTGGAGTTTGCATGTTACTGTATATCACTAGGTACATCTTCCTTTTAACTCATATTTTACACATGTATATATATATATATATATATATATATATATATATATATATATATATATATATATATATATATATATATATATATATATATATATATATAGATATATATATATATATAATATATATATATATATATATATATACAATGTACGCTTATACAGCTAATTATTTTCAATAGTTGTTTTAATACTTATGAAGATTATATGACAATATTTTCTTAAGAAACAAGATTGTACACGTTACATTAGTTATTAAATATTTATACCTATATATACCTGAAAGAACTTTGGCTAACAGACACAGTATTTATGATATTATTGTTATTTGCGAGCAGCCCTCAGTTTAACGGTACCCTATCATACTCCTTTGAACCAGGAACAACCTGGAGTGAGGGTCAAATCCTTTACTGCACAAGTGATGGCCTATGGATACATTTGAATTATTCTTTTAATAGTAGATAGGATAGCAACTGTATACAATAGCTCTTAAACAGTTTATTTTGAAACACAATTCTCAGATTCTGCATTCTCTTTAAAAACTCTGATGACTAAATGATTTTAATGTAACTAAATCTAAATAGAAGATAATTTAATCATAGAGCAGTCAAGCAATGAAGCCCTTGCAGCGTTAGTCATGCATAGGTCTCACCAAATCCTGGGATTTTGTGAACACCTATGCATAGCAGTGAGTCGATTGTTATTTGTAACAGAATTATCTTTCATTTATTGATATATATTATATAATTGCAGCATGCAAATGAAGATGTCGAAAAGATGATCCTGGGTAACAAGTGCGACATGGAGGAGAAACGGGTGGTTAGCAAAGAGCGTGGAGAATCTGTAAGTATTTATTCATTATACTTTGTCTTATATAACACTACTATAAAGCAATCTTTTTTTTCTGTGCTCTTTAGATTTGTTTGTCTACAAGTTGAAGTGACATGTATTCATTATTGCAGTAGACAACACAACAATGATATGTCATATATACAGAGCTGACAACCAATTGGCTCAGTTCTGTGCATCGGAATAAATATATGTATGGCCTAATGATATTTATTCCAAATCGAGTAACCCTGATAACCTGGTAACCCCGCCAATCCGAATTGGACGAGAGTGATAGGTTAACATCCTTTCGTCTAGAAATAGAGAGGTCCATGCACAGCAGAGGGATATACATATATGGGCTATGAGAAAAAATATACGGAGCTAATGTGTGAATAGTAATAAAGTGATTTAGACTAGATGGATTTTACGGAGATTAAACGACTAATGGCTCAGTCAATGTGCCCAGGTTCGATTCCCGCATTGGGATACATATACATATGGTCTCGGATATTTATTCACAGTTTGGTTATACCGCCTTTAATGTCCGTTGCTCCAAGGGTGGGATCCATGTCCAGCCGTGGGACATATATGGGCTGTGAAACAAAGTAAAATTATTATATTTACATTAGGATCCCCCCACTAGGATTGGATAGGAGAGTGGAGCTATACTCGGAATATACTACCTATACACCGCGACCCTTCTGGCAAAGTAAAAAGAATTTCACCAATGCGCCATTTCCGTCGTCATATTTTTTTTATGGGATAGTAGGGCAAACGAGCAAGCGTGTCGCCTGAGGGAAAGCAATCAGCACCGCCCATAGACACCGCAGGAGTCGCGGAAGCGTTGCCGGCCTTTCAGGTATGTGTAGGCTTGTTTTTTGAAGGTGCCAATGTCGTATCGGTTCGGGAAAATTGCCAAAGTTGCCGGTTCCGCAGAGTGGTGGTGCGTGGAAAGATGTTTCGAGAGCGCACCGTAGTAGATCGCCACTAATCCAGTACAACACTGTACTCCCAAATACGTCATATTATGTATTTGGGAGTGTATGATACAGTGTATGAGTATAGTGTGTTGTAGGATGCAGTTTACTCTGTTAAAAGTTGTTTGGATTATTTTGTTTGTTAATGTTGTTTCTTTAAAAAATCTAGAATTATTTCATTTTTACATTTTAGTTATTACAAATAATCGAGAATGACAATTACTTAAAGCGATTAACGGGCAACGCAATGGCATTTTGTTAACGATACCATCAGGCCGCGATGCGCGAGCCCCCACGAGCCCCGGGTGACGTGTGCTTATAGCCCTAATGAATTGCGTGCCGTCACGCCATCTCACAGCGAGTCGGCGAGGTCAGCGCGAATGAGTGCCAATTTATAACCTGCTTCTTTGATGATAGCAAACATACATTTAGCTATGGGATTTATCAATGATCATCATCATCATCACGTCTGCGATAGTCCACCGCTGGAAAACGGCCTCACCTAGGGCGCTTCACGTAGCACCAACTTTGATTACACGAATCCAGTCTCTGCCAGCCGCCCTACGCAGATCCATGCTCTATCTAGCAGGGGCCGTCCCACACTACGTTTGCCTAGACGCGAGCACTCGCCTACTTCTATTATCAGTTCAGTTTGCGAAATCGGTTTGTCAATATGTTGTGTATATCTTTTTTAAGGAAAAATAGCGCCATGCATTTCGGATGAGTTTAAATAAAAAATAAATAACTTCCTGTTTCCGTAAACGAATGAATGGAAACACTTAGAATCACTGTGCTTATTGATTAAAATAACTGTCCCCTTTTTACCATTAAATTAAACTATTTATATAAAGAAATCGAAAGTCATGGATGGATCTTCATATTTGCCAAATGATTTGTTATGTGGACAGTCAAAAGTTTTACTTAGCTTAGATCCGCGACAAGCAAAGTATAGAACAGACAACCGAAAAGTGTCTTCCGTAGAGTCTACTATACCTGAAGATGCCTCGTCTTGGCTCGAAACACGTGTCGTTTGCAAGGTGGAAAAGTGATAATGTGTGTTTGGCGTTGTGTATAGTGGTTGGTGGGTGGAGAATTGATTGCCGATTTTCGGTAAGTTTTTGGTTTAAGTTCCAAATAAATCCACTTAACCCAACGGAAAAACACACATTGTTAATTTTCTGTTATTGTTTTGCTTGTCGCGGATCTTAGCTAAGTAAAACTTTTGACTGTCCATATAGTGATGGATTTCCACAAAGTAACGCCTGACTCCATTAACAAATTATTTGTTATAATTTTCTGATGCACTTTGTCTGATGAACTGGATTGGAGCCTTCGGCATTAGAAATTCATTTACATATGCAACTAAAAAAAATATTTAATTATGTATAGGTACTGAAGCGCAATTACATTTTATTGCATCGTCTTTCAGTTACCATCCGTTACTTGAGTCTAAACGAGGTTCGGAATAGGGCAGTATTAGCATTCTAAATACATAGCTAAGTCATAGATAAATACAGTGCTGGTTCTGCGGTCAACAACCCACCTGCCCACCGTGACGATTTTGGCAAATTAGCTCTACTTGGGCACAGTGAATGTCCACCAGTTTGTTTTAAAAATGGGCTCGGTGTCCCATCTAAATCAGACCCTAAGTATTGTAGTGTGCCCGCCGTTCTGCTTACGGCGACACACGGGATCTTTAGGGGGTTTTCTTCAAAATGATATTTTATTCTTCTATAAAATTAAAATTTTTCCATATAAAATTAATTTATTTTTCTATCGTCGTACAATTATATAATAACTTATTCACACTTTATCATTTTACATCTGAATATATACATATTATTATTTCAATGTTTTGTGCTGGATGGGTAATATGTCTATTGAAAAGGCGTCAATTAAACTGAAGCATTGTGTTTTATAACAATTTCTTTTTCATTTTAAATTTGAATATTACGAATGTAAAAAATAGTAATATAATATAATACGTTTTAATGCATGAGTGATACATTTCTGAACGTAGCACTACAGTACACACCTAAAGGGGTCTATAAGATCCACTTTCATTAGGTTAATGAATAGGGTCCTCATTTAGTTGATTTTCTACCACCACCCGACGTCCACGGAGATACAACGCAGCCCAACTTGAGAAATTCAACCTTATACATACATATTTGTAATCATCCCTTGCATATTTATTTCTTATTAATAATCAATTAATAATATATGCTTAACAATAAAAAATCAATACTTTAACGTCATGGCCGTGACATCCTTTGAAAGACATCTCATGAATGTAGACAACTAAACGTGAAGTCATTGGCAGATCGCGCGCGAGCACGGCATCCGCTTCATGGAGACGTCGGCCAAGTCGAACATAAACATCGATCGCGCCTTCTCCGAGCTGGCGGAGGCCATCCTGGACAAGACGGCGGGCCGCGAGCCCGACGGCGACCACGCCCGCATCGCCGTCGAGCGCCGGCCGTCGCGTGCGCCGCCCGCGCGCGCCTGCTGCTCCTAAACCACCGCCAGCCAGCACCATCGGCAACACCGGCGCCGGCGCCCCGCTCACATCGTCCCATCATCCGTTTGTAATTTAAGTATTAGTCACAGTCGACCACCAGCTAACGGACTTCACACTTAGAATTGACACTGCGACTGCACTTCAAAGAAATCTCACACACACACACAACACTAACAGCGTGTATTAAAACATTAAATGATGAACATTATAATGAATAGGATTGATCATATTTATCTCAAAGTCCCATATCTCCATATCATGAGACTTCTTCTATGTCATCATGCTCTTGGTAGAGAAGTCGTGGTTGATATATATAGTGGTGACTTGTTCAACCAGACGCAGCTATTCATCCCTCATGGCTGCCTGGACGCATTCTAATAGATTTCGATATGTCCATTGACGGGTCAAATGAAGACCGCTCTCGTAGCACCCTACATATCGTGAGATAAATACAAGCGGTAAATATGTACACGTAACGAACGTACTGTGAACGTACCACATAACGGCGCAGTCGTTTGCCTTGACCCCCTCCCCCGACCCCCCTATATTCAAACCATAAAGTTGAACATTAGTATCGCAATCCGTTAGCTGACATATATTTTGATGGGTAGCCATAGTCACGAAGCGGGTATAGTGCTACCTGTCCTCACTTAGGCTACCAACGTTTCTTTGGGAAAGTCCACGCCCAGGTACAACTTAACATTTTTAAGATCGGCGCCGACTTCTTTAGAGAAACTTTGGTTATATGGTCCGCGTGAATGCTACCAACATAAGTGATAAGATAAAATGGATTATAGACGCGATTGAGATTGGACGACTACGGAATCCTAGTTGCCCCCGTACGGGCGGGGCGTGCAACAAATCGGCTTCAGCGCTTTAAGCATAGTTCGCTTTCGGCTGTAAATTTGGCGACTCGCTTCTGTCTGTAGTGCCGTAGCAGGTGTCACTAGTTGAGCTAGCGTTTCCGCCTGGCCTCGTAGGCAGGCGGCTGTAGTTCATCGTCTATCCTCACTGAATTGTATTCTGCCGCGTTAACAAATTGTTTTGTAATTTTCCTACCTACCCTCGAGAATCTCCGATCTCATGTAGTTGACAGTTTTGTACTCTACCATAGATTTTTTTACTATTTTATATGCGAGTATGCCTTATATGGCAACATTATTTGTGATGAAAAAATCCTTTGAAATATTTATTATTTTATTTTTGTTAAGTCCGTAATACATTTGTACTTAAAAGTTGCATTCACTACTTGCTCGGTGGAAATTATCTTCGAATTATTTTTTTTAAATGTTTGATACAGGAATACCGTGTATTATATATATTTGCATGAGTTCCAGTAAATGCGCAGATGATCCATCAATGAAGCTATTAAAGACCGAAGTCGAATCGGTGATATTAAATAAACACTGATGTTTGGAAGCGATTTTATGTGCACTTTAAGATTTATTTCCCAAAACATATAGTTCCAATTCAATAAGCAAACCATACCGTGTGTTAGTAGCGCCATCTATCGCTACTAGCTGTAAATACATCAGACAGAAGCATTATTCAACAAATACAATCGATTTTTAATATACAGAAAAGGACTACATATAAACATAAATTGTGTACAAAGTTTGCCTTTAACGATGGATTAAAACTGCTGAAAATTTGTCAGTTGCCAAAGAGATTTAGTTTTGCTACGAATTAGTGATGCAACGATTATTTATCGATTATATTAGTTATCGATTTTTTAATTTCAGAATATTGGTATTTTTAGTGTTAACCGTTGCACCACTATCCGAAACGTATCGATAGATTATCGAAAATAAAACTATAAATAACTTTTTATATTTATATTCTTTATTATTTTAACTGTACTTAGGTTTCCCGAAGTGTGATTTTGATTTATAATTATTTGTACTTCTGACCTACCTGAACAAACTGTATCACTATATGGGTTTGACAAGTCTTTATCAAAAGTAAGAACTGGGAAAATGTGTCATTATTTCAGGCCACTTAATACAGAGCGAAGCTTCAAGGCTTTTCAAGTCAAACTAAAGTTTGGAAACCTAAGAAGAGTTTTAATGTAACCAATGATTTACATGTACGATATTCATGTTATGTAACGTATAAGGATCTTAAAAAACTGCACTTGAATCTGTTTTTTATACTTTTATATGCGTTTAAATTTTATTTTTATGTCATATAGTCCGTGAAGTTAGAAACAAAATTGAATGCTCTATCCAATCCGATCCGTGAAAACTATATTTATACATCGGATAATGGACTGAATACTCTCAAACAACTTGTTTATTTCTACCGCTGTTTCGGGGATCGAGTACAGAGATAAAACAGTGTATAATAGCGTTGGTAACTCTTTGAACTACAGAAATTGTGAACGGCGAAAATACGTACTGAATAGGACGCACACGCGCCGAACCGACTAGGGTTCGTTGCTGTTGTATGTTGTAAAATATTTCGTCTGTACATACTATGCGGTGTGCGCGCCGTGGAGGCTGTAGATTTAAGGGTGTTATACGTGCAATAAACCACGCAAACCGTAGAATCTATGGTATATGCCATACAAGTTGTAGCGAAACATTAAATTTCCCGTCGGGGTAGACAGAGCACAGACCTCCATCTGCTGCGATCCCGGCACACGTTCATTGCTTCATCCACACTTTCCACTCTCTTCATACAACTTCGCCGGCTAAGGGTACTTGTGACCTTTAAAATATTAAATTGTATATAATTTTCAAAAACAATATAGTTATTGTGTGATCAAAAATAATTAGGTCCTCAGTTGAAGTCTAAGTCGTAACACTAGACTAGTTTCTCGTTTCTCATTGTAATTTACACTAATAGTTATAAAGAACGGAACGATTACCGTAGCCACGATGATGGAACATAATCGGTAGTTGTTTTGATATCCACGTAGAATTGAAATTCTATTTTTATCTTTTTACTTTTGATTCTAAAACAATATGGCTATAGGAATGTATTACTACAAGAAGTAATTTATTTCTTAAGTGTAATAAAAACACCGATTTACGTATAATCTTTACAACTCATCCACAACAATCCACGGCTGGACTTTGCCGCTCACAAATAAGTTTATGACAATCCACTCTTTGCAAATGGATTGGGGTTTGGGGATTATACTTAGGTTCTTGACTTCTCTTCGTACCACGCGTACTAGGAGAAATTTAGTGGAATGACAAGCTAAGTTTGTATTGTAGCGCTGGCCATTGGCATTATCTTAAATATCCTCGTCGCCAAAGTTCACCCGCGTACAACCTTAAATCTACGGATACCACTCCACTCAGCTTTCATATCAACTAAAGGGCAAATTTAGACAATACACAACCCACACCCAAAACAATATAGACATGCAAGGCGAACCAACCGAGAACTGACTTTAAATACAGACAGTCAAATGAGGTTTCGCATTACTCACTTTTTAAATGTTGTATATTTGAGATAAGGCAATATGTTTTTATTTTATGTTGTGTATATGTTACGTGTATATGAATTACAATTATAAATCTTGCATAGTATATATAGGATATGTTTGCATATGCAATATCCACAATGTATTCATTTTAATTATATATTTGTATGTGAATATATACAAATCAGTACGAGCATAATGTTACTTATGTTAAGGTACCCATTATTTTATATAAATTCGGAATAAATTTGTTGACACAAGCGTAAACTATCGGGCGGAAAGAAGAAAGAGACAGTATCGAGAAGATTCGCATTTGTAGTGCGTTGTCCCTTTCATATATAGGATTTCATCTAAATATGGCCGACAGTCAATGGTTTTCTGCCCAGTAGCGCACGCATTATGTTTTCATTTATGTATATAAGCGATGAAATATTGGTACGTCATTGAAATGTAATTTATTTATTGAATTAAAAAGGTTTCTCGTGTTTTTTTATTCTGTGCATATATATGTTTGTGTCGTCGATGTATTCCGTCGGTCGCTCGACCGTGGAACACCGCGAAGTGACGCGTAGTTAGTGTAAGTAACAATATTATATAGTCTGTGGTGTACATTGGTTAATATTATATCGTACGGTGTGCGTGTCGGTTTTTACCCGCTTTTATATATAAACAACGGCATTGTATATTATGTTCATAATAAACGATTTATCGTCACATTCGACTTTTATTTACCGTCCTATATGCGCGCATACACATACATAGATATCGAAGCATAAAAAGCGAAAACGCTGTAAATGACACATGTCAAGAAAACTTGCATGTTCGGATCAGAAATAAATGAGTCTCTCAGCTCTACGACCAATAGAATTTTTTTACAGCGAAACTGACTGTTTTTAAGTGATCAGATACAATATTTTTTTTTCTCTGGTGGTATGTTCTTATTTTACGGTTTACTATGGTTTCGCCTATATGCATCGATATGAATTTTATCGCCGCGCCACCCCTGTGTGTAGTGTGTGGCTCGCACAGGGGCCAGGGCACTAGAAACATTTCAATTAAAGAACACATTTTCGACAAAATTTGAAAAAAAATTTCGGCGGCGAAACGACAAAAAAGAGGCACTACATAGGGTTAGGTAATAACAATATATACTGATGTGTATGTATATATATTTGAGATTAAGAAATAACTGTTTTTACCTAAAAGCGTATACTCATTGAAACTACTACTGAACGGCATTCTGCGTACGGAACTTAACGGGAAGAAAAGAGTTGTAAGGGATGGGTCATGATTTCGTTGAAAATGAATAGGCATTTTTTGTCAAAAAAAGGCACATTTGTCTGTGGCATGAATGGGCCGGCTCGCTCGGCGAGTCTGAGTAGTACTTTACCTACCGCGCTTCGTACGGTGAGCGGCCGAGTTCCGGAGGTCCAACACCCTCTCACTCCCATAATGACACTCCTTAAAGGTCTATGGGCGGCGTAGATTGCTTTCCATCAGGTGACACGCCTGCTCGTTTGCCTTCCCATACAAATAAATAGGCGAAGTCAGCGGAAATATTACGTATGCGCACATTACTTCACATTAATAATGAAAAACAAGAAGAGACGACCACCATCAGCCGCCGCTTTATTGACATTTGGATTTAGGATCGCTGGCAATGAGTTTGTTATCCGAGAACAGTTGAGTCATAGAAGTGACGCATTGGCCTCGGCTGTGCCACTATCGGCGAGGGTCAGGGGGCAAGGAGCGCCGTCCACACTATCAGTGTGTCGGTGAGCACGAGCTGACTCGGTGGCAGCTACGATGCTGCGCTTTGTGGTTTTTGTTTGTTTCCTTAACATAGCGCACTTATCTGAACGTAAGTTTAGTTGACGATGAACAGAAATTAAAAAAATAAATGTGCTACAATCATTCCATTGCATTAATCATCTATTGTATACTTAACATTATCGATATAAATAAGACGAATGCGTTTTTAACATACAGCTTATGTTTTTATTATATCTTTTACGTTTAGTCCATGTCGTGTTTATATTTTTGTAAAACAAATCATGGGGATCGTAGAGAAATACAATTGAGGCGTCAACTTATCTTTTTTGCCCCCAAATATCACACATTTTTGTATCAACATGTTGAAAATATTACTTGCTGGTAACATCTGGCAACACTCAGATCCACCAGTGTTAGATGCCTGACCTCCCAGCGCAAAAGCTTACGTTTAACATTTGAGGCGAACAGCCTGATGGTTTTTTATGAAGGGGATGATGAATTCTTGCGAAAACGTATCATCGTTCCGATGTAATGTTTAGATAATCGATTTCTAAGGGTTGCCGATTAACGTTTAAAGAAATATTATTATTTACTTTTGTTTACTGGTTACTGGAGTATATGTATCACGCACTGCCGTGGCGAGGCAGCCCGTTTTGGTGTTGATGTACTTGCCTCTGATGAAACGTCGTTGTCACGTAACAGCACAGAATGAATTATTTAGATGTAGCCGCCGTTTACTTTAGCCAGGTAATGTGCCACCGTCAAGGACACTACAGATATACAATTAACCCTCCTATAACGCGGTACTCTTATAACGCGATTTCATGTCCCTCGTATAACACGTATTTTTTCCACCTCATATAACGAGAGTATTGCCTTAGTCATATACATATATATACTATCTTATAAAATTATTCTCTTGTTATCTTGTTCTCATAAAATTATTTTATTAAGTTTTTGTTCCTACTTTTTGAGATTTAGGGACATTGATTATATATACAGTGATATCTCGTAATCTATCGCGTTATAGGAGGGTTTACTGTAATTGTCGTATTCAGCGCCATGCGTGATCGAGTTGGAGTGCGCGGAGTGCGTGCCGGACAACATGCCGCTGGTGGTGTCGCACCGCGCGGCCGACGGGAAGCTAGCGGCGGCCGCCGGCGACGAGCTGGTGCTGTCGTGTCGCGGCGGCAGCTTCCTCGCGTACCCGCACCTGGACACCGTCACCGCGGCCTGCGAGGCCGGCCGCTACCGCGTGCGGCATGACAACACCTTGCGACACCTCCTGGAGCTCGGATGCCAAGAGAATATCTTCGAGGATGTACTGCACCAGGTGCGATCTCAAATTTGATACTTTCAACAATTGTGTGCGCGTCCTCGCGCTCTTTTCCCTTTGGTATTGCCAATCAGCCAGCCTTTCCAGGTTATCATCTCCTCTTCGCATGTGTATGAAAAAAATCAGTACGCTTTGAAGACAGATGGTGGACAGACGGGTCTTAATTCCGAGTTGGGAGCGCAGATACATTTGAACGTTTGGCTGTCTATGGTTATCCGAAACATTCGTCTCGAGCACCAACTCTCGAATTCATCTTACCCTTTGACTCTCTCTCGTTAGGATTCTCCACGTTTATACTCCGTAGAGAAAGATTGGGGATATTAAAGGCACTTAACAAGTGAGTTTTTGTCTGTAGTAGGAAATAAATGCCAAGCTATTATGTTGTAGGTGGAGCACTGTGGGCCCCCGCTGCAGGGCCGCGCGTACCGCACGCAGGCGGCGCGCGGCACGCGACACCTCGCCGCGCTCTGCTTCGACGCGGACCGCGCGGTGGCGCTGCGCGCGCACGCCACCAGCGCGCCCGCCAACGCGCTGCCGCTGGCACCGCACAGCGACGCGCACGCGCCGCTCTCGCTGCTCGGCAACTTCAACCAGATGTTCGACGCCACCACACGCCACCTCGCCGACAAGCTCTACTCCGACGACGCCCGCATGAACACGCGCCTGCACGAGATCCTCAAACACGACCGCTTCTCCTTCGCCGAACAAACCCTCACCTCCGCCCCGCTACTCTCCCCGCACTACTTCGAAGACCAGAACTCGCGCGTTGCGGACTTCGTCTCCAACAAGGTGGCGGTGTGGCGGAGCGTCGCCAGCGGTAACTTGCGTCACTTGCACAGCGACGTCGCCAAGTTCATGACGATCAGGCGGCCGTCCACCGTGCTGGATGTGTACGCGGGCACCCACGGTGTGCTGTCCCTGAGGACTGGCCACACGAAAACCGAGATCTTCTTGAAGCCGGGGAGGTTCCCCGTTCCCAAATACATATGGACCGTGGTCCACGACAGAAAAAGCGAGAAGGCGTTGGCCGTGGTGGTGCTTAACGACCCATTCGTCGCCGTCAGCGAAATCCGGGAGTCAGTTTTCTGCGAGAGCGGGTGCGGGCGGGTGGCGTGGCTGCACGAGCTGCGCCGCCACCGGCACTACGAGAGCCCCGCGTACGGCCTCGCCTTCTGCTGCGACGTGCACAACTTCGCCAAGGTCGTCGGCGAAATGCCCGCCGGCATCGTCGGGAACGTCACCGCGGGCGACGCGGGCATGCTGGCCGACACCTTCACATAGCGCGCTCGCAGTGGCGTCGCGCCGGGCGGACGCACTCGACGCCCGCGGGCTCTCGTTGCCTTGTATTCCGGTCAGCGAACATAGTTTTTTGGAGCTTTTGTGACATGTGTACCATATTTACGTGTTTATTGTTTTACCACTTCAATCAATCAATGGTGTATAACTAAGTAAAATTGTAAAAAAGATTATAAATATGTAAAATAATATTTATCAAATTACAAATAAAATATATATAAAAAAAAACATTTTCTCTGCTTTACTCAGCAAACAGCCTACCTAGGAATGCCATGAAAAATATAAGGCTTTCAAAATTTCCAAGAAATAAACATAATTTTCAATAAAACAAACAGATAATGATAGGTTTTATTACAAATATTATATAGTGCAGCAAGTGGATCCAGATCCCCTCAATCCCTCTCGGCGATGACCGTCAGGTGCCTGTCGATCTCGCTCTCCGTCAGCACGCTGCGGACAAATGTAACGACCACTTAAAACATTTTGCACATTTAATAAACACACACACACACAATTTTTTCAAGCAATAGCGGCCTCCAAGATTCAAGATATTTATTTATGTATATCCATGTTTGGTTTACATAAATCATACAAAGCATGCAAGGTTGTTGAAGTACATAATATAGGTCCATCGTGTTGGGCCTTTGTGGCGTACACATATACGAGTTTTATAATAATCTAATTCTTAACAAAAAAATAATCATATTGTCACAATAATGTCCTGTAATATTATTGATTCAAATTGAAATTATATTATATTGTAATTATTTATATTGTATAAACACATACATAATAGTGATAGTTCTAATTACATGTAATTTTGTCATTCAAGAATTCTGATATACTACAATATGCTGTCCCTTCTCGGTACGTTTTTAATTATTTTTTTTAATAAATGGGCATTCTGCTCCTTCCAACATTTCGGTAGTTTATTATATATTAAAGGAGCCATGTGGAAAACACTTTTTTTCAATTAATACAATTTTCGCTCGATATAGGGAGAAAATAGTATATATATACATATATATATATATATATATATATATATACACATATATATATATATATATACATATATACATATATATATATATATATATAAAAAGAGAAAGAAGCCGATAGAAGGATTCAGTTAGGCTGGGCAGCATTTAGGAAACTCCGTCCGGTCTTCTCGTCGCCCATACCTCAGAGCCTGAAGACGAAAGTCTTCGACCAGTGTGTCCTACCCGTACTCTCCTACGGTGCCGAAACGTGGACGCTGAGAGCTATGGAGAGAGCTATGCTCGGAGTTTCTCTGGTAGATATGTTTCGGAATGAACAAATCCGTCAGAGAACTAAAGTCACCGACATAGCCTTTCGAATTAGCAAACTTAAGTGGCAATGGGCTGGTCACGTCTGTCGGAGATCCGACGATCGTTGGAGCAGACGAGTGCTGGAGTGGAGACCGCGTCTCGGTAGACGTAGTGTGGGACGCCCTCCGGCTAGATGGTGCGACGATTTGCGCAGGGCGGCTGGCAGAAACTGGATGCGTGTAGCCGAAGATCGGGCTAGGTGGCGCTCCATGGGGGAGGCCTATGTCCAGCAGTGGACTGCCGCAGGCTGCTGATGATGATATATATATATATATATATATATATATATATATATATATATATATATATATATATATATATATATATATATATATATATATATATATATATATATATATATATATATATATATATATATATATATATATATATATATATATATATATATATATATATATATATATATATATATATATATATCATCCCGTCTAATACGAATGACTATGTCTGACCGATGGGAAATACAGAATAAATGTCGATTACTTTTTAAGTACATGATAACATCCAAAGTGCAGAGTGACGGTAATGTTAATAGTTTATATTTAATGAAATACGGCTTGCGACTATCACTCGACTCTAATTTAAACATCGTCCTAATGCATCGTTTTTGGACTATGAAGGGGATATCCTTGTCCAAGAACCTAGTTTACACCTGCCTAAAATCCAAGGCGTCTGCAGCGACCCAACTACAGTTTGTTGAATTGCAGATGCCTATGGGCGAAGGTGACTCTTCAATTAGTTCTCTATTATAAAAAAAATACGATCTAATTTTCTTGAAGGCGAAGTTCTTTTCCAGCAATTCGCAATGGTCCCGAATGTATGGTTATATGGTATGTATGGCTCATACATATTTATTCTGAATCTGGGTGTCTAGTGATGATGTTTAGTACCCGGGTCATAATAAATTCTAGTGTGTGAATTATGTAAAAAAACGACGGTCGCGCGAATTAAGCAGCGCTCGGAGTGCCGAGCAGAGGAGTGTTTCAGAGGCAAGAGAGTGATAACGTTCAAATTATATAGAGGAGAAAAAACTGGTGTTGATAAATGTGAAAAGTAATTGTACAGATATACTCACTGAAACTGTGGGTTGTCCTTCGTGACGAGGCCGATCTCAATCTCCGAGGACTTGAAGTCGACGGCGAGCACGTGCGAGAGGCACGAGATGGCGAGCTGCACGGCCTCGTCGCTGCTCAGCTCGGAGCGCTTCTTCAGCTTTTTCTCCAGGTAGGCGCTGGCGTCCGTGGCCTTGGAGCCAGCGGCCACTGCCTTGTACGAACAGTAGTAGCCCGAGGGGTCCGTCTTAAACACCGCCGGACCGATTTCCTCGTCGTAGGCGATCATCATCATACCTGACATAAACAATAGTTTAAATGTAAAATTCCAATTACAATTCTTTCCACGCACCACCACCCCGTGGAACCAGCTACCTCCAGCAGCGTTTCCGATACGACATTGGAATCCTTAAAAAACAAACCTACACATTTCTCAATACTTACTTTCTTTCTCATTTGTACTTTCTTACGGTGCAGAAACGTGAACAATGGCATTCCGTCTGCTTCACACGTTCAGAGTCGCTCAGGGAGCTATGGAGAAAACTATGTTCGGAGGGTTCTGGTGGATTTAATAAGTGGAATGAATAAATCCGTCAGCAAAAACACCAAATTAGTAAAGTGAAGTGGCATTAGGCGGGTGAAATGCTAGAGTGGAGATCACGTCTTGGTGTGACGATCTGCGCTGGGTGTGCGTGAAGCCGAAGATCGAAATAGATGGCGCTTGTTGGAGAAGGCCTATGTTTAGCAGTGGACTGTCGCAGACTGTTGATGATGACACATTTCTCAAAGGTCGGCAACTGTTCTGCAATGCCTATGGCACTGCGATTGGCTATGGGTGTCGTTGTTCGGTTTCCATCAGGTGTTACGCGTACTCGTTTGCCTTCCTATCCCATAATTAAAAAACAATAAAATAGAATAAATGGGAATTTTATGTTTTGAGCGTGCAGGGTGTGGAGGTGGGCAAATGTGCCGAGACACGCCGCCACAGGGTCGGCGCCGGATTCTATTTGAAAAGTTCTGAGCACGGACGCTGATTTTATAGAAAATTGTGGGAAGGGGGAGGGTACTTAATCATCTAGTGGGGGTATTCCTAACAGTACATATATTATAAATATATGAGTTGCAAATAATTGTTATTAACGTATGATATTGTTTTGAAAGCATCTCCAACACGAAGGAATGTATTCACAGAAGTATGTTAATGTTTCTGATCAATAAGCATGTGTTTACTGTTTACGGGACCTGTAGCCTGATTGTGGCAGCAGGCACCCTATGAATCGTACTTGGAGTGCGGAGAGTTCAAAGGGTACGTACTGCAGCCGAGCGGGCGCATCTCGGCGTTCTGCGTGTACACCTGCGAGATGTCGGCGACGCGGCGGCAGAGCACGTGCAGCGGGATCTCCGTGCCGTACTTGTACTGCCAGTTGGCCGCCTCGTAGCGCGCGCGCTGCACCTGCGACTTGCTGTCCGCTGACAAACACACGCACACACACACACACCATATACATTGTATTCATTTTTGCCAAAACAAATTCATAGATTATGTAATACACGACTATGTCGAACATTTGAACGCTATTATACGTAAACAAATTTTAGCATACACAAGTATAACAACTGGGTAAACCCTCATCTGACTCCATCCATAATTTCAATTACTTACTCCGCTGGCTCAGTGACCCGAAGTAGATGTTTGCCTCCGAAACGAGAGTCCACCTTCTTTCCCTGTCCCACGCTAATTCTTGCAATAACGGTTCTCCGTTAGTCGCTTCTCGCCCTCGTGGGAATCAGAACTCGACGGATGGCGAACCACGTCGCCGTCATTTTTTAACAACACTCAAACTCAAATGGTTGGTGTTAGTTCAAACTTAAATAAGTCCTTACCAATCATGCCAGCCATGACACAGCCAATGTGTGGGGTGAGCTGGAACAGGTGAGTGACGGAGGCAGGGTCCAGTAATCGATCGGGAACCTTGCGTTGCGTCGCCACTACGGCAGAGTCTACCCCACGAAGTGCCACTGATGTCAGCCCACCCTGGTTTATTGCTTTTAGGGCATATTCTGGAAATTTTCATTTTTGATTTCTAATTAAATCTGCTAATAATCTTCCACCTAACATAGAATGAGACCACCATATTTAACCTGATGGTACTTCGATGATTGTGGGTGCAAATACCAAAGAGCAGCCTACTAAACCTACATACATAACATAATACAATGAGTAGGTAGCAACATCCACTTCGGTTATAATAACCAATTCATGATCCACAATAGGCACACCAAGTATAACTTAAATGGTAACTATAGTGTGCCTGCCATATTGCTTACGACGACACCTGGAATCTTTAGGGGGTTCTTGCAATAAAATTCTTCAAAATGATATTAATTTACATATGTTTCATTGTACATTTATATAATATCTTATACTTTATTAACACCTTTCACTTTACATTTTAAATCTCAATAATATATAAAAATTTCAATATTTTGTGCCTGACGAGTGACATGTCTATACCAAAAGACATCAGTTGAACTAATGCATTTTGTTTTATAACAATTTATTTCTTTTTCATTTTAAATTTGAATATTACGAATGTCAAAAAAAAGTAGTATAATAAAAAAGGTTTTAATGCATTAGTGACACATTTATGAATGTATCACTATTTAACACACCTTGTTTGTGAGGCAGTTTAATGTTGAACATTGGACTGTGACATACATATTATTTCCTTAATTTATGTGTTACCACGTGACACATAGTTTTGTTTCACAACCCATTCACATATGTCCTGTTGGTGACCATCAGCCTCCAAATTTTTGGAGGGATGGCTACTAACCAACCATGCTTGTCCAATCAATACTAATCACCACACTGTGAATAAATATCTCTAAGCCATAGATATATTTATCACGATTTGGGGATCAAACCAGTGACCATTGATTGGTAGGCAGCATCCCAATCACTGAGCAAATTGGACAATAAATTAAAGATAAGGAGAGACAAATTATAATCTATCAGAAATAATACAAAAAGTTGCAAGTTCTATCGCCACTAGCCTGATGGTTGACACTACATTACCATGCGATTAAATTACAACATTGAGGTATATAAAAGATAAGCTCGTATTCGTTAATGGCTAACAACACATTTGTGACATCACTGGTGTTGAAGATATCTGTGAACCACAGTGATCACCAAATATTTTAATCATGATAGAACCACAATAGTACACATGCATTAAAATTCTGTACCTTGTGACTACAGAACTGCTTCACAATTACATGGAGTGAATGCTTGTTCAAATTGAAAAAGATTGGAAAAATTTTGTAGAAAAGCCAACTTATCAATTATTTTATACACATAAAAAGGTAATTTAGTTGTAACTTGTGCCATTTTAACTTGGTAATTTTTATTCACTAATGTTGGCATTCAGATATACACTCTTAAACTTTAAATGAAATAAAACAAATCTACCTTAAAAAAGTAGAAGTTACCCAAAGAACCATATTGAAAGTATGTACTTTTAAGCCATTTTTCTTCGTCATATATAATCTATATAAGTTTATATATGACATTCCCACAGTTCAGCAGTTGTTTCTTATTCACATAATTTTAAAACAACACTTGTTGGTATTCCCAGACTCCATAATAATAAATAAACGAAGAAAAAGTATTATAATCTTTCGACTTAAGAACCACTTTCAAAAAATTTTTTTAATTTTTTATTACTATTTTTTTTATTAGCAGCGACAGTACCAAACTTATTACTTTGTAAAATGAATAAATAAAAAAGCTCAAAAGTAGAATTATATCATTTTCATTTACTTTCTTCATTTTAGTCAATTAATTGCTCGTATAAGTAGTTTTAAAAAAACTAATTGCACATGATCGCATGGAGCGATTTAACTACACTTGCTTTGAAAACTTGGGTGAAACCAAGGTAGCATGAAATTCATAAGTGATAAAAGAAACGTAACTTACTTCTTCTACGTTATTTCACGTAAATTCATGTCCCCGAAAATTACTAACAGCACCATGATTTGCAAACAAGACAAAATAAACAAATATTAATATAACCTACTCACCAACTTGGTATAGTCTTCCTTCTGGAGAAAAAATTGTAATGTGTCTATCAAATCCCGCGCTGCTTTCACGAGCCATTTTAAACTAAATAATAATTAGAAGTATTAGATACTATTACTAAGTGCTGAATTTTATTTTGACAGCCGCTTTTGCTTGTCATAGGAAGTAGCAGAACGCTTCAATTTTGAATACTCATCAGTAAGTTTTCATTGATTTGATCCCGTGTAACGAAATGCTTTACTAACCAATGACACAAAAGTTTCAAAACGTTTTTACATTAGTGACCAATAAACGTCTAACTTAAAAAAAATACTTAAACAACACACTGTTTATAAACTTAAAGTTTAAATTAAACAGCTTTTATTAATTTAATAAAGAAAAAACATGTATAATTTGAGAGCAATAGTTAAAAAAAATTAAAAAATATCGATTATTATTTTACATTTTGCATATCAGTTTTTGTGATTTTAACAACGAACATTAACTACTATTAACCTTACCATCGACCATAGTCAGTCGTTCGTAAAGTTCTCAAATTTGTCCAGGAATATGTCTATCTTCGCCAGACAGTGCGATTGGAAAGAGAAAACTTCGAGAAAGATTCAGACGGGTTGGGCAGCATTTAGAAAACTTCAGTCAAGTCTCGTCGTCCATACCACAAAGCTTGAAAATGAGAGTCTTCAACCAGTGCGTCTTGCCTATACTCTCTTGCGGTGCCAAAACGTGAATACTGACGGTCCGTCTCCTTCACAAGCTCAAAGTCACTCAGAGTACTTGGAGAGGACTATGCTCGGAATTTCTTTGATAGAATTTGGAATGCAGAAATTCGTCGGAGAACCAGAGTCACTGATATAGCTCTTCAAGTTAGCAGACTGTAGTGAAAATGGGTTGGACACGTTTGTTGGAGAACCGACAATTGTTGGAGTAGACGAGTACTGGAGTGGAGACCGCGTCTCGGCAAATTGGGACACCCCTCTGCTAGATGAAGCGACGATTTGCGCAAGGAGGCTGGCAGAGACAGCACGCGTGTAGCTAAAGATCGAACTAGGTAGTGCGCCTTGGGTGAGGCTCACGTCCAGCTGTGGACTTCCGCGGGACGGGACTGATATTGATACTGATTAACTACCTACTATCACGTCGATGCTTAAGTTGTTTCTGATAATACTTAGCGAATAAAAACTACGCCTATGGATGTAATGGATAGAATGGAAGAATAATCGATTGTGTACATCGATAAATTACAAATAATTCCTATAAGTTATAGAATATAAGGCGGGCATTTTGTAAAAAAGTAACTTGAGGACGACTAGAGATTTTCTGCTGATTGAAATTAAATTGCGAATGAAGAATAATTACAATTATTATATATAAAATAATTACATACTTTTTTTAGAATGCATATTTTTGTGTCGTGCAATCTACACATTTTTTAAAATATCAAACTATACCAACGTTCTGTGGAGCCAGCTACCTTAAGGGGTATTTCCAAATCGATATAACATTGGAACTTAAAAAAGCCTATTTGTGTCTTAAAGGCCGGCAACGCATCTATTACGTCAATGGTGTTGGGAATATGTATGGGTGGCGTTGTTGCTTTTCTATCAGGCAACCAAGCAGGTATCATGGTTGGTTTGCCTCACTATTCCATAAAAAAGAAATAATCCTTATTTAATATTAAAAAAGTGAATGAATTTTGCGTTTTAATATTCAATCAAGAAAAGCTTAATCCACGAATATTATATCATTGTTATATAGAATGATATAATATTCGTCGATTAAGCTTTTCTTTTATGTTTATTTATATTTAATAATAATAATTTATTTCGACATCATCAAAGTTAATATAGGTTAAAATATAGAGAGAAAATAATGTGTATGCGTGAGTGTGTGCGTGTGTGTGCACGTGTATATGTATGTTTAAATGTATTTGTCCGTGATGTGCATTCAATTATTATTAAATATATATTTTTTTAAAGTTACAGTTCTGGACGTGGGTGATTTTCAGTTTCGTCATAACTGAGACCTGTCAATCTGCTTTTTTAATATATAGTCTATTTTTTTAATGATTCCTAGGGTATTGTTAAAATACTTATGTGAGCCCTCACATACAAGAAAAACAACTAGCGTCGTTAAAATTCAGGAGTCGCTGGAAGCTCTGCTTTCTGTTGCTATTATGATAATAGTGCTCAGGGTTAACAATTGTGTGGTATGTCAGGACAGATTGTACTACGAATAAATGACGGATTGTTAGCATTTCGGTTTCCTTCGGTACAATTTTTCCGAGGGATATTTAATTTATAATCTATTAAGAAGTTGTATATTATCTATCACGTGGATTAATCACAGAGCAGAATATACAGTAATACTTTATTTTAGTACTAATAATCTGCTCTGTGCTGATAATTTATGTCGTTTACTTCAGTTGTATCTGTGGCAGTATAGTAAATAACTAATGATTATCTGCTCTGTGGTTTCAGTTGTAGTTTGTGTAGTGTAGAAAGAGGTTGTATAATTTTAAATTTAAAAACCAATCGGTTTCTTTTTAATTTTCTGGCTGATGATATCAATAAATATTAGATTGAAAAGTAGCGTTTTTACAATTTAAAGGTTTATTTTAATCCGCAGCTAAACTCTGTTCTTAATTTCGTAGAATTTCATTATCATAACAATGCAAGAGACCGTTACAAATACAAACGAAAACAAATCCTTATTTTCCTCTTTTTTGGAAATTCTGGAAGCGCGCGAAAAACAAGATCAAGCTGAAAGACAGCTTGAAGAAGAGAAATATCAGCGAAGAATTCAAAGGATATATGATTTTCATGGTACGAGATTTTGAATGTTAACCATATCGTTTATAAAATAAATACTTGATTAACATTTAAACTTTTTAAAACGATTATTTTTTTCATTAATTTTTTCTTGTACTTATTGTTTTAAATTTTTACTGATTGTTTTGTGTATGCCATACCCGGAAAATGTCATAACAAACGACAAAAACTACTTATTTTTGTACATGTGATGTGCTCAATTAAAAATATATATGTATATTTTTTTGTTAAAAGATATTTTATAGTTTCTTAATGTATTATATTATTTTTGTCTATTGGGTTATTTCTCATTTTAATAATGTTTCAAAATGTAGTTAAATTAATATTATTTTGTTTATTTTCTCTTCATATTTTATATTTATTATAATTATAGTTTAAGTTGCTAATTATATTATTTCAATCTCAATAGATTTATTATTATAAGAAATATATTTAAAAAAAATATTTTATTTTTTCCTATTTATTTAAATTTCAATCAAATTAAATCATGATACAATTTATTTTAAGTATGTATTATTATTACATACAATTATTATCATTATGAATATTTTAATGAAAATGCCTCTTAAAAATCCTTTTATATTTTTTATATTGTAATAACTATTCTTGTGTATCTACAATATGTGGTGTAGTATAGTGTGTATGAAAGATGACTCAAGGATATGGGGAAAATCTATTGATTCTGATAGTTGGCACTTATCTCCAGTAGAGGAAAGCTACCTTTTGGTTGTGTTATGGTGGTAGTACATTGAAAACTTGAGTGATAACTGACATTTTATTTCATGGGATAGGCAGGCGAATGAGCAAGTGTGGCACCTGATGGAAAGGAATCAATGTAGCCCATAGACATCTGCAGCACCATAGGCATTTCAAATACATTGCCAGCCTTTTAGATAAGAGTAGGCTTGTTTTTGAAGGTTCCATTGTTGTATCGGACAACTAATATAGAACGACAATGTTGGGTAAGATAATTATGATGACAATCAGACATTGAAGCATCAAATAACAGCATTACTTGTGAAAGTGAAATGTAAAATACATCTTAGAAATTAATTGTAGCTGACATTGTTGTCTTTTATATTCAGGTGTTTGTATGTAAGCTGTATATGGAATTTTAAAAATTATACAATATTGTAGAGACTACAGTTTGACAAATATAATGTGGGATGCCCCTTGGCTAGATGGTGCGACAATCTACATAGTGCGGCTGGCAAAAACATGTGAAGCCCGTGATTGGGCTGGGATGTAATTTTTGATTGAAGCTGTTGATGATGATGATACAATATTGTCACTATTTGGTTCCAGTACATCAATATACTTTTTCTAAAGAAGAGACATGTGTAGTTTATTTTTTTGTTAATTGTGTGCCATATCACAGTCCTCTTCTTATAACGTTTTGATGATCAAACAAATCCTAAAATTGAGCACAATATCACATTATGGTGATAGGTAGTAACGATGGGCACAAAGATGTAAGTGGAATGTGACTGTCGACAGATCGCCAGCGGCAGCAGGCGGCCGAGTTCCGTCACTGCCTGGAGTACGTGTCGCAGCACGCGCACGTGCTGGAGACAGTGCTGCGCGGGGGCGGCGTGAGCGGCGAGGGTGAGGGCGAGGGCGCGCCGCTGAGCGCGGTGCTGGTCCGGCAGGGCGCGGCGCTGCAGCGGCGCATGGCGCAGTGCGTCGCCAACGCCGCGCGGATCCGTCAGCTCCTCACCGCAACCCACCAGCCGCAGATGGACACCGTGCTCGCAAAGATGGTGAGTCACCCGCTGGTATTGTTCAACTAAGTTGCATTGATAATACTTTATAGTGCCGTGCATTTATAGGATTTGCAAATCGGCTGCTAGTATTAAACCTAGAATTTAACCTTTGAGCTACCGTCGGTAATTGCGTCGTTTTTTAAGGACCTATGTGGTTGAATCATTTGTTACTTTTTTATGGAGCCTGACGTTAGTTTCACCAACAGTAGTTTTACCTTTTTACTGTGTGTATGTGTGTAAAGAAAATCTGTTGGTAACCGAATCCAGTCTAATGTTCGTATGAATAAAATTAAAAATGGTCATAGATTTCTATTGTTACTGCATACGTTTTTTTTTTTTTGGAATAGGAAGACGAACGAAAAGGTGCGTAACCCAATTGAAAGTAAACAAAAATCATTTAATGCCGATTAAAAACAAAAAAATTCCATCTTAAAAATATTATACCTCGCACGTTCCTTTATACAAACACTTAAATTCTTCTCTAATAATTATGGACTAGACTTGTATAGAGGTAAATTTTTCCACCTGAACTATAACTATGCACTTAACAGTCTGAAGTGGTGAAGTGAACATCGGTTCTTGTTGCCTATCCACCGCTACATGATAATGGGTACGTGGAGGAAGTGAGAGGTGTTTAAGCGATGAGGCGATTCTCCGCCACCCTCGCTCGCCGCGAAAAGCCTACGATTTACACTACACTACCTAGGTATATGTAGTTGTTCGTGAATTAACTTCTGAGCGGCCGTCTCATCGTGTAGGCAAGAGATCGATTCTCGATGTGACAGTGATGGATTGTGTAGCGATAGTCAGCGCTTTACTTGAATCGAGCTGCGTTATTTTTTATTTATTTGATATATATTTTTTTATTTATATGTGGTATCCTTAAACCCTTGCTGGGCCCGTCGAAATCATTTCAAATGGTCGCGAGATCAGCTCAGATGATTGGACGCACGTTGGTGACGAGCTGCTGCATAACTTGGGCGAGGTGGCCGGCTCTGAGATCCGCGTAATGTAGTCTTGATGGGCGAATCCTAAGTGAAAAGTTTTATCCCACACCATCTGGATACTTAATAGTGGTAGAGCTAAGCTAGACAAAATATTTGTTGTAGACAAATACTTTGTCTAAAAACCGGCGTCTGAGTCGTAGCTTAGCTACCGTGCTTCCTCCGATGAGCAGTTTAGTTCCTGAGGCCCAATACCCTCCTCCCTTCCATAATGACACTTTCCTTAAAGGCCGGCAACGCTTCTGCACTGCCTATGGCAATGTGATTGCTGCAGCTCGTTTGCCTTCTTATCCCATAAAAATAAAATATAAATACTTGTTCAGAGTGCAGAGCTTGTTCGTTGATGACATAAGCGATGAATCAGGTGGCAGTGTGAACAAGGTGTACGATGAGGTGCCGCGGGCAGAGTCGCTTTGCACTCAGGCGACACTTGGAGCGGCGTGTTTTGAAGCGCACGACACCCACCGTTAATTGCGGGTCGTGCCCCCCACACTAATTGTCGTTGAAATCCAGCTCCTTCGTCTTTAATTAAATCAGGGACTGTTCTTGCCGATATTATCATGTTTAATTTGGGAGTATATCTTCAAATAAAGCAGCGATACGTGTACTCAATGTTTTTTAAATGATACTCATAATAATAATAAAGCCCTTTATTTCCTTAACAACCTAAAAGTATTTACAATATTTACATTGCGTGTTAGTTTTTTGACGAGGACCTCTCAATGTGTACAGGCTTCCTCCAATTTCTTCCATTTTTTTCTGTGCTGATAGCTTCTTGCAACTGACCATAGAAAACGATTAATTCGTTTTCCTGTGCTTTGCTAGTTGGTGCACACGCTTGGATAGTAAGAGACATATGAGGTATCAAACTTCAAGTTCATTATGCAGACTCGTTGAAATTTGTCGACCTAAATAACTCATTTCCCAAATTTTCGCTTTCAAGTCAGTAGTCGCGGGTTCGGTTCCGGTCGCTATGAATATACGAGTACAGGTTGTTCCGAATCTCGCTAATTACCCCAATCTGCAAACTATGGTGCGTTAATGTCTATTCCCTCAGAAACCGGTGGGCAAATGCATTTGTGGCGTGTCTGCGCGACTCTGGTTAGGAAAAAAAAGTATGGGTTCGCGTCAGCAACATGCTAATTCTTAAGGTATCTAAGGTAACTATAGCCATGAGTAAAGCTAGAGACAGACATACTTTAAACACAGTGAATGCGCGCGTAGCTGTCTACGTACACGTACCACCCCAACACATTATATATACCCGATTGTATGTGTCGCACACACATATAATACAATAGACGCTTCATGGATGTTTAAAGTTTTGTGAGTCGTGTCAGCAATATGCTGTAGTAATAGTAGCGATTAGTTTAAGATTTCCAAATGCAGTTTTAAGTTTTCACTTCTGTCGGCAGTCCTCACGACTATGATATGATAGAAACACATTCGAACTTTCGGAGCGAGAAATAGACTGGTCCAAAACATCCCCATGTTTTGGACCCGGCCATGACCCACCCACGGCTGTAGCGCCCTTGATGATGATGATGATGATCCACGTGCTCGTTTGCTTTCTATGCTATAAAAAGGTATTCGTGTGTAGATACATAATTAATGTGCACAAGAAAAATATCGATTGTTATTACTGCACGCACGTCGTGTGAATCAACCGCGGAACAAGAACTGCTTTAAACGTGTAATAAATGCTGTTCATAAAACTAATTTCTCTGGGCACAATGAAATTGAATCATATAGAACCTGATTAATAGTTACTTTGCGGAAATCCATTACTATGTGGACGGACAGTCAGAACTTTTACTTAGCTAAGATCCGCGACAAGCAAACAAAAACAGAAAAATAATAATGTGTATTTTCTACTGGAAGAAGTTGATTTACGGGGAACTCAGACTTAATCTAAAAGACAACCGTTAACCCACTTAACGGTTGTCTTCCGTAGAGTCTACTATACCTGATGATGTCACGTGTAGAGGCGCAACACGTGTGCAATATGGAAGAGTGGTAGTGTGTGTTTGGTGTTGTTGATAGTGGTTGGGAGGCGGAGAGTTGCTGACGGCGGTTTTTTCCGTAAGATTTAGTATAAGTTTCCCGTAAATCCACTTCTTCCAGTAGAAAACATACATTATTATATTTCTGTTTCTGTTTGCTTGTCGCGGATCTTAGCCAAGTAAAAAATTTAAACTATCTGCATATAGAAGCTGGTCAATGTACTTGGGTAAATGGTTCTTTCTCCTTTATCGTAAAAACCTAAACTCGGTGCCGCGCGTGTGTGCGTGTGTGAATCGAAAGCGGAACATCTGCGCGGAAAGAAAAAGTTGAACGAGCGCGCACAATTAGCAATTGACATGATTTGCCAAAGCGCTCGTCACCGCGAAAGCACTTTTATTGCTAAAGTGGTTTAAATTTTGTTTGATTGCTTTGGGTTTGGCGCGAGTGATGTTCCATGTCTCGGCGTCATGTAATCGGCTCGGGTCTCGCGTTCGCTCGCCCGAATTGACTCTCGTTTGATTGAAACGCGCGTTTTGGACACGCACCGCGCGCCGCGCCGCACCGCGAACGTGTATGACTATAATTACTGTAATCAGTATTTATTCTGCAACAGTTTTTATCACGCATGAATTAAAATTAAGCTTCAAAACTAAATTCGTGTAACCTTCGTGAAGCCGACGACTAGTTCGACTAAATATCTCCTCATCTCCTCTCCCAAGCTTCCAAATGTTTCACACGGCTTACCGTCCACTTTGTATGTTTTACATATCTTATACGGGATCAACAGCTTATGGTGATTTTACAAGTACGGTAAAGGCTCAATGGTCACCAGGACTCTCTAAAGGACGCATATAAAGTGTTGATTTTTATATGAGAATTGTACGAAACCTATGAAGTATATTCGTATATAATTTGTGCTTTAACCTAAGTCCCTATTAATTTTTTTTTATGGAATAGGAAGGCAAACTAGCAGGCGTGTCACCTGATGGAAAGCAATCATCGCCGGCTATAGACATCCGCAGACCTTTCAGGAAAGTGACATTATGGGAGGGAAGGGAGAGGGGTAGTGGGAGGAGGATGGTGTTGGGCCTCCGGAACTCAGGTCGCTTACCGTACGAAGCACGGTAGCTAAGCTACCACTGAAACGTCGGTTTTCTGTGGGAGTATAGTACTTTCCCGGATGAGCTGGCTTATTTATGCTACAGACAAATAACATGTCATTCTTGACAAAGTATTCGTCTGCAGCGTGGCTCTACCACTTTTCTTAATAATAAATAAATACTCAAAGTGTAACCATTGGTCTGCCTCCATATGGATACCACCCAACGAGGTGATATATAACAATACAACGAAAATTAACACGGTGGTATTATATCTGCAAATACATCTATATACGGTTGTCCGGAAGAAATCGCTGTGAGCGATAAGACCCCCCCTTTGTATGCATATGATATTATAATTAATCATTGTATAATTTCGTTTGACGTGTACAATATATTTATCTAACTATATATCTTGCTTATATAACATTTCCGGGGTCTCTAAGACATCTACCGTACAAAGAAACATTTTATTCCTACCATCTAGATGAGTGGCGATCTAGTACGGTGCGTTTTTCGCGAAACTTCTTTCCACGCACCAATACCTTGTGCACCCTGTTACCTGCGGCGACGATTCCGACCCTATACGACATTGGAACCAAAAAACAAGCCTACACATTTTTGAAAGGCCGACAACGTTTCTGTAATGCCTATGACACTATTCAGCTGTACAAGGCACAAGTCCAATCACATATGGAAATAGCTGCCAAGGTACCAACTCCTTCCATTTGACCGCATCCAACGGGTAGCGTTCCGAATAGTCAGCGACTGCGGGATTTTCGTAGAGATCCCATAAAAAACATGATGACGTAATTCAATAAGTTTGCGGTGTTCCCACGTGATTATGACATGGGGACAATACCCCCCCGTATTTAAGAAAAGAGTGGATATGTTCGTTAAGGGCCGACAAATATATGCAACGCGTACAGCGGTGCAGATGTCTATAGGCGGCGATGATCGCTTACCATCAGGCGACCCGCGTGCTCGTTTGCCTGCTCTGCTGTAAAACACAATAAAACGAAGGTGGAATTGGAACAGGCGGTAAAACCGGTGGGCGGGTGGCCTTGAAGAGGACTGAGTTTCGGTAAAACGAGCCAACAATGTCGGGCTGGATGTGTGTGACACCGTCGCCGGTCGTCGCGGTATTGTCTACCCATGCCGCCGTGGGTGCCCGCCGAGGGCCGGCGCTCTCGTGTTTCGCGGTGTGCGCACGGTTTTGGAAAGTCCGCGCAGTGTTCAGTTACACTGACGCGTACGTACCCATTGTTGTCGGGGTGCGCGTGTCCCGTCGATGCTGACGCGCCACACTGTCGGTTCGCTCGCGGAATTGCGCGACGCCGGCGGGCGTGTGCGTGTGTCGCATATTTTTTTGTACACATAATATATAAAATAAATACTCCGAACTTGACAATTTACACTATAAATAAGCACCAACAATCAATGGTAACGGGTTCCATTTAGAAGTGGTAGAGCCACGCTGCATACGAATACGTTGTCAAGAACGGCATATTATTTGCATGTAGTATGAATGGGCCGGCTCGCCCGGGGAAATACCACACTCCCGCAGAAAACCGGCGTTTGAGTGGTAGCTTAGCTACCGCGCTTCGTGCGGTGAGCGGTAGTCTCGGAGGCCCAACCCCCCTACCATAATGACACTTTCCTTAAAAGTCGGCAACGCTTCTGCATTGCCTATGGTACTGCGGATGTCTATAGGCGGTGTTGATTGCTTTCCATCAGGTGACACGTTCGCTTTCCTATCCCAAAAAAAAGTCGTCAGTATATCGATACTTGTAGTATATTCATGCTTGACATTTACGCATCGATTTCACCGAGCAATTCAGAGAGGAGGAGAAGTTGAATGTGTGTTTTGAGGTCGTTGGTGTGAATATCTGGAAATGTTCTATCCAAATGCCACAACAACAAAATTGTCTTTCATATTAGGGTTCGATTGTCTTCACTGTTACGCTAGAGGCAAGTTAAAATAAATCTTTTCCATCCTCATATGAGAGCAAAAAATTAAAAATTCCACCGCCAAATTGTCATTCTCGACTGAACCGATGATAGTCTCAAATGATTGAGGTACCTTGGTTCTCATTAAGATTGTAATCCTGATTGAAATGAAATGTGCATGGATTAACAAAAAACCGTTATAATATTTCACACAACCTGATTCCCACGCATTCTTAACTTTTATATACATATTAATATTTTGTATTTATGCCAGAAGTAAACTTAAGAATTCATTTACCTTTATCTTTAACCGGTTATTTGGATAAGTACTGTTGCATATAAAAAATCATTTTTTTACAAAACGATTAAAACCTCACTTTGAAATCTCAATATCCTGGTCAAGCAAGCCGTTACAACTTTTAAAAATAAATCAAAAAGACGTCCGTCAACGCGTGACAAAGGACAGTTAATAGAAAACAGCTGCGCGCGGAAAAGAGACAGGAATAATTCTAGAAAAGTAGACACATTGCTGGAACATTTTAGATTTTTTTTATGGGATTGGAAGGCAAACGAGCAGGCGTATCAGTTGATGGAAAGCAATCAACGCCGCCCATAGACAACCGCAGCGCCATAGGCAGTGCAGAAGCGTTCCCGGCCTTTAGGAAAAGTGTCATTATGGGAGGGAGAAGGGTGTTGGGCTTCTGGAACTCAATCGCTCACCGGACGAAGCGCGGTAGCTAAGCTACCACTCAGAAAACGCCGGTTTTTTGCTGAAGTTTGGTATTTTCCCGTGCGAGCCGGCCCATTCATGCTACAGACAAATAATATTCCATTCTTGACAAAGTATTAAAATGAGAAATGTGAGGTTTGATTCGCATTATAGTGTTTTATGAAAAAATATAATATAAAAACAAAAGTTTAATCATGACAATTCATTATAAAAGCTTAATGCTAGAATCAAAACCTAAATAGATATTAAATTGTATACATGAAAGAGAGTGGAAAACAAATAATTTTAAATGTGCCACAAAATGGTTCTCGCTCAGCGTTAGCCAGGCGCTGGTTACATGTGTGAATGCGTTCAGTTGAGTCATATTTGACATAGGCATTGGCCTGAATCGAAATATGAAAGTCAGGTGACCATCCGACGCGCTACACGTCCAATTTCAGCCAACAGCTTTTGTTGCGGGGCGCGGGTGCATGTCTGATTGCCTCGCGTGGTGTTGCCACACCAGTCGGTGTCGGGCAACAACCGACGTAGGCTGCTCTGCACGCGGGGGGGGGGGGGGGCTAGAGGAGCAATTGTACATACGAGTGCAGTGTGACGTACGGATAGACATGCAAACAGGTCGTAGGTGGCAGCGTTAAATATGATAAACCAATGTAACATTATGATGAAATGTTGCAATATAGTACAGGTTTTCGCTTTTGCTGCTAAAGTTTGCGGGTTCGATTCCTACGTGAAGATAAATATTTGTACGGCCCGCTGCTATTATTTCCGCGTCTGGGTGTTTTTCCATTTTACTTGTGTTTTTGTAACAGTAACCACGATATAGGGGATTCCAGTGTGGGACAGAAGCGAAAGCGTTTACCTAGTTTAGTCGGTTCTGGCGAGCCTCCACATATCTACAAGTTACCTTTATCAAATCCTAAACCAGTCTTTAAATATATGCTATCTACCTGTTTATACAGGTAGTTTGGAGTTGGAAGTCCCGTACATACAAATAAGTACAGCTTGTACCGGTCGTTTATACTTTTTAAAATAATATTACTTCTACTGCTAATCCTGGTTTATTCTTCTGGGTCCTTTGCTGTATGTTATGTTAATTAATTACTACATTCAGGTACACGGAGACCTTTTAATTTTATATAAAATCGTAAAGAAACTGAAGGATATAGACTTCTCCGAAGCTGCAAGGCAAAGCCTTATTAAAAGCCAGGCATCATCAACACAAATGAAAATTATTCTCCAACAAAATCGTAGTTGTAAATATCACATACACCACGAAGTGAACTGAAAAATCACAAACGAAACTTCAACAGACATGTCCACGAATTGTTTTCTTACAAAGGGGTTTTGTTTCGTCTGTCGTTTAGCCCACTTTGTATATCAAACGTGTCCCGTCCCGCCCTACTTCCACGGTATGTGTGATGAAATATGAATTAAGCGGCTGTAGATAAACGCTAGATGCCTCAACCGACATGTTTCGATTTGCTTTAGTAATTTAAACGTTCCTTTTGTTAACCGAAGAATGTCATTAATTTGGGAATACAAAATAAAATACAATTATATGTATGTAGCTATTGCCCTCATTCTTAACATTATATAACGTTATTTATAAAACACATATATAGCACGTTGTCATATTGAGCACGGGGGCTGCCGATTTCTATAGGAATCGTCAACCTACCACGCTTGTCCAAGGCGGATAGAGGGAAATCGAAATAAATTACACGAATTTATATCAATGCGGGAATTAAACCCGCGACCATTAACTCCGAAGGTGTTAACATCGCCACTGGCCTAATTTAATCGATATAAATTTAATATTTTATTTATTTAAGTCGATAATCCGTTTCACATCTCTCCCTACCAATTTCCAAGCGGAACAATTGGTTAAGCACTATGTGATACAAAAAATGATATGTAACCAGTTTATGCTGTACGGCGTATTTACTGGGCGCACGCAAATCGATGAACGCGAAAACTGGTTTATTGATATATGGACGGAATCGCTAACCGCGGCGTGTCGCGGTCGCCGGAATGCTCGAGTTATTCGATTAACATCTGCACGACAGAACGCTTCTCGCAAATAAATAATTTATTACAACGCTCGTTAATTGCGCCGGCGGGAGGAAAGCAGCTCGCCACGACAGTGTATTGACGGATGACTGGATGTGATTAATTGCATATTGTTTCTAATTATTTACACATTAAGTAATATTTAGGCTATATGTATAATAGGCTGAAACATAACACGTAAAATGGTAACAAAGTTTATTAACTGATAAATATGTACATATATTTTTTTATTTCATATTTTTTATTTTATGGATAGAGCAGGAGTCCTGCAGAAAACCGACGTATGAGTGGTAACTCAGCTACCGCACTTCGTCCATTGAGCGGTTGATTATGCAGGCAAACCCCCCCCCCCTCCCTCCTCCCATAATGACACTTTCCTTAAAGACCGGCCATGCTTCTGCACTACCTATGCCACTGCGGATGTCTATGGGCGGCGTTGATTGCTTTCCATCAGGTGACACGTCTGCTCGTTTGCTTTCCTATTCCATAAAGAAGAAAGGGTACGGGGTAATGGGGTATCTTTCTGTAGGATAACATATTCAGTTAGTGATGGGTTAAATTCATCAGAGGCCCGGGGCTACAAAGCTTAATGAAGTGGCGGCTTAGTAGTCAAAGAAGTTGATATATTATAGTTTAACAACATTTTTGATTCATTTTTTAAATTATTTTAAAATTATTTATGAAATAAATAAATTTTAAATTATTTATAAAATAAATCACTTGCCGATTTTACTTGATATTTTAGAGTATTCGGGTAGATTTTGTTTTGCCTGCGCTTCAGATTTTAAATAATTTTTCCTATCTCATATTTCGAGCTCTGGCTAATAATTTTCTCGCTTAAAATTGCATAGATATTTTTTTTGATTGCCGGTCTTTAAGAAATGTGTAGGCGTGTTTTTTGAAGGTTCCAATGTCGTATCAATACCGCTGGAGGAGACCGTTGTGGCGAAACGTATAATGTAATTTGACTTTTAACCAACAATGTACCAAACAGATAGACGCACGAATATTTGCAGGTCACGATGCGCGAGCGAACGAGGGAGGGGGGTCATTATAAATTTTAATGGTGTCGGACGCGTAATGAAGGCTGCATCATTCACGAGCCGCTCACCCGCCTGCGGCGCGGCGACCTCTGTCTGATTTTGTATAGTTAACGTTGTATTAAGTAATTTTTAAATGGCTGTCATGTTCACTCAGAACTGAGACCTCGAAGGCTGCCGAAAATTGCCCTCCCTACGCGTGTAGATTATGTACGTGTTAATACTAAGATTATAAATTAACCGCGGTGCTATGCAACGAACTAAAACATTTTGAATGTTGTTTACACGATTATGCGTTAGTCGTTGTTGAATTTGACATTAAGAAACCAAAATTCAATAAATAAGTCAGAATCGAACGACGAACCAATCGCACACCAACTCCCGCATAACATCTTGCGGGGAGTGGCTGTAAATCAGTGATACAGGGGAATGTGGCTCGAGCCGGCCCATTCAGCGTGGCTCTACCACTAGTAAGAGAAGATTTCTTAAAGGCCGTCAACAACGTTTATACAATGCCTATGGCACTGCGGATGTCTACGGGCGGCGTTGATAGCTTTCCATCGGGCGACGCACCAGTTCGTTTGCCTTCTTTTTCATGGGCTAGCCCATAAAAAAAGAAACGACGAAAGAAACATTGCAAATCTTCCGCACCTTCAAACGAATTCTTCAATACCCATATTCCTTTAAAAATCCCTCGCCACATTCGAAGTTAGATTGAACTCGAAATACAGGCGATATGAATCACAAATGTGGTGTGGTGTAAGTGAAGCTCGGAGTTAATGCTTTGTAGTACGGCGCGGCGAAGCCTCAGCAGTGCGATGAGCGATACCAACAACCGGCGTATCGTTGTACCGGCGTACTCCGTGTCTGGGCCACAAGTACACAGTACGCGCGGCACGCACGCGCGTGGAAGGCGTACAGCCTGACCTGCCCGCAGGCCGCCGAGCTGTACCGAACCACACGGGGTGTAAAACGCTCGCTTCATTAATATAAGTCGGCGATGTTTTGGACTCTTATTCCAGTAGTTCGCTCTTTGCTCTGTTAAATACTAAAAAAACTTTTTAAAATTGAGTACATACATACATATCGTCACGCCTGTCTCCCGTAGGGGTAGACAGAGACCACAGATCTCCATCTGCTACGATCTCGGCATACTTTCCTTGCTTTTCCTCCACGCTCATCACTCTCCTCATGCAACCCCGCCGATTAAGGGTACTCTTGACCTGGCTTTTCTTAAAAACTTCAGCAATTTGGTCAAGGTATGTTTCCGTATGGCAAAAGAAATTTACGATGCGAATGTGGATGGAAGGGTCGGTAAGGGATAAGTACTAGAATTAACATTTGAGTTAATTTTTGCGGATTTTTTAAATACTTTGTCGTTTGAAATACTTTGTCTTATTAATGTGTTTAACGCGGATGTGCTTAATACCGACTGCCTAGTTGTAGACTGCCGATTGTTACTTGATTTTATTATAATAATGAAGGTTGACACCCATACACTGCTTTAAGCTAGAAGGCGCAATGTTGCGTCTGAACATCATCCCGGCCTCGTTTATTCAAAGTTTTCATTCGGTTCGGTTTTCAACATCTCTTTAACTTTCATTTCTTTAAAAGCCATCGCGCAGCAACTCAATGGGGCGACCATGGGGTGGTCGCCCCATTGAGTTGCTGCGCGAGTAGTGGGGTTCATCCCTGAGACTCGATACCTGTGGATGTCTCCGTTTCGTTCGTTTTTCGTCGATTTCTTTCTGAGTCTTACAATGAAAGAGTATACTCTTAGTACTACTACACTAGACTACAATATTTTATATCGCGTTATTACAATACAAACATTACACGGGCAAGCAATCATAGTGCGAAAAAATATTCGAACTTACGACCGTCTGTTACAAAAGCGAACCAAAATGCACAATAAACCACTTGGCTCGTAATGTTATCGAAGCATTAACTGTTACATTTTTACCCAATAAAAAATATTAAATATACAAGACACGCAAAAACAGAAACATCACACTGTGTGTAATACATTAGCGAGTGTGTAATTTGATAGATAGATCGTAGGCAAAAGTGAACGCCCTGTGAGTAGGTAACAATGGCCTATACACGACAGACTGCCGCGCCGGTGCCTCGTTTGTGTGCGCGCGGAGATCGTTGGGAGACTAAGGCAACTCGTGCTTTAGAAAATATTGTCTACTATGTAGATTTGGTGTTGTTTTGTAAGCATTTACTATCCGGTGACAAAATTAGGTTACAGGTCAAATAATCAGTACACGCATGCTTACTGGATATTGTCTGTGAATATTGTAAGAACATCCCGCCTTCGTCTCACGCACATGATTTCAACAGAGCGACGTCACGCGCTTCTTCCTAATTTCTTTCCAAACAAATTAAGAAGTCGTTTCGTCGATATCCCCTGGCCACTCAAGTCGCCAGATCTCATCCCTGTGCAATTTTTCTGTGGTAAAAAAAAAAGTAAACTATGGAAGCATAGTTTTTGACCAGTGTTTCCTATCTATACTTTCTTTCGGTGCCAAAACGTGGACACTGATAAAGACACTGATACACTGGACAGTGATAGTGTTAGAGCCACGCTGCAGACGAATACTTTGTCAAGATTGACATAATATTTGTCTGTAGTATGAATGGGCCGGCTCGCACGGGGAAGTATCACACTCCCGCAGAAAACCGGCGTCTGAGTGGTAGTTTAGCTACCGCGCTTCGTACGGTGAGCGGCCAAGTTCCGGAGGCCCAACATCCTCCCTTTCCCATTTTCACTTCCATAATGATACTTTCCTTAAAGTTCAACAACGCTTCTGCACTGCCTATGGCGCTGCGGATGCTTATGGGCGACGTTGATCGCTTACCATCAGGTAACGCCTGCTCGTTTGCCTTCCTATCCCATAAAAAAAAGAGTCGCTCAGAGAGCTATGCTCGGAGTTTTTCTGGTAGATATGGTTCGTAATGAAGAAATTCGTCAGAGAACTAAAATCACCGACACAGTTTTGCTAATTAGAAAACTGAAGCGGCAGTGGGCTGGTCACGTTAGTCGGAGATCCGACTATCGATGGAGCAGATGAGTGCCGGAGTGGAGATCGCGTCTTGGCAAACGTAGCGTGGGGCGCCCCCCCGGCTAGATGGTGCGACGATCTGCGCAGGGCGGCTGGCAGAAACTGGATGAGTGAAGCCGAAGATCGGGCTAGGTGACACTTCTTGGTAGAGGCCTTTGTCCAGCAGTGGACTGCCGCAGGCTGTTGATTAAAAGCATAGTTAATAAAATAAAAATAAGTGTTGTAGATAGGACAAGTAATAGATGATTAAAATGTTCATCTAAAGTTTTTCTCGCTTCTTCTTTATTTCCGCTGTTCGGCACGCACGCAGTGGTATCTTCAGTTCGAGGAACACGCTGTCCCGCGCTACAGTGAACGGCGAACAGTGTCAACGCTTCCGTTGTGGCAGCGGCGTGACCGCGTAAGGGCCCCCCGTGTGGCCGGTTTTTGCGCACGTGGTCGCGGACCACTCGCCACCCAGCTCTGTCCGGCGTGTGACCTACCTACGACCTACAACTGTATGAATGTGGAAAGTTGGAATTTTAATGTTTTTCTTCCGCGTCGGCAGCGATTGAAGAAATATATGTGGGCCAACTTTAATTAACAAAATCATATATCATTTTATTCATATATCAACTTTAATTATCAAAATCATAAGTCATACATATGTATATGATAAAATTTAGTACATTTCCACTTCCTTATATTGTATATACGCGAGATAAAACATACATACATATCGTCACGCCTGTCTCCCGTAGGGGTAGGCAGAGACCACAGATCTCCATTTGCTACGATCTCGGCATATGTCCCTTGCTTGCTCCACACTCATTATTCTCCTCATGCAAGTCCACCGTTTAAGGGTATTCTTGACGTGGCCTTCCTTAAAAATTTTAGCAATTTTCTCAAGGTATGTTTTTCGTGGTCTTCCTCTACTGACACCTCCATCTATTCAATTAAAGTTAAATTTCAATTGACTATTTTAATGTACAATATTTCTGTTTTTCTTTTTGTAGTCTAAAAGCAAGCTTTTATAACGCTTAGAGTAATCGGTGAGAGTTCATAGTGCCTTGAAGATTGATATAGAATATTTGCATATAGAAATTTATTTACGGTGCCTAATGTGTCTTGTGTCTGAAAATAACTAGATATATCGCGTATCGCGTACCAATACCATAACTAACGGACAGGTGGCTAGGCAAAAAAAAGGTCAGGGAGTACCCTAATCTTTGCACGGCGCCGGTACCCGTCAGGTGCCGGCGCCGGCTCGTGCCCAGTTTGCTCATGTCCTGTGTGTGCAACTCTAATTGCGGTTCGTTCCGCTCGCCGATCCTCATTACGCTCTGCGCCTCATTATCGCCGTGATCGCTTTGAGGTCAATCCTTCACGCTCAGTGTCGTTTGACCCCTTTCAATCAATTGAACGTACACACACAAACATATACATACGTTGTACGTATATATATATATATATATATATATATATATATATATATATATATATATATATATATATATATATATATATATATATATATATATATATATATATATATATATCGAAAGCGTTTGAAAGTTTTACGTAATTACGTTATCTATATACAGTATTATAATATTGTTTTTTGTAAATAAATGTTATCGTATACTGACTGCTCAAATTATAATAAAGTGTATAATAGTATGTCTATCGGCGGCGTTGATTGCTTTCCATCAGGCTTGCTCGTTAGCCTTCCTAGCACGTATAAAAAACAAAATTGTCGATCTCCAGAGAGATTCCAACTAAATATTATTATATTTATCACATCTGCGGAAGGTCTACTTTTCGGCAAAAATTTTAGCAAAGTAGTGGTCAATTGACGACCAATTGGCTTAGTTGCGGAGCAGTCGCCTACGGAGTTAATGGTCGCGAGTTCAAACCCGGCATCGGGATAACTATATAATATGTTAGTCCTACAGATATTTATTCCGAGTCTGGTTACTCTGCCAATCCGCATTGGACAAGCGTGGTGGGTCAATAGCGGCGGGCCCGCGCCCAAAAGTGTGTCATATATGGGCTGATTGGACTTAATTTATTTAGTTTACACACTCAAACATTACAACGATGCATAATAACTTTAGGTGGGCCAGCTTTGACAGTTTATTAAGTATATTTATTCACTGCTCTGAACTGTTGAAAAGAAACAAATGAGTTATTACAATAAAGGAGGCGTGAGAGGCAAAGGTCATTAACCTGCACTAAGCTCTGTGTTTGGTGTGTCGCCGTCGCCGTAATGGTGGTCGTTAAAAATCACCGGAGATTAGGGTCGAGGGAGCTGCACGTGTCGCGGCCGCGCGCGGGCAGGGCGGGTGGCCTCGATCCGGGCCCGCTGGAGGCAGCGAGAGCGGCCCGCCCCCGCGAGCTGGCCTCCTGCCCGAATTACCGCCGCGCCTCGTCGCCTCACCGTCTCCCACCATTGTCTCAGAGCAGCCGCTGGCCGGGATGTAGTGCGCGCAATTATACGGCACACGCTTACGCCGGATGCCGCTCTCACTTTCCTTTGGATCACCTTAATACTAAAACCTATCTTATTGTTCTGTCTATTAGGTTGAAAAGCATAACAGTTTTTCATTCATTAATTTTTGTTTAAACGTTTCAAGATTAGCACTCTCGATTAAGACAACAACGTATTGTAACATTGCACTGTAATTATTACTAGTAACGAAATGTACCAATTTAATATAAACATGAATTGTTAAAACTACTCCATGTAAACAAAAGCGGCAAACGGCTTGTTTCAATAATTTTTTTTATTGAGCATGTGATGGTATTTGACCATCGTATGTAACTACATACGGTATATCTAGGTACCCAAACAATATTTTTTTTATAGCAAGCGGGCAAACGAACATGCGGATCACTTGGTAATAAGTCATCACTGTGATCAGTGCTCATTGACATCCGTAACTCCGGTGACGTCTTAGATGCCTTGCCGGTTCTGTAAACACATATGTTTGTCCATTTAATACCTTCCCTATGTCATGTTTACACCCGACCGGAAAACCAGTCGGAAGAGGCTTCAGCGAGTCTGATGCAGAAGACAACGGGAAACCACTGCACTAAATTCCCAAGAAAGTCACCATGAAAGTCACGAAGAGAAAACAGCGAGTTTGTTATGAAATGGAAGAGCGTAACGAACCGCTGGGTGAAGTCCGGTGATGTGATCTTCAGATATGAAGGATCAACCAGAGAGAGAGAGATGTTATATTTACGTCAGAACACCATCGTTCCACATTTGCACAGTTAATAGAAATAGAAAAACTTTATTTATGACACTTTTTATTTTTCAATAACTAGAATTAAATCCTTAATAATATTATAATCTACAAATAAATACACAAAACAAAAAGAAAAAAAATTATTCTGACGA
This sequence comes from Baronia brevicornis, assembly GCA_031353405.1. Taxonomy (NCBI): domain Eukaryota; kingdom Metazoa; phylum Arthropoda; class Insecta; order Lepidoptera; family Papilionidae; genus Baronia; species Baronia brevicornis. The sequence continues at coordinate 643,065 of JASFAT010001913.1, forward strand.
GTGTCATAAAAAGGTTTTTGCTCAGTATATGCTGGGCGTGCAATTGGAGCACTCGGCGCTGGTTTTCAGCAAGAACCAACGTGATTAGATGGCAGACCGTAGTGACGACATTCATACTGACACATGAAGTGGTTGAACATTGCAACAGCAGGGGATGGAACGTGTTTTTAATTTCGTCTCGTTGAATAATTGTTAGTTATGTCCGGGGTTTACGGTCGCAAGTTAGTTCCGCTTGTACAGTAGACGACAACAAAAGCCTTGTCGTTCGCAAAAAGCGAAGCTGCGTACGGATGGTGTTTTTTTGCTGATAAGTAGTTTGTCTCGACGCACCTCCCGCGTTGGACGGAGAGCTCGCTGTTGTCCACAGATATATATACTTTATTTACATATACATAGACTAGCTTTTGCCCGCGTCTTCGCTCGCGTGGAATTTGGTCTGTCACATTAAGTTTCGTGACAGATCATTTCAAATAAATATATAATATATATTTTTTTACTTAATTTATGGTTCACAATTTTGGTAATAGTGGCTTCCGCATAAAAGCTAGATATATGCTGTCACGGACTTTTATTTAGAACTATTCAACACCAACAATCCTACGGTACATCATCTTTTTGTAACTCCAATGGTTTAGGTAGCGTACGCCAAGATAGCTCTCAAAGGCCAGATTTTTTTCCCGACTTAATTGACGTGTATCGTTGTATTACGTCCAAAATTACATAAAATCATTACAAATTGTAGCCTATATGTTATTCCGATGTATATCCCATATTATTGTAAAGTTTCATCCAAATCCGTCCAGTAGTTTTTTCGTGAAAGAGTAACAACATACATCCATACTCACAAACTTTCGCATTTATAATATTTTTATAATATTATTAAGTAGGATAGATTACATCACTCTCACGTAGTCAAATACAATTACCGAGGTAATTGTCCGCGGACGTTAACCGCTGCGTTCCCGCCTGCCCGCCGCTCGCCGCTCGCCCTCGCCGCGGATTCAATTTGAAAAAACGGAGACAATGGATGCGTGGAAAAAAAAACAGTGCGATGTAGTTCATTGTTAATTATTTCGACGCCTCGTTTCGGCGAACGGGCAAAAAGTGAATTAAGTGTGGGAAGCGGTGTGTGCGGTGATGATGTACGGGCGCGGGTCCATAGGGTGTCGAATAATCAATAAAACGTATACTTTCTGATTTTTTTCTACCAATATTGAGAGACAACCTGCCATCACATTGCTAGAGATAGCATGAAGCTTCTTTGTGATTTTTTCCTAGACAAATTATTAAGTCGTTTCGACGATACCCCCTGACCACTCAGCTCGCCAGATCTCATGCCTGTGGTATTTTTCTATAGGTGTAGCTCAAAAGAGAAATATATGAAATAAACTCGAGGACCATCTCAGCAATAAAAGAAAATATCGTTCGCCAGGCTACCACGAATCCAGGAATCCCGACGTCACTTCTTCAGCTAGTGACACAGAATACTGTGGCTAGATTTCAAAAGTGCGCCCGAAGTGGCCGTCATAATTTTGGCGAAATAATTTAAAAAAATAAAACTATCTTCGTAAATTGTTTTGAATTTTACTTTTTTAATGGAATAGGAAGACAAACGTTGCCGGCTTTTAAGCAGTGTCATTATGAGAGGATGGAAGGCCCTCCGGAACTCAACCGCTCACCGGACGAAGCGCGGTAGCTAACCTACCACTCAGATACCGAGTGCGGGAGTGTGGTACATCCCCCTGGCGAGCCGGCCCATTCATTGTACAGACAAATAATATGCCATCTTGACAAAGTATTCGTCTGCAGCCTGACTCTAACTCTATAATATATATATGTAACAGACTCAATTTTGAAGTGTTTTCCTCGGACAACATATTTTTGTGTAGATTGTGGCTGATCCAGTTTTCTAAATACGTTCTATATATTTTTTATGTATACGTCATGGTGCCGACTCAATATTGGTCTGTATTATTTGAAATCAGATCTAACCAATATGTGTTAATTTCACACAATGTTTGATGTATTGTAGTTCGAAGTGTTCAAAACCAGAGAGCAGACGACGAGCCATCAGTGTAAACGCAGAGTACGCCGTAAACACTGATACGCTGTGTTTGCTGAAGGGAATCGCTTATAGATGTTGCCGATCGTAAAGTATGATTACCGCTTTGGCGTTTTATGGTGTATGCTCTAATGGAAACTGTTAAACAGCGGAGCAATTGAGTAATTTGTTATGGTGACTCTTATTATAATTTTTTATGGGATAGGAGGAGCAAGCGTGTCGCCTGATGGAAAGCAATCAATGCCGCCCATAGACAATCGTGACACCACAGGAGTCACGGAGGCGTTACCGACCTTTAATTATAATATTAAGAGACCCTGAAGTGAGAGGAAAAGGAGCAGATGATTAAGTTTTATTCTCGGAAAAATATTTCGGGTCCCTGAGTGAATAATAAACACCCGCCAATCTGCATGGGCACACGTTGTGGTTTCTTCCAGTAATGGAAAAAGCTACAGCTACAGTCCCAGCCGTGGGACATGTGTGAGTGTAAGAGAAGTGAAAACTTAAAAAATGTTAGTAATTAAGTCTGTGTATATCATTAATATATAAGCCTTTTTATTCCCATTTTTATGGAAACTAATTCTTGTAAGATTATTTCGTTTGACAAGAATGGTACACGTCAACGCTTTGCTTACGTTATGCATTAGTAGTATAAAATCATCGGACAATCATTCAAACCGTTAAATTCTCGTTTATAGTGTGTGCGTTTATGGTGTTTCACAAATGAACTCAACTAACTCTTTGTTCCATTTTGAAACACAAACATTCCATCCAAAAGGTTTATGGGAATTCAGCAGAAACGGTGTCGGGTGCTATTTATGGTTCGATGTCGACGAGCAGACGTGGCGGCGGCGGGCAACGACACGCGACCGATACGTTAGCGACATGGGACTCCCAACGGAACACGCAAGGGTTCCGACAACTGCTTTTAAAATTATTCCGATTCATATGAAAAAAGGATAGTCATAAGCAATAGAGTGATAATTGAAGTAAATGAATGAACTTTTCATCACAACCATGTTAGTATTCTTGTGTTATGGACGCTATTACCATTTAAAAAATAATTTTATACGCTCGCGACACGCTATTGGGGACCTGTGCTGCTCTAGGACAGTGATTCTCAACCACTGTGCCGCGGCACTTTTGTGTACCGCCAAATTCTTAGTGTGTGCCGCTAAACTTTAGAAATATATATAGTGAAAATTATAAGGAATTATTTTATTACGAGTTGAGTTTAAATTGAAGAAAAGTACTTATATATGTATATGGACAAGTTAAAATTATTAAATAGTTAAATTTAAAAAGAAAATATACAAATTATTTTAACAGGAATTAAATCCATTAAAAAAATATTATTTGTTTTGTAACTTAGAATCATAAACAGATTTTTATGCCTTAAGTCGGCTCACACATGTCACACTCTTTGTGTGCCGCCATATTTTTAAAAGTGTACCGCGTCAAACAATGGTTGAGAATCACTGTCATGAGATCATGTGGCTATGAATTTTATACATAATACACATTTCAAGCTAAAACTCCTTACGAAAAATAAAAGTTCAATCGCTTCGTCCGGTGAGCACTTGAGTTCCGGAGGCCCAACCCCCCCTGCCCATCTCCCTCTCCTCCCCGTCCCATAATGACCCTTTCCTTAAAGGCCGGCCTTTGAAACGGTCGAGAGCCTTGCCACGTTGAACAAGTAATTAATTATTAAGAGTCTGTAAATGATCTACAGAAGCCAGACATTCGTATTCTGAAAATGATTGCACTTTTGTTTTATTTGGAAAAAAATATAGTGAGTTAAATCGAGCTGAAAGCTCTCCCACAGCTGCATCTGAGCGCGGCGTTAACAAGCGCAAAAAGTTCTCGGCCGCGGTGTGATGCAGCGCGGTGGGGGTGGGGCCGCGCGGCTGTTTATATTTAGCTTCCGGTCGTGGTCGCGGTCAGGGCGGTGCACTTCCTGTTGCATCTCGCTAGCAGCATCTTCTTTTGCCATCACACTTGTTACTGGTTCAATGAAAGACAGACAGGACGGAGGAACAGATTTGTTTCTCGTCCTATTAATTCGCTTAATCGCACGTCCTTTCGAAGTCATACCTGCGTCAAGGACAATATCATCAATCCACGAGAGGACACGTCGAAGTTGTTACAGTTATGACACATGTGCTTTTATATTGTTATCATTATCATCATTAATAGCCTGTGATGTGTGAGTGATGAGAGGTGCCTCCCGCGCAACGCGCTAACTAGCCCGATCTTCGGCTTCACGCATCCACTTTCTACCAGTCGTCCGTCCACTTAGTCCAATTAGAGAACGTCGGTCCAATTAAACTGGAAGCGTTCCGACACTACATTTTGCACATTAACTAACCTATTAAATTTATATAAATCACGCGGATATCTTGCGGGACGTATTTCACAGTATTTTGAATAGCGTCGATAGTTGTAAAATTAAAACAAATGACAATTCAATTTATGCTGTAATACGAGGGCGGCCCGATAAGTACTTAGCCTACAAGAAAAACAATTTTTTTTTAAAGTGGCAATTTATTCCTCAACATTGTCTCCTTTTAGATCGATATACTGAACCCAGCGATGCTCCAACCTTAAAGAAGTACCTGTCTGAAAAAGACGTTTTCTGGAGGTCTGTAAAGTAAGCCTCCGTGGCTGCAATTACCTCCTCATTCTACACGCTGGCTTCATCATGTGGTCGCAACAAAACCACGAGTCCGATTCGGCTGAAATTTTCACAGTAACCGTCCGCGAGAATGTAATAAACACGATAGTAAATTTCTCTTGCGATTGTGGCCCCATCGGGCGGAGAGGCTCAGTAGATATCGGACTGCCCTCGTATATGGACACTTGGAAAACATTTAATCGGATGCGTGAAGCTGAAAATCGAGCTAAGTATAGCGATATATGTCCAGCAAAGGACTGCCGCAGGCTGTTGATTGATATGATATAGACAACCTTCACTTATTTATTTAAAAAAAATATCGTATAATATATATATATAGTTCTCGTAATAAATATCCCTAAGTTACGATCTTAAATTGGTGCTTAAATCTTTTATATAGTGCCAGTAACGTCTAGACCGCACCGCGTGTCGACGCCCTGAGCGAGACACACGGTTGCCAAACGCATTATACTTTTGGCTACGTTTCAACACCAATAAATGTCATTTCCTCTTACATCCGCGCGCGATGCTCGATTCACTCCATTAATACAATTTGCATGATGACCGTTCACGTCCCTCCGGCATTGATTAACGGAGTCACTCGGTCGAGTTGTTCAAATAAACAGTATATGCGTCGAATCTGTATTTGTGCTTTGATTCTTGGTGATAAGCAGGCGATGAGGCACTCACTTTTATCGGTTAGCGTTATCTAAAGCAGTGGTTTATCATTAGTTCACCACATACAGTGCCATTGGGGTATTGAGGCAAATATGTATATTTTGTAGTGGTAGAGCCACGCTGCAGACGAATACTTTATCAAGAATGGCATATTATTTGCATGTAGCATGAATGGGCTGGCTCGCCCGGGGAAGTACCACACTCCCGCAGAAAATCGGCGTCTGAGTGGTAGCTTAGCTACCGCGCTTCGTCCGATGAACGGTTGAGTTTTGGAGGAGCAACCCCCTCTCCTGACGGTGCAACGTCAGGGGTATGAAATATATAAAAACTATAGGGTGTTCTGTGACAGAACTAGGTTATAGGTCGACTGATTTGTATGTTTATTATTGATGTTTGAAAACCTAAGTCCGCCACCGGGCAACCTGTAGATGCAAATGACGGTCACTATCATGACAAACTATTAATTAAAATAATCGGACATTGATATATATAATGCAAATCTCTTTATCTGCCACCTATACACAACGTCGGTAAGCGGACGAAGAGGACGCCCGGCAGCGGTCGGTAATTAGCAGGTAGATAAGGGAAGCCACCCCGCCCCGCCGGCCGGCCGGCCAGACGGGTGATGACCCCGCGCTGTCACTTACTGCTCTCAATCATACACTTTGTATGCTCTATGCCCCAACACAATGAAACAGTTATTTGCAAACACATTTTCGATTGAACACTAATACATATATATATATATATATATATATATATATATATATATATATATATATATATATATATATATATATATATATATATATGTATATACGTATTTGAATATGTATATATATATATATATATACACATATACACACACTATACGATCTAACTAGGGCAAAGGAGCCAAAAGGCCACCGCCTGTGGTGTCCAGGTAATTGCAAGAGGAAAAAACACGCTCAGTGAGAGCGACCTTAAACTAACAGTAGAGCCATGCTGGACGAGAGTTGTATAAGATTGCAAGGAATTGGAAGAAGCCTATGCCAAAAGGCATGTTGAGTATAGAGATTTTTTTTCATATTATTTTTTCTAATATATAATAAGGCATTTTATTATTATCCATTTATTTAATTAAACATTTGAATATTCAAAATTCCAATAAATATTAGTCTGAATCATATAATATAAGGCACTATACAATAAATAAACAATATATAGTATATATAATCATATATATACTATATATTGTTGTGTAACACATATGAAAAATCATTTTTCTATAAAACGAGTATAAAAAAGGAGTAAAATGTAATTTTGAAAACTCAAAATCCTCAAGTCATGGTCAAGTAAGACAGGACGATGTCTGAAAGGACTACACATTGCTGGAACGCGAGGAACGGAAGTTTTGGAATGCTAGAACTTTCGATCGTTTTACAGGGGCGACGGTGAGTCGAAGGGGGTTAAAAAATTAATACGGAATAAAATAATATAAGACAAGTGAAAGTAAACTGAAGAGAAGCAAAACTAGTGGCCGATTTCGTTTTTCCGATCCCCGAACCCCCAGCTCGTAACTATATATTAAAATATAATATCCTATTATTAGAAAGATGTGAGTATTCCGGCAAACTTTACCAATAACTTGCCTTCAGGTTGACGTTTGTGCCATGTTGTACCCGGAAGACGAACTTGTGGGCGGACATAAACTTTCCTTCACGAGGTCTGACTATAAGTTATAAGAGTATTGAAAACTGAATTCATATTCATATTCATTATTCATATAGACATGTTGATAAATCATTGTTTTCGTAAGATCACATACATACATTAATTGTTATATACGTAATACATTATGTTAAGAAATAACCAAGTAATTGTTTATAGTTCTAAAATAAAACTTAGTAATACAATGGAAATGTAACATCTTGCTAAAGTCCCATATTCTCTTTTTTAATGGTGTAGGGAGGCGAACAAGCAAGGGTATCTATATATAATAGTTATCTGCAATACCATAGGTATCACAAATGGGTTGGCTTCTTTGAAGGTATAAGTAGACCTGTTAATTTTGTTTATTAAATTGATTGTTCCAATGACGTATCGCTTGGGAAATACTGCTGAAGGTAGCTGGTTCCACAACCTGGTTATGGATTCTGATGGTCGTAAATCAAGTATGTGGTTAATATTTACTTTGGACGATATTCAATTACCGGCTGTCACGTTTTGTGTCGGCGCTTCAGTCCGTGTGCCTGTGTACACACACAATCGCGCGTCGATAATAACGCTTTCCTTCGACAAATTTTTCGCTTGAGAACATTTTTGGGGAAAGTAATAAGAAAATTGCATAATTTTTCATAAAAACATGTCGCCCGCCGCCGCCACCGGTCGCCACTTATTACGTTTTTTGCCAAATTGCCCATTGTCTGTGCTTGTCGCACAAACCACAACGCTGTCTGGTATTTAAATACGAGTGTGGCCTCGCTATATTCGTACTCGTCGCGCTATGTTGTAACTTTGATGTATGAATTATCGGTACATTATCATTTTCGTCAGGTTTAAAAAATGCACCGCTGTGCGTCTCCCTAATCTAAGAAAAACGACATGACAGTTACTTTTAAAGTATAAAAATTTTTTGCATAAATAATATTAACTATGGAGGATTCGACCATTTTGGCACATTGGTGGGTAGTACGTACGGTTTCTGAGCCTTCAGACACATGCAACTGAACAAATACAAACGTGATGTGCTGACAAACGTGGTGTTTGTCCGCGTGGTTTGTGTATTATAACACAGAGACAAAAAAAGGAGTGTAAAGAAAGAAGAAACGATGGGCAGATCAAATTGTAGAAACTGGATAAGCCAAGCCCTAGATAGGAGGAAATGGATAAAGATTTCTGTTTTTTGAAGAAGGATTCCAAAAGGCAGGCCACAATAGGACATAATAAACACAAATAAAAAAAAAGTGTCACCTGATGAAAATCAATCAACGCCGCCCACAGAGGAAGCGTTGCTGACCTTTAAGGAAAGTGAAGGCTTGTTTTTTTGAAGGTTCCAATGACGTATCGGTTCGGGAACACCGCAAAACAAAAGTTCGAAACACACGATACACGCATTTATTTCATATTCACTTATGCGCATTAATCGTAAATTTTTAAGTTGAGAAAAAGTCCATAGAAGGTTTTGGTAAAATGGCCACCATTTTATCAAGACATGACAAGCTGACTAGATATTTATTATTATTCCATTTTACTTGACACTGGCATAACAGTTTTAACTAATTGCCATCAAAGAAAAGGAAAACGAAAATGTCAAAGAACTTTTCCCGCGAACTTGCATCAGTGACATTTTTTTTATATATTCACGCCTATCCCCCGCAGGGGTTGGCATACACCACAGAGCTCCATCCGGGTGCCATTCATCGCAGCGAAACGGCTCGTCATTGGTCGCTTTTCGCCCTCGTGAGAATCAGGACGTGACGGGTGGCGAACCACGTTGCCGTCATTTTTCGACAAATTAGGTATATTAAATTCGTCTTAGTGAATCCCACGAGCCGCAAGGGAGGATGGAGGTCAGCCCCAGCAGAGCCCTGCATGCTGAGGTAAGGCACCATAGTCCCCGGGGAGCCCGACCCCGGGACGATCGGCACGCTTTCGACTAGGCTCGCCCCTAGCCACGCATCCATTGGCACGGCAGACCGTGGATTGGCGGAGAGGAAGGGAAAGGATAGAGAAGAAAGGAAGGGGCAGGAAAGGAAATGCGGATTGGGGGGGTTACCAGACTCAGAATAAACATTTATAAACCCATATAAATATTTATTCCGATGCGGGAATCGAACCCGCGACCGTTGACTCCGCGGGCGGAGGGCCCCGCAATCGGTCGTCTTTTCCCGCCATACATAATCTTATGTTATTATCAATTATATTGTTTAATTGTGGTGGTGTATTATACAATATAGTGTATAATACACCACCACAATTAAACAATATAACTGATAATAATATAAGATTATGAAAATGTAATAAAAACACAACGTCACTGATGTAAGTTGGCGGGAAAAGTCCGTATTGCATACTTGTTGAATGCCATTGTTTCTGATACAGCATTCTCATCTTATTTCCTGTCTAGGTACACATCATTCTTTCGTTATAATACTTTTTTTTAATAGCATCGCTAATGTACTTTTTGAAATGAGAACCGTATGAAATGTTCCGTTCATTGTGCTTAAAGTTAACTGACGTTACGAATGTATATGCAAATGTGAGCACTAACCTTGTGTTGGTCACGTGGTATACAATTAATCCACCTCTCACCGAAACCGTTAGTGATGTATCCGATGCGACCGTCAACCTCTGTGCTTGCGGGCGACGCGCCGTCGCCCCGCAACCACACACCGCGACGGCGGAGCGTGTCATAATCATCAGGCCGCGGGTGAACCTTAGCTTGGTCCAGTAATTTCTTCCAATCGGGTCTTAGTTTGGATTTCACTTGCCAGTTCTTCACACTAATTGCCTTTATGTCGTCCCCGACTCCGTTTCGCCGTCTGAGCTTTAAGGGTTTCTACAACCATCTGGTTTGCCGCCTAAGAGGCGTTTGGGTACCCTAGTCTCGTTCATGCTTATCACGTGTCCAGCCCAACGAAGGCGTTAAATTTTGATGCTTTGAATAACATTCGGCTCATTGTACTCATAAAGCTCGTGGTCGTAAAGTGTACGCTGTCCCTCATTTTTCAACACAGGACTAAAGATACGCCTTGAAATTTTTATCTCACAGATGAGCAGAGATTTTTCGTCTTTTTTAATCAACACCCAACACTCCGAGCCGTATGTCAATATACGCTCAGCAAGGATTAGATTAGGAGAGACAAAAGCAATTTAATGTTTCTCGAGAGTACTTTTGCGTGACAACAGCGAGCGTGTTTTTTTTATGGGTTAGGAGGGCAAACGAGCAAGCGTGTCGCCTGATGGAAAGCAATCAACGCAGCCCATAGACAACCGCGACACGGTAGGAGTCGCAGAAGCGTTGCCGGCCTTTCAGGTATGTGTAGGCTTGTTTTTTGAAGGTGCCAATGTCGTATCGGTTCGGAAAGATCGCCGAAGGTAGCTAGTTTCTCAGAGTGGTGGTGCGTGGAAAGAAGTTTCGTGAGAAGCACACCGTAAATATAATATATAAAATAATAATAATAGTTAATGTCAGTCGCGCGTTAATATCGCCCTCATCGGATTTGCGTATGAACGGAAACTCGCTTTCTCATTAGAAATCATTATACGGCGCTGCATTGTGCCCGTCGCGGCGGTCGCAGTGAAAGCGCAGGACGTCGCCGCCGTCGCCGCCGGCGCGCCGCCTGCGCGCTGTCGCCTCAGCGTCGCCAGTGCTAATAGTCCTGTGGTGCGGTGTACCTACTGATGGTACCAATGTTCTTTTCTATTCATTCTATATTTATTTAAAAGAGGATTAATAGAGTAGAGCACTGTCACCTTTATCAACAACATCAAACACACACCACCACTCTTCCGCATTGTACACGACCCGTGTTTCGCCTCAACACGAGACATTCTTAGGTTTTGTAGATTCTACGAAACACAACTGTTAACGGTTATCTTCCATAGAGTCTACAGTGAAGTTGTGACTGCCCATATGTAGACTCTGTTATTTATTAAAGAATTCGAAATTTGCGATAGGCATGATAAATTTAATCTTTACTCAAATCTTTTCGTCGCCCATACTTCAAAGCCTGAAAACAAGTCTTCAACTAGTCCGTCCTGCTTATACTCTCTTACGGTGTCGAAACACACTGATGGGGGACACTGATGTTCCGTCTGCTTCTCAAGTTCAAAGTCGCTCAGGACGCTAAGGAGAGGGCCATGCTCGGAGTTTCTCTAGTGGATAGAATTCGAAACGATTAAAAATTCACTAGAGAAGCAGATTACCGACATAGCTTTTCAAGAAAGTAGACTGAAGTGGCAATGGGTTGGACACGTTTGTCGGATAACTGACAACCATTGGAGTGACCGAGTGCTGGAGTGGAGACCGCGACTTTGCAAACATAGTGTGGGACCCCCACTGCTAAATGGTGCGACGATCTCCCCAAGACGGCTGACAGACACGGGATGTGTCTGTCAGCCGCCTTGGGTGCGGCTTATGTCTAGCCGTGGACCACCGTGGGCTAATATTGATGATAACTACGTGTAACTATTACATATTACTGTAACCAGTAGTAGTAACGTAAGATACTATTTTATTACGTACGCTCCGTTCAGTTATCACGCTTAGGTAATTCCTGTATCGGACGCGCACGTGCCCGCGGGCGCGGGACGTGTCGCTCGGCCGATTGACAAGTGGGGCGCACGCGCGTGCCCTATCGCCGCGCACACACACACACATACATACATACATACAAACATACACATCGACGCACACGACGAAAACGTAGTGAACCGTAAAATGCAAACTTACTACCACCAGAGCCAAAGAAATTTAATAATTAATATACTAATAATATAAGCATTTATTTAGATACATACATAATATACTAAAAATACTGTTATAGACGACCGATTGTCCCAGTGGCGGGACCCTCCGCCCGCGGAGTCAATGGTCGTAAGTTCGATCCGCATCGGAATAAATATATGTATGGATTTATAAATATTTTTTCCGAGTCTGGTAACCCCAACACGCATTTCCTTTCCTGCCCTTTCCTTTCTTCTCTATCCTTTCCCTTCCTCTCCGCTAATCCACGGTCTGCCAATGGATGCGTGGCTAAGGGCGAGCTTAGTCGCAAGCGTGTCGACCCTCCCGGGATCAGGCTCCCCCCGGTACTATGGTGCTTTACCTCAGCAAGCAGGGCGGATGTAGCTCTGTGATCTCTACCAACTCCTTGGGTCTCCTTACCCACAGTTTTCCTTCTATTTCTTTAATTTCGTCGTCTCATCTTTTGTATTGTCTTTCGCGTCTTCTTTTTGGGTGGTTCCTCGGGTACCAATCGGTGATTGCCCTACTCCGTTTCTTTTCTCTTCGAAGAGTATGTCCTGTTCAACGCCATTTATATTTCCTTATAGTATCAGTAATATTTATAAGTTCGGTCGTGTTCCTTATAACTGAATTCCTTATCCTATTCGATCTCTTTATATTCAGCGTGCTTCTTTCCATTGGCCTTTGGCAGACTTCTAGCTTTTTGATGTTTTTGTTTGTAGGAGCCAAAAAATCTTAAAATTTCTGAAAAAATTGTATCTAAACATTCTTTTTTTATTTCAATATACAATTTTATTATATATAAAAATTGTATGTAAAACAGTCAGTTTCAACTCTTTACAAAATTTTCTATTGGCCGTAGGGCTGCGAGACTCAGACCGTTGGACGAAGTATTTTTTCTGCAATAATTATTTTGACATCTTTGTTATTTACGTTACGTTGTTATTTACGAAGTACGAGCGGTCGTAGTAAAAGTACTCCGAACGCCACATGTCCTTACATGGCGCCACGCCGTGCGGGCGTTGAACGGCGCCATCACCAGGGTAAGGTGATGGCACCGTTCAACGCCGATGTAAGTAATATATTTGCGGCTATCCCGATTCTCATGTTTTTTAAAACTTTTTGTTTGATGTATTTTGTAACTTTTTAAAGATCAATATCACTATCAGCCCGCGGCAGTCCACTGCTGGACATAACCCCACTTAACGCGCGCCACCTAGCCCGATCTTCGGCTACACGTATCCAGTCTCTGCTAGCCGCCTTGCGCAGATTGTCGCTCCATCTAGCAGCAGGGGCGTCCCACACTACTTTTGCCGAGTCGCGGTCTCCACTACCGCACTCGTCTACTCTAACGATTGTCAGTTCTCCGATAAACGTGTTCAGGCCACCACTTCAGTCTGCTTATTTGAAGAACTGTGATGGTGATTCTGGTTCTCAGGCGAATTTCTTCATTTCGAATTCTCTCCACCAGAGAAACTTCGAGCATAGCCCTCTGAGCGACTTTGAGCTTGTGAAGGAGACGGACCGTCAGTATTCACGTTTTGGCACTATAACTTTGAAAACTTTTTAAAAATGTTTCCACTGAATTATTTTTCCGTCATACGTGTATGTATGTACGAGCCGGTGATCTCCTAACATTAACAATCGACATATGCACGTGTGACCCACACGCGTTTGTTGTGCCGTCGACAGATAACGTAGCGCCGGTGAAAGCGAACACAAAGCGGGGCGCTATCGTAATCACCGGCCTGGTGACGGGCTATCTGGTGCGGAGCTCACAGCGCGACCACACGCGCACACACGTCCCGGAGCGACCGGCGCTCGCGGCCGGTACAATAATAATACGTTTGCAAATTGATCATGATCATGGCATTTTGTAGTGATAGAGCCACGCTGCAGACGAATGCTTTGTCAAGAGTGGCCTATTATTTGTCTGTGGCATGAATGGACCGGCTCGCCTGGGGAAGTAGCTTAGTTAACGCACTTCGTCCGATGAGTGGTTGAGTTCTATCTGACCGGCGAATATACTTCACTAAACACTTCACTACACAAGTCCTATATTTATACTGTTAGTGTGTTGTTTCAACACGCATTTGGCTGGATTTCTATATACCTGCACGTATTTTTCTGATCTCCTCAGGTACGTCCTCAATCTTGTACTGCGAATCATTGGCTGATAACGTGACATACATTTTTCTAGAACGGAAATAGATAGTCGTTATTGTTGCCAAAATGACTCAACATGTCAGTGTTACATATTTATTTTATCGGCTTTATTAAAGTATGTTCTAATAGTAATCATATTATTACTAGCTGACCATGCAAACTTCGTACCGCCTTAGAATCCATAAATAAAAAGGCTGAACAATAATTGCAGAATATTTCAACTTTAGTAAAAAATGTGGTCAAAACTTAACAGAACCGAAAAGAAATCGTAATCAATAAAAAAATGCTCGATATGAATTAGGTTTTGTTATTATTGTTGCTTATACAATATTTCTAATATTTTTATCATATTTACTCACCTTTTAAACATTCCCTGGACTTAATGGAAAATAATTCAAAACCAAAACTAGCCAAATCGATCCAGCTGTTCTCGAGTTTTAGCGAGACTAACGAACAGCAATTGATTTTTATATATATGTATAGATTTATATTAATATTTATATTCGTAATTATATATCAAGGTCCACCTCCTCAGGGATATATAAATCTTATTCTTATCTATTAACGGTGATGAGTATTTAACAAAAAATCAGCAAATAACGTACTATAGTGTTCCCCCGCCCCTTGGTCATAACGCGTATTGCGATTCGTAACTTGCAATTTTGTGAAGAGGAGAGTTGTTTGAAAAAATATCGAGTAAGCGAAAAGCTGAGCGAGGCTAAGGTGTAATGTATTTGGCCGTGGCATCCGCATCCCGGGCCGCGCGCCGTTCCTTGACCTTGCCCCGCCTGACCTACATCCGCCGAGAGAGCAGCGCGCGCCCGTGGTGCGTTCGCGTCTGTACGCACCACGCACCCCCCCCCCCCCCCCCGACAACACGTTCCAGTATTCACGCGATGTCAAAAAATCATAAAATAGATACTCGATTATATAATTATTTATAATAATAGTGTTTAGAATCCCTTGACATGTATCCCTTCGCCGCAAAGGTTGGAATCGGAATTCGGCTTTTGCATAAACAAAACCGAGACGGCGAACAAAGACAACGAACAACAAAAGACAAGTCTCTGGCAATAAATTTTGAAATAGGTTCGCTTCAACATAGCAACAATACCTATGTAAATATTTATATGAATTTTACATAATTGTAAAAATGTATGTTACACAAATAACAATACAATTATTTTATGAAAAACATCGTTATTGTTATCATAAAATCACAATCAAGTTATTTATAGCGTGTTGTAGACTGTTGTAAGCGTTTGTGTGCCTGTACTAATGTGTCACTAATATAAGAAAATAAGTTTTTTTTTTTCAATGTACGTATCCTCTATAATTTGTTAGAAAATATCCCCAAATTTAACTAGTTTAATTACTTTTTTACTGTCAACGAAAGTCAAGAACCCCATTGAATATTTCTTGTCATCCACCTTTTTTTGCCGAGTAAGGTTATTTTTGATGACACGGAAAACTTCGCACTATCAATTCAATTCCAGAACCCACTTGAGCTGGTGTGCGAACAATTATTATATCGATAAAACCATGTGAATCGGCCGGAAGTGTGCATTCATTCGTAGCGCAACACGTGGTTACGGTGCAGCGCCCCGCGCCCCCCAGCCCGTAGCTCTACGGACGGCGGGCGGCGGCCGCACTGTTAACTGCATCATTAACAGTAGCACGCTTTGTACTCGTACGCTAATACTTGACTAGTGATAGAGCCACGCTGCAGCGAACGCTTTGTCAAGAATAGCATAATATTTGTCTGTAACATGAATGGGCCGGCTCGCCCGGGGAAGTACCACACTCTCGCAGAAAACGGGCGTCTGACTGGTAGCTTAGCTAATGCGCTTCGTTCGGTGAGCGGTTTGAGTTCCGGAGGCCCAACCCCTTTTCCTCCCCAACCCCCTTTCATAATGAAACTTTCCTTAAAAGTCGTCGATGTCTATGTGCGGCGTTGATTACTTTTCATCAGGTGACACTCCTGCTCGTTTGCCTTCCTATTACATAAAAAAACACAATATAACTATTTTTCATTTCCAACTGTCATTGATACAAATGTCGACGAACATCTGGGCCAACATTGTGCGGCTGGAAGGAATTCCACCATCGGACTACACGCCACAGAAATTTGTTCCATCCCCATCATGTAATTGTCAGACTAATAATCCTCGATTTAGTCGCGGTTTTCTACCACGAACTGTGCAAATGTGGAACTATTCACCAACTACGGTGTTTTCACGTAAATACCCAAATTCAAAATACAAAAGGCCGCCAACTCATCTGAGACGCCACGTGTTTATGGTGAGCGGTGATCACTTGCCACCAGATGGCCCGCACGTTCGTTTGCCTGCTCTGTTTTTAAAAAAATCTATATACGTACATATATATTTTATGTTCCATGGCACTGAAGAAAATTGACTGAAACATTGTATCATAAACCCATAAAGAAAGACACATTTTTCGCATGAAATTGTGTCCTTGGTTCTAGTGGCTTAATAACTGCGTCTTGTTGGACCAAAATACTGAACAGATACATTCACAAGTGTAACTTTTGCTTTGTAGCGGCGCGGACCTTCAAAGTTACTTATAACACACGTTTTTTCATAGACGTAACTGGTTAAAACATCTGAATTGTAAACCAAGAATTCTGGCTTCGAATTCCAATCAAAAACTGAAATTTTTTTACATAACATATTTACTTCTCAGGCTTCTGGATGTAATTTATACTTGTCTTATATGTTGAAGATACTGCATTCGAATTTTCATCCAATTGTATCGGCAATAAAATTGTTCCATTGGATACAGTATTTTGCATTAAAACTCCTCAGCAGAAGTACCAAGCTGCGAATATACAAGACGATGATACGTCTCATTTTGATGTACGGAGCCGAAGCTTGTACACTTACACTTAAAGAGGAGAATAAACTATTAGTGGCTGAGCGGAAAATTCTCCGTGATCCGTGAAATGGATTGTGGACAGAATCAGAAGAGAGGATGGGTCATGGAGGATCCGAAAAAACACCAAGATAGAAGATCTGGTGCATTATCCAAACATTATGGGTGAGATTAAGGCACATCGACTTCGTTGGCTCGATCACCTTGAGCGAATGGGCGAAGATCGGGGTGTGATGAGGGCGTACTTGTGCCGACCAAGTGGTCGAAGGCCAGTTGGTCGGCACAGACCACAGATCTCCATCTGCTACGATCTCGGCATACTTTCCTTGCTTCCTTCACATTCATCACTTTCCTCATGCAAGCCCGGTCGGTTAAGGGTACTCTTGATCTGGCCTTTCTTAAAAACTTCATCAATTTGGTCAACGTATGTTTCCGTGGTCTTCCTCTACCAACCCTCCCATTCATATAATTGTAAGACTGCGAATTAATATAAGTCATAGGTTACCAACGTTATTATAAACTCAAATAAAAAGTCTCATCCCGTAGTATTACGAGTGTGACGTGTGTGTGTGCGGTCAGCGGCCCCCGCGCGGCCGCGGCCGTGGCCGTCGACGGCAGTCAGCACTATTTATATCCCGCGGGCGGGACGCGTTGCCACGCGCGATCGACCGCCCGTCCGCCCCCCTCCGCACCACACCGAGCCTCGCACCTGCCAACGCGGCAACGTGTACCCAGAGATATACTGGATGCTGCGTGCGCGTGGTCAACATTAACACACACCGTGGTAATTAAAACGGTCATTAACAAACTGTTCTAACTTAGAATACCGTACGAATGTACAGGGTGTTCAGACCGGCGGCAGAGTTAGTTCAAACATAAATAATAAAGAAACTTATAAAATTCAATAGCTGGGATAAATTCTGGGAAGAAACAATACAAATTGTTGTCTAGTACAAGCACCACTTTTATGTAACCCACGCTTTCAAAAGTGCGTTTTCCGTATGCAATGTGTTGAGACACTTGCATTTCAATATTCTTGATGCCTTATAAAAAGCTATTGTGTACTATCGCGGAAATTTCGACACGAGAGTTCGCGCGCGTATACAATATTTAAAGCACACATGTGTATATACGTAAACTATGCAACTGATATTTTTGGGGTTTGTTAGACATCAACATAGCCGAATCAGCTAGTTTTTTTTTATGAGATAGAAGGGCAAACGAGCAAGCGTCTCGCCTAATGGAAAGCAATCAACGCCGCCCATAGACAACCGTGACACCGCAGGACTCACGTAAGCGTTGCCGGACTTTTAGGTATGTGTAGGCTTGTTTTTTAAAGGTGCCAATGTCATATCAGTTCGGAAAGACCTTCGAAGATAACTGGTTCCACAGAGTGGTGGTGCGTGGTAAGAAGTTTCGAGAAAAGCGCATCGTAGTAGATCACCACTCATCCAGATGGTGGGGATGAAACTCTTCTTAATGGCGAGTTGTGCGATTGTGGAATTCGGCGGCAGGCACTAATGAATGATTTTCAACGATTATAGATTGGAGTGTACTATTTATTTTCATGAGTAACCTTCGTTTGGCGCTGAAGTGTATCATGCATATTCTCTCATCACCTTTTTCGTAGAACACGTTTTACCATTTGTCGCACACACCCAGCGAAATACATCTCAATGTCTTGTTAAACACAAATCAAGTGCCCAGCACACACACACACACACATCCCGGCCACGTTTAATTGTGTTAGCGTAGAATAGCAATTACCGGCGGTCGGACGGAGGCAGTTTGTGATCATTTTAATGGCACACACTGTGTGTACGGGTGTGACGTCAGCGATTAACCTGTAAACAACATCGACCGTGCACCGGAGCACCAGACGAGCCCGTCTGTGGTGTATACTGTGCGGACGGCCGAGGGTCGTCGTGGCCGCGACCGCGACCGCAGCCAGCGTCGGGAGGCTGGCTGTCCACGCGCGTATACCCCCGCTCGCGTGTACTGTTACACCACAGATTTGCAACCTTCGGAATATCGATATCAAGAATGTTGAAGCAATACGTCAACCACAGCTATTTTAATTAAAACTACATTCAATACACGAGAAAAGCAGCTTTTACATTTAAAGGACACAACACACACACAGAAAGAAAGACTAACACATACACACGCGCATGTACACACAAACAATAATATAGTGTAGATATCAAATTAACAAACATTAAAACAAAAAATAAAACAAACAAATATCCGATGTAAATATTTTAAATTGTCAAAATAAATAAAAGGCATTATTATTATATATAATCTATGTAATCCTATTTTTTAATTATTTATTAATCTTTGGTCACTATGATGTTTGGCTATTGAATTGCTAAGTAAATAAATAACTAAATAAAAAAATATTTGTCTCTCTAAACTTATTTGTACGATAACAATGCTTGAAACACTATTTTTAATTTGTTTCCGGGCTAATCTGGGCAGCAACG
The DNA here is from genome assembly GCA_031353405.1 of Baronia brevicornis. Taxonomy (NCBI): domain Eukaryota; kingdom Metazoa; phylum Arthropoda; class Insecta; order Lepidoptera; family Papilionidae; genus Baronia; species Baronia brevicornis. The sequence goes on from JASFAT010001913.1 coordinate 662,477, forward strand.
GCTGGACCAGATTTAACGGGATATTTACGACATGATAAGGGGTAAACTTTGTCTTCGCAGAATTTGGAGTGTCCGCGAGGTAATCGCCAACATTCTTGTACGCATAGTGTCAGAAAACGAACAGCAGGTATTAAGCAAGAATACCAAGAACCAATCGGACCAACAGTAATCGTTCCGATGACGCCTCGGCACAAACTGTGTGTGGCGTGTGGATAATTCACATTCTTGTCGCGGATCATAGTTAGGTAAAGGTTCTGACTATCCACATAATTCACATACAAACAAACAAACTTGTAACTGTTACTCGTGTACAAATCGCGAGCGCGGCCTTACATGTAAATCTTTCATAACCGTGCGTAACCGCAGCTATTAGAATAAAAATAACCGCGGCGTGTAGCGGCCGATACATTGTTGAGGTACCACGCCATTCCACGCGTCCACGTGACGCTGTTGTGCGTATATTTTGAGCCGCGGGACCCGCTCCCACTGATTTCAACTACCGTATAACTCGAAAGCTTCATCCCCACCGTCTGGATAATGGTGATCCAGTATTGTGCTTTTCTGCCGAGGCTTTTTTCCATGCACCACTTCCTTGCGGAGCCATTTTCAACGTCGTTTCCGACATTGGAACCTTCAAAAACAATTCTACACATTTCTTAAAGGCCGACAACGTTTCAGCAACGGTTATAGCACTGTGGATGTTTTCGTGGATTGCTTTCCATCAAGTGACGCGTCTGCTCATTTACCTTCCCATCCATCCCATAAAAAAACCAGCGACTGACCATCGATTGCGCTTGCAGGTGTATTTGATAACTGAAGCGGCAGGACAGCAATAATACACCGCATTACAGCTCGACCACTTTACGTTCGCAAAGTATTAACAATGTGTTGCTAAACAGTTTTTTCTGTCTTCTATTCAACCTGTTGTGCTGAAACACGTCTGTTGTGTATGGACAAGCTTATTTTTTCGGAAATAAAAATACGGATTTTGACGCTTTACTACCGCAGTAGAACAGAAATTACCTCCCGAACAAATACAAACAATGATATGGTGCGCGCGCCGTGAGAGGCGAGTTTATAAGGTTTCATAGTTTGGACAGCGGTGTCGGATGGTACGCGGTCGATATCCACGAGCGGCGTGACGCGGCGACACCGCGGTCTTCTTCGGCTCGGAGCACCCTCATTGCACTCCACTCCACTATTATCTTTCACTGATGCCTTGCTTCTACAAAATATAGCTGTTTCTCTCCGAGGGAATGAAGATTGATTCATTCCCTGTGTATTGTAACGACGACGCACAAGCACGTCGTCGTCGAGATTTAGAGGTTATTCAATTAAAATCGTATTTTTTTTTATGGGATAGGGAGGGACATGAGCAAACATATCCCCTGAAGGAAATGAGTCAATGCTGCCCTTACACATTTACAAGTGGGTTTGTTTTTTGAAGGTTTCGAACTCGAACACATTTATTTCTTAATCACACAAACATATAGTTAACTCCACTAGACAGAACAATTACCACTGACATACACTCAAAGGCGCGTGATGTAACTTCACTGGACAGAACAACTAAAACTGATGTACAGCTGATGTCAGTGTATCAGTAGGTACTATATGCCGGCATGTGGCCATATCACAGTCCGTGGCACATTTAGTCTTATTACATTTCTGACGTGAAGTTTTCGTTAAATTAATGAAATGTACAGAAGAATAGGTATGTATCTTTAATGGGTTTGGTTCGTACTTTGCTAAAATCATTTTGTTTGATTTTACAAAAGTTGTTAGTGTAATGTTGGGTGTGAATGAGTGGAGACGTCTCTCTTCGGCTACGTCTTTATTATGAAGCTCTTAGTTTAAATCTTATAGTTTAACATAACATGTATGTATGAGTCACATTACACCTCCCACTGGGAAAAACGAAATAATTGTTTACATATATTTTTTATATCTGTGTATTTAATTTTTATAATTTTTTTTTATATTC